>CM057381.1:34342500-35550000 GCA_030015415.1 Cynopterus sphinx
TGTCCTAGCAGGCTTGTGTACTTGTTGCAGCCACCCTTTGTATGTACTGTTTATGGGACTAGTAAGGCGTTGTTCTGCTGTGGTCTAGTGCCAGCCTGTGGGTGTGTTGGTTTTGTGGCCCCTTAAGATGGGCTCTCCAGTAGGCCAAGGCCAGCCACTGCCTTTGATTGCTCAGGGTACCTGATGGGAGCTACAAAGCTATCCGCAGATGGTTGTTGCCTATGCTGGGCCTGTAGGTAAGTGGATGAGACAACGCTGTAGGCAGCAGTCTAGTTATCCCCCATTTCTGACCTAGGGCAGTTTAGCTGAGGGACAAGTGCTCTTAAAGGCCTGACACTGCCTGTCAGTGGTCCATAAATCACTGAAACTAGAAGAACCTCTGAGGGATATGCGTGTTTGGTGGTGCAGGGATACTGGGAGTCTCCTAGATCTATTGAGTAAATTTTCCCCTGCCACTGCAGTGTCAATTTACATGCCAGCACTGTCTTCGTGGCTCCCTGCACAAATTTCCAATTGTAGCAAGGTCAGCTGCTGCCCATCTTGGGCCTACAAATGCTCAAGCTCTGTTTAAGAATTACTGAAGCTCGCAGATGTGAATTTCATGCTTCTCCCAGATGAACGAGCTTTGCGTGGGCCTTACAAACTGAGTGCTGTTGTTTGCTTTTGAATTTGTGACCCAAGAAAAGCACAGGATGGGACTGGGTTGCCTGGGAGCAGGCTTGCCACAAGTAATTAGTGGGTTAGGTGGCGTGTTTTCTCAGTAATGCATGGGGATGTCAGGCCAATACAGCACCAGATTTGCTGCCAGCTCTGGGACTATGGGGCTCCCACCAAAGTTAGATATTGCTGCACGGCCTATAGTTGTCTGTAATGGGTCCACAGAAACCCGTGGGATCTGCCCAGGCAATATTATATCTTGTGCTGGCAGCAGTGATCTTCCTGTCACTGTATTCCTTGAACTTTGCTCACTTCGCTGGCTGAGATTTGTTGACTGCACAGAATGTGCCACCCCAAGGCAGGAGTAGCTAGCTGCCTGTCAATGTGTCATGGGCACTTTGTATATTGGATAGGGCAGGATATCAGGGACTCAAGGGCCATCAGGCCAATAGCCTCAGTTTTCTGTAATTTCTGTGTCTGCACTTTCCTGCAGTAATCACAGATCACTAGGAGACAGGCTGCTCTCTGGGGCAGTCTCCTGCAATCTCCCAAGAGATATTGCAGTTTGTACAAGCAGCAGTGGTCTGCCCACAACTGTTTTTCCCCAAATGCTCTCATTGTGCCAGCCAAAGTCTGTTGCCTGCGCAGAATGTGTAACCTCAGAGGAAATCCAGGTGGGAGAGGCTGCCTGTTGATGGGCTGCAGGCACTTTGTATCTTGGGTGAAGTGGGATCTTAGGGAGACAAGGGCCATCAATCCAATCCAGCCTCAGTTTTGCTGCAATTTCGGTACCTGGGGAATTCTTGCTGTAGCCACAGATCACAGTGAGACCAGCTGCTGTCTTGGGTGGTCCCACAGACTCCTGGGATTCCCTCATGGGATATTGTGGCTCTTGTAGGCATCAAAGGCCTACAACTGATTTCTCTGCAGTGCCTGCCCTCTGCTAGCCAAAGTTTGTTGCCAGAGTGGATTGGGAGGGATTGGGAGGGTGCCAGTGGGGGGCCAGGGAGGTGGCCATTGACTGTCAATGGGCCACCTGGGGCAGTTTGTAGGTTGGATGGGGCAGGGTCTCATGGAGACAGTAACCCTCAGCTCAATATGGCCTCAGTCTTGCTGCAACTTTGGTAACCATTCACGCATTCCCACAAAAGTCCCAGATCATAGCAAGACCAGATGCTGTCTGGGACTGGCCCACAGATCCCCAAGATCTGCTCAGATTCCTGTTGGCAGCAGTGATCTGCCTGAAACTGTCTCCAAAATGTGGCTCGCAGCCCTGTCTGCCCTTTGTGAATGTTTGGCCATGAATCAGGGTGTGGCAGCCATCCAGCAAAAAAGCCCCAGGCAACCTGCAGGACGGTAGGGTGGGCTGATCCCCTCAGGCCTGCGCTTCCTAATGGCTCTGTGGGAGGGGTCTGCAAGGTTAAACTGGTGTGGTCTACAGATTGTGCAGTAGGCAATTACAAACTAAAGAGAAATGGTGGCTGCTGGTCCAGGCTTCGTTCCGGCTCAGGGTAGTGCAGCCTTTCCCTGTACGAATCTTGCGTGAGCCGTTGACCCACGTGAGTGTCCACAGGTGAGAGAGTCTATGTGTGGGCCTTTCAGTCTCCTGTCTCACCCAGATGGCCAGAATCCCCTTTGGTTTTTACATTCAGAGTTTTGGAAACTGCTCTTCCCTGGGTTGGGAATCCCCAAAATGAGGCCAGGACCCACCCCTCCACCTGCTCCCATCCTTCAGGAGAGTCTCTGCAACCTCACTCTCCCTCCCAGTGATCCTCTACCACCCACCAGTGCGGGTCCAGCCCAATTTACGATTTTGCGCCTCCTACTGGCTTCCACTTGGCTTCTTTGTATTATCAGACGTCTGCACATATTATGATCAGCTGGACTTCAGGTGATTGACTATTTTATAATTTGGCTGTAATTTCAGTGTGGACCTGGGAGGAGGCGAACCCTACTTTTACCTAGTTCACCATCTCCCATGGCATCCGGAATTTAAACACATTAAAGGAATTTAACTGGGAAAGTATTTACTTGTTTGAAATTCTTCTGCTTGTTATTTTTGTTGATGGGTTTATATATATATTAAAAAAAAAACCTTTTTATTTGGTAACTAAGCTTTATCTTGGAATACTTTCCTTCTCAGAGCTTATTATGTTTTTTTGTAAGACTCCATGATGGTCTGTAAATATATATTTTGTTGGTTTATTTTCTTTGAGTTCTCAGGTTTAGGGAACAGTTTGCTATTTTCAGGATCACCCAGCCATTGGCCTGGTCCATCTATACAAACTAACAGTAGTAGATGCTTGTCAGTTATTGCAAGTATATCTCTTTTTGTTCAGAGAAATACATGTGCATGGGTACTGATTTTTTAGGTCTTTGTACTTTGTAGTAAACTGTGGGAGGCTATTACTTCATTTAATAGTGGCTGTAAGAATTAGATAGCTCATGTGACTCTAAATTCTGTTTGCAGGTGGTTTTCAGTTAAGAAAATTAGTCTGGCAGATGCCTGCTCAGCACAGGCCTGCTTGAATTCCTTTTTCAATGGTGAGGTTCAGAGCATCTTGTCAAGAAGTATAACTTATGTTCAAATAATGCATGCAAGCTGGACTTCTACTGCCAAAAACCAGCTGCCTGGGGGGCAGAAACAGAAAAAGCATCATAAGTACTATTGAACAACTCACTGTAGGCTTTTAATTATCTGAGATTTACATAAGCAACTCTATAAAATAGGAATACACCCAATTAAATGACAGTAAATTTACTTTGCTACAGAATTCAATAATTCACATCTTGGTTTCCCTGTATTGTAATAATTACCCATTTGGTAGCAGATTAAAATCATAGTAAAATTTAAGCTACATATATTCAAATTAACTACAGTGATTGATTTATCTGTATATTTATTCATTATATTTATGTGCTAGACTTTGGGAATAAGAAAACGTAAAAACAGATATAAACAGCTTCATATTCTTCAAAAGCTGATAGTTCAGCAGCAGTGATAAACATTTAAGTGAATAATATAATGTGATAAGGACAACAAAAAATATATGTTTATCACTGTTGTAATGTTCATTTGTTAATTTAATTAATATTACCTGAGCCTCTATTATATGCCAGAGTAGATGTGGCATATAGTAAGTGTGCTTGAGTAGAAATAGTCTCAGAAGTAAAGACAAGTCAAATGTTATTAAAAGAACATAGACACTGTATTTTTCATTTCTGATTGTATGAAAGACCACCTGACTAAAATAACCATAGGCTGGTGAAAAAATTATTTTCTAAATCTTTTAAAATGCTTTGCCGAGCTAACATAAAAGGAATGAATTTGAAGATGCCAAAACTAAAGTGAAAGCCAGAATTCTGCAGGGTGGATGAATTCCAAAGTTGCCTTTTACTCAGGGTTTTTTCACCAAATCTGTGAGACCTTGAACTTTCACATCAGGGCCAATGGCTCTGCTAGATGGTTGGAGAATGGGTAATGCCAATTTTTACATAAACTATTTCCAAGAAGAAGGGAGAGGGCATAATCTCAAACTTATTAACCTTGCATAACCTTGATACAAAAACTGGGCAAAGAAGCAAGGACATTAGAAGAAAAAAATTATAGGCTACTTTGCTCATGAACAAAGATGCAAATATCTAATTAAAGTTTTAGCACATGTAATCTAGACACATCTAAAAAAGGTGGTGTATAATGCTATATCAGGAATATAAAGTTTATTTAATTTTGTTAAGTTGATTAATATATCATACAAAACACATTGAAGAATTTTTTTAACTCAAGGATTTTTTAAACAATAGATTCAGAAAAAAATTTAATAAACTTCAGCATCCACTTGTGACTTAAAAATAATAATTCTTGGCAAAGTAGGAGAATAATGAAACTTCATTATTCTGGTAAAAAGAATCTATAAAAAACCTATAGCAACATCCAACTAGTGGTGAAATATTGAAAGCACTTTTTCTACGGTCAAGAACATGATAAGAATGGCCTCTGTGACCACTTCTATTCAATATTGTACTGGAGGTTTTAGCCAATGTAACAAGACAAATAAAAAAAAAAAAAAAGAATTGGAAGGAAGAAACAAAACTGCCGTTGTTCAAAGCTCATATATGTAGGAACCTCAAAGATATGTAAAAAATACTGGAATGAATAAAACAGTTTAGCAAGTTTCTGGATATAAGTTTATATAAATGTGAGTTGTGTTTCTATATGTTAACACCAAGAAGTTAGTATAACAACATATATAAAGTAATGAGAGATAAATCTACAAAAGTTTTATTAACTTATATTCCCTTTAAAATAATGTATAAGGTTAGACAAATAGAATGAGGGAACAAATATAGGCAATTATAAATTTTATTGCAAAAATTTAAGAAAATCTAAATAAATGGAGAGCTTGATCATAGTCCTAGATAGAAAGATGTTAATTTTCCTGGGTTGATTTATAGATTCAGTGCCAGTATACCTCAACAGAGTTGTGTGTGTTTGTATTACTAGATAAACTTTTTAAAGAATTTATAGGAAAAAGGAAAATGTAAGAAACACCCAAGACACCCATAAAGAAGAACAAGGTGAGACAAGCTCTTTTAAATAATCAGGGCTTATTTAAGTCTACATAAACTATATTAATTAAGTTTAGACAGTGTACAGGGTTGGATATGTAGAACTGTGGAGTAAAATGCAAAGCACCCCAACAGACCCAGGCATTTATAAAAACATAGAGATAGCATTGCAGAATAGGAGTAAATGTAAGTGGTAATAGAGCAAATGATCAATTATATGATAAGATTAAAAGTTGTTGTGTAACTCCATAAAAAAGTAAATTAAAGTGACAAAATTTTAGATGTGAAAGAGAAATCTATAAAATGTTTAGAAAATATAGGATCATGTATTTTGTGATCATAAAGTGCAAAGTGATTTCTTGAACAAAGACACAAATAAGATGCAGAAATGCCAACAATTAAGTAACAGTTTAAATTGACCATATTAAAATTAAGATATTGTATAGCAAAAAACGCTGTAAACAGGGTGAAAAGACAAGCCACAAACTGGCAACACATATAACTAGCAAATAACAAGTATCCAGATAATATAAAAAAACTTCCTCAATTCAGTAAAAAACACTGTAAACAGGGTGAAAAGACAAGCCACAAACTGGCAACACATATAACTAGCAAATAACAAGTATCCAGATAATATAAAAAACTTCCTCAATTCAGTAAAAAAATAAAATTCAATAGGAAAAAAGACAAAAAAGGAGAAAATTAAAGACTTGCAAACATATGATAGAATGTGAAATGAAAATTTAAAATACAATGAATGAAAATTAAAAATACAATAAAATGAAAATTGAAAATCTTTATCCACCTATTAAAGCTACCACACTACAAAGCATGATGAATTTGTGACAGCAGCAGAGAATCCTCAATCATTTGGGGGATTTCTTAGTAACTTTAAGCACTCAAACACTCCCATAATTCTAAATACCATTTTAAATATATATCTTCGAGAGATTCTTGCACACTATTGTACACTATTGCATCATAATCTGTAATAGCTAAAAAGAGAAAGATGAAAGATTTCTTTCGAGAGTAGAACATAAATATATAGTTATATATTTATATCATGGAAGGAGAGAAACCAGTTTTCTAGACCTGAAAATTAGTTAAGAAGTAGGCTCAGTCAAATTTGATCACCTGCTGGCAGGTAGAGTAACTTATAGAAAATGAGAGTAGAATGATTTCTAGTTTTAATTTGCTCAGTTATATTAATAAGTGATGCCATAGAGCATGATATTTTTTCTAATCATTGCTATATTTATTTTAAATTTTAAAGGCTTAGATGGCCAGAGAAGCTTCCTATCGCCTTTGGTTAATTTGAAAACAATTCATAGTTATTCACAGTATCCATCATAAAGATACTATGATATTGGCAAGACAGTTCACACTGGTGTGTATGCACAAATGCACACCCAGAGAGACAAAGAGAAACTTGAAGGGCAGAGCTGACGCATAAGATGATCCAACTCAATAGTTATCCGTATTAAAATTACATAAATCTACCAGATCAGCAAAAATTAAGAATCTGGATAGCACTAGGTATGAAGTGTATTGGGGACCATCATCTACTTCTATTGGGAGTAGGAATTAACTACTGTGGAAAGCATTTCAGTATATTTTACTAAGTTCGTTATGTAACTCTTGAATCCACCAGCTTCATTGCTGTGTGGAAACCTTAGGGCATATTTGCATATTTGTACCAGGAAATATACATAATAATATTCTTAGCAAAATATGGAAACAACCCAAATGACCATCAGCAGTAGAATCAAGAAATAGCATGGTAGCCTACTCATTCAATTGGATACCGCATAGCAATGAAAATAACTGAAACAACTCATGCTTTAAAACATAGTCAAATCTCAGACGTAATGATGAATAAAAAGCAACCTCCAATCATACGTAGTGAGTTACTTCATTTATATATAGCTAAAAACAAATAAAAACTTTAATATGTTATTTAGGGATGTAACCAACAGTTGACAAAATAGATGGTAGGCTTAGGGAGAGAGGATGGAGACATGAAGAAGGATGTGATTAGGGTTGGAGTCACAAAGGACTCCTGAGATACAGTAAAATTTTCTACTTTTGAAAGTGGATAGTGCTTACATAGGTGTTTACTTTGTTATAATTATTAAAATCTTCATGTGTTCTTTATTGTGTCAACGTATTGCAGCCAGTTTTACAATAATAAAATTTTTAAATGAGACAACCAAAATATTAACAGTAGTCTCTGTGATCTTTAGAAGTACAGATAATTTTAATTTTTTAAAAAATATTTATTTCTTAAGTTTCTTAAATGAAAATGGCAATCTAAAAGAAAGGACAGAAATCATATCATTTTTCAAATTGGAAAATGTTTGATGGGAGGGGGCACATGCATCACATAAGAAATCTTACTGGTTGTAAAAGAAAAGGGTGGTGTACCCCCTGAGTAGAATTTGTTTTTTCTATACTTCTTAACAAGAAATGTTAAGGAAAAAAGTTGGAAAAAATATGCAGTGTTACTTGAAACTAGTTTCCTTTGTTGTGATTATTTAACCTTTACATGTCTGTTTTTAGTTTGTTCTTTCTTACTCTAATTTGTAAGTCGAATGGGAGACAAGCTAATTAGAGCTTAGAGTGAGATTGGAGTTTTCTGGGGATATAGCTTTTTTTTTCAACTTGATATCATGCATGTCTTGCTTTTCATTTTGTGGGAATAAAGGGGCACAGTCTGAGTAGACATTAGGTGGTGTGTCTAGGGGTTTGTTTGCATTTACTGGCTGTATTTATCAACTTTTTTTCTATCTCTGAGTCCACTATGCTTGCTTGAGTTCAACATATCACACACATGGATCTCTTCCTTATTGCTTATGATAAATTTCAAAATGTGATTATACTCTCCAACTCTTCTGTGTTCTATTTGCCTTTCAATGGAAAGGTATCATCCAAGCATCACCATTTCAATATAATGTGAAGGAAAAAGACTATAGGACAATTTGCAGGAATGCCAAATTAGCAATTGGTTCCGTCCTCTGCTTAAATCTGTTCTTGGTCCCATTTCTTGGTTCCATTTCATTGGTATTATAGCAAAAGTGAAGATCATGCTGAAAAAATGGGATCCTTTTGGAATTCTTTTAATTTTGTTATAATTGGGCCCCTGGTTCTGATCATTTTTTAAATCTTTGCTTCAATAGAGTTTCTAATAAAAACCAGAGGCTAGGCAGGTTCAGTTTATTGAGCATCTACTATGTATAAGGCATTGTTTAGACTACACAAATACACAGGACTGGCTCCTTTTCTTCCAGGAAACTGTAATCTAAAGGGACAGTTAATCACTTACTAATCATTATTATTGTGAATGATGCTACAATGGCATGGGAACACAGGTATTGCTTTGAGGTACTGATTTTATTTCCTTTTGGTATATACCCAGAAGTGGATTGCTGGATCATATGGTTGTTCTATTTTTAATTTTTTTGAGGAACATTCATACTGTTTTCTAAAATGGCTATACCAATTTATATTCCACCACAGTATATAAGGGCTTCTTTTTTGTTTTTTCCACATCCTTGACAGAGCCAGCACTTATTTATCTTTTTGATAATAGGCATCCTGACAGGTGTGAGATGACATCTCATAATAGCTTTGACTTGGATTTGGTGATAATTAGTGATGTTACACATCTTTTCACATACCTGTTGGTCATTTGTATGCCTTTGGAAAAATGTCTGTTCAGGTCCTTGGCCCATATTTAAATTATGTTGTTGTTTTTTGTTATTAAGCCATAGGAGTTTCTTACATATTTTGTACATATATTTGAGGTTAACCTTTTATCAGATATATAGATTGCAAACATTTTCTCCCACTCTGTAGGTTGACTTCTTATTTTGTTGAATGTTTCCTTTGCTGTGCAGAAGCTTTTTAGTTTGATGTAGTCAGTCCCATTTGTTAATTTTTGCTTTTGTTGCCTGAGCTTTTGGTGCCATTGTGGCATTATTCATAATAGCTAAGATATGAAAACAACTAAGTGTCCATCAACAAATGAATGGATAAAGAGATTGTGGTATATTTATGCAGTGGAATATTATTTGGCATTAAAAAATAAGATCTGACATCTGTGACAACATGGATGAAACTGGAAGACATTATGCTAAGTGAAATAAGTCAGATACAGAAAGAAAAAAGAAAAATACTACATGATATCACTTATACATGGAATTTAAAAAAGTATAATACACAGAAACAGTGCAGTGGTGCTTATTGGGGTTGGGAGGTACAGGAAATAGGGAGATGTTTGTCAAAGTTTACGAAGTTGCTATTATACATTATGAATAAGTCTAGTGATCTAATGTACCTTAGTGACTATAGGTAATAATGCTGTATTATATACTGGAAATTAGCTAAGAGAAGTTTCAGGTTCTCTTACCATAAAATCACAAAAATAAATCTTGTATACCTTAATATATACAATATTATTTAAAATAATAACTATTTTTATAAATGATAATTGTAACCACAGAATTAGTTTTGCATTTCCTAGATGAGAAGGAGGACTCTTTATGTATTAACTCATCTAGTCCACATAACAACTTATCGCGTGGATATTATTTAGCACCATTTTGCAAATGATGAACTTGAGATAGGGAAGTAAAATCATGTGTCCAAAGTCATATAACTACTAAAGGGTATAGCCAGAATTTAAAAATTGGGTAGCCAAATCCTTGACTCACTGTTAATACCCACTACGCACATGGCATTCAGTTCACTGTGAAATAAAACAGAATCAGGTTGATGCCAGGGCTAGTTATGGATTAAGAACAACACTAGTCAATGTCCAGATTCCAACTGAAACCCAGGAATTTGGCACTGACTTCGTTAAAGACCCATTCCCTGGAGGACTGTATTCAGTGGTGTTCAGTTCTGTGTTTCTTCATGTTAACATCCAAGGGCTGTATCTTCCTAATGATTAAATTTTGTTTTCTTTAAACACACCTTATTATTGACTTTTCCCAGCAGCTGTTTGCATGTTAAATGTCAGGAATTGCTACACATGACCCTGAATAAGAATGTCTGGCCTTAAGTTTAAAAAAATGACAAATCAGGCCTTGAAACAAATGTACGGATAAAGTATGGCATGACAAGCCAGGCATCTTGAATGGGCATGTTTTTCTCATAAATGATGAGAAGGTTTAGAAAGTAAGAAATTGGATGTCTTTAAAATGAAATAAGTATGAATAATAGCACAGAAATTGAACTGATGGAACATTTATTTGGTTATGTAGTCATTTAATTGAATAATTTTGTATGGCTATTTGAATTTTATTTAACAGGCTACACACACACACACACACACACACACACACACACACACACACACACCCCACTATGCCATCAGTCACCTCTTTTTCTGCAAGGAAAACAAACTGAAAGTAAAAGATATGCTAGTACCAGGCTGAGTTTGAATGATAGTTGCCACTGAAAGTTTAAGTCTACCCAACACACACGTGCTGGGGGAAGGTGTTATCATCATAAACAAGAAAAATCTGTACATATCCTATGGAGCCCTGTTTACAGAGACTATGGAAGCTATTATTTAGAATTTCAGACATTTTTAAGAAGTAAAATATTTATCTTGGATCTTTTGGCATTAAACGTAAAATAGAACAGTTCACAGGAAGATATGCCTTCACTGAGCTCTTCTCTTTGGCAAGACCTAAAAAAGCCATTTTCGATTACTTTTCCATATTGATCTCCTTCAAGGAAGCTAGTAAATAATTCCAGCACCACTGTTTTTCTCTTGTTTATTCATGTCTTTTACTGGAGGAAAAAAAAAAGATTTGCTAATGGAAGAAACAAAACAAAATATTTACACCATGCTGCGCCTTTCTTTTGACAAGGGCAGATGTGGTAAGGAAGCTTTTTCTCCCTCATAAAATTGTTTACACGAAACAGTGGGAAAGAGCTAAAGAATAACAGTTTTTCTTTAGCAGCTGGAGGTTGTCTGAATGGAGTCTTCAATTCCCTTGCATGTTTTGTAATGCAGATTTCTTTGAAAATGGTCTTGCCTGTGCACCTTAAATACATTTTAGAATTATTTTACCATGAAATTAGTTTTCTCCATCATTGGCTTAGTTGAATCCCCATCCCCCCCTTTTTTTTTATCAAAGCTGGGACATTAAAAATAAAGCCCTGGCTGCACATGCTATTTTTATAAGTTCCTATCAAAAATCCATCCTGCAGCAGGCCAGTGTACTGTGAGAGTCAGGTCATTGTCGCAGCGTGCTTACTTGGTATCCTGTTCCTCCACCTCTCACCCTGAGTTTTAATTCTCCACTTCTATTTCTGCCACTGGCCTGCATTTGGGTTATTTATTATATTTATTTTACAAATAGTGAAGGAAAGGCATTTCAGGAGAAAAAGTAGTACAGAAGTTTGTTGAAATTGAATAATTCTTATTTAAAATTACTGATTTAAAAAGCAATCCATGGTTCAGAGATCACGCCAGGAATCTAGCTTGTGGTGAAATATTGGTAGATATGGTGTTGGTGATGATGGAGACAGTGGTAGGAATGGCAGTGGAGATGGTTAGTGTTAGTGGTGGTGATGGTGGTGGTGTTTTTGGTAGTAATGATAGTGATGATGGTAGTGGCAGGGTCATGGCAGTGGCTGAAAAGCATCCCATTTAAGGTTCTAGGGAATGTGGTCGTTTCAACATTTTTCTTTATTTTTATGCTCTGCTCATTTCACAACAGGTGATTCTCTTTCTATGCTAATATTTTCCTGTGTCTAAAAACACAATTAATTTTAATAAGGAAAGTCTATCAAATATGCTACATACATATCGAAGATTCTTCAAAGTCAACAAATTTCAATTATTTATTTGGTACACATTCAGTATTCTTGGGAAATGAGAGTTATAAAAAGGAAACCAACTCTATAAATTTAGCAGTGTTAAAAATCTCTCCATATTCACTTTTCCAATTGCTGTTATACCCCAGAGGATTGTCTCTGTGCCGTTGCTAGTTGGCACTTTTTTTTTCATTCCACACTTTGAAATATGAATCTATTACAGAGGGATCATGTTGGTGAGGCATTGGGGATGAATAAGTTAGGCATAGTAATTAGTTTTCAGGTATTCCATTTGAGGATAGCAATACATTTATTTCCCCCAAAATAATTTCCTCCCAAGCAGTTGGTTTATAATAAGAACAATTTAGTTTGACTAAACTTGCACATTCTGAGTGCACTGTCTTTATCTTCTTGACACATTATTTCCCAGTTACATTGTACTGTTCCTCCTCTTTATCATTTCCCATAAGAGATATCCTCTTCCAAGTATGTCAGCCTGCGACACCTATTCCTCATTTCTGGAATGTGAGGCCTTTTCCACTTGGACAACAACAACCAGCAACTTCTCATTCTATCCCACACACCCTTCCACCCAAAGCTCTGGCTCTTCCATAGTCATGGTTCTTATAAGTAGTGTGAAAGTTGTCTCTCCTCATTTCTGTTTTCTAACTCTTCCTTTCAACTCACAGTGGGCTGGCTTCTGTCCTGACCACTCCAAAAAATATCTCACAATATTAGTTGGTGACATTGTTGCTCAACTAAGAGATCATTTCTTGGACTCTTACTGGCCACCTAGATGGCATTTGACCTTGTTGATTATATCCTCTGTGGCAAACTATTCAGCTGGTACTCAGCTTACATATCAGTTCCTCCAAGACGACTTTCTAGACTCCTCCGAGTCTGGGAAAGTACTCCCTAATTTCCTCATTTATGTCAAAGCACATAATAGATATCTATATTCCTCAAGCTTCTTTTGGTTTCAAGTAACAAATCTTTTCTAGAGCTTAAGCAAATTGAGGATTTATTATTGTGAGTCAGAGTTATATCTTGGATCAAAAAGCACGAAGTGGTGCCAGGCCTTGTGGGGACTTAAAACAGGAAGAGACAACTGTAGGAATCAAGACAATTTATCTTGGATGTGCTTTGTTCTTTGGGACTAAATAACTACTAGCTTCTGCTTCTTTCTGTGTTTTGGCCCCATTTCCCCTTCTATAGACCAGCTTTCCTGCTTATTGGCTTCTCCTTCTCTCCTCTGAGTTAATACATCCTCAGTTCCTGTCCTCTACATAGGAGAGCAGGGGCAAGTGGCAGAACAAGGCTACAGGATGTACCCTGAGGGTGTGTTGGGCTACTCACAGAGGAGAGGGATCATGAACCGTGCAGGCACTGCAATATGTGCACATTTCAGTGCTCACCCAAAAGTCTGGTGAATGATTGAATATCACTCTCCCAGTGTTCTCTCATTTTCTTAAGCAATCTAAACTTTCAAAACACTAATATTTCTTACTGACAAGAAAGTGATTTTATCCAGGATCGCTTCAGCATTTCTGTACATTTTCTCTATTCCCACGATAGGATATATAGGCTTACCTCATTTTATTGTGCTTCACTTTATTGCTCTTTTCAGGTATTAGTTGTTGTTGTTGTTGTTTTTACAAACTTAAGATTTTCGCAACCCTGCTTTGAGCAAGGCTATTGGTGGCACTTTTCCAACATCATTTGCTCACTTCATGTCTCTGTGTCACGTGTTGGCAATTCTCTCAATATTTCGAACTTATTCATTATTATATTTGTTATGGTTATCTGTGAACAATGATCTTTGATGCTGTAATTGTTTTTGGCATCATGAACCATGCTCATAGTCGGCAGTGAACTTAATAAATGTGTATGTTCTGACTGCTCCATTGACCATCCGTTCTCCATCTCTCTCCCTCTCCTTTGGCCTGCCTATTCCCTGAGACACTATAATATCGCAGTTAAGCCAGTTAACAATCCTACAATGGCCTCTCAGTGTTCAAGTAAAAGGAAGAGTTGCACTTTAAATCAAAAGCTAGCAATAATTAAGCTTAGTGAGGAAAGCATGTCCCAAGCCAAGAAAGGGTGGAAGCTAGGCCTCTTGCACCAGTTAACCAAGTTGTGAATACAAAAGAAAACTTGAAGGAAATTAAAAGTACTACTCCAGTGAACACAACAAATGATAAGAAAGTAGAACAACCTTATTACTGATATAAGAAGTATTAGCAGTCTGGATAGACCAAACCAGCCACAATATTCCCTTAAGCCAAAACCTAATCCATAGCAAGGCTCTAACTCCTTTAATTCTGTGAAGGCTGAGAGAAGTGAGGAAGCTGCAGAAGAAAAGTTGGAAGCTAGCAGAATTTGGTTTGTGAGGTTTAAGGAAAGAAGCCATCTATCTATAACATATAAGAACAAGGTGAAGCCTGAAATGCTAATGTAGAAACATCATCAAGTTATCCAAAAGATCTAGCTAAGACAATTAATGAAGGTGGTTGCATTAAACAACAGATATTCATTGAAGATGAAATAGCCTTATATTGGAAGAAGATGTCATCGAGGACTTTTATTTTTCTTGCTCATGGGTCTGTAGGAACTGAGGTCTGGCTGATTTTGGATAAGCTTGGTATAAACCAGGTTTGGGTCTGTTCACTTGAGAACCTGGGCTGAAGGGACAGATGGTCCCTGGCACTTGGCTCCTCCCAGGCAAAATCCTGAGCAGAAATATATGATGAAATCAGAAGTGGCCACTGTCCTATTGTTAAAGCCAGAGACAGGGCAAGTTCAACAACCAGATCTTAAACTGCTTAAACAATTTCAATGAATTTTTAATTTTTAAGGTAAAGTTCAAATTCCTTATCTAGGTATGTGAGATTGCTAGGTCTGTTAGTGCCTCTGGCTTATGTCTCGAGACTGATTTCCCTTTCATTTGTGCTCATAGATATACAGCTTGGCTGAAGCGAAATTAAGCACTGTTGAACCTAGCATTTTATTTTGTACCTTCTCATGCTGTTTTTTCCAACTTTCCTTGCCTTCTTTATCTATTTAACCTTTAAAACTAAGTTCAAGAAAAGACCTTCTTCTATAAGCACTCTGTGATTCCATTCCGTAAATGTACCTCATCAGTGCTTCTTAGTAGCATCTTGTGTTTCTGTCCATCCTTGTACTTATCTCTCTGTGCTTTATCTTTGCTTTAACTGTCTGTTCCTCCAGGCAGAACCAAAAGTTGTCAAGGGCTATGGTAACACCTTAGTCAACTGTGTTTTTAGGAACTAGCACAGTATCTGCCACTTATATGCCTTTAGTCAATGTTTAAGAAAGGTAAGGAGAAGAATAGAAAGGCAAGAATATAGAAAAAAAAAGTGAGGGAGGGAGAGAGGAAAGAAGGAAAGAAATGTGGTTACTTGTGTGACAACTCATTCACTGGGTTCCTCCAGTAAGCTTATGTTAGGTATATTTTATTTTATTTTTAATTAAGAGGTGGTAGACCTTAACCATATACTATCGTTAGCCCAGTTTTGTAGGCATTATTGTTTTATTGAAAGCATCTAGACATCGAGTGCTATAAGCATACACTAAGATCCTAAGTCCTTCCTCAAAGCCAAATTTGTGCCCTTTCCTCTTCCCTGTAAATATTCTATAGCTACTGCCTTGCCTAGTGATGTCTGTCTGAACACAGGCGGGTTTAATTACACAGGACCACTCTTGCCCTGTTATTGACTGATGTAGTTAAATGCATAGCATTGAGTACCCCTGGTGGAATGCTAATAAGAAAATGCAGACCTAGTTGCTATTAAGTCATTTTCTTATTGGAAAAACAAAGGGTGATGAATGTAGCCAGGCTGACTTCCTCCATATTCGAGGCATGTATCAAAAGGAGTTTATCTTTAGATTATCTGAACTTCTTTAGAGACTAAATGACTGCATGACACATCGTGGTAAATAATATCTTTTTAAAAAGTACATGATGACTTGCTTTAGAATGCATGTTTAAAAATAGGTAGGGACTTTGACACACACCTGATTGCCTCAGAGGTGGAATCTGAAGTGTCTGGCATCCTCTTCCGGGAGGGTTTCTCCTCACCTCACCTCTTGTCTCTAGCTGCTCGGGCAGCGGGTAGGTCATAGAAGCAGCATCCAATTACTCAGAATATCTGCCCCTGCTCTTGGCAGGGACTTAAATTTCCTGGCATTTGCAAGTGATGGATGACACTTTTTGTAAAATGCGATTTCTCTAGAATACTGAGAGGTTGAGTCCGAAAGACGGTGGGTCTTGGTTCCCACAGGACAGCATAACTGAGATGTGGCCAAAGTCAAGAGGCCACTGAATGAGGGTTGAGGTGTGATTTCTTCCGAATCTGGTGAGGACAGGCTTGCTCAGGAACACATTGGCTGCAGTTAACTCTTAAGTGAGAAACTGTAGTTGTTTCCTCAGTATGAATATTCTTCAGACCTGGTGGAATGGGAGCGCCTGGCCAAGTGTTGAGAACATTCCCATGTTTCAAATGGCCTCTGGGGACTCCCAAAGGAGTGGGAAGTTGCAGAGATGGCTGTCAGCATGCAATGAGCAGTGAGAATAAATGAGAGGAAAACGGTCCATTTTTGCCTCATTGATTTAGCTGGTCAATGACTCCTCTTCATTTTATGTACCCTGCTCCTTTGGTTTCTTCCTCCTGTTAGATAATGTTGCTGCTCTGCATCAAGCATCCTACTTAGGGTGCCTTGATCACAGGAGGTTGTTAGTGAATTCAATGTGTTCGCTTTGGAGAGGAGCACAGTGAGATAAACGTGAAGGGTGGGGAAGGCAATGCTTGTTCCTGATGTAAAAACAGCATCTGTTACAAAGGTAGATGGTAAGGAGGTGATGGTACTGGGATTGAATAGGATAGCTTAGAAACTAGAATGATTGTGTTCACATGGATAAGAAATGTTTAAAAGAAAAAATGATGGCATCAGGTCCCATAGATGAAAACAAGTGTAGGACCCTGGGAAAAGAGTAGCGCCAAATCTTTGTGGGCCTAATTACAGGATTTGGGAGGCATCCTTGGTTTAACACAAAGTTACAGCTTCCATGTATTGGGAAGAATGCGAAGAAAAAATAGCATTTAGTCTACAGTAATATAAGTTTAATAAGTTAACCATTTGGAGTTCTTTGCATGTTTTTGGTTACCATAGTAGGTGGAAGAATAATTTGGCTATAATGAAGAGAAATCAGAAACCCAGAAGTCATGACCTCTCGGGAATGTTTACTTCAGGAGTGTTGTTCCAATTAAAGCAAAAAGGATAAACAGAAAATTTTAGTAATCTACAACAAATATTGTCTTAAGCTATAATTTGTTTTATCTATTTTTTTTTCAAATAACCATTGGATTGCTCTTTATGTTTTTAATTTCCAGGTGAGAAATTAAGACAAAGGATATATTTTAAACTTGTATAAGATCTAATAGAAGCTAAATGCAATGTTTGGATGAGAACTCAAACCCTAAACATTTTGCCTATTGGTTGACTATTGTAACATACTATAAAGAATCTGTCGGCAGTTATAAAAACCTCCCCAAGTAGAAAAAGCAAGGTTCGAGGCTAAAATGCAACTCTGTCTTTCTACCAGGGAGGCTATTGTTTGTTCTTAAATGGGACTTTTAATTTATATTTTGCGTTTAAAAACTCCTGCTCCAATTTCTAATACCAAAGTATCCTGAACATTTTTGGGGTTTAGGCTGTATTCAGTTGTCTGAGCTATCGTTACTCTTCAGTCCCTCTACTTTTTTTGCTTTTGGACCAGGAAGGCGGAAAATGACTTAAAAGCCTTTTCCCTGGTCTAAGCAATGCCTTTTAACAGGACAGTGTGGACTTACATAGCTCTGGGCACAGGAAACAGAGATGACAGGAGGTTGATAGTTATTAAAATAGGTTCCATGAAAGCACAGATTCCTTAAGGCCTTGGGCTCTAATACAAACATAATAGTTTAGTTGCTTGATAATAGATATGTAATATGTCCTTCAAGCTAGTTTTTGCAAGTTTTCTTTTATTTTCATGGAAACCTCTGCCTGCTCCTTAACCACCAGCAGTCTATTAAGGCACATGTCAGCAGAAACTATTTGGCAAGAATATAGCCCTGAGAAAATAGCAGCATTACCCTTTAAACCAGTATTGCAAAGAAAAAAACAACCTCTTTTTTATCGTTCTGAATTTATTTCGCTAATGGTATGTGTTAGTTAATTAGAGACTTTACTCATCCCACAATGGTCACAGGAAAAAAAAATATCGTATGAGATTGTTGTAACTTTGTCCCTCGGTGAACCTGGTAAGACACAAAGACATCTGCAGTAATATTCCAAAATGAGAAATTCAGAAGTTGCAGTGGAACTTATGATAATTAACTTAAACTCATCCCAAAGTCTTCATCCAAAAATGACTGAAAGGAGGAAAGGCAGGAAGAACTATAATATAAAACAAATGCAAACAAACATCAATCTGGTCTCTCAGCCCTCATATTCAAACTGCTTTAGAAGAATATAATCTCACCTGCTGAAATGTACAGTGATCTTGGCAGCTGGTAGATGTTTTTCTTGAAGAAAACAACTATCATCTGAAAATAAGAAGTAACTTCTGTTGTTGAAAGGGATGACTGGTGCATCTTCATAGTGGGTGAAAGCTCTTATATTTAAGGAATAAATCTGACATGGAAGTAATAAGAAGAGGTTATCTTCATCTTTGCTGTAGCCTTAATACTCCAAGGACACAGATGATTAGGTTAATTTTCCTCTGCAGCTATTCAGCATCCCTAGGCAAATACAATGGATAGATTATCCCAGGAGACAGAGAATTAAAACTTTATTCATTCCTTGAGACCATTTACTACCTATGGTGACATTAGATCTTGTGAATGTTGCTGAATATGGCTTACTATGATGAATTTATTTGTGATATAATATCTTGAATCATAGAAAGAGAAATATATTTATGCTCTTAAGGATGGGAAACCAATCTCTAAGGAAGAGTTTGTGTCAAGGATGACGGAGTGAGCTTACTATGATAACACCTCGATTTGATAGTGTCCTTGAGTTCCTCTAAGTAATTCAGAGCATTTCACACATGCCAAGGGTTGGGGAAAGTTGTAAGGATGAATTTTCTGTTTATATTGGATATCAGTTATTGAGCAAGGCAAGTAAATTGTCACCTTCCTGTGTGTGTGTGTGTGTGTGTGTGTGTGTGTGTGTGTGTGTGTTAGTTAAATCAACTACTTTTAATAAAACATAGGTCATGTAGCATTTCTTTCCATTTTCATCATGAGGACCCAGAGACTAACAGAGGCCAATTTCTCCCACATATCACATTTTAACTAGCTCTTCTGGAAGGTAATCTTTGAAATTCCTGAGCTACTCTCTCTCCATTGATACTATTGCCTCATTTAGTTTAAACAGAAGGCAATTGGGGGTGCGGGGGGATAGGATAGAGGAATAAGAGAGGAATATAAACTGACTTTTTATTTTAGTTATCAGAATTCTTTAATAATAAGAAACTCAAGTTACACAAAACAAAAAACTTAAAAATTACCATGTCCTTTAATATGTGACAATGCTCTATGCTTTATTGACACCTGTGATGTTTTTAGTTTAAAGAAATAAATGCATTCATGTGGATAGTTTCTGGTACTTAGACTAGCAGAACTGACATCCATGCATTCTTGCCCTTGCGGTTTAATCAAAAGAGTGGCTAATTTTCATGGCTAAAAAGCAAGTCTCATGTATACTGGAAACTACATAATATACTAACAATTTGCTATATGATTTATTAAAAATAGCAACAACAATAAAATAAAAACCCTTCTCTCTGCTTGGATACCAAGAAGGCCAGAGTATGGAAGGGGACTAGCTTTTCCTCCAAGAAATCTATTCTAGTTAGGTATGAACAGTAGTTTACAACTAATGTTTGTTTAGAGAGGAAAAAAAATAGCACCTAGCTCAGTAGGTTAGATCAGTGGGTACTTAATCAATGTCTAGGCTTGATTAGTGGTTACTCAATCAATGTCTGTTGAATAAATGACAGATGTGGACTTTTGAATATCTGGAATTAAAACTTACTATTTTAAGTAAAGATAGATTGTTCAGTCTTACTAATGTTCATTAACAGCCTTTTTGTTGGCCAAAGATATAAAAAGGGAAATGTGCAGAGAGGTGTTTTAAGGATGACAAAAGGAACATGGAGAATGCAGGATTCCTAAGAAGCAAAACAAAACAGAACAAAGAAACATTAGGATAGCTTAAAAATTAATATACTTATAAAAATATAAGGATGAAGAGGACAGCAGAAGCTGGCAGGGGAGCTGAGTAGAAGTCCATTATCCTCTGTATAGTTCTCTAGATTCATTTCCAGTCCAATTATTTACTCTTTATTCCTGCTTGAAATGAAAGCTGATCTCACTTCTAAGTGAGTACATTTCCATTGCTGCCATCGGACTGGTTTTTATATGATCAATAATAACAGTAACAAGAATAATATTATACCTACCATTTGTATTTAGCATTTGCTTGTGACTCTCACTCTGTGGTTGTTTTATGTTCACCACTCCAATTTTTACAACTCTGTAATGGATATGAGATTACTCTCATTTCACAAATGGAGATTTTGGGGTGAGAAAGATTAGGTTATTTGCCTGGGGTTACACAGTTTCCAAGCTGTAGTTGAAGAATTTAAAGCCAGATTAACCAGACTTTAAGTGCTTTCTCTTTCCTTTTGTTCTATGACTGAGATAACTGAGAAGGGAATAATAATTGGGAAGAGAAGCTGGGAGAGAGACATCTTGGATTTAAGCATTCATTCATTCTTTCTGCTTCACTTCTCATTTGACAAATACATATTAAAAGTCTACTGTGTCCTAGGCCCTGAGGGTAGAGCAATGATCAGAAAGCAGTCCCTGGACCAAGGAACTCTCACTGTAGCAGAGGAGTGTCAAGGAAATAGGCAATTATGTATCCTGAAGAAATGACCATTAATAGGGATTAGTAGATACTAACTCTGGAGCAGTCTATTCAAACTTACAAAGTAGAAAAGGCGGTGTTGCCTGAACAGGTTTCTAAGGAATTAGACTAGGCTAGAGAAAGTTGGGCAAGCTAGACAACAGCATTCTAGGGAGAAGGAACAATGAGCCCCTTATACCTTGGTAGTTCTAGGAATATCAGATATCTGTAGGCCTGAGGCACAAAGAGTGGAATATTAAGAGATGAGGATGGAGAAGTAAACAGAGATCTGATTATGGAGGGCCTTGAAGGTCTTGGGAAAGAGTCTGCATTTTATCCTCAGAGCAATAGGGAACCATTGAATGATTTTAGAGAATGATTTTAGATACAGAAACAAAAAGCTTCAGTTTGTACTTTAGAATGATGACTCTGGCTGTACAGGGAATGGATTAGAATGGATCAAGACCAGAGGCAAGGAGACTTGTTTCATTAATAGAGGTTGGAGGGGATGATAAGCTGATTTAAGGTAGTGACAATGGTTAGAATTAGATGGATTTGAGAAATATCGATGAGATGTAATGAAGAGAGCTTAGTGATTAATAATATGGACAAGTGGACTGAATTAGTCAGGTTAAATTAACACTGCTATTAAAAAAAAAACAGCACCCAAATCTCCACAGTGTAACAAGCTTATTTCTCTCTCTTAATCCATTGTAGATCTAGGCAACTCTTTCAGATAATTGTAATTGTTCTGCACTCTCAGTGATCCAGTTGCTAAAATGCTGTATTAGCTCCATCTCAATGTGAGAACTCTGCAGTTACCATGACAGGGGGAGAGGAAGATTTGGAGTTTTATGTGAGCTTTCACTCTCTTAGCCTAGAAGTGACCCACTTCATCCTGCTTCCATCTCATTGGCTAGAACTAGGCATACGAGCTCACCCAATGGTAAGAATGCACTAGTACTGTCTACTATGAGGATTGGTAAGTTCTGCATTTGCAGAATGTGTATGTGGAGAGAAGGGGAATAGAGTGTGTATGGCAGTTGTGAATTAACTTTCCAGATTTGGGCCTGTTCATAAGATGAGCGGAGGTATGCATGTTTTGGTGTCTTCTATGAATTTGGGTGCTTTGTCCTGAAGTCAATATTGATCTTTATTTTCATGTCATGGATGCTTAATGCTTTCAGAGCTTGCCCTCCCCACCTTGCCACGCCCTGCCTCTCCACCCCTGCCTACCTTGTGCCATTTTGGCATAAATCTTTCTTTAAAAATAGTTTAGGGAAGTTTTGTGCAACACTGGGAAGTAACTCACCAGCAATCTCAGGCCTTGTGTAGATTGACCCAGATTGTGGTTTCATCTGTGTGCAGCCCCATGAAGTCTGGAGCCCAGAGTGCCAAGCGCTTATGAAATGTTTACATGTACTTGAAAATGGCAGTGTGCTGAAGAGAAACTAAGTGATTTGGATCCCTTTTTTAGATTCATTCCAAACCATAAACAAGATTGATTTATCACAAAAATATTGTCTAAAAACCCTTATTTTCTATTTTTAACATAGGATTTAGGGTTTTAATAGAGAATTAGAATTTCTTTATTTCCTGTGCATAAATAATTTCAGAATCTGAATCAATCACCAAACATATCAGGAACATCTCTGTCTTACTCTGTAGACACCAATTAAATCAAAGTCAGACGAGCTTTCTGAAATTCAAGAGCACATGATCTAGAATTCTTGTCAAGGCCGTTGAGACAAGCTTATGATGTAAAGTAAAAATAGAAAATAATGTGTTTGTTGAATACAAAAAGCAGTCACAACAAGAACTGTGCTTCTTAAGCCTTTCCTCCCATATAAGCAGAGAGGAAAGTGTTGTGTTTGTTTAGAGAGCATTCAGGGTCCACTTTTCTATAGAAAAGGCTCAGAGTAGGCTTGTAGTAAATGTTTATAGAATGAGTTAAGCGTTGAAAAACAAAACAGAGTGTTTCTCATTTTCCAGAAGCAACTATGCTTAACCCCCAGGCAGGTAATTGTTCCAGCAATTACACTATACCAACCTCAAAATGTGGTGTTTCTTTGCTGCCCGCCCCAGTTGCATTCTGCTGTCAGAAATGCCATGCAGACTCATCCTGCTCCTCAGCTGGTTCTGACTGTGGGCACCTTGCATCCACTCTGAACCCCAGGGGATCAAGTAGAAAAGAACCAGGGTGGTGATCCCTTCCGGATCTGCTCATAAGCTTGATGTGAGGCATGATAAAGTAGTGTGCCAAAGTGCTTTGGAAACTGGAAAGTACTGTTATGAACTCTGAAGGGAAACTAATTATTTTTTAAATTCTCTTTCTCTGTCCATGCGCTCACCTTGCTCACCTTTGTGTCTTTTTTTTTATTCTTTGTTCTCTCTGTGTCCTACTCACCTCTGTCCTCTTCACAACATGCTCACTTCCTTGCTCTTAGATCTCCACCCTCTGTATTTTATCTACTCCAAAAATAAAAGAATACAAGTGGGGAGAAAAATCCCTTAGTACTGCTGAAAGTTTCAGCAAAATGTTCTTTTCTCTTTCTCCCTTCTTGTCCTCAAGTATACTATTCACAGTGCCTCTCATGCACTGTGGAAGCTTTATAAATATTCCTGTTAATAATAACCCAGAGAGTTATCTGTTTCTACACCGGTGATGATATTTACTAGTTATCTGTAGCACTGATCTTCAGGGTTCTTTCTCCTGGGGCAAATGCAAGCTCATTATTTTGGTCTGTCAATCTGCTTCTTTTGCCATCCCTCCCAGTGGAGACTGATTGGGAGGTTGGTTATAATCCTGAGATCATTAGCTTTCAAATCTGGCTCCTTGAAACCAAACAGAATGTACATTATGCTCATATGACAATATTTTTCAATATCTTAGGATTCACATTCCTGTTTTTTTATTTTCCATAAAACTCAGCTTGGATATAACATTGTCTGTCCTATGGGGACTAACTTTTCATTTGGTCTCCTCAACAGTGCTGTTTGAAGCCCATAACAATCAAATGACTTGATTAAGGTCATTTCCTGGGCTGAGGCAACTTAATCTGTCTAGATCCTGGGGAGATTTCAAAATGACTTTACTTCAGTCCCCAAAGTAATGGTCTTTCCCCACTTCAAGTTCAGTCAATCATTAAGTGTAAGTAACTAGGTAAAATAGAAATCAGTGGGAAAGTATAAAACTAAACAGAGAGATTAGACTCCATGGTTATGTTCCTTTTGGCTGTTGATATCATTATATTCAAGGGCGATCCTAGGAAAAATTATGAAATGGAAGAAAAATTATAGTTATGCCCATGCCTTAAATACTGATTACTTTTTCTGATTTTTTTGATGTCCTCCAACAAATGTTTATTTTTTCTTTCATATTATATTTAGCATGCCATGCACTAAAAGAAGTTTTTAATCTATCAATAGATTTAATTAATAAGCAATGTTTATAGTGTTCCAGATACTAGGCACTACAGATAACATTAATAAACAAAAGCAGATGTGGTCTCCATTACATGGAATTTACAGTCATTAATAAGATAATCACGCTAATAAAAGTATAAAAGCAAACAGATTTAAATTCTAAATTTTCAAAGGAATATGGTTTTATGAATGCATTTAATATGACCATATTCTGAGGGTATACCAGTCATGGAAGTGATCCTAGAGATCTAAAGGGTAAGTAGGAATTAACCTGCATGAAAGGTGGAGCTTATAAGGAGAGTATTCTGGTAAAAAAAAAATAGCAGGTGCAAAAATCCAATGGTGAAAAGGGTCTGGCAGCTTTGAGGAACTGAAAGAAGGTCAGTGTGTTTGGATCTCAGAGAACAAAAGGGTGGGCAATGGTTTAGGATGAGGTGGGAGAGGTGGATAAATTCAGGGCACCTGAGGAGGTCTATAGAGACCATTCATGCAAGGTCATATGAAGTGGCTAAAGCATTTTTATAAGGATTATGACATAATCAGATTATTATTTTTAAAAAAGATGTTTAACTTTATATTTAAGAAAGGATAAAGTATTCTCTGAGAATTAGAAAATACAGTCAATTTGAGAAACTTGGAATATATAGTTCTTTGGCTCACTATTATGTCACTCATTATATTACTGTGTATCTTTGTGGGGTATTTGTCTCACTGAAGATATGAGCATCCTTGAGAAAAGAATTTTTTATTCTCATATCTTTTTATATATTAGTGCCTAATCACGCCTGGAACTATGAGTAATTATTAAATTGTTTTTGAGTATATGAATGGATGGAAGGAGAGATATGAATAAAAGAGTTAGCATTGGTCTTATGGACATTTATGGAGTTATTCTGACCTTGTTTGTATAGTTGGTGATACTTCATAGCTCTCAAATAATTTTTAGAAATGTTTGTACTTGTTAATTCTCTGTACAGTAGGAACACTTGAATAGATAGATTGGAAGCACAGATTAAAGTTAGTAGTTGGGCGCCTGAAAGTAGAGGATGTCTATGACATCCTCAACTATAAAACCAGTAAATTGTGATGACTAGTGTTCAGTAGCAAAGATGCCATTTGGTCTGACTTTATACGTACGCAGAATTTCCAGTTTAGGGATTGTATAATCTGTCAAAAGTTGGATAAAGGGACAGGATGACTGGAAAAGAGGAGTCCTTATGTGGAAAGGATCCATCTAAGGTGAATAATAATAAGGTGGATAAGGTCAAACTACTTCAGTTATGACCAGTTTCTTGTGAAGTATCTCAAACACATCAGAGGTGCATTCTGTTTGTTCTTAAAGGGAAATCTAACTTCTCTTGTGTGGCTTTTCTTGTTTTCCTCCTAAATAAAATAAAATGGTTAAGACTATAAAAAAATATGAAAGGTCTAATAGATTTAGGTTATTTAGAAAGGTAAAATTGCATGGGGATATTTGAGGTTTCTTGGAGTACCTGTTGAAGTGATGTTGGCTTGGGGCTGTAAGCCATTACATTAGAAGCTTGCTAGGTGGCTGCTAAATAATCTTGGAAAATACTCTGTGCCAAATTATATTTCTTAATGTGATATCCCCAGAAAGTAAAAAAAATGAATTTTAACAGGGAATAATGCTTATTGGTGGGGTGGGTGTCTGGGGGAGCCTTTTGGGGATCTCAAATTCAAAACTCTTAAATGGTCTCCAGTTCCACTCATAGGATATGAATGTCATATTCATGTAGGATATTAGATGTTAAAGGACCATGAGCAAGGGCCAAGTGTGTTGTATTCACACCATGGCTCTTAGCATCAGCTTCCAGCATATTTTAGAGATATAATCAATATTTTTAAAAAGTGGAGTAAATAATTAGATTCTGGATCACATTCAGACTATTCACATTTGGATTTATAATCGCTTTTCAATGTGATTTTTGAACATGACTGCAGAATTTCTGCAACTGAATGTGTGTACACTGATGTCGTAAGGTGTGTTCACTGTTTTCTGATAAGGCTTTGATATTGTTGAATTATGTTCAAAATGTGAGGCTGGTTTTGTACATGTATTATTGTGAATAGAAATAGCTGTATACCACCTGAGAGTGTCTAATGTGAGAGATCAACCACATTACAATTAACTCAAGTTTACCTGGCAGGAAAAAAAAAATGATTTTACTGAACAAATCTACATAATCAAATGTTTTCTGTAGAGGAAATGAATGGTTTTCTTTGTGAAACATTTCATTTTTGTTGTTACCCATACTTTAGTTTTACCTAAATTGATCTTTTGTATATTTTTTCTCTCCCTTTGGCTTCTTCTCTTTGGATGTGGATGGACCCTGTGAACTTGGCTCCTTTCCTTTAATAGGTAAGAAAAGGCAGTTCTGCTGCTTATGTTTTCTTGTGTGCTTTAGTTACATTTGGTGAGAAATTGTATATCTGTTCTACTGCTATACTTTAATATGCTGAAAATATGTTTCTAAATTTGAAAACAGATACTTTTTAGGGTGCCTCTAGGATGAAATCTTTAAGTTATTGATGACATACACTATATGGTGTTATTTAAATCATGTGTTGGTATTTGTAAATCAAGACATTTTAGTAAGAGGGATGGGTTTCTGAAAATTAGACTGTGAATTGGTTGTTCATTCTCACTGACTTCTGCTGTAACTTCTGATGGAATGCCCATCGGCAATGCTGCCTTCTGTTTTCAAAGCTGAGCTTCCTTTGATCTCTAGCTTTACTGCCTTCACGTAGTTGGCTATTTATAAAGATCAGGAAAATGTACTTGGTGAGTAAGCACATGAACCATGAAACCTTTTATTGATCACATCATCTTATATATTTTGGATAATCATTACCATCTATATGGTAGTTTTTCTTTTTAAAGCAAAATGCATATAAAATTAAAATAACATTATTGGTCACTTGGAATGTGTCTGCATCAACCTTACTTTTAGTGCATGTGAATATGTTTCACATCAGTCACTACAAAATTTTGGAATCCTTAGAAAGCATTTTTGTTTTACTTCTTGGGGAAGATAGGTACAAAAAATTTTCAAGAATTTGTGCATAATGGTACTATATGACTAAGATAATATATGTGGTCTTTGTAGTATGTGTACCTTATTTCTTGACAGATTAGCAAAGTATGTGATACTCAGAAATATTCATGAGAAATAATAAATGATATTACAATGGGCATGTTAACCAAACCATTTCTCTAGGTCCTCTAAGATGTATCTTTATATCATTGAAGTAAAAGGAAATAGCATTTCTAGCCTCTATTAGCTTTCGTCCCCAAAGAACTACCTTTGAAGCTATGATTTAATGTTATATCTTCAGCTTTTATCCAGGCTTTTTATAGCAAAATGACTACTTGCAGAACAAACTACAGTTAGTAAATAGCTCTTCATGTTACTAGATGACTCTTAATTTATCAAGGCACACAATAAACTCATGAGATTTTGTGCCAGGATTTTTTTTTTATTTCTGTATATACAACATACATTTTTTTTCTCAAATTAGTAAAAACTAAGAACAAAAATAAAATATTTCTAGTTTTGATGATCAACTATGAGACTTAGAATTATATTTTGTTCTTAATTATATTAACTAGCTCATCAATTTAATAGTGTTCCTTATGTGTGTTATGATGTTGGGAGTCCCCATTTTTTGGCAATATTATAAGTAATACATAATATTAATATGAATCATAATAAGAGCTAACATTCTTTAAGAGTTTTCCAATGGTCAGGTCAGGCATTGGTATTAATTTGTTTATATCACATGTGCATGAACAGCACACGTATTCCTATACTTCTTATATGTTTGCGACAGACTTTGTTGATTTTGGGAGAAAGAGTACCTTTACATCACAGCATATTAGATAATACTATTCTTTAAACACCCTATTTTGTGTAACTTAGCCAATCTTTTCTCTTCATATCATTTTTATCCCTCTTTATATATAAAAATAAATTGTTCTCTTTTTTTATAGAGAGCAAATTAGTTCCATTTAACCTTTCCACTCATACTCAACTCTGAAGTTTCCTTTACATAGCAAAGAAATGCAGAGATGCATTAAATAGTCTTGCATACGGACATTATATTAAGTTTTTAAGGATTTGGTATTTCAGGCATATAGATAATAATTATAATCAGTGGTGTCAGTCACAGAGTTAGATTCTTTAAAATGTCTTTGAATTTAGCAGCAGCTGAGCTTAATTCAATAGGAAAACATCTATAACTAGTCTGGACCCAGAATTTTAATTGTGGAACTGTTATAAGTTTATAGTGTACAGCAGAATAAAGGCATCTTGCATAATATTTTCATGGTAGAATCCTATAGAAAAAGTAAAATGTGCCTACACTGATCTAAACCTCACAGAATGAACTGAAGTCTGAATTGTTGCAAGGAGTTCGACCATAAACAAATATTTTCAATATATTTTTAAGGGTTGTAAATAAAAATAGACATACAGGGCAGAATATTAGGAATGTTAAAATGACTAAAAATTAAAACAGTATCACAATGCTGAAAGATTTATGAGATGACTGTTTTGCATTGCCCAGACTATGAATGCATTTAAAATATTAATACATGTATTACAGTGCTGAAAATGCTGAGGATATTTAAATGACATGGTTACAGTCTTTGTCTTTCCAAGTACCAAACAACTGCATTTCATGGTTATGATGTTACTTGAGAGACATGTTTTGTTGGCTCACCTGTATCCTTTGGTCTATAAATAGAACTCCCCAGAGTATCTGCAGAGTTGATATCTATAGGTTGTTTTTCTCACAGCATTTGCAGGGTAGTAGGCAAACTTACAGATAACCCATGCTCTGCTTCTATTATTGTATTAACACAGTCAGACTATGCTGTATTAAATCTTGGAGCATATTGTGCTATTTGTTGTCCTAGCAATCGATATTGAATAACATCTGGACAGCCTGAAGGAGCCATCTATGTGAACCATACAAGGGCCCTTATTCCTACTGGATATTGAGGACATGAGTATGTGGCTTGTGATTGCTTGTGAGCCATTCTGAATACTTACCATAATGACTTCTTTAATAATCAGGCTGGGAGACTAGAGGGCATAAGTTAGTTCTTAACATAATTTACCTTCTTGGAGTAGTTCTGAAGAAGACCCATGTTAATCTGAATATTATATTTCATAGCTAATTAAATTCAAAGGAGTTTCCATTTATTTGAGTGAATCATCACATTATGTTTTGCTAACTGAACAAATTTTGAAAAGCTAAAAAAATATTGCGACCAATCCTAAAAGTTGTTCCCAAGGCCGTATGCGTATTACCTGGTATTTCTCCCCATGGTTATTGTTGCAATATTTTGTGGCAGATTGGAGGGGCATAGGGACACATTTTAGACTACTATTAATAAAGGAACAAGAAAAGTGGAGAGATACTTTGCTTTCAAAGGGAGGGAGGGGATTGTCCTATTACAGGGTTATTAATAACTTTGTAATTGTAGTATTAATGTGCATAAAGTACCCAGAACAGTTCAGATGTGTGGTTATGAGACTTTAAGAGTGTGGTGAAAATGGGGGTTCTCAGTTGTTTGCCCCTGAATGCAACATTTTTCATAAGTAGATTATCCACCACCACCTGCCTACATTCTCAGTTTGCATACTTAAATGGCATGTGGGCCCCACTGGGGCAGTTCTGATAATAAGTTGTACCCTAGCTATTAGCCTTATTTTCTACTAGCCAACTCCTATACACATGTCCTTTCCTAGACTCATATGACAAATAAACTCTTCATTGAGGTCATGGTCATGCTTCCTGCATTCATTTGCTCTCATTTCCAGATCTCTCAATTTCAGCCACCGTTGCTGAGATGTTTCTCAAGGATATTCTGGACAACTTTGTTATCACTTGCTATTGTCTCCCACCTGGAAAATTAAATCATTGTATAGTATGAATCATAGTTAATGTTTATTAATAAATCCTTCCATGGTACTTCCCCAACTATTTTCCTTACTCAGGTATTCCATATAAACAAATATACATCTCGTTTCATTAGAGTCATGCCTCTTTTTAACTTCTAGCCAGTTATAGTCTCACCTTGTCTTTCTCCCTTGTATGTGCTTCTTTTGGAAGCTCTTGGTACATAGTTGTGCCTGGCACATAAAAATTAATTGGGTTTAACTGAATTGAAAATCTCTTATGCATGTTCTTGTGCAGCACTAAAAATCTCACCCCTCTCCGATAATTACAACTCAGCATTGTTGTATCCTTCTTCTGCTTCTTATGTTGTTACCATGCGATCCATGGAGACTTGATAGCTAATTGTTAGTAAATTAGTCATATTTAGCAAGTATTTATCTATGTCATCCTGGCTACCTAATGTGCTGAAGATATGGCTGTGGGAATGAAAGGTTACTGTCTTGTTGGGTCATTTACATTAATCTTCACAATAGCTCAGTAGGCATCATTATCACCAATGATTTTTTTCTCTAAGGTACGACAAAGACATTATTAAACTCTTAATTTCCTAGTCTATACCCAACAGAAAAATTTAAAGCCTGTGTAAGAATGAAGCGATAGATCTAGCTTCAATTCAAATTTTGTTACTGGGCCTCCAATTCTGGCTCCCCTTATGAGGATGTTACCCAAATGACTCTGGGAGACTCTACATTTATCCTTCTCAAAGGTGTATTTATATTCTAGAGGGTGAAACCTCATGATTTCTCTTTTCCTTTTTACCTGAGGATTGTGGTAGTTCAGTTTACCTTTTTTTTGTTGTTGTTTTCATTGTTCTGCCCAAAACTGCCACTACATCTCAATTTCTATTTCATATATGCTGCCATTTTGTTAATTAGTGTACGTTCTCCATGGACTTGGCTCATTTTAGCTCTTTTACTGTGAAATCCACATATTCCTTAAGCAGTGACACTGTAGTAACTGGACAGAATCTCAGTTCTTTCAACCAACTTGAGAGGTTAGCATCTCATTTTACTTTAAACATTCTATTAAAGAACAGTTGTCAAGAGACTGGGCTTAAGACTATTGTGTGATGCAATGGTGTGTCATAGGTACATCTTCATCCCTGACCCTGACCTGGTCCTATATTATGATGCATAGCTTTCAACTGCTCCTTAGTAAGTTGAGTACTTTGCCTTTTAGGCACTCTACATCTCTTTGCTTCCTTGTAGAGTTTTAATCCTAGTGTCTAAAGATAAGTGATCAGAACCCAAATCTTTTCCATTTCTAACAGAGAAATTTTATTTTTTTTGAAGAATGGCTTTTACTGAAACCCCAATTCATATATGTGGCTATATACTAGGCTTTAACTCCTCCATGACTTTTAAGCACAAATTAAAATTAATTTGAGAGTTCTTGCATATTGACAGGAAACACAGTAGCTTCCTTTTGGGGGACCCTCCCTCTCTTAAAATTTTCATGAAACCTGAGGGCTTATCAAATCCGAATTGGGGCTGAAAGGTCAATTCAATTTCCATTATAAGAGAGGAGAAATTGAATCCTTTTCACTTCGCTAATGCTATTGCTTGCAGCTGCCAATTTGGGTGGCTGTTGACAAAATCATGCTCCCTGCTATGACAGATGCTGCTAATTCACATCTCCACACTGGCCAAGGGCACTCTGCCAATGTTGACTTTTGAGGGAGGACAACTTTAATTTCTCAGAGCCCTGCTCAGAGGAAGTTGCCCTTCACTTGGCTTCCCAAGGTCATGGTTCTTACTGTTCAGTTCATTTAGTTCCTTTTCAGGATTAGATCCACTGTTTTCTTCATGCCCCTGGAGAACTGTTCCAAGAGGTTGGGCAGCTTTTGTCTTTCTGTTCTCAAAACACAAAAGATCTGATTATACTCATCTCCAGACATTTCACCACTTCACCATTCTAAGAGAGTTTACTTTAATGGGCATTCCTGTATTCTTTCTCAAAGTTTTCCTCGAGGATTTCAAAGTAATTCTATAACTCTCTCTCTCTCTCTCTCTCTCTCTCTCTCTCTCTCTCTCTCTCTCTCTCTCTGTGTGTGTGTGTGTGTGTGTGTAACTAAATAGAGCACTTGGCTTCACATACACCTAATAATGACAATCATTAGGTTTTACAGTGTTTTACAGAGTTTCAAGTTACTTATTTTTGTATTTATTCTTCACAACCATTCTCAAGATCAGTATTCTCATATTCCTTTGTGACAGTATGTAGCATAGTTTTGGGTAACTTTTCTTCAGAGTAGTATTGGTACTTGACAGTTCAAATAAATTAATGTTATCTTTTTGACCTTTGTAATGATGGGAGAAATTAATATCCCAACTTATCAATGAAATTACACTTTCTTAATATCAAAATATCAAATGTGTTATGGTTTTACTTTGCCAAAAATCTCTGAAAAAGATGTTTCTCTTGTTTTTTTTTAATGGTCATGTTTTTTTAACTTATGACATGTGCTGGCAATCAAAGTAGCAGAATGACTAAAAGATAGAGGCAAGTATAGAAAATTATGAGAACTATGATTTATTAATGTCTGAATGCAATGTCTCAATTTTTAAAACAAACATAAAGAATATTATAATTTTTCAGAATGGCTATATGAAATATCCGAGATCTCATGGTCACTGCTTGAGAGCCATTAGTTCAGAGCCAGGATTCAAACATACTGTTTTTAATCTCTGTCTAAGTCTTTTTATTTTGCCAATGATTCTGTCTTTTTGATGTATCAGAATAACTTCTAGAGCTTATTACAATTAGAGATGCCTGGAACTGCCTTGTGTTGAGTAAATTGCAATCTCTGAAGGTAGGCAGGGTCTAAGAATTAGTACTTTTATCATGCTCCACTGGAAATTTTACAATATCAAGTTTCAGAATCACCAAAAACACATATGCGTGTATAAGGGAAAGGATACGAAAAAGAGAAAGTATGCTTTTGACTGCATGACCCAGCACGTACACGGGGAACCCTCGTCATATGGGGTATTAGCATAGAGATATTGGGATGATTGCAATATTGTTTCCAGTCCCAATAAGAATCTACGCGTCAGCATTCCCAGTATTGTTGGGAGATTGTTCTTTGAGATCTCTCTTGATTCATGCTTCAGATATATAGCAATATAGAGAATAATTGACAATATTTTTTTCCTGAAGGGCAAATCAAGTTTGACTGCATACAGTGGTGTGCTACTTTACTCCAAACCCTCCATTTCTCTAGTCCTCACCTCTGCTTCTACTTCTCTTTAATTAGCTTCTCTATTGCTTTTCTTCTCTTATTCTGTGTTGATATCTTTCACTCCTGACTGATGTTATACTATTTTCTTTTCCACAATCACTTAAAAGATTTCAATGTTTTTTTCATTTCCCCTTTATAACACTGTTCTTATTATATAGATTCAAGAATTTGTGCAGAATTTGTTAATGCAATGTAAAATTCTTCAATACTAGCATAGAGAATGCTATATCATGAGAATTTTTGTTTTGAGGACTGTTGCCGCTTATAAGAAATATTCCTCCTTTTTTTGTTTTTACTTTTATTTTTTGATTACTTAGCAGTTCCCCATTGCTTATATTTTATGATAGACTTCATTAAGAGAAAGCACCTTTACTTTACTATTTTCTCATTTTTTTCCTCCTCAGAATTTTAACTGTGCATTGAACACTGAGAGCTTGTAGTTTTCCCTCCTTGGTGGAAAGTGTTGATGAGGAACATAGCCACAAAATAAGTGGAGATATTGTTTTTTATTTTGTTGACAGCTTCCTTTAGTGATTTCTTTAGTCTAGTTCAAGCTAAGGTTATTAAGAGCTTAATGAAACGAGTGTCTTGCCTCATTACTTAAAAAGACATTTAACGAAGATTCTAATATTATTTCAGCTTTGGGAAAGGGAAGGGTAATTGATATGACTTCACAGGGCTGCAAATTGTCAGTTGCGAGGCCAAGACCTGAAACTTCAACCTTTTGCATACCTCTAATACTAGATTCGTGAAAAATATATGCATGGATCAAAGTATGCTTTAAAAAACTCATTAAAATTTGGACTTATTCTCAAATACTTGCTACCCTCATGAACAGGGCAGTGGTTTCTCTCATCCCTTCAGCATGAGTCCTAGACACAAGGCAGGCATGAGCAGTCAGCTCCAAGCCAAAGACATCCTTGCCTGAACCTCTTTGGTTCACTAGGCTGTCCAGGGGCAATAGGCAGAGTTTGAAGGATGCGGACTCCTTTGCCCTCTGGGCCATATTAAAGGAAGAGGGTGAGAAGTAAGGGCAATGAGCCAAAGAGCACCAAAGTAAAGAAAGTTCCCAAGACAGGGCTGTTTTCCACTCCAGTTCCGCCTAAAGTCTTTTTTATCCCATTCTTAAATGCTGTACCCTTGATTGAAATGGCCACATTTTATCCCTGGTATTTTCTTTATCTTTGACTTCGGGCAAACTTCTTCCTGGGACTTGAGTGAGAACAATGGGGAGAGAATTGGGGGAGAGAATGTTTAAAGTTCTTAGAAATTACTCTGTGAAGATCTGGGACCTTGTTTTCAGAGATATTACCATAGACTCCTTCCCCTTTGTTTACTCAAGAGGAGGGGTCTGCATTTCTCCTCTTTGAATACACTGACCCTCTGACAGGCTTTGACCAATAGAATGTGGAAGATGTGACATTCTGGGTCTTTGTTCCTCTTGGAAGCTAGCTGCCAAGTAGGAGATCTGACTACTTGAAACTGGGGTGCCCAAATGTGCCTGTAGGCAGCCGTCTCCAGCTTTTCTAACCATCTAGGTGAGATGCCAGAGAAAATGAAAATCTGAGCCGGGCTCATCTGGGTTGTGTATATGCTGCTCTACGTTGTGGCTTTTGGTGTTGAATGTCTCAATAGATTTGCCTATTCTGGATGTTTCATATAAGTGGAATCATACAATATGTGATCCTTTGTTACAAGCTTCTTTCACTTAACATCCATGTTGTAGGATTTCAAGGCTAATCCATGTTGTAACACATATCAGTATTTCATTCTTTTTTATTGCCAAAAAATATTTCTTTGAAAGGATATACTATAGTTTGTTTATCCCTTTATCAGTTGATGGACATTTAGATTGTTTCCACCTTTTGGCTATTATGAATAGTGCTGCTGTAAACATTCATGTACATATTTTTGTATGAATATATATTTTCAGTTTTCTTGGGTATATACCTGTGGGCAGGATATCACTCTGTTTGCTGTGTTGAGAATAGGCTAAAGTGGATCAGAGGTAGAGGCTATTGTAGTAATCCAGATGAGAGAGGATAGTGACTTCAGGGTAAACTATTTGACCAACCACAAGTCTTGGGACATGGACCCTTGGTGACAGCTGCTGTTCAGGGTGAGTGCCATTACAACACACCAACAAGTCTGCCTTCCATCCTGGAAATGGCTTGAAAAGTCCTATATTTAATGGATTGGCTCTCAGTGGCATATGTTTTCTGTAGAGAGTTTCTGTTCGTAGATCTAATGATACTGTATCAGATCAATATAAAATCTTTTAAAATACAACAGTCCAAAATATTAAAGCCATAAGACATAATTGTAGTTGGCTCACAAAGAAGAAATTTGTGACCATATTATTTAAATGATTTTTTTACCAATTGTAGGCTTCCCCAGCTGTGAATGCATTACAGCTTATGACATGTCAAGGCAATCTTTATTTTTCTTCGGTAGAATGAGAGTTTGAGTAGAAGGAATTGTGAGAGGAGATAGACAGAGGTAGAGAAAAATAGAGCCCACATATTGCCTGACTACAAAATGTCTTCTGAGGGGTGATGATAAAGGGAGAGAGGATGTGTCACAACCCGCATCTGTCAAGTTCTGATGCTTGTGGTTGATGAGGTCATTAATACGTTGTCCTTATGCTGCTGTTTAGAACCTGCATAAGGACAACGTGATGGTCTGCTTGCTAAACAGAAGGGTGTCTTTTCTTTGAGTACACAGAGGACATAAAGTTGGTTTCTAAATAAGGGAAAGTGGAGTAAAATGTACCAAGTGCTATTACTGTATATACTTTTCATGTTGACCGTCATTACGTCTTCTGAGTAGATGCTGTGGTTAAGAGAATGGATTCTGGTGCCAAACTCTCTGGGTTCAAATTCCATATCCTGACACTCATTAGCTACTGTCCTTGTGCACACTACATAACTGTGCTGTGCTTTGTTTCCTTCCCTGTAAAAGGGGCTACGTACTAATAACTGACTGCAAATGGTGGTTATGAGAATTAATGATATTCAAACCATTTAGAGCAGAGCCTGGCCCATAGTGCTCCATGAACCAAGTTCTGCCAGAGAGCTTGAATTCTTTCCATCCAACTTACATGCTGTCTTCTCACAACACATATAAGAATGACACATTTTACAAAATTTATTGCTTTTCTAATTTATCTATTACATTTTTGATATGCTAAGAGATCCTATGAATGTAGGAACCTGAAGTCCTATAAAATATCAAATGAGTTCAACTGAATTTATTCAATTGATTAGGACTTGAGCCAAATTCTGAAATTGACCTTTGACACATAAGTACCACAAAATATTTGTCATCTGGCATAAAATTATAATTGTTGGATTAAGCAAAGTTTCAAGGAAAATGAGACCTAAGTCATGTTGTTCCTTGTACTCTTGCTTAAATTTTTTCTACATTTTTCTTCTCTCTTTAGACCTGTAACCAAATATTTGGACCATAAATCACAACTGTTAAGGCTCTGTATGACATATATCTAACTCTTCCCCTTCAAGAAAATCGAGAATAATAAATAACAATGTTCTAGTAACCCTCAGGTACCCTAACCTCACTGTGTAGACTGCAGTATTCAGTTAGCTTATTGTTCCTGATCAGATTGGAGATTTATTTTAGGTAATATCTGAAATTCAAATTTCTGATATCTCTGATATCTTGATATTCTGAGCACCTAACAGGTACTCAGTAAATATTAGTTGATTGATAGATTTGATTTCCAAAGCTTTTTGTTAGTAAAAGGCCAGCATATCCTACCCTATCCCTGCGTGGGAACATTTGTATCACATTTTTCTCTTTTATTTGGCTGTTTTGGACACTCTAAATGGGAATAGACCCAAAGTTTCAAGATATAGAGTGCAGTGTTTTAAAGGACTCTGTCCCTCCTTACTTTTCCTCACAAATGAGTTTTTTTTTTCTACTACTATTGTTTAAAAACCTATTTATTAGCAAGCAAGGAGAAAACAGACATGCAGCTTGCTCTGTAAGTTTGATGAAGTCCCAGCTCTCCATCCTTTTAGGGGTGGCAGCCATGCCCTTGCTAGAAAGAATCACTGGAATCAGGTATACAATATTACAAAGTAAGGATTCTATAGACGTTTCTGTTGGTGGTTTTTTGCAACTGGAGGTCTTCCTCCAATATCATATCTGGAAACAAGAACAGGTACTGGCCCTCACAGTATAGGTTATAGGCCTCAGTAGTTCTTGTACCTTGTTTATTCAAAGGTGGGAATCTATCTAAAATATTTCACATCATGACCACCATATATCTTGAACACCAATGAGAACTTAAATCTAACATCCTTAGTGTGGATCAAGAAACCATGGATTTCACCAATAAAAACTCATTTCTGACATTCATTATTCTAATTAGCAAAGCTTCTTGTGTTGACAGAGGCACAGATAACTGAGTCTCCTCTACAGGGTGGTTGGACTAGTGTGAGCTATCATCTCTGGTGTGGGAATTCCTGACTTGGTCAATTAGCTACAACTATTTGTAACTTAATTAAATCACTAAATCATATAACTAAATCTACCTACTGTTTTTGTGGTTCATAAAAGAGCTTTTTATCTTAAATGAGTTTTTAGTGAGCTTCATTTTGTGTCTATTTTGTGTAATGATTGGAATCTCTCCTGTATGTATAGCTTGTTTTTTAAATGCTAACATTGAATGAAATGGAAAGAAAGAGAAAACATTTAAAGCTTCATTTTTTTTGTTGTTGTTGTTAAATGCATGACAACAACCCTCCATCCTTGGGATGTTCACAAAGGAGTAAGTCAGCACATGTTTGAAACTACCCATTGGTCAGCATCTACCCCATGAGACATAGTTCAGGGCAGTGCCTGTGCTGGCTTTTAGCTATGAAAATAACATACATACATGGAAAATAATTAGAGAACTACACACTAGAATGTCTAAATAACAACGAAAGCACAGAGAATAAAAATAGTACAGAAGTAGGGGGAGATCACTGTTACCTGACATATCCCAAAAAAAGCTTTTGGCAGAGGTGAGCCTGACAGGAAGGGTAGGATTTCTAACTAGAGGGACAGGAGAAGGTATTCCAGCCTGGGAGGACAGGAATCATCATTGAGGCTAGCATGTATGTCAACATGGTATGTTCTGGAACAGCAAAGGAACCATCTTGAATGGAATAGTAGAGTAGAAGTTTTTCATCAAAATAATACTAGCTCAAACTTATTTAGTAATTATTATGTGCCATGGAATGTACTAACTACTTTATATCTATGAATACATTTAATGATTTCAAAAACCTTACAAAATAATTGTTACTGCTATTTCTACTTTTCAAAAGATGAACTAAGGCACAGCAAAGTTAAGTAATTTGCCCAATGGTCATATAAATTTAAGCGACAAAAGTGGAATTTGAACCCAGGCAGCATGACTCTAAACACTGCAACTGTCACATTTGTAACTACTACACTATTTTGCCTTTCTGGTGGCTGTGGTAGCTGATGTTTTGTGGGAAGTCAGGAAAACTGCAGGTAATTGAAACATACCTGCAGATTCTGAATAGGTCTTAGCAATTCTTTAGCAATGAATGTGGCAAGCAGAGTTCACCAAGGGTTTGGATGTAGCCTGGAAAAGGAGACATTGAGTGACAGAGAGACAGAGTCAAAAATTGAGAAGGACAAAGAGAAAGTAAGGGAAATGAGAGAGAAAGAGGGGGAAAGTGGTTATGGTACGGAATGATGGGATGGCAGATACCTTCAGTGGCACCCTTGTTCTCCATTGCTTCGACCTGTTCCCAGAGTACCTAATGTAATTAAATATGACCTTTCTCCCTTAGAAAATGAGGCTCATTTTCTTTTTTGCTTTTAATATTTTTCTTATGATTATGTTGTAATGTCAGGGCTACAGCTTCAAAGAAGTTTAATAGAACAGCTTACAAAAATGTGTGAAATGTGTAAAATTCTGTTGTATAATTCTTATGTAACAGTAATAAAATAATAGTTGAACTTTAAGGTGAAACTGCAAACTGTAAAAATAAAGTTCAAAATAATAAGTTCAGTCTCTGAGCCTACAGCTTTTGCAAAATATTGCCTCAAACGAGAAAACTCTGACCAAAGTACTGTATAATGCACTTAAGTACTAAATTTGGGTAACAACCTCCCTGAGTGTGTATATAATGCTTATCCAATCTAATGGAAATATTTCCAAAAACTTTTCAGTGATCTATCTCCCAAAGCAGCTGAAAATATTTTTAATGTGGAACAAATTTATTTCTTTGTAATTGCCTCTTTACATCCTGTGTAATCAATCACATGGGAGAATTCCCAGAAGATAGTCAGTCTGCACTTCAAATTCATCAAAAACATGTGAGAAAACATGAAAAGGCAGGCTTCCGTTAAACTAAAGAAGCAGTGATGAGAATAGCAGTAGGTCGCAAAAGTGGACTCCTTTGTAGGACTGCTCTCTCCACACTCCCACTAACTGGCCCTTCTAGGTGGCGCTCTGTGTTTGGAAGATTCCTACACATTCTCAAAGGGTACTTTAGGCTGTGAGTGGGCATGTCCCACAGGATGGAACTGAGTGTTGTCTAGTTTGCCATGCGGCTGTCTAGCTGAAACATGCCTTTTGGTTACATACCCCTCCACAGCCCTCTCAGTCACCCAGAGAATACTGACATATGCAAATCAGTCTGAAAACACTTGGATTTAAATGAATCGAGGGAAATATATTTACAGGAAATTATTTGCTTGCCTTCATCTGTTCTAAAAATTTATTGCAAATCAAGAACAGCTTCACGTGGCCCCCTAGTTATTTAATGAAGAAATTTGGGGGGGCTCATTTAAGAATCCTTTCATAAGCACACAGAGAAAATATATACATAGAGGGTCATCTCTTGTTTACTCTGAAAAAGTATATGTTACATCAAGAAATAGAACTAAGGAAATGGCAGAAAAAGTGGTTTATGCATACTCTTTCTGCAAAGGACTTCTCTAAGATTTTTATTGGACGAGTGCTTTTAATTGGATATATTTTTAAATTTCAAAGCTGCTGGTTCAGGCTCTTTCTGATATTAATGGTTCTGAGTTTCACTTTGCCGCTGCATCTGTGTGATGTTGCCCACAGAATCAATATTTTTTTCTTACCTACTCTGCCATTGTGTGACCTTGAGGAAGTTTTTTATTCTTTTTAGGTCTCAGTTTACCTACCTCTAATAAGGAGCTAAATAATGCAGGGTTTTTGCTTATAACATTTGAATAATAGATGTCTGAAAAAGCTTTTAGATTTAGGATTTGTAACCGCTGTATAGTTGGCAGGGATAATAAAAGTAATAGCTTGAATTAATAGAGAACTTTTCTTCCAACAGCTCTAACCATTTTTTTACATTATTTTTTCCATTTGTCCTCAAAATACTGTTAATAGGTAAGAACAAAAAAGTATCAGCTTTCTCATTTTGCAGATAAAAAAATGAAGCAGAGAGATGTTGGAATGAGTACTAATTTTCAAAAACAGTATTTCTGATTCTAGGAGCTATTTCTGATTTTAAAATGGCAAATATGTTTCCACCGCATGTTATCTATGAGTGGGGAAACTTCCCATGAAGGTTGCCTCTCCAAGTTGTATCTGCCACTAATTCATCTCTTAAACAGGATAAGAAACCTTTCCTTGCAGTGATCACTTATTTTTCTATTGAATGCTGCCCTTCCATTTAGACGGTGATCATTATTTCAGAGCTCAATGCAATCAATGAATGGAGAGATCCATGTTATTTCTGTCCCCTGCGAAACTGATTACATTGTCATAGTCCCGGCTAAGCACTTGTAAGATGCGTACAAATATTATTATGCTGCCACACAGGTTACCCATATGCTGGCATTATGGTTTTCAGATGACTTCCAGCTGTAGCAGTGTGTAACTGAAAACCAATCAGTCCTCTCCCGAGAACATCACAATTTCTGCTGCTGAAAATGGAAATTGACAGGAGGAGTTAGATACAGCTGTACCTGATCGTCGAGGGATAAATTATTTTGTGTAATTGTCAGAGCCTTGCTAAGACCTAATGGAATGAACATGTTTTCCACACCTGCGGGTATGGATAGTCCTAGTAAATATTGTGTTCTTGGATTTAAAGATGTGGGAGACTGTCAGCCTGTTGACAATGAGAAAAATTAATTTAAACTGCTGATAAGGAAGCAAAACATACACAATGAATTAAATTTAATAGACTGAAAAAATATGTTTTTCCTTACTGTTTCTATGTGGGAATATGTCAGACTTCATTTAACTCAAATAACTGTAGACATTAAGGACTGCCACACTGCAGCCTCTGTTGGAGAATTCTCTGTGGCAGTTTGGTGCATCATTCATGGGCACTATTTTGGTTAGTTTTACCTTTTAATGTAAAATGTAATGATGTATGTCCTGAGTGGAATCGAGACTGGTTATTTATCAGTGACAAATTTGACATTGTCTCTGTTCATTCTCCCTTGTAGTTTTTCCTTTCTGGTAGCGAACAGTGGGAAAAGGCCAGACCCAGGTGGCCTCTGCCTTTCTGAGATCTTGAGATAGATCCGATCTCGGGAAGAGGAGGGTAGAGTCTTACAACTAGAATCTCACTCAGAATAAGGTTTGCTTTTAATTTTCTGCAGTTAATATATAATCCTATGAAATCAAACGTGGAGCTTGATTCACTTTTCTTATTTTCCTACTTATGTTTCTAGCCTAACATCCAATAAGGAGGGTTCTAGCCATTGTCACCACTTCCTCACGTATTTTCCTCTTGTTATTAATAATAACTTTATTGTTTCTGTAAAATGTTAAAAATTTAAACAATTAAAAAAAGACAAAGAAAATGAACATAAACATCCAGGTATAATCATTACTATCACTCTAGTTGCAGATAGGTAGAGAGACTGATAAAAATAAAATCAAAATAACTTTAGAATATATTATATCATGTATACTATTTTAATATTAACTATTCAGTTGAATTTTATATAAAGTTAAAAAAGAAGCTGAATGAATGTAAAGGAATTGAAGTCCAGGCAAGTCCTTCACAAGGAATATTGGAACCTAAAAGAATCCAAAGTTAAGAATGAGAGTTAATAAAGACCTTTTGAAAATGTATTTATTAAAATTGAAATTATGATGCTTATTATACTTACATGTTTAAAATTTAGACGTTATTCACTTTCTGCTATGAGAGATGAATTAGCATACTTTTTCCTTTTTCTACCTTACCACTCACTATTTTTATTAGTTACATGGTTAGGTTTTAAATTATCAGGGTTTATAACATTTACCTTTTGCTGGGTGATATTAATAACCATGGTTTCATCACTGTTATGATGAATTGAATGCTCAATTCAAGCCTTTCTCCAACCAGTTTTCCAATTTTAGTTTTTTGCTTTGATTCATTCCGTAATTGGCTGGATCCATCAAGCAGTGGCCATCACTATCCCACCACTATCCTTTGAGCCTCATGAACTATAGGATGGATTAATCCTGTTTCTTACTATATGTGATACTGCCCCTCTTTTTAAGAAAATATTATTATTATTATATTATTATTGTTATATATTTTTTATTTCCTAATTTCATTCTCCTCACACTACCCCATATATAATCATTCTAATGTGTTTGATGAATATTTCTAGTGTTTGATGCATATCTTTGTAAAACATGTACTTTGTATTTTCATAAGTGACACTGTACTAACCTGATTGAATTCCTTGCTTCTTCACTCAACATGATGTTTTAGGTTTTATTCATATTTCTGCATGTATAATCTAGTTAGGTGCTTTTATTTCTGCATAGTATTATGTGTAATTTATTTTCCAGAATGGGATACTTTTGAGGCTAAAATCACATTGTTAACAATTGTACCAGAACTAGAGACATACAGGGGCACTGACCCGGGCCACCAAAATTCATGGTCACCTTATCTTTAGTGTACCTTCCCCACATTTTGTAATTTCAGAGCTATGTTCATAGAAATTTAGGTTGTGTTCAGCTTTATTCCATTACTAACCACGCTGAGATGGATATGCTTGTCTATGGCCCTAATGCAACTATGTGAGAATTTCTTGGGGATTTGTATCGATAGGTTCTGCGTCAGAGGTGTGAATATGATTGATTTGTCTAACTAGCCAGTTGGTGCCCCAGAATGACTGCAGCTTTGTAAACTTTATCAGTAGTACATGGGGATTCTCAGATTCCATATCCCTTCTTCAAGAGCTGACATTCTACAGCTCTCCAGTTTTGGTCAGTCTAATGGCTTTAAAGTCATGCTCAGTGTTATTTAAATATGAATTTCTCTAAATAACAGTGAGGTGAACTTGCTAGCCTGTGAGTTTCTTCCTCCACTGAATTGCCTATACATATACATAGGCCTTTTTTTCTTTATTATTGGATTTATTGCATTCCTTTGTTTGGTTTTGGTTTGTGGACTTTCTAGATATAATTTCCTTTTTGGTCTTAGACATATCTCAGTCTATCTTTTTTTGTTGTTAATTCTGCACATGATGTCCTGGGTTGAACAGACATTCTTATTTTTATTTTATCAGAGCTATCAATGTTGCTTTATGTCAGTGTTTTGGGGCTTCGGTTAAGAAATCCTTCTGCATTCCTACTTTATGACAATCTTCTACATCATTTACCATGAACTTTATCATTTTATTTCCTACATTTTGGTTTGAAATCCACATTTATATAGAAAGAACAACTGAGTTAATTTTTCTAACATTATTCACTGTGCAGACTAATATTTACAATTGATTTAAGGTACCAATTTTATTATATAAAAAAGGTGTATGATTATTAGTCTCTTTTTCTTGGTCCAGATCATATTACATTTTTTTCTGCCTTTGTTTAAAAAATATCTTTTAGTGTAAGTTCCCTGTATTTACTTGCATTTTGCTTTGTTGAACCAGTTATTATTGAAGCTTTTATCAAAATTTTAAAATAACTTTTACTTCTTTAAATTCTTTCTAACTTTTCAATTACATTCAATATTATTTATATTAGTTTCAGGTGTACAGTATAGTGGTTAGGCATTTATATAATTTACAAAGTGAGTCCCCCCCCCCAGTAAATCTAGTACCCACCTGGCACCATACATAGTTATTAAAATATTATTGACTGTATACACTGTGTGACACTTTACGTCCCTGTGACTGTTTTGTAATTACAAATTTGTACTTCTTGATCTCTTCATCTTTTTCTCCCAGACCCTCAACCCTGCTCCTATCTGGCAAACATCAGTTTATTTTCTGTGTCTATGAGTCTGTTTTAGTTTTATTTGTTCATTTCTTTTGTTCTTTAGATTCTACCTACAAGAGAAATCATATGGTATTTACCTTTCTCTGTCTGAATTATTTCACTTAGCATAATACCCTCTAGTTCCATCCATGTTATTACAAATGATAAGATTTCATTCTTTTTTATGGCTGAGTCATATTCCATTGTATATTCTTTATGTAGTAGTCTTTTGATGGGCAGTTAGGTTGCTTTCATATTTTGGCGACTGTTAATAACTGCAATGAGGGAACATAGGGGTGCATACATGTTTTTGAATTAATGTTTTGGTTTTCTTTAGATAAATACCCAGAATTGCTGGATCATAAAGTAGTTCTATTTTTAAATTTTTGAGTAACCTCCATACTGTGTTTCACAATGGCTGCATCAATCTGTAATCCCACCAACAGTGTATGAGGGTTCTCTTTTCTCTACATCCTTGCCAACAGTTAGAGATTTTTATCAAAATTTACCAGAAATTTAACTGGACTTCTTCTGATTTTGATTGCACTGAATTTTATTTATTTAAAAAAATATATTTTATTCTTAAAAATTTATCCTTTTAAAAGAAAATCAAATGTTAGAAAACTTGTGTCTATCACAGTGTGCTTCCCAATTTTTTTTTTTTTAAATGATTCCTCTGTAAGCAAGTACCCACTTGGTACCATACATAGTTATTACAATATTGTTGACAGTATTTCTTATGCTGTACTTTATATCCTGCACTGAATTTTAGACTCTTTAGAGGAGGATTGGCTTATTAAGTATTCCCAACCAAGAATGTAAATGTTTATCTGTTATATCTTCTTATAGTCTTTTAATAGGCTTAAAATCTTTCTATTTTAAGATCTTATGAATTCTTTTAAAATTTGTAGATATTTCACAATTGGTATTGTTAATGATATCTTAAATTTTACTTATATTTTTTAGTACTTCATTTTAAGTATATGCTACTGTTTTTATTAGTCGATCTTGTATGTCAACCTCACAGAACCCTCTTATTAATTCTGGTAGTTTGTTGATTCTACTGGTTATTCTTTGTGGCAGTTACATCATCTATAAAGAATAAAGATTATTTTTCTTTGTTTCTTTGTTTCCTATAGTGTGGGCAGATCTTCCACTATAGATGCAATGATAGTACGTTCAATGGTTTTAAGTAAAGCTTCATGGAAAGTGTCTTCCCTTTGTTCTTGTAAGCTTCTGAATATTTTTCTATTACTCCAATAGGATGATTCTAAAATTATTGTGAAACCTTTTCTCTCCCTTGAATTGCTGTGGGCTGCTGCATTATTATATAGCAGTGTGGGTTGCTTTGGATAATTCTGAGATCAATCTGTATTTTTCTTCTTTGAAATACTTCTTACCCCACCTCTTTAATTGGCATCTATAAAATGTATTTCCTCATATTTGAAGATCGATGACTTCCCACAATACATTTTGGACTTGATCTTTCTGTGCCTTTTTTCTGGGACAAGATCTGAAGATTCAGATTTTTTTTTTTTAGGAACATCTAAATTATATAAATTATATCATTGAACCTTTTTTTCCTTCATTTTTTCCTCTTGTTCTCTTCTTTCTGAATACAAATAGGCATTTGGAGTTTGTTTTCAGGTCTATGCTCATTGCCACAATTATTTAAATATCTTTTCTAATTTCTATTTTTGTTCTGTATGATTGTCACCATGATCCTGGACCATTCTAGTGGGGATAGATAGATAAATAAACATATAAGTTTATTATATCATGTAGTATGCAGAGCACTATAGGAACAAACAGGAAAGCAGGCATTTTAAATGGGGAGAAGAGGAAAGTGGTCTTTTATGAGGTCATTCTGAGTACAGACTTCAATTGAGTGAGATGAAATAAGAGACAGAGCATGTGACTACCTGGGAGAAAGAGCACAAAGCCAAGCTATGTACAGAGGCCCTGAAATGAATGTTCTTGAAGTATATGGGAGAGTAAGGAGTGCAGATGGTTTTAGTCAGGCAAATGAGAGGACACTGGGAGGAAATGCAGTTGGAAGGGTGGTCAGGAGTCTGCTCATGAGCCTTGTGGAATGTGATAAGGATTTGGATTTCATTCTCACTGGAAGGAAAACCAGCGGGGGATCTGGAAGATCTGAGTAAGGGGAAAATGATTTAACTTGTTATTGTACAGCTCCCTTTCACTGCTTTGTAGGGAAAAGATTTTGAGAGGGCAGGGATGGAATGGAGGTGGGGGAAGGACAAATAGGAACAATTGTAATAATCTTGAGATTACATGGCACTGCTTGAACTAGATGGGAGTAGAACAGGTAGAATTAATTGTATTTGGGCTGTATATTTAAGATAGATCCAAAAGGATTTGGTGATAAAATCAATGTGAGATATAAAAAGTAAGAAAACAGCCTGATACTGAGGTTTTTCTTGGTCTGAGCATTGGAGGCAATGACAATGCAATTTACCACATTAACTCCTGTGGACAAAATTGTGTCCCAACCCTCACACCCAATTCATGTGTCAAAACCCTAATGCTCAGTGTGACTATATTTGGCAATAGGTAGGACCTTTAGAGGGTGATTCAAGTTAAATGAGGTCATAAGGGTGGGATCCTAATCTAATAGGATTGGTGGCTTCATAAGAAGAGGAAGAGAGATTTCCCTCCACATACAGGAAGAACAGGTCATAAGAACTGACAAACTAAGAGATTATGATTAGAATGAAACCAACCTTGCCAATGCCATGATTTTGGATTTCCAGCCTCCAGGATTGTGAGAAATAAATTTCTCTTTTTTAAGCCACCCAATCTGTGGCATTTTGTTATGGCAGCCTGAACAGACTAATACAGTAACCCTGGGTAAAATACCTTTATTTATTTACTCAGTTATTTTGAGATGGTGTTGTGAATCAGAGTTCATTTACTCAGTTATTTTGAGATGGTGTTGTGAATCAGAGTTCAATTTTTGATAAGTTAAATATGAGATTTTATTAGACATGCAAGTGATGTTATCTATTCAGTAGTGAGCAGTTCAGGGAAAAAATGTTAACAATGATGAAGGTAAACTAATAGTAATTTATAATAAAAATTCTAAAATTGCCATTGAAAGTCAGCTACCTCAAGGCAGCACTCATTATTTACTAAAAACAAAACATCTTTTCTGAAATTGGTACAATTTCAATCTATCTTTATGTGCACCCTTGCCTCAGAGGAACGAGCTTTGCAGTTAGTGTGGCAGCTGGCCTCCTTACTATACTCCTTTACTGGTGTTTGCATTAGTTTAAGGAATAATATGATGTTTGTTTATGAATGCCCAATATTGGTAAACTTAAAAAGATCACTAACATGCAGCTCTATAAAAATAAGATCTGTGGCATTTCTTGTAATTCATTTATAAGAATTGAAGAAAGCAATTATATTTATTGAAACAGTATGCAGCCCACTAGGAGGGTTTCCTTAATCCAAATCATGGGGATTGGACAATCATTTGAGACATTGAGCTAGTGAGGTCCTTGCTAAGGTCGACCTGAGGGGATGGCCTTGTTTACCACTTGGTAGAATCACTTCTGCTTTATTCGTTCTCTACATGCTGAGCCCATTCTTGTTTTGTGCCTTGTGCTAGAATGCCTTTTCCTGCTCCTGTTTGCAAACCCTTAGGTATGTCCTTACTTTTCCATTAAATGCTATCTCCTTTAAGAGACTGTACAGATTTTCTGAAGCAGAGAAAGTCTATTTGTGCTATGAACTCCTATTTTAACTTTGTACAGTTTTATTTAGTGGTTATTTATATTGCATTGCAATTATAATATACACTTATTTGTCTGGATGATGATGATGTTGAAGATAGTAATAACTTTAGCATTTATATCATACTTACTATGGGGCTGATACTACCCTATTTACTTAACATATACTTTTCATCTATATATTCCCACATGTATTGAGCACTTAATAGATGCTCAATAAATATTTAATAAATAGCAAAACATTTTTCATCATGGTATATTTTGATGAAATTTAAATAATCTTAAATTTGCATTATTTTTTGTATAAAAACAACTTATATTGTCAGTCATTTTTCTATGCATAGGAAAAAAAGGGAAGAACCCATATTAGTACAGAGGAATTAATTAGAACCTCAATGAACACATTTAAAATAATTGCATTTATTCTAGTCTTGGTGGATTGACAACCTAAATAATTTTCAGAGTTATTAGATGTTAACTTTAGCTGTTGCCACAATAATGCAGTGTAACAATCTACTCCAAAATCTAGTGGCATGCAACAATAATTTTTTTGTTGTTGTTGCAGATGGATTTGTGGAATTTCTTGGTTTCAGTCATCAGATCTGGGTTTAGCTAGTCTTGGTTCAAAGCCACGGTGAGGTTCAGGTTAGCTCCACGTATTTGTCATTCTTCTGTGACCAGTGGATTACGAAGGACATGCTCTTTTTATGGTAGTGATTGGAAGCTCCTGGAAGGACAGGAGCTCTTGCTCAGAACTGGCATATCATCACATCTCCCTACATTCTATTGTCCAAAGTGGATCTTATGGCCAGTTTAACAGGGGACAGAGAAATTTACACCTCCCGTGGAGGTCAGGGTGAGAATTGAGACCAGAATGTAGGGATGATAAATAAAACACATTGGGCTTTTAAATTTTCCTTGACATAGAGGCTTGGATAATTGTAGTGACCCATGCTCCTTTATTAAAGCCTCTTTTCGATTATTTTGGTTTCTTAAAATACTTTCTTTTCTATGATGGAGACACCATCTTTCAAACAGATTTTTATTTAAAAAAAAAAGACGAGACCTAGAATATTCTGAATTTCTTTCTGCTTAAGATCATTCAAATATTAATTAAATGTCTGCAAATTAATCTTTATTCTTTTTTTTTTTGAATTGGGAAACAGTTGGAATAGCACTAATTTAGAGCATGATATTCAGAGAAGCGGCACTATTTTTTCAATCTCCATAGTATATTAATCTGTAGTATATATAATCTCTGTTATATAGCAACTTTGAAACTATTTAAAAAATCACAGAAGAATATTATCTTGTGTACATCAGTACCACATCTCCTCCCTCTCCCTCAGGTGGCAAAATAACGTCATCAGACTTCTTTTGTATTACTTGTTTGGTATAAGTAGCTATTTATCTTAAATGAATAGTTAACTAGATACTTAAATTGTAGAAATTAGGATTTCTGGATTAAGGGAGCAGTAATTAAATTATTCATCTATATTGTGTTCCTATTAAAAGCAACTGTCATATGCAAAGGAAATATGTAACAGTATTTTTGAACAACTTATTTGTTAGGCTACATTTTATAATGCCTACACGTTAGTCAAAGTCATCTAATTTTCAGATTGTTTTATGAAGAAGCATTTATGCTAAAATTATTATACTTCTAAAAAGAAGTTTCTGTGTTCTGGAACATTTTCTCTATTCTTTCTATGTACAAGCCTTTAGAAAACATTTATTTTCATATTTTGGCTGAAAATGACTTTAGAATAAATAGTTTATGATCCATATATGTGCATTCTGTTTTCATTCTTTTTTTTTTTATCAGTAAGTTGTCTAAAATGATAAAATACTGTTTAAAGCTATTTACTTAGCACAAGGTAATGGAGTTCACTCTTCCCAGCATTTAGACAATATGCTTCTAGTGGCAGGGCAATAGGAAGCCTGGAGAATTTTCTGGATGAAAAGCATCCTTAATGCTGCATTTGAGTCACTTTGTTAATGACTGGTGATCTCAATTCTTTGACACCAACATTTTCCTACCTGGTTGGTATAAAATTGTAGTGTTTGATGGTCTGTCTGCTAGATAAGATCTATGGCTTCAGCTAGTGACTGATATTGTCTTTCTAAAGTATTGGTTATTTTGAGGTAGGTCTTGTCACTATACTTTGAATGATTACATCTAAACTAAATTCTTTCACATGCTGACCTACCACTGAGGGACAGAAGAGCAAATGAATAAATATTTCTGGGCATAGTCTGACCGGTGGGTTCTGACTATGTGATTGGTAGAGAGCTGGCCACTGACAGATTTACAAAGATGAGAAACAAATAGTTCTGCTTTTGGGAAGTTTGAGCTTCCAATGAGACAACATTTAGTTGTTCATCTATAGCTTAGAAGACGGTATGATATAATGAACATAAGCACAAGCTTTGGAGGTAGGACAGATGAGTTTATATTCCACTTATGTCAGTTATTAGCTATGAAACTTTAGGCAAATTACTTATCTTTACTATGCCTCAATTTCCTCATACATAATGTAGAGAAAATAATAGCACTTAGCCCATAAAGTTGTTCTAAAAGGGAAGATCCTGGTTCTGCTGGTGGTATCTCAATAGTGCTAAACTATAAGCATGTACACTTAGATCTTGTTTTGAAATTGTAGATGTTACATTTATACCCTTCAACATGAAAAACTAGGGATTATTTTATTTCACCTAGCCTTTCTTCTCTCTACTTCTCTAAACTGATGATTTTTTTATTATTATATTTGTTAATTTTGTCTACCTTTTAACAATCAGTTTGGACCTCCATTCCCTATTTCATCAACTTTAAGAAATATTTTATGATTCCTCATTATTAGAAAAGCTGATGAAATTGACATCTTTAGACTTTTCTCTACCTCGACCTCTTACTCTTCAATTCTGTTAGCTTTACTGTCATTGAAACCTTAATTTAAATATTTTGTTTTGTCCATAAGATGATGCAAAAATTGTAAAAAATTATCAACATCTATATTGTTATGATTATATAAATGTGGTTCATTGAAGAATGAAATAGTGATCGATCCTATAGAAAGATGGAAACTGATATCTCTAGTCTTTTCTAGGAGAGAATATTTTAGGCTTTAAGATCAAATGAATTCTTGTTTAAAGATGACATTAGATTTTCAAAAGCCTGACATATTTTATTTAATTTCTTATGACTTCCTTGACTAACTTTAAATTATTTGTTTTTATTTTGGTGGGATGTCTAATTATCTTTTTTTCCCTTATATACTTTTTTCTTATAACCAACATTAAGAATAACACTAGTTTATCTCTCTCTCTCTCTCTCTCTCTCTCTCTCTCTCTCTCTCTCTCTTTCTTTCTTTCTATCATCATCATCTTTTTAAATTTACTTTATATTTTAAGAATTTTGCTGAAAGCCTGCCTACCTGATGCTCCAACTTGGATGGGATTCTCTCCAGATCTGCAGCCTACCATCATGCAGGGAGCACCTTTCACTGATATCCTGGCTAATGCCTCCTTTACCAAGGAATTGTTTTTAGTTTTCTTCTATCTGTTTCTGTTGTTGTTGTTTTCTTTTATTCTTATCTTTATCCAACAAGTTCTTTTTGAGTATCTACTATATGCCAGAGCTCTGTTTTAGGTACTTTTGATACACTTCTGTACAAAATAGACAAAACCTCTATCTTTGTAGAACTTTCCTTAAAGTCAGGAAAACAGGAGAATAAAGAATAAAAAGATAGGAAAATTATATAGACATACTAGAAGGTGATGAGTGCTATAGGGGAAAAAAAACCACAATGTACATGAGGGTAAAGGAGACAAACAGGGCTGGTGAGGGGCATAGTTGCAGAATTTTTTAAAATTAATAGACTATATTTTAGAGCAGATTATTTATAAAAATGTGTAGATAGTTCTTATGTACTACCTCCCCTTATTATTATTATCTTGCATTACTGTGGTACATTTGTTGCCATTGATGAATGAGTATTTGTATATTATTATTAACTAAAACCTACAGTTTATGTTAAGGTTCACTCTTCCTTTTGAATGTTCTGTGGATTTTGATAAACAATCTCCTGTTCCATCATTAAAGCATTACATGGTACAGTTTCACTGCTCAAAAAATCCACTGTGCTCCACTTATTTATTTCTTCCCATCTTGCCCTGAACTCCAGTGACTACTGATCTTTTTTACTGTCTCTATAATTTTGCCTTATTCAGAACGTCATATTATTGGAATCATAGAATGGCTTCTCTCAGTTAGAAATATGCATTTAAAGTTCCTCCAGGTCTTTTCATGGCTTGATAGCTCATTTCTTCTTATTGAAAGTTGCAAGTTTTAATAAGGTGATCAATACAGGTTGCTTTGTTGGAGCACATACTCCCATGACCTCCTACAAAAGGGTGCCTGGGAAGAATGTTTTCTGAGTCCTCAAATGCCTGAGCACATTAGTGTTTTATCCTCGCATTTAATCTATGATTTGGGTTGGCATAGCACTCTATGGTTACAGAATGTCCCCTTGGTACTTTGAATGTGCTGTTCCATTGCCTTTTAGCATCTAGTATTGATAATAAAAAGTCTAGCACTCATTAATTTGTAGATAATCTCCACATTTTATTTTTTTTTCTTGACAATTTGCTGCTAATCTTGACTGTTCTGAAATTTCACAAGGATGTGCCAAGGTTCAGAACCTTTTTATTTTCATTCTGGTCTTAAAATTTTTCCTCTGTTATATATTTGATTATATCCTCCTTTTCATTTTCTTTCTTTACTTTTTTTTTTTTTTTTGGAAAGCTTATTGGTTCAATGTTGACTTTCCTAGATTGAATGCCCTCTTATATTTTATCTTATGTTTTCTGTCTCCTTTTTTGTCTGTCTACATTCTAGAAAATATCTTCAAATTTTGTAGCTCTTTATTTGAAATTTTATTTTGATAATTATTTACTTATGAAAGACAATTGTAATTTTCTTTTTGCATATGAGTCTCTTAGCATTCTATTTTTATTCTATGGTGACATCTTCTTAAATATCTACAAGAATAATAGCTCATTTTTGAAAATTGCCTTTTGTTGCCTGAAGTATGTTTCTTCCAGCATCAATTAAATTTAGAGAGTTTGGGAATGAAACAAGTTAAGAAGATGACCCTCAATCCTTCTCTTTACCCACACTAGTTTTCCATAGGCAAATTATTTAATTTGCCTTGAGGTCAATTCTGAACTGTTTATTGTGGGCACCTGCTAGGATGGAGATGGGAGATTAGAAACTGGTGTATTTTTTTAGTTACCCAGCCTATTTTTTTGTTTTTCTCTCACTCCTCCTGGTTACCAGAAGACTCTGAACTTTATGGCTGCTCTAGGACTTCACCAGGAAGATTGGCTGTTATCTTTGTAACCAACAGCACACACCAGTTACTGTACATATATTGATTTAAACATATTCCTAATGTTTCAGTACTAAATACACACACACACACACACACACACACACACACATCAAACTGGGCCTTTAACCACCTGTTTTGGTATCAGTTATTTTAAATAATCTGTGACTTTGAAAAAACTTCAGTTAGAATTATTATTCTGCCTAGTTAGAATGCTTTTGTCTTTTATCAGTGTTATTTTGTAACATACCTATTAGTAATAGGTGTGATGAGAACCAGTAAATAACAATAAGTTTAAACAAATTAATTCACTCATTCTATGACTGTGTTTTATATAAACTATAAACAAGGCATTTTGTTAGACTCTAGTGAAAAACATTGTCCCTGAGCTCAGATTTTGTACTTCAATCAGTAAGATGCACAAGTAGAGCCACAATTACTGTGCTGTGTTATTTACTAAGCTAAAGGTTTCCCATGACACTGTATAAACACAGGGACCCATTGTAAAGTAAACTGGGAGAATAGAAAAGGTTTTTGGTTAGTTGCTGAGTTGCATTTCAAAGAGAAGATAGACTATATTCTGGGAAGAGTGGCAAAGGGTATAGAGGTTCCTGAATTAGAGAATCACAGCTCATTTATTATGGTGTAAGTGTGTGATTCAAAGAGGAAGATGAAGATGAGGGTAGGTAAAGATCAGCAGGACACAGAATCTCAACCACAAGGAAGCCTGGGTGATGTGCTGACGAGCTTGGAATTTCTTCAGAGTATATGGTGCATGAGTGAAAGGTTAAAAATAGGTGTGTGCCATGATCAGAACTGCATTTTAGAAAGGTCACCTGAATGCTGTGTAGGGACTTAGAATTATTCCCTTGAATCGGTATGGTGCTGTGGAGGATTTATTTTATTTCTGCTGAAATCCAGCAGTGATGGTTAAGGTCTGAGCTGCCTGCTCACCTCCTCCTTCTAATATTCTCCAAATTGGGAGTTATTAGTGAAAATTCTCAGTATACTGATAACTCACTCTCCCTAGTACCATTTCTAGGGGTTTTGGTGAAAATGATTAGAAATGTAGAGCGATGACAAAACTTTTAGCCTCATTCATATCCACATTTTGTAAAACTCATGGTGTTAAGTTGAACTCTTCTGTTTTTTGGTTGCAACTGGTAATTATTATTATTATTGCTACTGTTTATAATTTTTTTCTCTATTAGGTTTGAAAAAAAGCAAGTTCATTGATCTGGTTTCTCCCAATATTTTCTAAGTTTACACTCTCCAGGACAGTAGCCAGTAGTCACAGTGGCTACTGAGCACTTGAAATATGGTTAATCTGTATGGAAATGTTATATAAATGTAAAATATATACTGGATTTCAAGGATTTAGTAAGAAAAATAAAAAAGGTTTAATGTATTAATACTTTTATATTGATTTCATGTTGAAATTATAATATTTTGGATATAGTGGATTAAATAAAATATATTATTAATTATTTTCACTTTTAAAAAACATTTTTAAGTATAGCTATTAGAAAATCTAAAATTGCATCTGTAGCTCACATTATATTTTTATTGGACAGCAATGACTCAGAAATCTCTCCTTTATTCATTAAAAAATAACTTAGCAACAGCATTTAAGGGATTATTTTTTCAAAAACAAATTCATTCATTCATGAAGTAAGTAAGTATTTATTGAGTGTCAAATACTTTTCTAGAAGCTGGAGCTGTAGTGATGGCTAAAACAAAGGCCTAGCTCTCATGGAGCTTATCTTTTGGTGTGGGAGGCAGACAATCAACAAGTAAGCAAGTGAATGCATAATGGAATTCTGGTTAATGGTGAGTGATATGACCTAGTAGAACAGGGAAAAGGCATAGAAAATTTCCTGAGGCTCTTCTGTGGATGATGGAGCCTGTTATGAACATAGGATCAGGAAAAGCAAGACCTTTCAGGGGCATTGGAAAGGTCAAAACTAATTTACTGTGTTAATGTTTGCACTCCTGATGAAAAGGCAATGATGGAGCTCTACTGCCTATCAAGGCAGGACACTAAACTCTATATTTCATTGCCATTCAGGACCAGTACACATAATGCCAGGTTCACTTAAGAATGACCTTGCTAAAGCAGTGTAATTATTGTGTTACATCTTGAGCTGTGAGTACACATCTTTTTAACATTCTTTGTAATGAAATGGGAAGTACTGTACACATTAAGCAGTTCTGCAGCAGACTCCAATGTGATGGTTGTCCCAAGGAAAAACACTTGATTGTGAGCTGAACTGGCAATTTTTTCATGGAACATTATTTTTTACATGAAGTAATGTCTTAAAAATTATGGTTATTCAGAATTAGGTATTTAGCAGCCATTTTCTCAAAAACAAACCTATCACGTCAAAGGTGAGTCATTTTTTCAAGGGAAACAAATGACATTATTTGTTGCTAATGATCAAATTTGAGCTCTCAAGAGAAAATCAGAAATTTTAAAAAAATCTGTATTAGCCTCCATGACAGGTGCCCAATACTTAGGGATTTTAGTGATGAGATTAACAAATGTGATTTTTTTTTTAATATTATGTAATAAAATGTGTCAACATTTAGAGGTTCTTCATAACTCAATGAACTGATAGTTTCCAGTGATCAATGTATAATGTCAAAAACCATGCCTGATTAGACGATTTATTAAGAATGCAGGATAGACCAATATATTTTACCATAATACTTTACAGAATATTCATTGATAAAACTTCAGTTTCTACATCGCAGCTAACCATGAAGATACTACCAATCTTCAAGTTTGCATGTATACCAAAGAAAAATGTCCACAATTATCTGAAAGTAGCATTAAAATATTTCTCTTTTTCAACCATATATTTGGGGGAGGCCAGATTTTCTCTTATTCTTCAACCAGAATAACATATTAGAACAGATCAAATGCAGAAGCAGATATGATACTCTAGCTATCTTCTATTAAGCCAGATGTTAAAGATGACTTGGAAAATATAAAACAATGCCATTATTTTCACTGATTTTTTGGAAGTCAGTGTAGTTTTTAAAAAAATTTTATATTAGCTAGTAATAGATTTATTATTGATACTTATAAATACATTAATAAATAAATATTTTAATGTTTTTTAGTTTTAAAGCTACAGTAGGTATCATTGGATTTAACTGACATAAATAAAAGCTCTTTGGAAGTCCTCAATAATTTTTAGAAATTTATTTGTTACTAGTGATAAAATTTGAGAACTGCTGACATGGAGTTAGGAATTTGGATTGTATTCTAAGTATAATAAGAAGCTGTATGTAGAATTTAGGCATTGGATTTGACAAGATCTTATTTATATACAAAATAATTCAGTAGTTACTGGAGAAGAGAATAGCTTGCAAGAAAGGATATGGGAGCCAGTTGGGATGCTGGAAGTAAGAGAGAGAGTTTTGGATCAGGATAGTTGTGTGACATATACGGCAAGAAGGCATAGAACCTATGCTGTTTACTCATGATTCAGATAGTAGACTTGGGGAGTTGGGACTGATCTTCAAATTGTATAGTTCAAAACTTTATTAAGATAATTAAGAAAAATATGATGGATTTTGTTCATGTTTACTTTACAAATAAAGTTTGAGAGTACAAACTTGGATCATTGCCCTCCTGGCTTTCCCTTTCTCACCATGGTGGTTCCTAAAGCACCTCTTTGGATTTCTAGGTGTTCATGGAACATAATTTGAAATCCTGTGACCTAGCTAGAGCATGCTATCATTAAATTTATTTAAAATGTTTTCCCTCCCTGTGCTAGATGTGAATACAACCCTTCTTTTACACATAACTCAAGATGGAAGCCCTGGAACTTCATCTTCAATCTTTCTTTACACAGATGATCTTCATCCAATCAGTCTCCAAATATATTTTTTCTATTCCTGATATGTCTTTCAAATCTACTCCTTCCATTTTATTTTCAAAAACAGTTTGATCTTTATCATTTTCTATATTATTATAATAGAAGCACAATTGGCTGCCCTGGCTGTGATCTTTCCTTATTGATAATTTATCTCACTCCATACATTGTTGATTCCCCCTGCCTCACAGACTGCTTGGCACACAGGTCTGATACTACCAATCCCCATTTAAAAAGCCATAACCAGCCAGTGCTTGTCAAATTTTAAAGTGCATTTGAATTACCTGGAGTCTTGTTAAAATGCAGTTTCTGATTTAGTAAATCTGATGATTCTGCATTTCTAAGAAGTTTTCTATGAATCCTAAGCTGCTGGTTCATTGACCACACTGAGTAGCAAGAGTATAGATCACTCTTCATGTCTTATCAATGCCTGATCTTCAGAACAGCATTTAATGCTAATCAAATACCTCTGATCTATGTTTCTAGCTATATCCCCTTCCACTCACCCTTCTCTCTGCCCTCATTGTTGTTCTAGTCATTTTAATAAATAATGAATTTATTTGCAATAAAGTAAAAGTTTTCAAACCTTTCTCTCTCACTTTGTACACAAAGCCAGGCTGTGAGAGATTCAAATTCTCCTGGCTTGGTGGCAGTTTGATATTTGGAAATACGAGATTTTCTTTGGATTAAACCATATTTTACAGATGTCCCTTAATTGCCTTTCAGAGACACTATAGATTGACTCCTTTTCAAATAGTCACTATAAGATTATTTCAAGTTCAGACTTTAGAAGAGTAGTGTTCTGGGAACATCTCAATGTTGTTGGCTGGGTATTGGTTTTGTACACTTCAGTTTTTGATAATTACATTAGACCTTGAACTGTTATACTTACTACTCTCCCAGTGCAGGTCAGAAGGTTAGAGAGTGGACTGTGATCCATTAGTACCATTGTACCTGGGCCCATCCTTCTGACTATGACAGGGTCATTGGCCAGGTCATGGTCATCTTTACAGTAAGCATTATAGAAATACCAACTTCCTTAAAGGAGAAAGTTCCTTGGCAACAAAAGACTTCTGAGTAAGGAAAGTAACACTGTGGCCTGAGGTCACCAAAGCTGAGAAGACAAGGTATTCTGAGAAATCCAAGAGACTTTTAGAACCCAGGGGACTGCTGTAGGGATCCCACTTCTCCTGGATACACATAAGTGAGACAGCAGTGTGCTTACAGAAAGTGCACTTGAGGGAGCATTACAAAGTCTGGTATTTCTTATCTTGGATCCTACTAATATTGTGAACTTGAGCAAATCACCAAACACCTATGAAACTCTTTTTCTTATGTGTGAAATGGAGGTTTTATTTGCCCTACCTGCCTTCTGGGGTGTTGTGAAGGCTAAATGAAACAGGCAACATCACCACCATTCTGTATCTTACAGAATTACTTGTTTATTATTTAAGCCACTGTAAATGGAATAGTTTCTGTGGGCCAGTCATTATCGTTAGCGACAATGTCTGTAATAAATAATTTGTGCTGCTTCTCTCTTGAATCTTTTCCCCTTTGAGAAATAAACACAACTGTCAGATGTCAGTTTTATTACTGGCAAAATTAGGTGGAAGAATACAACTTGGACTTGAGATCTCCAAAGCCAATGAACCAGACAAGTAACTGCAAGCCATTCCAGATACCCCATTCCCATATTGTCCTCAGCAGGGGTAGAGCCCACTCTAGCTGGATCCAAAAAAAACAGCCAGGTCACCCCTTTTAGTCACCCCTTTTCTGCGGAAAAGCAAGAATGACTGTGACAAGAAGACTGATAGCTGGTTCTTCAGTACTTCTGAGAGGGCAATTTCTATTTGAGGGGTCACAAGGGGTAGCTAATGAGGAAAAAATGGTTTCTTCTTCACATACATTATTATTCCATTTAATCTTTGCAGCTGCACTTTGATATACATATTATTTTTCCAATGAGAAATATGAGGTTTAGAGAGCTTTAAAAATGCTAAAATTATTTTTGCTAATATGAATATGCAAGTGTGTTGCATACTTTAGCTCCTTAGTAATATGAAAGGTATGAGGTCTGTGGATTCCATTAGCAAATATATTTCACAACTATGGATGTGGTGGGCAAGGACTCAGTTCAAAAGAAGGATGTTGATGGAGGCCTAGCAGTTCTAAGAAGGGCTCAAAGAAGGTTGAGAAAATGTTTGGCCTGAACTTCAGAAGGTAAAAATGTACTGGAAGAGTGGAGGTCTGAGTTCAGGAAAAGTTGTGATAGAATAACAAAGAGGACCTTTTCTAATGTCATAAGGAACCCATATTTTACACTTATACCACTGATGTGACGAAAGAACAGGCATTAATGATCACATTCTCTGCTTTTCCTTGCCGGATAAGAAACTTGTCTCCAGTGTTTCCCAAAAATGGAAGCCTTGTTTGGAAGATGGTCTGCACGCTACATTTTTAGGCAGGAGGTTAAAAGCTCTAATGTAAAATACATATTTAACATGATTTTCTGCTTCATTCTCCTTTAAAGACAAACTGGGGAGCTAAAGTTTCAATGTTTGTAGGTTCATTCTCTGTTATAATTAAATGATGTTGTTTGTATTTGAAATGGGATCCAAGTGAAGTTAAGCTAAAAACTTAAATGGTGCCTTGATTCTTCAGAGGAGTGAGGACATGGAGACTCATGAGTTATTTGGACCTTCCTAGGAAAATCCCTGGACATTGTCAAGCCTTCTACATTTATTTACTTAAAAACAAGCTTCCCATTCCTCAGAGTTATAAAAATGATCCTGCATGTTATTGACAAATAATAATTTAATGGACAGCCTGATTAGATGGGCACAATGAATTAGCTATCAGCTTGACAGCCATGTAAGCATTATGTTCTGTATCTGTTTACTCAGCACTAGGTGAAATGCAGAAGTCTATCGAAAATCAGATTTCCATGCTGCTTTGTCAAAGCAAATTTAATCACAGCCAGAACATGTGGCATCCATCATTTCCACTTCAGAAAGCATCAACGGGGACAGATCAGCAACAAGGAGCCTGGCTGCCATGGCTGTCCTCCACTCATAGGAAAATTAAATTTAACTATAGATCCTTGATAAATGAGGCCACCGAAGCCATCAAACATGATGACTAAGTGCTCAGTATTAACGTAATCCCAGAGGCCCCCAAACTGGAAAAAAGCATAGTCTCATTTGATGTGGCCTTGAGGTGTTTGCACACATTTACACTTCTGCTATGAACAGATAAATATGGACTTCAGCACATTGCCCCAGAGTTCCAGAGATTATTTTTCTAGAAATCTTTATTGGGTCTTTGCTTTTCCAGAAGTTTCTGTCAGAGCTCTTTCAGTCACTTGCCCAGTATATTTTCCTTATATACCTTTTTCCTTTATCATTATTCTTTACCCTCACCAGTCATTGATCACCCAGGCTCTAAATTGGCTGTTGGATCTCGATTGCTTTTAAAATGCTTCTTCTCTAGCATCTTAGCTATTTTCTCCCAGGCTCCAACTTGTGGGAAATATGACTATGAGGTACTTTTGTGTCATGCCAAGACTGTGAGCTGTTTGAGGGCAAGGGCCATATTTGATTGCTTTTTTTATCCTTAGAATTTAGAAATCAAGATAGAGGTGGCTTGAATACATATATTGAATGAATGAATGAATGAATGTATGCTTATGAAATTCAGTTGGTTGCTCTGATCATAGGATTAAAAGTCATTTATTTCTGAATATAATTCAGCTGTATATACTGTATTATTAAATATCTTAAGGATAATTATGAATTCCTACCTCTTTGAAATTCAGTTTTGATTAACTGACTTAGCTACTAAAACTAATCTTCATATTCTTTCATTTTCTCATGTTTTAAGTGGTACATTGAATTATATCTATCTTATGTAGTTATCATGACATTTAAATGCAATAATTTATTAACATTGGATAGCACAGGGTTTGTCACATAAGCAAAGAATCAATATACGTTAGTTACTATCATAGTCATAGTTGTCATCATCACAGTTATCATTATTTACGTGCTGCTCTTTGCTTAGCACCAGTCTTGGCATTGTGAAGGAGGCAAGAGACATGAAAGTTGTCTTTTTTCCCAGTGTCTGGGAAGATAAGAAAAAAGACACACATACAGGAACAATATACCAAGGAAATTCAGAACAGAAAATAAATGCATAGAATTTCAAACATGAGCCTACTCAGGTGCATATGAAGAAATATGACTCAATGGGAAAGTGTCCAAGTCTTAGAGGGCAAGCCATTGAAGCAGAAAGTCCTGAAGGATATGTGGAATGGAGGTGTACCTGGGAGTGGGCCTGGGGCATATTAAGGAGAGTAGCCTAACTTGAGTAGAAGGTTTGATTGGGGGTTAGTAGAAAATTTAATTAAATAGGCATGGATGGAGCTAAATTTTGTAGACTCTTAAAAGCTAGGTAGAGTTTAAACTAGTGGCTGGATATGTGTGCATAGAGATCTGTTTTGGGTTCTTTACCAGGAAGTCACATATGAAAATGAGGTTCTTAAAAGAATAATTCATGTGGATTGGGTGTGAGAGGTTGGGATGTGAGAAATGAGCAAAGCAGGGTTTTGCAGCAATCAGGTGTGAGATAAGGGAAGATGAGTAAGGGACAAAAAAACTCTCTGCATCTCTTGGAGAAAGAATCAATGGGTTTAGGTGACTCTTCAGTTTCCATTACTGGAGAAGTGAGAAGCACACTGCTGGTATGGAGCAAACTTCCTTTCATAATGGCAACAAAAGGAACGGGTAAAATGAGTTCACCTTGCTCCTAATTGATTGACTTGCTGGAATAATTTTAAGTGTTAGTAATTGAGAATAACTCTGCAGTCTGAGAGTACTCCACACGTGGAGGTATATTTATAGCTCTTCTCAAACTCATCAAATGCCAATTTAAAAACTTATAGTCAATAATCAAGCACATTTTAACTCCCCTTAAAAAATTAGGATGCGACTTAAGCATACCCCTGCACTTAAATTTTCCACATGAAGTATTCAGAAGGAGTTTGTACTAAGTAAATATACTGTCTACCTTCTTAGCAGATTTACATAGAAATTTTTCAAAGTTCTTAGGAAATTGTTGAAGCATTTTCCTGGTATCTCTTGAAAACATTTAGAAGCATTGGTAGAAATTGTTGTCTTTGATCTAATCACATATTTCCAAAGGCAGTTTACAAACATGTTATTTTGCTATTTACTAATTATATTTATTTGATATACCAATCACTTAATAGCCTCTGGCTGCATTTACAAATAGTATTGAGAAAACTCCCACTGTTACACTTATAATTTATTATAGACAACATAAAAACAAGATGCTCTCTCTCCACATGCATAATACACAGGAATGCTTAGAGAAAAATTCTGTACAGATCCTGAATGATCAAATATAAAGGGCATTTTTAGCTGAAGGCGTTTGTTTCTTTCTAGACAGCTGGAGATTGTGGTTCTTCTCTATTAGTGTTTAGTGGAGAAGGGGGAGGCAAAGCGATGCCTGAAATGGTGACTTCAGTTTCCAAACAAGGTGGAAAACTGTGCCCCCTAAGGACAGCGTGGTGCTTGCCTTCTCTTTTTAAGGATAATCTGAAACAGCCAGGTAGAATGTGGTCGTAGGGGATCTCAAATAATCTGTGATGAGTAATACTTTCTCCATAGATGATTATGCCAGAGAAAGACTGTTCTATTGGAAGCTACCTCATTTGTGTAGTTTCAGAAGGATGCCAATAGCCTACTTTTGGGAGAGGGAATCTTCTATTTACTCTACCCGGTGCCATGCCTTTTTAGCTTCTTCTCATTTAAAAAATTATTCTTTAAACATTTAGCAGGCCCTTTGCTCTATGTATGTTGTGAAAAGCTGTTGAGAAACTCACACTCTTTAGTTCTACTAAAGCACTTCTCTCTTGCCGCAAAACCCAAGGAAGACTTTCTACTATGGACCATGCTAGAGAAAATAAGAAGAGAGATCCCATTCCCAGTTACATCTACTTCCATAATTGTCCCATATTGGGCATTTATTTCTCTGTGCTGTTTCCTTATTCTAACCATTCATTCTATTACTTATCCGCATTTATTTTTTTCTCTCTCTATAGATCATAGGATCATAAACTTCTCTCAGGACAAGGGACACAGTTCATACACCCTTGTGTCACTGATTTACCTAATGACTAGCAGGGTGCTACTCACACAGTTAAATATTAATTATACCATGACAGAAAAAAAAATCAGATCAGCCTGGGTCAGTTAATTTTATTAATGTGTCTCAAAAATCAAGGACACTGATAAATAAACCAATGCTAGGACTGATAAATTTTTGATGGTAGGTTGACTGTCAGAAATCTGTTTTATAAATGAGAGTGGGAGAGAGTTCGCCTCTGTTGGCAGAGGCTTCTGGTAAGATACAAGTTCAGCTTGGTGTAAGATTTGGGTAGGTAGTGACGCTTTCAAAGAGGAAAGAGGGGGGAGTGCAAAAAAGAGATTTTTCCCTTCAACTTCACAGTTCTGTCAAAGGCCTGGCTTACCTTAAAAGATTATGCTCTACATGTAATAGATGTAGATGAAGCAGATGCTAATGCAAGCGTGATGCTCACACTGTTTACTTCAAAACAGGATGAACCAAACACTAATCATAGCTCGAGGTGCCTTGTCTTATGTGTTATCAAAACAACATTTTAAAGGAAATTTACTGCACTCTTCAAATCAGTAATGTGATTTATATTGAAAGAGATGCTGGTTCATTATTCTAGCTGAGTATGTGAATTATTTATGAAGTAATTCTAATCACACTATGAAGAAAAAAAAAAGACAATGGTCATGCCTCGCTCCTGCCTTATATATTAATTATAGAGATCTTTTGCATTATAAATGTATTAACAATTTGAGAGGAAAATAGTTTTTGTTTTAAAATATTATGAGATATCCTCATGAAACATTTGAGTATATGAAAATTGATTTTAGTAATATTTAGGTCTTACAAAAAATTCAAGACTTAAATCAGGAAAAGTATTACCTCTAAATTTTTACCAATTTCATTTTTTCTGTGGATTCGTTTGTTTGTTTTACCAGTTCCACTGCTTCTTGGTAACAGTAGGTTATAGAGGACTTGGCTCGGAGAAGATCTTGCATCTCCAGCTAGTCTGTAAGTTTTATTTGGGCAGGTCCCTTGTTCTGTGTTTTTTTCATGATCTCAACATTTTACCTCTGTGGGTTGTGATACCATCGCAGGCTTATGAGTGGTTTACTCCACCAAGATTTCTCAGAAGACTGTTTTTCAAGAGAGAATGATGCCCAGGCCAACTAGGAAAAATAATGATTGACTCTATGTTTTAGTTAAACTTGTTTTGGAAATAGTTAAATTATAAACTTTTTATAAGTCCATATCAGTTTCTGTCCTTTCCTGGCATTAAATGATTTATTAGTTTTTTCTATAAATTTTAATCTGAGATCAATTTATATTTATCATTTGACTTCTAGTCAAGGAAAATTCAACTCAACTAAGACATTTGCACAACTCAGTTTTGGTGCTTGTTTTAAGTTTGTTTATCTTCAAGTGGTTCTTCATTATTTCCCTTCTGTTTTAACGTATTCCTTGATTTGTTGGATAATTGACTGGTTAATAACAGGTCTTGAGTACCCTCAGGTGACCACTCCTAGGTGCAGAAAGCCAGGCTGACTCCCTTTTCTATCTCAACACATTCACTTCTTCAACTGGTCCCCTGGATAATATTTTTAAGTACTGTTTGATTTTGCATTTCCCACTCCCCACTTACCCAAGTGCTCTCCCTTGTGGCCTACCCTGTAAATGTGCTGGGTATTTTCCTGTAGCCCAGGGCCTGGACTTTTTCTATATGAGAGTCTACTTTATTTCTTTACTCCCAGGGTCTCTCTGATGGATAACAAGGGTAAAGTGTTAGTTATAGGTCATTGACAGGCCTGGCAAGGGGGCACTGGCTTCAGGCTAAAACCCAGTGTCCTTAGAGATTTCCTTTATGGTGACATGATGTTGAAAACTAACTTTTGGGATGTCCAGGCAGAGTTCTGAAGTTTTCCAGTAGGGTTGGGCTTGCTGTGTGGTATACACAGCTTGAAACCTTAATACACAATTGACTCTCTGGCAAGTTCAACCTGAATACATTTCTTCCCAGATGTTTTTCAGTATGTGTTTTATATTTACTTCTTCTAAGCCACTTTTTAAACAAATTCTACCTTCACCAGAATGCCTGCTCTAAGATATTTACAGCACTTGGGTATAAGACTTATTCAAGATTTCCCAAATATTTTTTATGTGCTGTCCATTTATAACATTTCTTTTTCTTTTTTAACTTGTTGCTTCACTTAAATGTCTGATTCATTTTATCTGCTAAATTGTAAGTAATGAAGGGCATGAAACATTTAGGGATATTTTATGAGCTCCTCTATCTAACCTGATATCTCCAATTTCTTCTCAACCAAAGGGACCTTGTCAGCATTGTTTAAATTTAGTTAATGGATTCCTTGCTGAGGGTAATCTCTTAAATTGACATTTTAAGCTCTGCCATTAATTGCTAACTAACATGCTCTTGTAAGTTAATGTCATTTTCTTGACTTCACTCTGGAAACCATTTTTGTTCCAAAATAAACCTCATGAAGAAATCATTTCTCTCTGCTTAGCTTGGGACATCTAAATTAGCCCTAGGCATTCCTATTTATTTCTGGTTCTGAGGACCTTATGGAATTAGATTTGACATGGAGTTTCCCATGGGGAGCTGTCAGCGGGCAAGCACCAGGATGGATGATGCACTTAAAGAGTGCAGAGTAAGAGCGACCTCAGGAACAGATTAATTCCTATCTATACACAGATATATGTCAGACACATCTTCCTGAGAACACTGATATATAAAAATCAGAAAATCTCAGAGATGAGATTAGAGGCCATGAAGTCAAATTATGACATTCTACCCCTGAGAAGACTGAGGACCAGAAATAAGAAGTGACTTCCCCTAGTCACAAATCTAATTAGTGGAAAAACTGATATGAGAAGCCAGGTCTCCTGGTTCCTGAGAATGTTGGAATGTTTAAGAGTTTTAATTCTTCCTGCTGATTTTAGGGTTTAACATATAAGGAGATCTAAGAGTTAACTAGCAAAATTGAAATGACTGTAATAAATTAACAATGTATAGTGCCTAGGAGCTATGATTATAGGTGCTGTAAAAATGTAAAATGTAATGGGAGTGATAACTTTACTGAGAAGCCAATGAAAATGGAATGATATGATGTCTTCCCAGGGCCAGATGGCAGGTGCCTCCTCAAATCAACCGATGCTATGTGACTTCATGAAATCTATAGGACTGTTTGCCCATTTTGTCATGACTTGCAACTGTGATGCCAAAATAGTCACACAAAGTATCTTCATCAGTGCTAAATTATTCACAAGTGATTTTCTTCATAGACTGCAACTCATTATATCATTTTATTTGGAGGCAGTTTCATAATTGCTCTTTGCATGTCACTTGAAATATAAGTATCCCAAAGACTTGTAAACTCATATTTGAAAAGATATTTGTACACTGATGTTCATAACAGCATTACTCACAGTGGCCAGGACATGGAAGCAATCACCGTGTCCTACAATAGATGATTGACTAAAGCTGTGGCACATATATACAATGGAATATTACTCAGCCATAAGAAGGGATGAAATATTGCCATTTGTGACAAAATGGATGGACCTCAAGATAATCATGCTAAGCAAAATAAGAGCCGGACAGAAAAAGTTGAAAAATCATACAATATCACTTATATGCGGGAAATAAACCTAAAAGCAACAAATGAACAGGACAAACAGAGACTCATGGACATGGACAATGAACTAGTGGTTGTCAGAGGGCAGGGGGGAAAGGGGAGGGGAGAGGTAGATGGCGGAAAAAATTTAAAACATTTCTTCAATTAAAAATTAATTAATTAATTTTCAAAAAGAAATATAAGTAAAGTTTGACCTAGTATACATTTCCTGAGAATTTTTGTTTTTACTCATCAGATCAAAATATGTTTTACCACTTGTGGATTATAGGTGCATATCTATAGGTTGGAAACTTTTTGATTCAAGGATCTCAGGGTCAAAAAATAAAAATAAAAACCTTTGGAACTGAAACATAACAAAATACATTTAAACAGTTACACAAGAAAATAATGGTTCCTGGCTCATTTAGAAAAAAAAAATAACCATGACTAAGTTTCTTCCTCATATTTGTGAATAGGATTATTGGATTGGCAGATAAAGTGAAAAACTATAAACCATAGATATGGACTATCTTGATTTTGTTAAGATATACAACATTTTTCTACCAATATGGATATGCTTGTGATAAGCAGGAAGAAATTATATTGCTTAATAATAGAGTCCCATTTTGTGCTTTTATTTATGATTGTGGAAATACAAAATTAAATGAAGCAAGAACCTCCCACTCTTTAAGAGTCTGCCTCTTCTGTAATATTTGGAAAAAATGGAGCTTGGTTTCATATTCTTAATGCAATTGGGGGCGTTTACCTCATTTCTGGTCACTTTTCTGACACCTCCTGTCCTCAGTCCACTATGTTTGCTATATCTTCTTTCTCATGAACTTCAGCAGAGTGGTAAATCTGGAAGTGACTTCATTCACCTCCACCATTCTATCTCTTTGCTGCTTACATGACTGCCACTCAAGGCTGTTCAGGTGTCCGCAAAAGAGAAAAGGACTAAAAAGCTTCAATCTTTAATAGATATATTCTCTTAGGGACATTGTCCAGGTGGTATTTCCTTTGCCACTTTCAAGTCCTGCCCTGTATTAACCTGTCTTTTGCCATGTCCTCATAGCCACATATAGTAATTGAGAGCCTTTCTGTATACTGTTCTAGATGTTAGGACACATGAGGAAAAATATTGGTACCTCCTCAAATGAGGATTTACACTTTGATGATGAGAGGGGCAATTAAAAAATCAAATTAAAAAGATGCTTTCAGATAGCAACTAGTGGCATAAAGAATACACTATATTTTTAAATTTCTCATATATCCATATTTTTACATATTTATCTTTTGGTTCCCTTTCGGAAATGTGCCCCCACAAGTAAAAAAAATCTCTCTCTCTTTCCATTCTTTTTTCCAGAAAATCTGGCACACAGCCTTCCCCAGAAGTGCATATCTCAACACCTGATTTATTAACCTAGATTAATCTCCTGGGAGAGTTTAGCCACACTCCTCTCCCAGATCTAGTTGGTTCAAGGCCTTATTAGTGTGTGTTATAATATGTCTGCTCATCTTGGAAATGATCTACTGAGTGATCACTTAATCTAAATAAGCACTCAAGCCTAAAAATCATTCTTAGATATAGCAGGTCAAAATACATGTTGAGAAAGAGAAGCACAATGTCCTTGACCAGGACATTTTCCTATAATTTTGTATGAAGGGAATCAGTTTCAGTATCTGTTCTTTTCCCCAAGTAACGCTTCAGGAAAGTATAGGTGAATAGTGCTTCAGTTACACATAGAAAATATACTCTTGAGTTTGTGTAGGGTGGGAAACACATTCTAAAACATGTCTTCATAAAAATTATTGAAAAAATGTTCAACAGGTCAAGACTGAGAATAGATGACAGAATCAAAATATTTTCTTAATAGGATAGAATGATGTATTTCAGCCACAGATATGAAATAAGACAAGAATGAATATAAAGTACTAAATTTGAAACCTTATCTGTACTAGTTCAGGGTTGGGAAAACCCAACATGACTCAAGCTAACAGCTGATGTGAAAAAAAGACTCTGAGGCTTCAGGAGACCATGAACTTACCCTGTGTACACAGTGTGGCACAGGAACAAAAGACAAATGCCCCGAACAAAAGAAGTACATTCCCACAGACATCTATACTCGTAAGGTCAAATCTGGAATTGTGCCTACTTTGGAAACAAACTCACTGACAGGGATAATTATAAACCAGAGAGCATTCAAAGTAGATTGAATCCAATTGAAGGGCATCTGAAAACTGTATAACACCATGAGCTGTTTCTGGAAAGAATGAATAGATAGAAACCGTGTTGTACAAGAGAACTAATGGTGGACACAAGATTTTTTTTTATTAGAACCATTTAACAGTGGAACAAGCTACCGAATAAAGTGGTGAATGCTTTGTCACTAAAAATGACCAAGTAGAGGCTTGAACAGATCTGTAAAATGTATATTACTGTTAGTTTTTTAAATTTTATTTTAGTTATTATTATAATCTTCAAGGCAACTCTTTGTTAGTCTTCCTTCTTGACCCACAGTATGGAAAGCTCAAAAATATAAATATTTTCCAGCACTGAGTCCTTCATCTTTTTATCCTCTTGTGCATGTATAAGGTTAGCATCAACTTCCTCAGTGCCATCTTCTCTGGTAGATGTCTGATGGAACATGACAAGTGGTCCCCCATTTGCCTGGAAGTTTTAACAGTCTACATGGAATGACTTGGACTCTCAAGACAATCTGGATTATTGTACTATATAAAAATTAATCTTGTTAGAAATTCACACATATATTGCTTTGAAATGAAGCTTGTACTAGAAGAAATATTTGGAAATTACAACAATAAAACACTTCTTTCAAAATTGGTATTCTAGAGAGAATCAAACAGATCTTTGTTAATTAAAAAATGGAAAATGCATTCCTTTCCTGGTGAATATATAATAGAATGTTTGAGAACTTCTCTGTATACCATTAGGTGTCCCTGGCATTCATTATTTATGCAACCTATGTCGACTATGAGAAAGTTGTGGTGGACTCCACGCAGTTCTAAAATATGTTTTTTTCTTTTGAATCAATTCTTGCTGAAATTTCTGCTACTTACTTGCATTGTGAGTTTGATAACACCATTCATTGTGCTCATGTTCTCCCATGTAGGAATGGAGCATTTATTTCAATTTATCTCATCAAACAATTGTGAGCAGACTCCTCAACTGAACATAGTCAAGAGAAATTAAATGATATCCTACAAATGATGCTGGCGTATTTACTATTCTGCACTCCCTTCATAGCCGAAACTACTGTTTCTGAAAAGCTTAGGAAACATGTTAAAGCTTATCTCAAATTATACTGAAACCCACATCAATAATCATGGGAAGGAGAATGCTATTAGTCAATACTTCTAATGGAGAGCAGACTATTATTATCTCGAGTGGTCAGTGTATTTTGTGCAAAACTTTTATTTCTCTCAAAAACTTCACAACGGAAGATAAAATCATCATATGGAGAGAATGTGTCCTATTTATATTTTAGGTGATTTTTTGAAATGCTAATTAGTTTCAAAATCAGTTTATTACTTGTGTTCTTATTGCTGTTATAAAGATATATGAGTTCACTAGTTTTCCTCTGTAATCTTAAGAAATTTAAAAACAGAAATTCCAAGAAGAGAAATCCAGATACCTAAGTCAGTAAATAGCAAGAACAGGTAGAACTTTGGCCGGAATACAGGAAGGAGAAAAATCTTCCTACAAGTATCTGCTGAACTCTATGCTCTGTGACTACAGGACATGTCTTTCTTATTTATTCTTATGTCTCCAAGGCCTACCACAATGCCTGGTACATAGTAAGTGCTTAAGAAATTATTGTTGAATTTTCTATAAATCATAAATTGTTGGGTGAATTAGAAATGAAACAACTTATAGCATGACCTCTGAGTTTATTCTTCAAGGTATTTAACAGGGATAATTTAAATGCCATGTTGTAGCTTAGCCTAACAATCTCAAAATACTTTTAGTGCAGTACCTCTCAATCTGGACTGTATGTTAGCCTTACCTGGAATCTTTAAAAATTTTCAATGCCTCAGGTTGCCCCTTAAAAGCAGTTGAAGCAGATCCTCTGAGGGGTGAAACTTAGGTATCAGTATTTTTTAAGGCTCTCCTGAAAATTCTAGCCTGCAGCCAGTCGGAGAGCAATTATAAAAGAGAGAGAGAGACAGAGAGAGACAGACAGAGAGAGACAGAGAGAGAGAGAGAGAGAGAGAGAGAGAGAGAGAGAGAGAGAGAGAGAGAGAGAGTGTGTGTATGTGTGTGTCTTTTAGAGAATTTAAACTATTGTGAGTTTTGCTTCATACCATTTTCTCTTCTGTGGCAAGGGCAGGGTTTGGGGGGTCTAGAGGGGAAAAACTTGTACCAGATTACAGAAAATACATAAATATTTATGGAGGAGTAGGTTGTATAAATCATTTCATCATTTATTATGCCATGTCCTGTTTTTATGTTCACCCTTCTTTATAAATGAGATGAAATAGCTTCACAATGTGCCTAACATCGTTTTAAAATGCCACATAAATTCACTCCTGTTTTTATGGGGTTGAGAAATTTTAACACAAAAATAATTTGCCTAGCTTGAAGAATTTGCATAAAACCATCGTAGGGGTGTGTTAAAAATTACTCTTCTTCCCTTTAATGTAAGAGCACAAGACAGGATGGAGGATAGATTTCATTCTTATGATACCCCAGGTGAATCTCCCATCTGCATATTAAAGATTCAATTTAAAATAAACTCCCAAGTCTCAATGGGCATTTACCCTAGAATACATATTTCAGCATCAGTCTGGGACCATGTAAGGAAAATTCCTGGAGGACCAGCAATGTCAGTTCTAACTATGTGGTCCTTGTGTACTTCTTTACAAATAATAATAGGAAGAGAAAATATGATCTGAGTAGCTCACCCCTGATTCCAGAAAGAAAATGGTAAATTACAGAAGTGAGAAGGTATAGTGATCTTGGTTTTACTTCTTTAAGTCTTTTGGCATCATTGTCCCTGGCGACAGTTGGGCTTTTTTATGGGAGAAAGTTAGGTGAAAGTTTGCTGTTACTAATAAGAGCTGTGGGAGCAAAGTGAAAGTGAGGAGATAATGGGGAGAGCTCATCTTGGTAAGGTACCATAAATATTCTATCGAATAAATTAACCCCAGAGAGAACAGCTGGGTAGTATAGGGCATGGGTGAAGGTTAAGGTAAGCTCAGGCAGTTATTAATATTCAGGACATCACTTTGGTACCCAGGTCAGCTCATAGCACATCCATCGGCAATTCTGTCACACTTTCTTCCTTTTTGGGCTTACCCAGGCCCTAAGTCTAGTATTTATTTATTCCTTAAAAGGCACAGATATAGAGCTCTATCATCAGTAGATATCTTTCATTAGAGTCAAATTAGAGGCATTATATTAATTTGGTATTTATTAGGTTCTTAGTATTACTTTTGAAACTTAAACACCACAGAATAGTTTTCTTTAAAATTAACCTTCGTGGTTCCCTTATTGTGAGAAGTGAAAGGTCTACAGAGAGAAAGAAAAAGGAAAAGAGAATTCAACTTTGGCATTTTAATTAATTCTGCCCTTTATACAGTCTTAATACTTTATCTGCCACCTTGATTATTTTTGCCTCATTTTTATCTGTAGCCTGAGTTGTTTGGGGTATGAGTAGTATGTTTACCTGCTTTAATGGGGAAAGCTTTCTTTTAGGACTTAGTGCTGCTTGGTCTGTAGTTTGCTTTTGGCTTAAAAGACTTATAGTACCACGGGGTGTTTTAAGGTCTGAGAATCCTTTTTATATCTTAGCGATTTGCTAGAAAGATGAAGTTGTCACAGAGGCACCCAAGGAAGTCAGACAATTCTCTTCTGCTGTGCGGCTTTATTTAGAAGAAATGCAGAAAAGTGCACAAATTGCAAAAATCGTAATGTTTAGAGATGGACAAATTTAGTCCTATTAAATTTTTCTTCAGTGATTTTATTTTACTTGGTGTGTAGCTCTTCTTCCTCACCTTAGCCGACCTAGCCGACCTAACTTTTAACTCAAAATAATTTCCAGTTCCTTTGATTCCAAATTGGTTCACACTCAGCCTCAGTGTAGGACTGGACCTGAGGCTTCTAGACTCTTCCTCTCCCAGGTTATACAACTGCATCTAGACACACTCTCCTGAAATGTTATGTTGATTGCATCTCCACTTCACTCAAAGACATCAGGGATGTGGACACCTACATGTCCAATGTGCTGGCACCAGTGGATCTATTTCCTCTTCTCCACAATGCTCCGGTAGGAACTCTACTCACGTAAGCTAGTCCATCCACTGTTACCAAAAAATATTTTATATTTTCTCAGCTTTTCATATTTTCTCATTTTATGCCCCCTTCATCAGTTATGGTTTTCCAGAGAAACAGAACCAGTAGGAGATTTATCTATGTCTATCTACCTATTTATTGATCATCTAAAGAGATTTATTAAAAGGAACTGGTTCACATGACTGTGGAATCTGGCAAATCCAAAATCTGTAGAGCTCATGATATCCCCATTGAAATCTGAAGGCTCGAGTCTCCTGTAGAACAAGGTAGAGCTTATGTTCGGGTAGAGTCTGAAGGCCATCAGGCAGGATGATTTTTTCTATGAGGAGAGTCAGTCTTTTGTTCTATTCAGATCTTCAGCTGATTTGATAAAGCCCTCTCCCTGTACTCTGCCACCCACTCCCCACCCCCCTACTTGGGAGGGCAATCTGGTTTATTTAGTCTACTGATTTAAATGTTAATCTCATTCTAAAACACACCTAGAGAACCATTCAGAATGTTTGGCCAAATATCTGGGCACCCGTGGCCCAGTCAAGTTGACACATAAAATTAACCATTACACTTTCTTTATAACATTTGAAGGTAGTTATCATTACTCCTCTAGATACACATTTTTTAGCCTGAACATCCCAGAGCTTTAGTCATTCCTCCTACAGCGGGGTTTAAGATACACTAGCACACTGGTTGCCCTCCTATGAATTGTGCTGTGTCTTGTCTTCACCATCCCTCATCCCCACTATTCTATCCTGAAGGAGGAGGACTATTTTTTTCTCTCTATTTCTCGGGGATGACTAGACCTCTTTTGTCTTTTTGGTTTTATTGTCCTGAGGCGCACAGCAGAAATTATTTCTGGATGTGCACAGAAAATACAGACACCACGAACCACTGTTTATAGTTCATTGGATGGATACATATATTAATTTATTTGTGTGTGATTTTTTTTTTTAGTACAGACTTGAGGAAATGATGACATGAGGTTTGGATTTTTTGATGCTGGCTTTTTCAGAATACGCAAGATTAGAATATTAAATTCTCATTACATCAAGGAACAGCTGTGGCTCTGATTTGGTTCCAGGCTTATATAGAAATTGTTAAACTGTTTTTATGGAAGTAATGAAAAATACTAGTATTTGAAAAGAAAACTGTTAAATACACTTTGTAAATTATACACTGAAAGGTTCTCTATCCTTTGGTTAAATAATTATAGAAAATAAAGTTTAGCTCAATAATTATGTTTTACTTAGATTACTTGCAGAAGCATTGTCAATGCCTAGGTAACATTTTCTATGAAAATCTAAGTAAAATCCTGATTATGTCTACAGCAGTTTTCAAATTCTCTTGCCAGCTATACCAACATGTTAAAGGTTTAGAGCACACAACTCTCTCTCATGCTTTCATGCCTTAGCACATGCTGTTCTGACTGCCTGGAATACTTTCTCATGCCTGACATGATAAGCCTTCAGCCCAGCAGTTTCTCTGGCTTCCTCAGGCAGACTTAGACATTCCTTTTAGGCAGTAAAGCATGATACTTATTTCCTTATTATCTCACTTGTCCCAACGTGCGTTTGTTCTCTGTTCCCACGTTTGACGTTCTACCACACCAGCTTTAACGTGTATATTATATACGTATTAATTCTCCTGATATTAGAAATTTAGTGGCGAGCTCCTACCCTCATGGAGTTCCAAGTCCAATGTGCACCCAAGACTTGTCATTTTGTAAATATCAGAGCTTATTAAATCAGCAAATGAAACATTGATTCCCCTAGTAGACTCCTCAAGAATAGGGACAGTATCTTAAGGAATTTTTCTGCATCCTCAGAACTTAGCATAGTAAACACCAGACACTCAATAATCATGTGTTGAGTGAATGAAATAATGATTAATTTAAGGAATTGTATTGTTGACTTTGAATTTTATATGAACAAGTAGCTTTTCAGAAAAAAAAATCTAATTTAGAGTTTTATGTTAATTTCTTTTCATAAGTGCTGTTTTGAAGCTAATAATTTTAGGGGTAATGAAAATTCAAAAGTCAGGTCATCTCCCAGAAGAATGAGTTGGAATCACATGACACTTTTTGCTAGCACAAAATATTTAGACAATTCTAATCATAGTTTCAGTAATAATAAAATTATTAATATCAACTGTCATTTATATTTAGACTTTCAAGTTAGAGTTTAACCTTTAACTCTGTCCAAATCTGTCATGTAAACAAGCTAAATTAACTATCCTTGGAGATAAAAAGCTAATATCTTACAAGGATTTACTCAGAGTATGCTAATTCTTTGAAGATTCCTGGAAACCAAATTCAAATTCAAGACAATTAAATGTTAATAAATTTCTAGTGTTCAGAGAGACAAATACAAGGAAGATTAATATTCTTCTTCATGCCTAAGAGACAGGCTTTCAATGTGATAAAATAAAACGTTGCCTTTGAAAGTGACACCTTAAATTACAGTGCTTGGATGTCCTTATATATTTAGTGAACAAGCAAAAATTTTTTTTTGAGCATGGAATATGTACTGAGGTTTGTGAGCTCCCTCGAGGGCATCATGGTAGGAATAAAAATGTATTCATTCATTCAACAAATTTTTATTGAGAAACTTTCATGTGTATTATTCTCTCATGACCACAAACCAGGGAAGCAGAAATCTTGCCCTGTGGAGCAGTGCCACTGGAGGGGTAGGAAATGCAAACGAATGGGAGGACAGATACAAAATAATTACAAAATAAAGACACAATTATTTGCAAATACGCAAGAGAAAATTTTATTTTACAATTCATATTTTGACATGTCTGTGGGAAGGGATTTCACCAGAACCTTGAGTTGAGCATTTGCCTATGAATGTTTACTCAGGATGAGCCCTTTGCCCAGAGCGTGGGAACCTCAGCCCATCATTTGCCTACCATTCAGCTTACATTTCCACCCCCTAGATCACACTTTCTCACTTTAGGAAATAAAACTAATATAGGAAATATCTAACTTCAGCTCTCTGCCAGCTCTGTATTGACCTTGTATGTTCTGCTCTGTAATTTTAAGACTTCATAAATACAAAAAATACTTTTTATCTTCAGTTTGGCTTTAATTTTCCTTCTCTGTGAGAACTGTAAACCTGCCAACTTTAAAGTTAGTTGATCTATTTATTCTGAGCTATAGGAATACAGAACCAGTCAGTTGTTAGTTTTTTTTTTTTTTCAAGTTAGAGCAGTCTTAACTGTAATATCCTAGGGAAAAAGTTTATTGCGTGCATTAAAGTTGAAATTTGGTTTATTTCAGTGGTTTTGGAGCAATTCAAAGTGCATGTATTTATTGCTTAGATGTATACTATATACCTATTACAGAAATATAGCAGCTAATGATGACAATTCCAGTGTCTTTCCTTTTTAAAATGATCCACTTTTCTGAAGTATGTTTCTGACCACAGCCTTACAAGGTCACCTGAGGGCTGATCCAGCTATAGACAGCAGCTGATCCCAACTGCTCTGAAGGTGGCATGGTATTTGTTCTGTGTTTCTGGGTTGTCTACAGCTGGCCTGCTGACAACTTGTCACATCTGTGGTCTTAGCCACATCAACTAGAGCAGGAAGGGTCTGAGGGCAAGGGTCCAAGGCCTTAATCCAGACCTTACCACCTGGGTGCTATGGGCACTGTGGCTGTATGCCCAGCTGCCTGCTCTTGGAGCTAATCTAGTGGGGCTGCTAAAGTAGATATTCAGGCCAGCAAGAGCCAGCACAAAGGAGACTTCACAGAAAGGACCACTAGGGCATCTGGACAAGTAGCCAGAGCTAGTCAGTGGCTTTACAGGAGGAATGCAGTACTACTTCAACAGGTAGAGAGCACTGGGGTGAGGTTCAAGTGTAGGAGATTATGCTAGAGAAGGTATGAAGACCGTATGGAGAAGCACAAACTAGAATTCAAAACTTAAGGGACCAGAGATGGGGGAGATTAGTAAGGGATAGCTATAGTATAAAATGAAGGAATCCAGTTACTGGAATTGGACTATTAGGTGAAGAAAGAGATAAGCCCAGTTAGAATGGCTGAAATAGCCTTTGGAGTCTGGCAGGAGTTTGAGTTAACCAGCTGCAGGGATAGGAGTGAAAACCAGTTATAGGAACAGGACTGGCAAAGAAGGATGCTGACAGTGGGTCCTCCCTAGGGTGCAGACATTGGGGTCACTGAAGATACTCAATTTCATGAAATTCAAAGTGTATTTAAAAAGGTCCATGTAACTTTTATGTGCACAGTTTATTTCCTTATCTCTTGTCAGTTTTATATTAGGATCCCTCTATTCCTTGGTTTATAGCATCTCTGTCCTCTTCCTGGGAACTCAAATGCCTATTGTTCCAAATTCAACATATGTTTACTGAGGGCCTACTACATATAAGTCTATGTGCTGGGCACTATGAGAGCTATTTAGCCAATAAAGGCATAGTTTCCATCTCAAGATGTCAGCACTGCAGTGGTGAGGTATGACAAAGGTAGAAATGAGGACAAGTTAGGGCTGTGTGTCAGAGACGTGATATGAGTGGTCTAGAAAGCCAGACAGATTTGGGTCAAAAAAATTGTTCCCAGGAAGTGCAGAAGATATCTCAGAGGAAACCTTGTTTTAGCTGAGCGTTAGAGGAGGGTAAAATTGTAGTAGGTATAGATGAAGTGGACAAGGCTGAAGAAAGAGCAGGTATACAGACAGGAAAGAATTCTTTAGGCCTGTTGGTATTTAGGAAAACAAAGACAAAAGTTAGAATGGAAAGGTAACTTTGCACAGATATGCCTACATTTGGTAGAGTCTTAAGTGTCAGATTAATTCCACTAAATTACACTGAAGCTTTGTGTGGTAGTTCCAGAGTCTTATTGAATAGTTTGCGCATAAGATTAATATAATCAAGAGGTGCTTAGTTTTATACAATGAATTAAATGGAGACTCATGGAAGAAGGTCATGTCAGAAAGCGTATGCAATTGTGACACCATATGAAATGATTATGATTGTAACAATTTGGTGATGGGAAAAAAAAGGATAAAAAATGGCTGTGGGATTGAACCTGATTGACTCAGAGAATATTAGTACAATAAATAGCATTACAAAAATTAGGAGGAGGAGTTGGTGCTGAATGTGTATGAGCATGTGTGCACGTGCACTTGACTAGGCTAGGTAATGAATGCAGAAGACTGAAATACAAATAGGTTGATTAGGCACCTAGCTGGAATTAGATGTCAACATGTTCAGCTAATTAGAATGTGGTGCCACAGCTCAGGAGATATGTTAGGGAAAGACAGAGGAGAGGTCAGAACCTTGGCATTTATATTCATTTAAAAGACAAAAGAAAAATGAGGAATAATATAAAGAAATAGAGAAGGGACCATGCAGAATAGTTGAAAACTAGGAAAGTAAAAGGGTCATCAAGCCAAGAGATGAGCATTTCAAGGGAAAAGTATCATATTTGCTCTTTACTATACATATATGTGTGTGTGTGTGTGTGTGTGTGTGTGTGTATACACACATACATACATATACATATGACAAAATTATATAGATAGATAGATGAACTTAAAATATATATGTGACAAACATATTTGGGTAAATTAACTATCTGGGATATAGATAGAATAGTAAAAATCAGCAAGTAAACAAATGAGTATCATAGCCAAACAAGTATATACATTCATTAATATTCATTTTCAGAATATAAACAGCTGAAAAAATAGCTGACACAAGTCCCCTCCCCCTCTCATCAGCAGTCCACATCTTTCTTCAAGCCTATAGCCCAAGCCCTAGACCCAGCTGCCTTTAGGTACTTTCCTTCATGAGCTAGGAAAAAGCGCTGTGGGATTTAACAGAACGAGGTGTTTGAAAAGTTGTACGATCTGCAGAATAAAGTAAATGTTGTGTGGATATTTGTAAATAGTGTCAGAGCTAATTCTCCTTCTGCTCTTTTGAACACCAGTGGAAGCAGAGCCAGTGGTCAAATGGTTCACGATAAAGGAATAATAGGCCGAGCGCACACCTTCCAGAAACATATGCCTTAAACTTCAAATCAAATATGACATTTTTTAAAGAAAACAATGCCTTACTGCAGAGTTCACTAGACCTGATGGAAACGCTGCAGTCGCATTGTATTCCATGTTATCAGCTTGCGACTACTGTCGGTCTTGGTGTTAGCAAACATAGCTTTCATTACATGTGAATGACTTAGGACATATGTAAATAACACTTCTGTATTGAGTCTCACGTTCTGCCTAGAGCTCTATGAATGATTTGTTATTAGAAAATTTATGATCTGTAATTTGTAGACATGTCAAAAACTCACCAAAAGGAATTAATAAAGTCATTTTAAACAGATGGTTTTTAAAACAAACAAACAAAAAGTCCTGAATGGAATATAGTGCAATGAACTGGAGCGAGATGTGGAAGACAATACATTCTTGTCTGAAAGTCTTCACAGATGTCAATGACAATAAATGCCAGACAAAGATAATAAATTCTAGAATTTTTAGCAAGAAAATTACTGCAAAGAATTTATTTGCTCAGAATCTCAGCCACCTTAATTTAGCAGTGTAGATCTTTATACCTTCATCTCTTGTGCATATGAATTAAGGGAAAATGGAAAATTTCAGGAAGGGTCTGAAGGCCAAGGTAGCTCTGTGTGTTAACTCCTTGAATCTAGACCATTCTTAATACAGTGGAAATGAATTTTTGATCAACCCACTACTGACCATGTCTCCTTCCCGGGCTACTCTAAATTTGGGGGGAAGTACAGCTAGGCTTTTTCTGGTATTAGGTAAGAAGAACCTGGTTGCTCATAAAGTAATAGGACTGCCTTAGGTTTTCGTGCTCCCATTTTATAATGCTTTAAATACAACAGCACTTAACTTAGATGAAAGAGATTTCGCTTTTAATGTTAGTTTTTGTGCTAACTAGGTATGTAACTAGGCCATTTGAGTTATTGCCTCCATTTCCTTAGCTTTAAAATAAAGCTTTTATCCTTTCCAGCATAAGCAGTATTTTATATTTACCACCATTCTTTGGTATCCATTCCTAGAAACTGCTATCTAAATTTCCATAATCCTGCTCATTTGTCCAGAACTCATTATCTCTAATTTGTCAATTGAAATTACCCCTTGGCCATTAAAAAAAAAAATTCTACTTGGGTATATATTTGGGCTAACTGAGAAACTTATTTGTTTTGAATTATGAACATAATTTAATCCTGGTCAATGAGACTTGACTGAAGTATGCAATACAGGTGAGGCAGTTTTTATTCTGATTCTGAAACTGACATTTGTGTGCGTTTCAAACCTTCCACTTCTGTGAGAAGAGCGAACAGTAGTAACTGTGTTCCAGGCACGGGTGAGTCATTACTCATAAAAATGACAGAAAGCAGTTTTCCAATGCTAAAAGTGACATTAATGATATATAATAATGGTCAGGATGTTTTGGCTGCACTCATTTTGTCGGCAGCAGTGGCTACAGCAAAGTGTCATTGTTGGGTATGCTGAAAAGAGACAGTCCTATATCTGATGTCACATCCAATTTTTGAACTACTTAATTCAGGTGATTTATAGGTCATCTTTTAAGTTTAGGTGGATTCACCAACAGTGAAGGCCTACAAACAGTCAGTTCAGCTATTCATAAGTAATATTAGCTACTGACATCCTGCTTCAACAAATGTTTATACACAACAGATATTTTCTCAGGTATAATCTCACTGCATCTTTGCTCCTTTCCTGGAAGGTAGGTACTGTGGTACCAATTTTTATAGATGGAGATGTCCTAAACGAGGTTAACTGTTGCAGAGCTGGTACTGAAAGTCTCCACCTGGTATATGTGAGTAGTAAGATGCCTGAGCAGCTACTGACGAATGAGCTGAAGTGACAGTGCTTGTGAGTAAGGAGGACAAAGAATAGCCTAAGAAAAACCCTGAATGATGCCACACCGAGGTGGAAGTCTGATAAATTCTGCAGCCAGCTCTCCCAGATCTCCCAAAGCTTTCAGTGAAAGGACGAGCCTCACAAGCCCAGTGTTTGGAACAGTTTGCTTGGAAAATTCAGTCTTTCAGCCACAAACATTCAACTTAAGAGATCCCTCAACATCGTGGCAAGGGCGCAAAGAGCAGTGTCTATGTCGTAGTCTCGTGGTCCCAAACTTTTAGTAACCTGCTCTACCAGGCTGAGTATGTCCCAACCATAGCAAACTCAAGTAGTTTTTGTCTTCAAGACAAACATCTCCTAATTGAGTATTTTCATTCTGTCTCTCTGCTGCCTTTGACTCTCAGGTCAGCTGAGACCAGGAGCTAAAAAGCACAGAAATAAGAACACAGTCTCTGGAGTCAAACAATATTGGTTTGAATTTCAGTTCTGTCACCCACTGGCTGTGTGACCTTGGTTAAGATACTTAACCTCTCTGTTCCTCAATTTACTCTTGCAAAATGGGGACAATAGCAGCATTAGCTATCTCAGAGGGTTATCAAGAGTATCTAATAAGTATACAAATGTTCTATCTTTAGACCGTTCAGTTGTCATCCATAGGCAGATACATGCATATGTGTAGATATTTTTTTTAATTCTTTTTTGATTTTTTCAGGCTTTGCCTTTTTGCTTTTTTTCTATCGCTGCTTTTTTTCTATTTCTGTCTCCTTCTAATGCTCTTGTATTTATTTTAAAATTGAGAGTGCCATCAAGTTCACTCTCCACTAATTTTACCTCCAACAATCCCGTCTTTGAAAAGAAGAAAACTTTTTTTCACAGCTTTAATCATCATGTAAATTCTGATAATGCTCAAGCTCAGATGCATATTAAATAGGTCATTTTTGAGAACTCACTACATGCCACATTGGTGAGAGTCTCTCTGATGCTATTTCATTGATTTCTCTCAAAGGCAAGTATGTCATTATTTCGATATTAAGAAGGGAAAGTTAAGTTTCAGAGAGATTTACTAACTTGCCTTAAGTCTCACAGCAGGTTGATCACAGTTATCACTGCCTGCTGCCTGCTGAGTGTAAGAGGTTCATTTTTCACAAACCATTTACAGATTCATTTACAAAGCATGTATGTTCTGAAGAATTTGGGCAGTATGGCAAGTGCCAGGTTAGGGGGAAATTTTAACTTAAAAAAAAAAAAAAGATAGTGGTAGTATACAGAGCCCAAGGCCAGGTAGAAGTTGTGGCCGGGAATCCTTTTTTAGCCATTCAGGCTCTGTGTCATCTCAGGCAAGCCATGTTATATTTTCGATCCTTATTTTTCTCATCTAAAAAATTAGAATCATAATATTGTTGATGTGAGAACTTTAAAATGAAAAAAAGACATGGAAGTTGCTTGTAAATTTTATGTCATAATACAAATGTGTTATTACTTTTATTATTCACATTTCACACCTTTAGCTTTTTCAGATGTTTTTCTGATTTTTAGAATTCTACTTGTAATCTTAGATGTGAATTGGGGAATATTAATTAACTATTGGTAAAGACTCATTCTGTATGCCTGATATAATGTTGGCTAAGAAAAGGGCGAAGAATAGTGGGCTTTTTAAAAAAAAAAATCATGTTCTGACTTCAGAAGGCAATTCTATTAGTGTCAACCTGAATTTGGGAGCCATTTTGACCAATTAATGAGGAGATATATATATATACATATATATATATATATATATATATAGTCAATCAAATTTTATTAATTATGTATCTATGTATCATTCCATTCTCCATTTACCAATCTAGTTTATTGCACTGATCTCTAACTGCCTTTAGAAGATTTTCATCCTAATGAAATTAGGCCACAGGAACGCTTGTGTAGATTATATCATTGGTTCATTTAATGGACCAGGAAAAGGGGGTGTAGCTGTCTCTTTATTCAGCAGACCCCAGGCTGTTTCAGTGAGAATAACCCAGGTGCTGATCACCTTAATGACAACACTATTTTAAAAGCATTTTAAACACATTATACTGTAGATTATTCTATTTTTTTCCCCTAATGGAGCTGTCCTTGAAGGACCATTATGCCATTTCTTTCAGATGTTTAATAAAGCACGAGATTATAATGATCATGCCTGAGAATAGGTTTTGTGCAGCTGGGAATTGCAATATAGCAATCTTCTATTAAATCATCAAGATGCTGAAATGTATCTTTAGTGGAGTGGTGATGGAGGTTTTTTTAAATTGGGCTAATCAGTATTCCCTATAATCATTCATACGATTTTGTTTTTAATTATTATCATCCTAATCAAAAGCCTGTATTCACGATTCCTTTGTGCTTATTCCTGAGTTGAGATCTCTAAGAGTTTCAGCCCAGGCCCTCCACAGGCTTCTAGTTAGAAACAACCCTGAAGCTTATTTAACCTAGTAAATGAAGGACTCATACATTATTCTTGTAGAAAGTGTTGGTGTGGGGATTAGAGTGTGGATTCCTGAGTGTGTTTTCTTGGGTTCAGACATATGCACTGTACTTATTAGTGGACATATGTTGGACATGCTACTTAATCACCTCTGAAAAATAGTGTTAAAATAGTGAGAATTAAATGAGACAATTTGTATTAAATTAACCCTTAGCACCAAACCCTTAGCAAAAGCTCAGTAAATGATAGTTCTTTAAAAGTGAAATACTATCAGAGACAATGTTTAACTAGTAATTTTAGTCTTATTTCCCCACATTATTTCTAAACAATTTTTATTACATTATACTTGAAAATTTGTCTTTTTAAAATATAGAATCAAGTTCTGACCAAGCAAGTTGAATCTCTTTTAGGATCATAACAGGAAAAAAAAAAAAATCTACATAGCCATTGAGTTTCAGTAAAGTAATCACCTGTATTTCATTGTGTACGTGCAGCAGGCAGGAGCATGGTGTGACTGAGGCCAGCATCTCTTACCCAGAGAAGCAAGGAAGTTGGAGTCCTCTGTACAGGTGGCAATTGGGGTGGACAACTTCAGGGATGCTAGCATCCTGGAGGCTAAGAGGCACCTTGTTTGTGGTTCATAGGAAGCAGAGAGAAAAGAGCAAATGCTGAGGCCAGAGATCTGTATAGATACACTCAGGTATCTGAGACCTAGTTAAAAAAGAGGAAGCAGGAGCTGCCCCCTGGAAATAGGGCTGGACTGAGCAGTGGTTCCGACTTCAAAAAACAGAAAAAGAGCTTCAGGATGGAAAGCTAGTTAGCAATTCAACTGGTAAATATTTTCTTTTGATCTTGATTTAATTTTTTTAATAAATCAAAGTTCTAGTCATATTATGTAAAGATTTTAATAAGAAAGACCCATGACTAGGTCTGGTTGTAGTTTAGGGAAGGCTGGATTTCCTGCTATTGTCTCAGACCCCATTCCTGATCAAATGGTGAACCTGTCACTCTTACGTATATTATAAAGAATGGAAAAAATAACTCAAAAAGAAATCAAACCCAGCATTAAATAATAACTTTTGCTTTGAAAGTTATTATTTAGACCCCTGCATCTTAGAATGAATACCCATTAGTCTTTAAATAAATCAATTAATTAAAATAAAAAATAAAACAAAAAAACACCTTTTTTTTAGAAAGCTGTCCAACCTCCAGATTTTTACTTTTATGCTTTAAAAACACTTGTAACCATGGGAAAAACCACTTCAAGTTACATTTATGAAGACTCTGAAGTGTATAAGAAAGGGAAGAGAGGGCTGGTCATAATCCATAGACCTTCCTGGCAGAAGCATTAGTGAATATACAAGTATAGGCGTCCTATGATAGTCCTGCAGAATCATATCACTCTGTATAGCTGCTCACAGGTTTTGAAAGTGTACCCTGCTCTTTAGTGTAGCATCCCAGCATGTTAATGACAGTTAGTTTAATGATTGGGATCCATTTTATGGCATGGAAGGAGGGATTTGAAAGAACTTTGTTGTGCACCCATTAAGTGCATTGCAACACATTGTGCTGTCCCTGTTATATAGCTCTTAGTCTTCATAGATACTTCAGTCTATTATCACAACCTTTTCTCATATAAGGTTAAGTGCCTCGCTAATGGCTATGTTTTGAGGAGGCATGCCTGAAGCCAATATTCATCACCTTCCTTTATGATAGAGCCTCCTTCTGGGTTGATGGGCCTTCGGAAGAGAACTGAGCCCCAGGAGCCTCTCCTGCACTCCTCCCCACGTGTTACCCACCCACTGCTTTGGCCTCAAACTTGAGGTCAGTGCCTTGTCAGTATGGTCAGCCTATGTGCAAGCACGGTCTTGACTTTCATTTGCATCTATTTGTTGCTCTGCAGATAACACAGGAAATACTATAATTGGCTTTAGCCTCTTCAGATATAAATGATAATGATACATACCTAGTTTATGACCTTTCTCATTTTTCACTGCCCAAAAATAGGAAGAAGATACTACTCTTTTTTTCCTTGCAATTGAAAATGAACTAACAAGTTCAGCAAGTGTATCTGAACTACATTTTCAAAGTTTCTGTAGAGCATGAGTAATTGGGCAATTTAGCACAGTACCTCTGGCTGATGCATTTTGTAGAACTTTTCTTCTACCTATTCAGGAACTCTTCGTTTGGGAAAAAACTCAGACGGCATGCAGTTTATATGTTTTTAAGTGAAGGAATTACATGCTTGCTATTCTTTTGTCTTGTAAAATTACTTGAGACTGTTTTTTTCCCCTTTGTAGTGAAATGCTGCAATCTGTCTTGGAAAGTATTTTTAAATACCAAAGATGAAGTTCTATTTCCTTCACAGATCATTGGGTGCTTTGCCTTAGCACCTTGTATAATGAATTTCTCATTGGCATACTGCTTAAGCATCATTTAGTCATAAAACCAGAAGAAATTTTCTATTTGACCTGGAGTGACTCTGAAACCATAGCAGTATACATACACGTGAAAATAAAAAAAAGAAGAAGAAAACACAAGGAGAATTAATGTGGGGATGTTTTCTACATGAAACAATCTGGGAAAATCTAAAATAAAGACCTCTTAATTAAATTTACAGAAATGATAGTCTATTTTATTACAGTGAATCTTCCTTCATCTCCATCCTTAGTTTTAAAACAAGCAAGCTATTCCTTATGAACCTAAATCAGTGTTCAATTGATCTCTGGGATGGCACTCAAACTTATCAAGAATAGAACAAACGAACAAAATCCAAATTATTTAGAGAACTCCTAGTAACTGAATGTTCTACTAACTACATGGGAAGTTATCCATTTTCCACGTGGATTTCCAAAATAAAAGCATTTTCTCCACCTGTCTCATTAATGAGAGAAGTTAGAAGTGCAATGGTGGGTGATTTGTTTGAGGGACAGGTCAGAGGTCATGGTGATATTCCAGCTGCAGCTACACTACTTAACCCAGCATGTATGACAGGGAGAAGAGGGATTTAAATATGGAGAGCTCAGGACTTCTACTTGACATTACTGATTTGGCCACATACATTTATCTTCTCTCTCCTTCCAAACCCTTATACAATGAGAATAAAGAAAATCAGGAAGTGTGATGCCTCCAGCTTTGTTCTTCTTTCTCAAGATTGCATTGTTTATTTGAGGTGTTTTTGTAGTTTCATATGAATTTTAGGATTATTTTGTCTATTTCTGTGAAAAATGCTATTGGACTTTTAATACAGATTGTATTGAGTCTGTAAATTACTTTGGATAGTAAGAACATTTAAAAATATTAAATCTTCCAATCCATGATCATGAGAGATCTTTGCATTTGTCTTCTTTAACATTTTCATTATTGTCACACAGTTTTCAGTGTACAGATCTTTCACCTCATTGTTTAAATTTATTTCTAAGTATTTACTTCTTTTTGTTGTTGTTGTAATAAGGGTTGTTTACTTCATTGTCAGATAATTCAATGTTAGTGCATAGAAATGCAACTGATATTTGTTTATTGATTTTGTATCTTCCAACTTTACTTAATGTGTTTATTCGTCCTAATAGTTTTTTGGTTGTCTTTAGGGTTTTCTGTATATGAGATTGATCACATCAATTGAACTTTTTCCTTTCAGATTTGGATATGTTTTATTTATGTGTTACAAAAATATAGTAATCAAAACAGTAGGGTACTGGCAGTGAATACACAATGTAATATACATATGATGTATTATTGAATTGTAAACTTGAAGCCTATAAAATTTTATTAACCAATGTTATTCCAATAAATTTAATGAAAAAATAAATTACACATGAAAATTTAAAATAAAAACAAATAACAAACAACAAAAAACAGATGCATAGACCAATGGAACAGCATAGAGGGCCCAGAAATGACCCCCCCCATATATATATAATATGTAATATATAATAGTCAACTGGTTTTTGTTAATGGTGCCAAGATACACAATGAGGAAAGAATAGTCTCTTCAAAATGGTGCTGGGAAAACTGGATAGCCACATGCAAAAGACCCTTATACCATACACAAAAATTAACTTAAGATGGATTAAAGATTTAAATTTAGACCTGAAAAAGAAGAAAACCTAGGGGAAAAGCTTCTTGACATTGGCATTGATTTTTTTTTTTTGATATGACAACAAAAACAAAAATAAATGAGACTACATCAAACTAAAAAGCTTCTGCACAACAAAGGAAATAATCAATAGAATGAAAGGGTGACCTACTGAATGGGAGAAAATATTTACAAACCATATATTTTACAAAGGGTTAATATCCAAAATATATAAGGAAATTCTATAAATCAATAGCCAGAAAACAAGTAACCTGACTAAAAAAAATGGGCAAAGGACCCAAACAGACATTAAAAAAAAAAAAAGACATAAAAATGGTTAACAGGTAAATGAGAAGGGGCTCAACATTACTGACCATCAGTGAAATGCAAATCAAAACCACAATTATATCACACACAAAAAATTACCTCACACCTTTTAGGGTGGCTATTATCAAAAAGGCAAGTGATAACAAATGTTGGTCAGGATGTGCAGAGAAGTGAACCTATGTATATTGTTGGTGGGGATGTACATTGGTACAGCCATTAAGGAAAACAGTATGGAGATTCCTCAAAATATTAAAATTGAACTACTATGTGATTCAGCAATCCTGCTTCTAGGTATATATGCAAAGGAAATGAAATTTGTACTCCTATGTGAGCCAATGAATGTGTGGAGTAACTTGATTGTGGTAATCATTTTACAATATATAGGTATTTCAAATCATCATCCTGTACCCTTTAAAAATCATGTTGTACAACCTAAATATACACACGATTTTTGTTAATCATACCTCAGAAAAATCGAGGGAAAAATGAGAGTAATGGAATAAAAGGCCCAACAAGAACCAACATATATATGAAAAACTTACAGTCAATAAAAAATATCCCAATAGAAAAATGAGCAAACAGAATAAATAGGCATTTTTTCAGAACGAGAAAAGCTCATCATGGCTAACGAACATACAAGAAAATGTTTAAATTCAATCTCATTGGGAATCTGGGAAGTGCAAAGACAAAAATGAGATGCCATTTCTCACCCATCAGATTGGTAAAAATGAAAATGTCTATTCATATGGTGTGTTTATGAGAATGTAGTGAAATGGAAATTCTTGTACACAGCTGGTAGGAAGTAGTACGACCATTTTGGAAGGTAATTTGGCAGCATTTATAAAAATGAAAAATGTGCATACCCTATGACCCAGGAGAAGTTCCACTACCAGGTCTCCAGCACAGAGAAACTGTCACTCATGTGCTCCAGAAGGCATGTACATGAGTGTTTACTATAAAATTGCTGGAAATATAAGATAGGGACCTTGTTAAATATTCCATGATATAATCATACTATAGTGTTTTTTTGATTATTTGTTTGCTTTTTAAAAAATACTACCATTTGACCCTGTGAATGTTTATAATCAAGTACTTGGATACTATGGTTACTATTTTATCATCTACTCTATTTTAATTATTTTATATTTGGCAGTTTTTATTTATTTTTCAATTAAAATTATTGGGGTGACATTGATTAACAAAATCACAGGGGTTTCAAGTGTACAATTCAATAATATGTTATAGCATTGTGCGTTTTTAGATTATAATATTTACCATTTCAAAAACAGGTCATATCTGAGAACAGTGGGTTTGGCAGCAGATTATACTTGTCATATGTCATATATTTTAATCTATAGCAACTACGATTATGTTTTGGTGTTATACTGTGTTTATCTTGCTAAAATTTTTATTCTAGATATCTCAAATAATTATAGGTTGCCATCCACTGCAACCTGAAATGCAGCAATCTGCATTGCTGAGCTTTAGTCACTTCAAGAACAAGGTCAGTGTAGCCTGTGATCAAAATTTCGTTTAAAAAATTATGCTTAAGTATAGAACTTAAAAGTATGGAATTTGCTCTGTTCTAGAAGTAAGAATAAGATAACACTGTCTAACCATACTTGGAGATTCAACTACAGCTGGGTTAACCCTGTGAGAAAGTATGTCTGTCCTGGTTTAAGGCTCTAAAACAGATATACTGCATTTTCTGAATTAGCCATGATTTTAAAGTAAAAGACTGGAAGGGGTTTTTTGATACTTCTTTTCATTGTATCACTAACAGTTCCTCATCATGTGGGACTTCTACTAGGCATTCAATAGCTATTTGCTAAACTACTTTAATAATATCACGGAAAGGAGAATATGCTTTGCTGAGCTGTTGCCTGTTAGCTTGGAGGAAAATGATGATATCTTCCCAGGAGATTTGATTTTATGAGTCTGGTCTTCGTTCATATTCTTTGTTGTACCCTCGGATGTAGGACAGCCTTTGCTATGAGTTAGAAGAGAAACTGACAGCCGGATGGCCGAGCAGAAAGATGGAAAGAATCTGGGTCTTGGATGATATCTTTCACTCAGCTTAGAGCCCATTCACACTGGATAGTCTATTTTATGAGACAATGCTTTTGCATGAAGTTAGTCTTTGTATTACTAGAGATTGGAAGCAGCATGACAGGTAAGCTTTTTAAATAAACTGATGTTGTGGCTATTAAATATGCTAAAAATTGCAAATGTTTTTATCAGACCACCAACATCTTCTTTTGAGTGAAGAGTTAGAAAAGAGAAAACAGATAAAATAAACCCTTTAAATAGAAATGATTAAATATTCAAACTGAAAGGAAATAAAGATAAACTATTATAGTCTTTTTATTTAAATGGAGAATTTTATGCCCAGAGAAATAGGAACTTTACTTAGGGGCACTCAGCAAGTTAGTGGAATGTCAAAATTAGATCTCAGGGCAGGATTGGCCACTTAATACTGTCTCTACATGATGTTAGTGTCAAACAGAGACTGTGTTTAATGGGAGAAGAGACTGGGGTGTTAATGTAAAAGATACCATTCCTGTGTGGTCGTCAGTGTCCGCCCATCTAAAAATTCCCAGGCTCCTCTTTCAACTAGATCATCAACTTAAAGGGATTGGACAAGATTGAGACATTATTATTATTTTATCTTTCATTTTATAGAAATATACAATGTCAACACTTCCAGTTTTGTTTATAAATAATTAATAATTATACATGCTTTAGGAGTTGAGGATTTTTTAAGCAATAAATGTGCCTCTGGTTTGGTTTACTACTTTTCTGATTAATGCATAACCTCTGACACTTGTTTATTCCATCCTGTAATAATTGTGAAGTGCTTTAGCCTTAATTTTGTTCCAATGTTTTTTCATCGTACAGTTTCTTTACTCATACCTCTCGGCCTACTTAATATCGTTTTCATTTTTATACCTCTGAATATTAAGCAACAGAATGGCTTTCCAGAGACATAAATTATAGCTTCCTTCAAAAGTGCTGGTGGAATTAATATCTCAGATTAATGTAAGGCTGAAATCTAAGTGTATAGCATATTAAAAGGATGAACAAAGATTTATGCACTCAAGTTTGCAGCCTAAATGAAAGGTCAGGGAGTTGAGATTTTGGGTCAACACATTATGTTTTCAACACACACAAATCTAATTGCCCATTAGATCCTGGTGAGCAATTGGCCACTCCCGCTTTGGTTCAGTCTCTAAGCCTTTATAGAACACCTACTCTATACCTAACAGCATGCAAAACACTGAGAAGCATATTGGCAGGGAAAAAATTGTAAGGGGCAGGTGACCAAGGAATAGCAAGGCATAACACAACAACCCCTGTCTCTGAGGAATATACAATATAATAGGGTAAGTCATCTAATCAAGTAGTTACTGCACATTATGGTCAGTTCCATAGTAATGGTTTGATGAAAGTATTTCTGAATATAGATGAGTCTACATGTACTTATGGCTTCTTTAAGAATGTGCCATTTAAGCTGGGTCTTTAAAAATAAGTAGAATCCTTTAGGTGGAGAAAAAAGAGAAAGAGGATATTTCAGGTGAGAAAACAACATTTGCAAAGAAATAGTGTTAAGAAAATTATTGAAGCAACCATGAGCAAGTAGTTCAGGATGTGTGGTTGGAGGAAATACATGGTAAGAAATCAAGCTGAAAACTCTAGATGCTAAAGGACTCTTATAGTGATGTAAAGAATGCTCACTTAATCCATCACAGCATTATTTAAATCTCAAGGCTTCTTTCTTCCTCTGCATCTCGGTCAACTCTACATGTTGATTAGTTATTATTCGATTTGGTCATCCTAATCTGCTGTCACTGGGCAGTTACACATGTGCACACACATCAGTCAAAAAAGATCTCCCTTCCTTCACATAAAATGCTAAAAAGTGACATTCCAACCCTAGGAAACTTCAAATTGAACCATGTTTGATATCTTATTTATAGCGATGTAAGTTAGGTCAATAATAAACATAATATTGACATTCATATAGGATGAGGTGAAAAGATTATGCAGTTCAACAATAAGTGCATTTTATTCAATTTCCTCGTTATTAATAAGTTTACAGTATAAACGCTTTTCTTTATCATACATGTGTTGTTCTATTTAACAAGTCAATCTCTAAGACTCTTTCTTCTGGTGTCTCTGCTATCCTTGCCAATGTGAGGCTCATAGTAACTGTTCCCCGAGAAGAGATTATTAATGAATTTATGTGTCAATAATGTTAATGGTAGATAAGGACCTGTCATTTTTCCTTGCCACCGGAATTACTAAGATAGCTGACTCAGTTTCCTTTATAAATTAAATCTAGTGTTTAGGAAAAAGAGTTGTAGTAAGCAGGAATGAAAGATAGTTTGAATATGTGTACCTGCCTCATATCGACAAGGATTTAAGGTACTGAACACAGGTACTGATCCGTGAAACCCTGAAAATAGTGCGCTGAAGGGAGATCCAGATTCCATGCTAGTGAAAAATGATGTTCGAGCTTCTCTAGCTCGACCCAGAGCGCTGTGCTCCATCATGAAGAGCATGTGGAAGAGGGAAAGGGTGCCTGTCCAGGTCAGAGGACCTGGGTTCTCGTCCAGGCTGCAGAACTTAGGGCTTCTAGGTCTTGGGTAAGTCCCTTCGCGTCTATGTACTCTCAGCGCACAGAGCTCTGTTAGGGCCCAAATCAGAGAATACAAATGGACTTCCTATGAGGAGCAGAAATGAATTATTATTACTCTCATTGTCACTTCTTACAGTAGTAAGAACATTAGTATTGTGAGACATTTTGATAATTTAACTAGAACCAGACTAAATTGTACCTCTCTACACTCTGTAGGGAAAAGTTTTCCACATGAAGTTTGAAATAAATAAGAATTGACAGCACATTTTTAATGTGCCAAAGTATTTGCAAATGCTTTCTAATACTATTTGCATATTATCAATTTGTTTGCTAATACAGGTGAGTTATTCATTATTAAAATAAGCCCTACAGGACTTATGTTAGGTAGTATTTAAGTGGTTAGTTTTACTTAAAAATAATTGGTTTGTAGTACTTAATTGCAGACATTGTTTTTTTTTCATTCCAATTCACTTTGCCCCTACATCATACCCTGTTCCTTCTGAATCAACTGAATCCATGAAGTTTTAGTGCATTAGCTCAGCTTGATATGAATTTTAATTCTAAAGTCTATGAATTGTTTGTGCTGCCCAGGTCCCTGTTTGTTCATGATGAACTAGTGCTTAAGACATATGAACAATATCCTAAGGCAATGGCTGTTTATCCATTCGAATGGCAAAAAGCAATAATAGACATATTATACAACTACACCAAATAATAAAAAATCATCTGTCAAATTTTGTAGTATGGTGTTTGCATTTGTATTTATTATGATTATCAGTGAAAAATTCCTTTTCAATGTTGCAATAAAGCCTCACCCTGAAAACACGACTCAAGAATGGGTGCGTAGACTAGATGCATATACTGGGTTCTAGTCTCATTTCTGCCACCAACTAGCTATGTAACATCAAGCAAGTTGTGTCACCTCTCAGGGCCTTACTTTCCATGTAGCTATTAAGATAAGGTTGAAACTGAAAATCTCTTAGAGTCACCTTCCTAGTCCTGTCCCCTGCTCAATATCTCCCAGTCTACTCTTGAAGGAAATAATGTGTTTATATTTCTGACCAAAGAACTTTTTATATCTCGAACTTTCTCAGAACAGATCGAATATTTGGCTTAGCCTTTTATTTAAACAAAGATATCCACAAGCCAACATGTAAGATGTCATTGAGGCAAAGATTTAACTCAGCTAATTCAAGAAATATCAATACTTTTTCTAAACTAGGAAGCTTAAGTTTTAGCCCTTTCTCTGTCACTGACCAATCAAGTGACCTTGGCTGTATGAGATTTCCCTGGTAGTATTTCTAGAGTGATGGGTCTTAGACACTTACTGCAATCCCTTCCTAGGGCTAATGATATGATATCATTCTGTGCAAATGTTCTGGTAACAGTAAGTCTTATACTTGATAATGAATCATGAACAATATGATCTCCCTTGGATAATTAAGGACTGCTATCTTATATTTGAGTTGATAATTACTTTTCTTTTTATCGATTTTTCAAATATCTTTTTAGTGATTTTTCAGTGATCTTCTTTGACTTTTATTCATTAAATGACATATAATGATTTAATGTAATCAGAAATTAATGTCCTTAAATAAATATTTTTCCCCAAAATTTTTTTATACTGCCCCCAAAGATTAAATTTGGGAAAATTTTTATTTGTTTGTGCATAACATCTTTCAAGCATATATATACATATATTTATACAGAATCCAATTCAATATTTAACATAGCATATTAACATCAGCCCTTCCAAAAAGATTTGTCTATAATGTTATTTTCATCTTTACCAACTGACTATAATGGAAACAGCTAAGCCTTGCATGTTTTCTGCTTTTTCACCACTTTGAATTTTTGTCTGTGAATGAAATGGTTGTAACTTATGCATGAGTTCTCAGTAGTAAAACCCTATAAAATTTGTTATGTCTCAGGATTTTGACAACACATTGAGCGAGTTGATTTATGAAAACACACATTGTCTTCTAATTCCCACTGTGATTAGATTTCTTACTAATTATTTTTTGACTTTGAACCTTTTAAAAATTTTCTTTAAAAGTAATTCTGGAGAAAAAAATTTCTGATGGAGGGAGGAAATTTGGGTTTTTAGACCTCTCTCTTTAAATCTTATTTTTTTTAAGGTTATGACTAAAGTAATTTATTTAAAACATTGTTTTTTACATGCTAGTTTAAATGGATTTTAAATAGATACTCACATAGAATTTTTTTCTAAGAATTCAGGTTCTCATATTTCCTTATATTTATAATAGGTAAATACAAAGCAAAAGAATGCTCTATTTCTTCAGTTCAAGCCTTTAACACTTAAATAATCAGCCTTCTTAAAACAATGGAAAATTGAATCTCTGAGTTTTAATAATCTTATAAGAAGTAAGAGCAAAATGAGTGAAATTTTTAGTTTTTATTGGTCATAGAGTCAAATATATCTGTGGAATAAAATGAAATAGTATAATCTAATAGAGGGGCTTTATTAAATTACTTTAAACAGAAACTTTAAGAGAACTGACTTACTTTCAATTTCTTACATGCTGTTTTTTAAAATAGTTGATTTCAGAAAAAATTACCAGTTTCGAACTGTACTTGTATATCATTTGAAAAAGGAATAAATTCAGGCTCACTTTTCTCTTTATATGCTGATTAGATTGCAGTATAGTCATTTCATGCAACAGCTACTTTTTGAGTCCTTTTGGGATGCCTGGAACTGCTAGAAGTAGCAAGGAAGGTTCTTTTCCTCAGGGAGCTGACACGGTAGTCTCAGTGAGTTATGACAAGCACCCAAGAAACACCTAGAGAATATATGCATGTTAACTTTCAGAAAGAAAATCAAAGTAATGAACAATGCTGTTGACATTGTTCAGAAACAATTTTAAATAGCAAATCAAAATAAATATAAAAACCTGGATTGAAGAGGAGAAAATGTGAATTGGGGCTCTTGTGGTTATTGGAGGTGAAGGATCAGGGAACAAAATCAAACTGTTGGGGTTTCTGCCTGAGAGTTTGAGCTGAAGTGAGGAAGAGGGAAAAAGCTTCAGAGGTCTCCAATATAGAGGCATTTGAAATAATCCAATTCTGGTCACAGTATCAGATGCCAGCTAAGCCACCTAAGCAAGTGAAGACTTATATGTTCTGTCTAAAGAAGAAAGTTTTTATTCAACTTCTGCTGTTGAGGCCATGAATAAATACAGAGCTGGTGTGGCCAGATCCTTAGGTCTTTCAAATACAGTCAGACAACCAGATTTTAAAGAAAATTCTCTTAATTTGAACTGCTAACACACAATGAAACTATACTTTGTGAGCCAAATTAAAAATATATGCTGGCCTATTACAGCTAGGAATGACCAGTCCACAATCTTAACAATGATAAGGAATATCGGAAGGTTTAAACCTGAGAGTGACATGAGATAATAGTGAATAAGAGAGAGGGTCCTGGTGACCATGCAAGAAATAATCAGGAATCAGATCTAGATAAAAATTGATCTACAGAAACTGGAAAAGGGGATCTAATTTAAGAGAAATTGCAAAATAATTGACAGAAATTTTATTGTTTCACCTATGAACATAGAAGTCATGCAAAAGCCTATTCCAGGGTTTTGAACTTGGGGTTCCAGGTTGCTAGGGTTAGAAAAGAGTTTAGGGGGCAACGAGAACCAATTTCTTATATATTTTCCTGTTTTCGATGAGATACCTAAAGGGTTCACCTGAAGCTAGTTGGAGATTTTCAGCTAATGAGCAGGAGATACAAATGTCAAAATTAAGTATTTAATTGACCTCTCTTATAAACAATATCTGTTTAATTCATCCCTCTTCCACATACAGGAACCATTTCTGCAGAACCTTTTGTTTTTAAATTTGAGAAATATAGCAGGCTCATTTTTCCAACATGTAATGTTCTTTGTTTGCCTATGCAGATAATCATCTATTCATGCATGTTTAGGGGTACCAGATTTTGCAAATAAAAATATAGGATGCCTAGTTAAATTTAAATTTAAGAAAAACAAAAAGTAATTTTTTTGTATAAGTATGTCCCAAATATTGCATGGGGCATACTTATATAAAAGTTATTCATTGACACTTTGAAATCCAAATTTAGCTTGGATTTAAGCACAGGAGCCTCCAGGCCATCAGTCTGTTTTTCTTGAACCACTGCTTTAGTCTTTTTACTTACCTCCTTGTTTCCACTATTACCCTTTTCTAAGCCATTCTTTACAGAAAAGGCAGGGTGATTTCTTAAGATATTTTTATGTCATCTCCTTGCTTAAAACCTTTTAGAGGCTTCTCTTTGTACTTAGAATAAAAATCAAATTCCTTACCATGACTTGCAAGGCTCTAAATGTTCTAATCCTCCTGCTCAACCTTACCTTGACTGTATTATTACCTGCCCAAATTTGTCTTAATGTGCTATTGTTCTTCCTGGAAAAATTCAGCCCCTTTAACTCTTTTTTGTTTTCTTCAAACCTCCAAACTGATTTGCACCTTAAGGCTTTTGCACTTGCTGTTGCATAGACTTGAAATGCTCTTCCTCTAAAACTTTGCTCACCTGGCTTTCTCTATCATTCAGGTCAGTTCCAATGGGACCTCCTTTTAGAGGCCTCCCCTGATCATTCTTTCCAGAGTTTCTCTACTTTGGCACTACTGAAATTTTAGGTTGGATAATTCTTTGTGAGAAGGGTTGTCCTGAGCATTGTAAGATGTTTAGCAGCATCCTTGGCTTCTGCCTATTAGATGCCCTCAGTTGTGACAATTAAAAATGTCTCATTAAAGTCCACAGGGACAAATCACTTCTGGTTGAGAATCACTAAAGCAACCAGCCCCCTTCCACTTTATTTCTGTCACATTATCTTAAAATTTCTTAACTTCATAGCTCTTAATGCTATCTACAAGTTTCTGTTTGCTTTTATTTGTTACTTGTTGTCATCTCTTTTTCTCTTGTTAGAAGAAAAAAAATGTGTTCAAGATATGGTCTCTTTTATTCAGTCCTGTATTCATGTTGTCCAGTACTATGCCTCTCATATAAAGGTTGTCAATAATTATTTATTGAACACATGCCAACTAAATTCAAATGACCTTTACTGAAAAGCTAATATGCCCCAGGCACTGTAGGCTTAAGTGGAATAACAGTGGACATTATGCCTAATCTCTTGTCTCTGATCTCTTGTGAAGAAGCCTAGTCATGAATTCCCAGCCATATGTAATAAGAATTACAGGCCCTACAGACATCTTGTGTAAAATCTGGAAAAGCTAACCACACTACAGTACATTTTTCAGTCCCATCCAGCAAAGCACTCTCCAACCCTAATGAGAACATTGTCCTAGAGAAAAAACTGGCTTGAATTATCCAGGGCTCACCTGCAAAATACATGGAGGAGAACTGGGGAAAGGAGTGTCACAAATGAGAATTAGGTTACAAAGCAGGAGGAGGAAGGTCCAGTGCTTGGGTGAACACCACTTGTATTCTATAACAGGATAAAGATATCAGTAAGAAGTTGTTGAGGACTTTCTTTGAATGTGGAGGTTGGGGAATTTTATAAAAAATATGTAGATAATATTTGTTGTATTATATCACGTGTTAACTGTGGTGAAATATAGTTCTTGCTCTTAATCCTGGCATAATTTCTTCACTACTCTTGACACTGACATAGAGGCCTTTTTCTTTTACAGTGTTTATCTTTTAAAGTAAACTTAAAAACATTAAAGTCTATCATACATACTAAGAAATTCATAAATCATAAGTGTCCAACTCAGTACTTTTTCACAATAAGCAGGCTCATTTGGGTAACAACCACCCACAGATCAGAAAATAGAGTATGGTCAGCACCCAAACAGCCCCTGTCCTGTCTCAGTCACTGTCTGCACTTTTCTCCCAAAGCAGCCACTATGCTGATTTCTGTTGTCACAGAATGATTTTGTCAAACTGTGATGTTTATATAAATGGAATTATATAGTACATGTTTTTGTGTTTGCCTTCTTTTGCTCAATGTTACATTTGAGACAATCACTCATGTTCCTGTAGTAGTAGTTTATTGATTTTCATCACCTATATAGTAATACTATTCCATAAATATGTCGCAATTTATTGATTGATTCTATTTAGGTTGTTTCCTGGTTCGAGCTTTTACAAACAGTGCTTCTATTACTATTCATATTTGTGTCTTTCGTGGTTATTGTACACATTTCCATTGGGTGTCTACCTATGAGTGGAATTGCTGGGCCATAGAGTATGTGTACGTTCAGCTGTATTAGATACTGCTGAGTTTGATTCAGTTCGCTTGTGTGAGAGTTCCATTTGCTCCACATGAGGATAGAATTTTTTAAGAGGCAGTAACTTACAGGATTGGGATATGATGAGAAAAATAGTGTTGCCTTAAGAGAAACACTGCTTACTCTGTAATAATTTTATGTATGTTTGGTATACTTCAGCATTTATAACAAAGCTGATTGCTTCTTTTTGAGAAATTTTACCCATGTGCCTACTTGAACCTACTTCAGACCAAATAATGATAGCAAGGATCTACTGAGTCTAGAAAATTCATATCATCCCCAGAATATTGGAGATATGGGAATAACTTACTCTGCTAAATATATAGTGTTCTTTAATCAAATCACACACACGTGCACACACACACACACACACAAAACATTGCTGTGTTATATGAAAAGTTTATGAGGTCACAGGGATGCTTGCTTACTGTGCATATGGTAAGAGCTGTGCATTTCAAGTTAAATATAGGAACAGTTCTGGCTGTAAAGAACTAGTTTAAGAAATGAAGAGAACTATAAATGGCCATCTGCTCTCTTCTCCATTTTTATTTGCTGAATTAACCTAGTGCAATATTTTAATGACTAATGGGTTGGTATTCCATCTGCTCATTAATTTTTTCATACTATACAATAATCCATCATTTTTACTGAGTGGAAACAATTTGCTACTTTGTAAAAACATTTAAAAAAATAGAGGTAGTGGGTGTAATTCAACTTTCCATGAATTGCAACTGTATTTTAGAGATGGAGATACCGAGGTCAGGGTTGCTAAGAAAAGTTTCAGTTCTTTGGGTTGATACTGTATGTTGGGTGATGTTTATTTATATCAGGTATGTATGTTTGGTCTTATCTGAAAAGAACAAGAGAAGAACTTTTTTCTGTATGACCAAAAGTTGCACAGATATAAATTACATCAGTGATACCATAACACTTTGGCAAAAAGAGTGTAAGAATTATTTTTTTAAAAAAATAATGTAAAACATATGTCACTATCAGAGTGGAACTTATGGTATTCCAATTCTGTACTCACTGCTATGAATCTAAAACAAGTTGAGCATGTTAATTCATGTGCATATGTGTGTGCGTGCATGCATGTGCACACATTTACATTAAAATTTAAGAATATTTTTAACTTGTTTTTGTTTTCTTGCTCCTGTCTCTTTATTTCTCTTAAGTTGACATTGCATAGTATATGCTTCAGGGCCATTTAAGGTTCATGTGTCCAGGAGCAGATGTCAGTTTAATGGCATCTTTAATGCCTGCTGTGCTACCTCCACAAGTGTATTCCCTGAAAGAGGATTTGGCCAGAGGGTTCAAGATGACATTTGGAGAATTGAAGGATAAGGTGAGGGGTGAAGAAGGAAAGGGAAAGGGCTTTAAAATATTCCAGTATTGATGATTTTTAAGATTTTTTAAAAAGTTTCTACATCGTTTACCAAATATTTTCCCTCCTGATGGTTCTATAGCTTAGTCAATTTTAAATAATTTATTAACAGATTTTTTTAAAGCCTCCACTCTATTTCTTATAGTTTTGGAACCTGAGGGTATTCTTGCCTATCAGTGGAGATATGTTATTCCCTTTAAGATAAAGAGTATGTTATGCAGAGAGAATGGAAATAACTAGTAACAATGTTCCCATGGGTTCTAGGAGCCTATCCTACATTAATATTATTTTTAAATGATGACTAAATTCTGAAAAATGTGACAATGCACTAATCACATGTCTAAGGTAAATGAACCACCTTAGAGGCACACTTTTTAATCCCATCAGATTTCACTTATTCCTTCTTTCTATTGGACTGGGTGAATTAAAACCATAGCTTTTTATTTACTCCTTAGAGTTTGTTTATGAAACGTTACATGCTATATTTTCCTAAGACTTTTGAACCCCACACATTGTTCATATGATCTTGCACATCCAGTTTTTCCCCGTATTACTAACTGGAGTATCTAGTATTATTGGCACTAGTCCATCCCAAAGCATAAAGTAAATGATATGTTATGAATGTTTTCAAGAGCAGCTTTCATTAAACTTTAAAGACCAAGCAAAAAAGAAACTTGAAAAAATTAAACAAATCAAAATTTTAAATGGTCCAATTTAAGAAATCAAGGATTTCTTTTTGGTTGAATGAGAGTATAAAAATGCCTGCATGGAGAGCACCAAATTGTAAAGGGAGGGTATTTTTTGTTGTTTTTTTTTTTGTGTGTTTTCTGTAGGTTATACCTTGGAGGATTTTCACTGTTTATATTCTTGCAAACTTTAGTTTCAAAACAGACTACATGGATGTCTTTAGGAACCTGTCTTCAGAAGGATGACACTGCAAAATGTTTTCATGAACTACAAAGCATAGATAATAGATGGGTGTTTATTGACAACAATCTGTTATAAACAGGTATGCATATAATGTATATCTTATAATAAAGAACAAAGCCTATCATGGCAAAGCCAGGACAAGAACTCAGCTGAAACTGCCTGCAGTATGTGCCAGTAGATTCATCAGTGGGTCCTCTCAGGAAATGTGTTTTCAAGATCATAGGAACATTTTCTTCAATTACAAAGCAGGAGTAGAACAGGAGAAAAATTATTATATTCTATAAAAATCTACCTGTGAACTCAATGGAAATAACTTCATTAAAACATACTTTAATTGGAAATATACAGTACTTTAATGTTTCTAATAAAATGTGATGATGGAAAATGACCTAGGAAGGGCAATATAGCCTTCTCCTTAAATCTTCGAGAAAGCAGACGTGAGGGGAGTCATTTTCTTTTTCTCTCTTATGGAGCTATTAGGTAAGCTCCATGAGAGCTGCGACTGTGCTGTTCACCAGTGTGTTGCTAGTGACAGCACAATGCAGGGCACACATACACAAAGGCAGATCTCAGGGAAAAGACAGTAACTTAAAGGAATGACTCTGGAAATGGATTCTGGCTTCTGCTAGCCTGGGCTCAAATCCCCAAAATCCTATAGTTAATGACTTCTGTAGCCTTGAGAAAATTACTTAATCTCGCCAAGCTTTAATTTATGCATTTGGGGGGAAAATGAGCTATCCTATGAGTTTTTGTGAAAGTTAAGATTTTATATATACAATGCTCAGTTCCATGCCTGATTGAATTTGTGCTCAATAAATGGTAGCTTTTTCTTATAATGAAATTGGTGCTCTTCCTGCCCCAGGTAAAATTATTTATTTTTAAACAAAAATTTAAGATTAAGAGTGAAGCTTATGTATGAATATCAAAAATGCTAGATTTTCTCAGGCCATTACTGATTTCCCGTGTCCCCAATATGATCTATTTTAATCAGCACCCAGAAGAGTCAGAGAGTAGTGTTATTCCCTTATGTATCAATCGATAGCTACATTATAAGTTAATGTCAGGTTTTACCTTTGTTCTTTGCCTTAATTGTATATATACCTTGGTGTCTAGAAAAGAGAAATAGCACCAGAAGCTTGAATCCCCTCAGAGAGTAAAGTATATTTAACAAAATCCATAAAGAATGTTCAATCATGAAATCTGTTCTTATGAAAAGGCCTTTGTTGATTATCATGTTAATTAGAATACCTTCTACTCCACTGAAATATTCTATACAATCAATGTTTTACTTCCTCACATCTCAAAGCATATAATTTGTAGTTTTCTGAAAAGAGACAGGTATTCCCAAATCTTTGTATTATAACTAGTTCCCCTGAGAAGCTTGTAGCTGTGGTGAAAAAAATAAATAGAAAAAATAAAAACTTAAGACATACTGCCTGAACCTGAAACTGGAATATCACAGAAAAAAAAAAATTTAAACTTATCATATAAAGTTCACGGGAATTACCTACATGATCAGCCAAAGAAATGTATCGGGCTTAAAATCAAAATTGAAAAAAAAAAAAAAACTCAAACACATTAATTTTCTTCTCCATTATTCCTTTTTAAAAATTTCTCTTCTCCAGTTTACCTATCAACATTTTATAAAATGAAGAAAAATTTTTAATAGATATTTATTTGATGAAATATAAAAAGTAAAAGTATGAAATTAATATATTTTAAAGAGAGCACTTGGTTGTTTTAATATCAAAAGATATTTTAACAGATAAAAATGTCTTATTCTAACAAAAATGTGAATGTTTATTTGATGCAAGCAAGCAGTGTGTTAGAAACTGTGGACCTAATGATATAAATAAGATATAATATCTACCTTCAGAGCTTTCAGTCTATTCGATGAAACAGGACAATGAGCAACTATATAAAATAATATAAGGTAAAATGAAATATGTGTGATAAGAGTTGAAAACCAGAGTCTTCTGCCAAGAAATATCAGAGAAGAGTGCATTGGTGAGTTGGAATGAGTTAATCACTAAAGGATTAGTTAACCTTTTCTTAGGCACATGAGGAGGGAGTGCTTCTGGAAGAGGGAACATCATAAGTAGTCATCAAATTGTGAAAGTTTGGGGACCATCATTGGGTAAATTTGGCTGGAGCAGAAAAAGCATGAGAAAAATGGATGGAGGCAAGAGATGGTGTCAGTAGGCAGGACCTTGAATAGAATGCCCAGGGGACTGGACATACCTCACAAAGTAAGCAGGGAGCCACTAAGGACTCCTGAGGAGGGAAAGGATGTACCTGTGTCACATAAAACTTTCTCTTAGTTTGCCATCTCAGTTGATAGCAGCTCCATCATTGCAGAGGCTTGAGCCAAACACTTTGGAGTCATCCTGGATTCCTCTCTCACCCTACTGTATGTACCTCAGTTGGGAAATCCTGTGGGATGACATCTAGAAAATAACCTGAACCTGGCCACTTCTTAAGTTTCCTCTGCTACCATTTTTATTGAAAACACATCATTTATCACTCTAATTGTTGTTTTCTCATTGATCTTCCTATTTTACCCTTGACCCCCCTCCTTAGAGTCTCTTCTCTAAGTTACAGACATACTTATCCTTTTACCACAAAAATCCAGTAACATTACCCTTTTATTCTAAGTCCTCCAGTGGTTTCTTACCTCATGCAGATTAAAATGTAATGTCCTTCCTGTGGCCTGCAGGCCCTACTCTCTTGGTCCTGCTCTGACCTGACCTCCGGCCATTCTCCTTACTCTCCTTGCTTCATGAACTCTCGTTAGTCTCCTGTGACACTCTGACCACTCCAAACAGTGTCCCTCCACAGAGCCCTTGTCAGTCCTTCATCCTGTATGCTCATCCCCAAAATACAGGGCTCTTTCCTCACTTGTTTAGGTTTTTGCTCAAAAGTCACATTATTAGAGAATCATTCTAGGAGAGGCTGCTTTGTATAACATAGCAACAGCCTTCATCCTCTATTCTCTTGCCCCTCTTACTTTTTTCACAGCAGTTACCATATGTGACGTATTGTATAGGTGCTTTATGTCTGTCCCTTTTTGGTAGAATTTAAGCATCTTGAGATTTAGTCAACACTTGTATCAAAAATACCAGGTATTTTTTAAAGAACTTTACAAATATTAACTCATAAAATCCCATTACATAAATAGTATTATTCCCATTTTATAGACTAGAAACTTGCAGCACAGAGAGATTAAGTAAATTACCTAAAGTCTCGCAGTATCTAAGTGGTAGAGTTCTAACTCAAACCCAGGCAGTCAGCCCTCTTCACCATCACTCAGTTTTGCTGTAATTTAAAAAGCAGAAACTTAGTTCACTGTCGTGGTGCTTTCCTAGTACCTAGGATGTGGCCCAGCTCGGTATTTAATGAATAGGTAAACTTTGGCTATATTAATTTGAGGTGGTAACACAGTATCCCTTTCCTGTGTTCAGAATCCAGTGGAAATATAGAAAGATAAAAATTAGAAAGTTTGTTTTTGTTCAGTCACCACATAATATTTCTTTTGAAAATACCACTTAACTTTTTTTAAGCTCTGTATTTTTTAGCCTGCATGATTCCATTTTCTATTAAAACGCTTATTGTAAACTCAGCAGTAAATACTAAATATTAAATACTTGACTGCTTTTTTATGGTCATATGCTGAGTTAAGCAAATTAATCAAAAGAACTTGTCTCTGAAGTTTCCTCCTTTTAATTGCACTGTGGGAAATAGTCTATTAAAAGGTATTTGATGAGAAATGTTCACTTTGTTAGACTGAACTTATATAGATCATGGCAAGTGCCAAGCACTGTGCTGTGAGTACAAAGGCCTGGGAGGTATTCCTACAGCTATAGAGTTCACAGCCCAGTAGAAAGACTAGTAAATTATAACTTCAAAAATTACCACTTGGGCATAGGGGGACGTAGAGCTATGTGTTCAGAGAATTGGGTAAAAAGAGAGAGGTGACAGAAAAGTCTTGGCAAAGGGGGTGGTGTTAGGTATCTTAAAAGGTTAGTGAGTATGCAAGATTGACTTAGGGTGGAGGCAACTAGAGGTTGGGGTATTGATGGCCAAGGTGGATAGAAGGCTTTCCAGACAAAGAAAAAAGCACGAATAATAGAAATTTACCATGTCATGAATCTTTGTTAAAGTTGCTCTTTCATGGGGAAAAAGTCTATTAATTTTTGAGAATCCAATCTCTTTTTAACTCTAAATTGCTATAAGGCCGTTGAAGGCTCAGAATTGCATATATATAAAAATTGCTGATAGGAAAAAATATTATTTTGTAGATGGTTTATAATGCATTTCCTTTCAATTCTGAAAATGGGAAATTTTGGTTTTATTTAACTTTCTCCTCTTAGAATTGACATTTTGGCAATGTTTTAGAAAGCAGCAAGATTTATACAAATGATGTTTAAATTTTTGCTGAATTATAATTTATTTACTACATATCTTTAAAATATATCCAATCAGTTTATTTGTGGGCAAAATTTGACGTATTTTATAGTATTTCATACATTTTTGGCAAGACATGTAGGTTTTTCTTCAAGAAACTTTCATTTAATGACATTTTGAAAATTCCTTCAATTGTATTATGCTTTATAGTTTACAAAACCTGTTACTTTAACAGTTTACCAGCTTTAGATTAGTTGATTCTAGCAAAGGGTAGACTTAGACAAAGGGTAGCTAGTTAAGAATTCCATGTACATAATCCTGCTTCTCATTTTGCTTGCTCCTCAAATGTCCAGATGCAATGCACTCAGATAGCTGTTTAGAGCATGTAATTCCAAAGAAGGTATCAGGGCACCATAGAAGATCATTAATCAAGTGGCAGAGTGAGAGCAGTACTGATGGACAGTGAGTCATGTGACTATGGTTTCAATCAGTCTTGGCCCTTTCATCACCCAGATGGAGACACTGGACATTTCACTAGACTTTTCTGGGTCTCAGTAAATCACATCTGGAAATGAGTTGGAAGGGAAGAGACTAAATCATCTCCAAGGTCCCTTCTAGTTCAAAGTTCTGAGACTTGATGTGAACTTGAAAGTAAATGAAGCAGAATAAACATCACCATTAGAAAATTCTGTTTGAAGATTTTGGTGAAGCATGAACGTATTAAGGCCTTGTGACACCTGTGAAGTAAATTTGGACATGTCATCCTAGGCAACCTGCAAATGGACAGCATCTCTTCGTATGGAAAGTACTAAAAGCTGGCTTCATATCAACATTGGCACTTTTTTGATATATGTGACCTGAAATTTACTTTGGTAAGGCAGTTGCATCATTTAAGTGATCCACTTCTATTAGGAATTTTTTATTTCCCTTAATTATACTAAATAATGTTTCTGCTAACAACTTTAAGAGAGAATCAAAATAATTATTTCCAGATAATGTAGATTAATAGAAACAATTGACACTGGCTAGAATTTTTTATTGTTAAACAGTATTTTTTAAACCATCTGCCTATGAAATGTGTACTGAAAAATTTATAGAAGTTATTTTTAGAAATCAAGAATGGTATCAAATGTTGATATTATAGAGGATATAGTTATTTTCTTATGAAATTTCTTGAATGTCAAGGTACCTGTGACCATGATGTTTGTTGAAAATTCATTGTTTTCTTGTGTACTAATCTATAAACTAGATAATCAACTGGAGGTCAGAGCTAAGATTTATTGCCACTGATAGTACATTTTCTAGGAAAATGCAGAACTCTTTAATACCATCTTAAATCAAAGGCTACATATTCTATTACTAGATTCTCAGAAAACCTAGTAATGTAATGGTTCTTTTTCTGAAAATCTGTGTTTCTTTATCAGCACAGCCACCAATCCCTACTTTAAAATAATTTCCTTGTAAATGCCTGTGCACACAAATGCCTATAAGCCTTTGCTTCTGAATGCAGAAAATATTCTAACTGGGGCCCATATTTGTAACATTTCTTAGAAATTAGTCTGTTCTCCAGTATAAACATCACTGTGTGAGAAAACTATGGACCTCTGACAATCCATGGCTATAGACTATACAGAACTATCAGCAGAAAATCTCCATGAACACAAAGCTCAAATGATTTTTTTCTGATTTTTTGGATAATTGCTCTAATTCTATTTCCTTTATTCAAGTAAAGTAGCCAGAGAGAATAATGTAGTTTACTAAATCTTTGAAGGATAGATCAGTATTTTATTAATTTTTGTATCCTTAGTGCCTAGAAGGTGTCAGTAATTCATTGTTTAATAAACAAAGAGCCTCATAGTCTTTCAGCCAAAGGACAAATCCACAGGATGTTTTACTACATAATAATTCATGAGATCATAGTGGCAAAGGGTTATCTCTTCTTTCCTTAAACATGTTCAAGTACATAAGAGTTGAAAGTGAACTAAAGTCTTATGAACCTTAATATACTTAGTGCTGGCATCTTAAAATAATTTATGGATGTGACTTTTGGAGTATGTCATAGAGATAATTTGTCTACATTCATAAGCGTCACCAAATAGCTATCTTGTAATAAAAGTCCATCATTATTATATTGACTCAGACTTAAATACAGAATGTAAGTTGTACCCTATTGTAGAATGCATTTAAATACCTTGATTAAACCCCACTAACTCAATTTCAAATGACATTTCATGCCCGTAGTCTCTTAAGTATTTTTTTCTTCTGCTTGGTGATTCTTTCCTTGGCTTCTGTCTGTGTTCATTGATTCTATTTTTCTATTAGTTTACAGAAAAATTAGAGTATTTATATAAGTCTACATTAACTACAGTTACTTAACAATTTTAAATTGTGCTCTAGTGAGGCTAATTTAAATACATTGAGTTTACCATGGTTGAACTGCATTTTAAGAATCAGTCAGTGCTTCCAACATAATCCATCACTAACAATTTTCCCTTTCAGCATCTTTTGGATTCTAGCCATGGTTAATCCATCCCAAGGCTTTCATGAGGGGATAGAATTTTACTCCATTTCAGCTGAGCTGATAAAAGTAAAACCTGAATTACAGTAAATGTGGTTTCACTGGAAGAAGACAATGGATGAACAGAATGCTAGTTTTTGTAGGTCAAAACTAGTGGTTAAAAGTATATTCCCAACAAACAAAATCTCATAGTCATAGACAACAGTATGGTAGTTACGAAAGGGAAAAGAGGATTGAGGGGACAATAGAAAGATTCAAACATGTAGAGACAAAAGGAGATTTGGCTTTGGGTGGGAAACACACAATGCAATATACAGATGGTGTGTTATAGGATTGTACACTTGAAACTTTTATGATTTTATTAGTCAATGTCACCTCTGTAAATTTTATAAAATTAAAAAAAAAAAAAGTATGGTCCCAAATTCACATCACCAGGGAAATTTTCAGATTTTACCCAGACCTACTAAATGAGAAACCCTGGAGATGGGGCCCAGCAGTCTGTGGGTTTACAAGCCCTCCAAGCAAGTCAAATCTCAGCACCACTACTTTAGGGCATCCCTTGATGTGGAGAATTCTCTGGAAGCTAAAATAACTTAGAATCCTGTCCCATCTCAGGGGAGTCCAGAGGTTAAATTAACCTAAATTAATTTAAACTGAAATTCAATCATAAACATGACTTTTCAATGTAGACAAACTTGAGCTTGCATCTCAATGTCCACATTCCTAACTCTGTCATCTAGGGCAACCCATTCGAGCCTCGGGGACCTCCTCTGCAGAATAATGCTACTTTGCTGGGTTCTCATATAGATTAGAAATGACATATAAAAAGCAAGACTCTAAGATGCTTTTCCCATGTCGCTAATGAAGCTTAAGCATGGAGCTTCATCTGTACAAGTTCCTTCCAAATAATAAGTTTTGAGCCTAATTTTGTATTTGAAGTTTGTATTCTTTTTTTCTAAGAAGGACCCTCAAACTATATTAGCTTCAGGCCCCACAGAATCCCGATAGACTCCTGGCATAGTACAATGCTTGGCATGTGCCAGAGGCTAATAAGTGTTAGTTCTGTTGGTTTTCAATCTATTCACTATTCCTGCCACTTTCTGTCATTTACTTTTGAGTCCTGAATTGTATTCTGGAATGACTTACCGGTATAGCACATAAGCCAGGTGTTAAGTACATGATACTCATTTCTGGTTGACGATAAGGTTGAAATATATTTAGGAAGCAAAACTTAAGTGCCAAAGGGTACAAGCTCTCACAAAGCAAAAGTCTGCTTGCTTGTCAGGTCAGGCAAAGATTCCAGCCTCTCCATTTATATTTATCTAATAAATGGCAAGCAAAACATATGGAGAGCTGAGTGTTTTAAGACAAAAACCCTCTTAAACCAATGTGAAGTTGCTTAAGATTCAAATGACAGTTCTCTGAAAGTCAGATTGTATTCTTTGCCCTCTCTTTGACAATGATTATAGTAATTGAACAGAATATAGTCTTCTCCACTGAAGTGTATGAATGTAGACATTTAAGGTTATATTCCCAAAGAAGTGTGTATAGACTTAGCCATGTGTTTCTTCTTGATACTGATGGTGTCACGTAAGGTACAAGAAAGTGCTTTTGCTCATTGGCTTGAAAACATATCCCAAGACATTAACGCAAGTATCCTTCAGCACCATCAATTGTCCCATTTCTCTATGACTTCTTTTCAATTAATTCCATTCCAGAATGTAGAGTTATCTAAGCGGTGATGTTGTTGTTAATGATAGTGGTACTAGTATTTTCAGTATTTATCAAGTGCTGACTGGACCTTTTTGGTTGAAGAGTTGGTTAGGAAAATTACTGTCAAGCTCACTCTCTACCAAGTAACCGAATTTTAATACCTTCTGAGAATACAGACATTTATATAATCTAAGTCCATGGTACCGAGGTACAGTGTATGTAGTATATTTATGATTGAACAGAAAGTTTCAAACAGCAGCCTGTGAAATTGGATTTTAGATGTAATGTACCATAAATAAGTGCTGTAAAGATTGCCTTTAATGCTATAAATCAGATTTTATTGGTTTCAGCTATCTCATTCTGGTTATTGTATTACCCACAAAATCAGAGGAAATCAAAGAGCTGGAATATTTTTTATTTTAATATCCCATATTCTATAGTAATAGCACATGCACCCTTATAGCTTCCTTTTTGGGTAGGTTGGACAAAGTTGACAGGTGGCAGGCCCCAGCAACATATCAGTGTAAACAACCAAACTTTCGGACTTAAAACCTTTTAAAATTTCCTGTTTGGGAAATATAAAAGGTATGTGAATTGGCAGATCTCTTATCCTTCTGAGAAGCTGGTTGTCATGTTCTTCATGCAAGGCTGACACCTGTAGAGATTGGCCGGTGAGATGCCCTTTGCATCCTCTGCAAAGCTGATGGAATTTTGTGAAGAGGCTATCCATTGGGGATGGGTGGTATTTATGCATGGCCCATCTGAGTCATATAAAGCAACCCAAACTGTTGCTGTAAAGTTGTATCCTCAAAAAATCTCCCCAAGTTCAATTTAGAATCACTGCCCACTTCCCCACACACACTCTCTTTGTTATTTTTATTCAAAAATATTTTAGCCAAAAAATGTACATATTTGGCATTTCAAACAATGCTTAGAAAAACATACACATGGACTGGTAGAGCCCAGGAGGCTATAGTAATATAAAGCTGAACTAGTTAGGACTAGAACAATTTTCAAGCTACTGAAAATGCAGTTGTGCTTCATTTATCTGTAGTTTTCCTCAGTGTTTACTTATACTAGACACTGAGTAGCCTACCCAGGCCTGGTGGGTATAACTTTCATTGTTCAAGGTCAAACCATAGGACTGAAAAAAGGCAAGACAGGAAGCAGGGATTTTTTAAAACTGAGGATATCAGAGAGCCACATCTTTATTATGCTTCACTTTTTAATTTACTTTTATTGTGGCATTACACTAGATAGGTTCTCGTTAGTTCCCTCACCTGAAAAATAACCATACTTAGCAATCAGAGAAGGCACCGAAATGTTATGTTTTGTCTTGATTACAAAGAAATCTAATTCCCACAAATGCTTAAGTAATCTTTAACCTGGTGGAGATAAAAGCCATGTAGAATGTTAATACTGCTAATATTATGCTAATCCGAGTTCAGCAATTATTCTTTTCCAAACTAGGAAATCTCAATGCCACCTTTATGGCTGTGAAGTAAGGTGGAAGAAGTAAGGGGATTATGCTGATCAGAGCCTGACATTTATGACTGCCAGTTTGTTGCTGAAAATACAGCTTAGGATCTCAGCCCTAGACCTGGGAAGCAGCTGAATCCCAGACTATATTTTGACACTTGGTTTAGGCTGTACTCAATATTCTGGTAGCCCATGGGCTGCCTCCATTGTAAAAGGAACTGTCCCTATCTGGAAGTGTGCATGCAACTGCAAACAAAAGCAAGGGGTTTTTTCTTTAAGCACTTCTGCCACTAGTTTCATGTTCTTAATAGAGTGTAAGGCCTTTCTCTCTTTTCAAGACTAGCCTTCTCCAAGGAGTTATCATCCCTGAAAACCCTCCCTGTTTAGTTTCAGATCAACCAGATGCTTCTGTTCTATCATTTATCTCTTTTGTATTCATCTCTCTGTAGCTCTCTTTATTTCAATGCTGAAAATATAATTCTACACTTTGGTTTATTTGGTTCGATTTACATTGTCTCCAGTCCTAGCCCAATCAGCCTGATATCACCAGAAACTAGCGTTTATTTAGCAAAGTCAGATTTATTGTGCCATGCAATTAGGGAGGACCACGTGCCAGGTGAACTGTTAGGCATCTCACCAAAAAAGCCTGTGGCTATTCTAGGATTTTGAGGATAATAAAATTTGGGTTAAATTTAAATAAAGCTGTGTTTTTTAGGCTCAGAACAAAGCAGAGCTATATGCCAAGTGTTTAACATCAAGTCTGGACTATGAAGTGAATCTGAGGTCTTGTTTCTTCGAAAACTACAGATAAGATAGTTGTAGAAAGGTATGTCTAGAAACTCTATATTTGAAGCTCTGTACTTGGATTGGAAATTGAGGCTGCCTCATTGTCAAAGTGGGTTAGGTCATCTAGGGAAGAGAGGGATGTTTTGTTTTTCTGATATGATTTCCAAAAAAACAAAGTTTTTGATAGTTAATGATTTTATAGAGCCTTTAAAGCATCTCAGTGAGTTAAAAATCAGTAGTCACCCAGGGAAAGGAGTTGTTATGACAATTTACAACTGTGGTATGTACTTGGGAGAAATATTGTTTTGTGTTAACTTTTAGCTAGTTTAATCTGTGTCTGTTATTTCAGATGTTGAATGTCCAGGTACTTTTTATTTTATTTTTTACTCTTTCAGTCTAATTTTTACTTTCTTACTGTCATATAATGTATTTACTAATAACTTTGCTCAGAACCCCATATTGCATTTTATATTTTTCATCTGGACTACTTTTCTTTCTCCTGAAGCATATCCTTTAGTTTCAATTAGGATAGTCTGTATATGACAAGCCCTCACAGGTTTTAGTTCTCTGAAAATGCCCTTATTTTTCCTTGCTCTTAAAAGTTAGTTATATCGAGAAGGAAATTCTTGGGTGATGGTTGCTTTTTCTCCATGCATTGTACTTTTTCTTCTGGTATTTATTGCTGTGCTGAGAAGTCAGCTATCACTATAATTGTTCCTTTGTAAATGATTTTCTTTTTTTCCTCTGTTTCCTTTAAATATGCCTTCTTTATTTTCAGTGTCAGAGTTATGTGCTGCATGACAACATTTTGGCCAATGACAGACCACATATATGACCGCAGTCCCATAGGATTATAATGGAGCCAAATTTTCTGTAAGAAGTAAAAGAATTTGTGGTTCAGGAGGAATTTCTTTTTCTCTGATGGGAGCAATATCTGTGGCACTTGGCCATAGATTCCCTCTCATTCACAGCCCCTCAATTTTAAGTGCACAGAGTACATCCCCATCAGTCAGCCACTGACCTGTTTCAGCAGAGAGAGGAGCCTGTCCCCCCAGTGCTACGTATTCAGAGGGTGCTGCAGTCCTCTCAGATCTAGCTCGATGGTCTTTAGAGTACATTGCTATAAATTCTATATTAAAGACCAAAGTTCCTGTACAAGGACACAGGAGCCACCTTAATAAGTATTAAGCACCACTGCCACTTTGGTAAAACAATTCTGTGGTAGTGTGTAGCTGCCTGTCCCTATACTTTGGAAATATTTTTAAGTTTCAGTGATAGAAAGCATAGATAAGTCTTATTTCTTCCATCAACTCAATGCCAGAGAGAGCCCTTTGTGCCAGATAGGGTAAATGGAACAAAAAACCAGACTTCCAAGTCAAAATATTGAGTCCTCAGTTCTATACCCTCTTCATGTTAAACACTCCCTTTTTTTAATGAATACCACAAAGTTTCTTAAACTGACCACTGCTCCAACATGCAATAGCCAAAACCACATCACCATGACAATCTCCTATGCTTCTTTATCTCTTTCTTGATTTCTTATCCCTACTGATCCTCAGGCCACCTTTCACTCCCTCCTGACAGTCACTATTATGATGAGCTGTGCTTTACCTACTAGTTTCTCCTCAGTGTCTCCCATCAGGCCAGCCCACATTCCCGTTCATGGAGAAACATTGACAGCTCCGATGTTGTTTTTAACTCTGTTGAAAAGAAGCAGGGGGAGGGCCAGTGGGACAGTGTGTATATAAAGTCTATATTGGTTTACGGTAATGTTCCAGGCCTGCACATTTACTCACCACTCACTCACTGACTCACCCAGAGGAACTTCGAGTCCTGCAAGTTCCATTCACAGAATGCGGCCTATGCAGGTGAACTATTTTTTATCTTTTACACTGAATTTCTGCTATTACCTTTTCTATGTTTAAATGCTTACCATTTTGTTATAATTGCCTACAATATTAAGTACAGTAATAGGCTATACAGGTTCATAGCTCAGGAGCAATAGACTATAACATATAGCATAAGTGCGTAATAGGCTGTACTCTCTAGGTTTGCACTCTGTGATGTTCGCACAATGATAGAATCACCTAACAGCACATTTCTCAAAATGTGTTCCCATTGTTAAGTGATGCACAACTGTATATACTTTTACTTTCAGCATGTCTAGTTATGGATTTCTTTTATTTAGTCTGCTTTGGAATTATTGAACTTCTTAGATATGAATTTAGTTCTTTCAAAAATTGTTGAAAATCTGTTGTTTTTCAGTATTTCTTTTTCCCAGTTTTATTCATTAGTTACCTCTGAAACTCTATTTGATAAGTATCAAACTTTTTCAGCCTATTCTTTCTATATCTTTTCACCTTTTTAAATTTTTTAATATTTTTCTCTCTGCGTTGATTATTTTAGGTTTATCTTCAAGTTCATTCAGTCTATCTTTAGCTGTGTTGAATTTACTAATTTATATTACTACTGAGTTTTAAATTTTATTTTAAAAACTAGTGAATCTAATGTATTCTTTTAAAAATTGGCTTATTTTAAAATATTTTATTTTTTTGTTTTTGAGTCTTTTATTACTTAAAGTGTATTAAATATAATTCTTTTATAAGTATTATTAAGTATTCAATACCTGAGATCTTTGTGAGTGATTCTGCCATTTCTCTTTTTTGGTATGCTGTTTCTTATGTGTGTTGTGATCTTTTGCTGTAATTGCCTTGATTTTCTTGGAATTCTCTGTGAGAACTATATTATAGCTCCAGTATGATGTTGAGTTCCTCCAGAGAGAATGTCCAGGATTACTACCAATCTGGCTGCATGCTTAATTATTTTCTATGCTTGCAATTTTTCAATACAAGAAAGCATACATGTGGCTCACAAATTCTGTTCTCTGTAAGGATTGACTTGTGATTACTAATTACCTGGAATATTTATTTTTCTTCATGCCTAGGGTCAAGTTATAACAGGCAAGTTCCCTTATTCTCCTTTCCTGAGGGTGGTGATTGTTTATCATTTACTTTTTTACTTAGAATCTCAATTTTATATAGAGCTCTATTAAGTTCTGCACTCTGAGTAAACCCAGGCTTTTATCTCTTATCTCTATGTCTTGACAAACCCTCAAAATAGTCAAGGTCACAAGATTTGGCAAATAGCCTCAGGACAGCTGAGTCTTTGATGCTGGCTTGCCTTTCTGGGGTCTGGCCTTTTCTTTATTTGGGGTATTCAATTCATTTGAGATTCCTCCTTTTTTTTTTTCCTCATGTGAGTTCAGAGATGGCTTTAAAAGCTATATTTTAAAAATAATTTGATAGTTTTGGGAGTTTGCAAAGAGAAACAAAATTTAGCCTGCCATATTTTCAGAAATGGTAAGTCCTCTCTAAATTGGTGCTTTTTTTTTTTTTAGTGCCTGTTGGAATAGGGATATGAATAAAATTTATTTTACTGAGTTTTATATTTTTAGAAGTGCAGCTCACCATTATAATTCAAAATCAATGGTTTTCAGTACTTTTACATATAAAATCAAGGCAGAAACATTCTAAATGTGAGGATGCAAATGCATATGAGGGAGAGATTGTTGCTAATTTCCTATGGGGAGATAAAGGTCTACAGAACTGCCTTGTAATCAAATGAACTGGGGAGATGGTGATAATAATTCATACAGGCCCCCCTTAATTTCACAGGCAGGGTCAGGCATACTCAGAACAGCTCATCTTTTCCCACGCATTCCTCAGTCTTTCAGTAGCTATATTCTAATATGAATAATGGACTTTTCTTCTTCTTTGTGCCTGGTTATCTATCAGTTCTTCACTGTTTCTTAAAATAAAAGTTTTAGCAGCCCATGGGCCTGTTTGGATCAAAGGGTTTAGCAATAATAAATGTTTTTATTAGAATTTAATGAGGTAAATAAGAAAGTTCTAAGAATAAACAATGTCGTTTGTGTGAAAGAAGAAATAGCTATTTATTTCATTTTTTTCTTTTTCTTTCCATAACCTTACTACCTGTCATCCTGCTGGAAGAGTTTGTTATTGTTCAGGACTGTTTCCCAGCCTGTCTGTAATGTCTTAGTCATCTACTACTGATATTCTAACATGTTGCAAAATTCCTAAAATGCAATCAACTTCAGTATACTTAGCTTGTATGTCGTATTTCTTTAACATCAACTCAAGATTTTCTCCAGATATCTCCAGATAATATTGCAAATTTCTGAAATCACCAGTTAATTTTAATTCAGTTTCATAGATATATCATAGATTTCTTCAACATTTCTAGCCATGGCAGGATATCAGAATCAGTGCTGTTTCTTGAAATAAAACCAAGGGACGATGAATGCCAGAGCAGAGTGGGAAAGGCTGCCATTTGGCAAGCCCAGTGGAGATGTGCCTGGAAATATGCACACATTAGGGCTCCGCTTAGTTAATATAGGAGTCAGTGGACCGTTTCATCAGTTGGACCTAATGAGGAGCAGTCCCAAGTCAAGATTAGCAACCGGCGGACAGTTGTTTTGAGGGGGCCCAGAATATTAGCTAACATAAATTTATTTCTGAGCATCAAAACATTATTTGCTTTCTGCAATTCATTCCTTTAAAATATTTTTGCAAAGCAATTCCAAAGCGCAAACCCTTGGAAACACAAGGAATTTAGGCAACTGTTAAGGACTTAAATGTTTGGTATTAGTGAAGGAAGATGGACTTTCTGCTTTTGCCATTTCATCAGTGCCTGGTGAGCTCCAAGAACAGTATATAACATAAACAGGATCTCTGCTTTTAGCAGCTTCCATACTGAAAGCAAAACAGTTTTTCAGCGGCAATAACCATTTCTTTTTATTGTTAGTGTTGGTGATGGAACTTTGATAGTTCAGGCTGTACACTACACTAAGGATTAAGGAAAATACTGCCTCTGTCCATATGGTGCATAATCTGAATACACCAGGCAAGACATTAGTAGATGTAGAAATCTAGGAATACGTGAATGAGATGGGCATGTTTACAGTGAAATCAGCCAGGTCATTTGCTTATGTTTCTCCTCTCACTGTGCTACAAACCACACTTGTAATCAGAAGCTCTTCTAATTCTTTTCTTATTCTTTCATTTTGCTTTCCTGTCACTCTTATAACACTGGAAGCTGCAAAACTGGCAGTATGCCTCTTCCCTGCCGTGAGTCAAAATATGGAGGAGCAAATTTCGGTACCATTCCATGGATCAGTCAGCATGGGTGTACGCACTGGCAGGGACCAGTGTTCCTCAGACTTCCAGAGACAAAAGCAGGAATATAAAGCGAAGGCATATGTACAGACACAATAGGGAAAGCAGAAATGAAGAGCAACTGCAGAAAGCAAAATAAATCTCATGTTGGTTCAGGGACAAACAATACATGGTTCTGTTTGCTTAAGAATAAAACTTTTAGTCTCAAAGGACTGAATTAGAAATAGAAATCTTTGTCGAGCACTTATTGAGTGAATATAGTATGCTCCAAAGACATTAGATAGTGAAGACTCTAGAAAAACTTTGAAGAGTAGAAAATTTAGAAGTTCAGGAGTCTATTACTATAATTTAGGAATGAGGAAATGGAGTCCCAGAGATATTTTTAATGGACTTGGCTCTAGGGACTGAGCTGAGCAATGAAAGAGCTGGTACTAAAACTCTGACCTTGCAGCATTTAGTTCTCAAAGTTTCTAAACACAGTCAACTGACTACTGACCCAAACATACATGTAAATGTGGAAGTGGCTCCTATTTGTGACAAATGATGAAGGGAGCATATCCCTGGATTCTGCATTTCCAACTTCCTACTTGTCTTATCCATCATTGCTTATATACATGGCAAGGATATGGAGAAAAAGTCACTAAGAAAGGCTTAAGACAGAATGACTTATTTATGTCACCAGTACTAACTAAGGGTTTATAAGGCTAGAGATTTGGGCTCCTTTGAAACTCAACCTTCCAAAAAGTGATGCCTTTCTCTTTTCATCCTTAGAGAATAGAGTCTCTGAAGACTTAGTCTCATTCATTCATTCATTCATTCATATATTCATTAAACAATATATATGAGTGTCTGCTATAGAAAAGGTCTTCAAATCTTCTTTATTGCCAAAGCTATTAGATATTACTCAATACTGACTTTTATTTTTACCTTTTCTATGAAAATCTTTGCTACCGAGCCTCCAGAGCTGCCCATTCTCTTTCTCACCTGTAGTTTTAATCATCTTTAGAAATAACTGCTTTCAGCTCCCTTCCTAAATGGTGCTACCCTCCACAAAAAAATTCTCAACTACTGCTTTTCTCTTTTAGTAAGTTCTTAACAGAAACTCTTATCTTCTCTCAAGGATTATTTTTACTCCTATAAATTTAGATGTCACATAATTTAATCTTAATCTCTGACTCCTCTGAGCTTCAAGCTTATATATCCCAAGGCCTGATTAATACCTCAAGATACTTTCTGCCTCTAACCCTTCCCACTCTGCCTTGGCAATGTGTCCTGCATAGTCTTACTCTCGGTGTTAATAACACTGCTAATATAGAGAGAGTCCTGTAGTCTTTCACCAAGATGATTGAAATTGCTTCCCAGTTGGTCTTCCTGTTTCAGCCTCACCCAAATATGATATGAGAGGCACACAGAATGTAAAAACCACTAACTCAGCCTAAGGAAGGATCAGAAAATGCTCCTCAAATGAAGTGAACCTTCAGCTTTTTTCTTCACTTACTCTTTTCTGCTCTTTTGCGTCTTCAATTAAGGAAACACAATCTCTTCAAAACCTGACTGGAGAGGCACAGCACTCCTTCATGGACAAGTTGTTGAAATTCAAAGCTTTCCCTGGGAGCCCATTCTTTTATCTGGCTTCTGCAAATGTTTAAGCCAAGAAGAAAGTACCTTTTTGTTTGCCAGGGACTTGCAAAATGTGCTTCTGACTGGCAAAACACAAAACACTTTAAAAAGTGAGGAAATTGTACAGCAAGCCCTGCCATCTGATAATAGCAAACAGGCTCACGTTCTGCAGAAATTGGTAGAAAGGCATTTATGGCATACTAAGTATGTGTCCAAGAAGAGAACTAAATGGCACAGTTGCCAAATGTCACTTTTAGATACACATTCCACACCTACTGACTTTGGATGAAGTAGCCTACCCCGAGCTGAGGAGAGAATTTGGATCCAAGTATGCAATTTGGCCATGGTTGCAGCTTTGACTATTGAGAAAACAGCAGTGAGCAATTGGAGGTAGGGTTTGGGCACATCAACTGGATTTCTCATCGTATTTCTCGGGTCCTCTTGTGCCCAGAGTACAACATGAGCCATTTTATTTACTTCTGATGCTTTATGGTGCCAGACTTGCAGCATCCCAACCCTGAAGGAAAACTCAGCATATTTTTCCAAGAGTCCCTATTGCTAGAAACTCAGAATGGAGTGAACACAAATCAAATGAAGTGAAAGAGCTCCCCTGAATCCCAGACAGCACTGGCATTTGGAAAATTGTGTTCTAACCAAGTTGACAAGGGCAGGAGTTCAGTAGAAGCTAGCTATGAATTTACATGTATTTGAAGATTTCTGTTCTCCTCCCTCTTCTCTAGTGTTTGCGGATAAATTGTATCCAGCTTTAGGGAGCTTAAATATCATGAATATACACATGAGGATTCTCTTGAGAAAAAAAAGAATAAATTAGTTTTAGACCCATGTTGGTTATGGACAATATAATAAAATAGAAATTAAAAAAAATAATGAAAGTAGTTTTCTTGGTTGCCTTCTAGAAATTAGAAGAAGAATAAAGAAGGTTGGCAAGTTAAATGATTGTGGACTCAAAATTTGCTGGTGCTTGATGAATTCAGAGGTTATTATTCCGACTACTGTAGCTTTACACATCTCTGTGTTAATTTGAATTTTATTAATTAAAAAGGGAACCAGATGAGACTGCTTTTATACCAGATAGAAAATATATATAGTCTATCAGATTGGTATGATAAATTATATTGGAGTCATGGAGAAGTGGTCTATATAAGAAACATTTATTAAGTACCTGATATTTTGTGTTTTAGATTGTGGATACAGAAATATCTCTTGCCTCAAGGATGATGGAGTTGAGAAATTACAGCACATATTTGTAGAACAAATGGGGATTAACAAATAGAGTTATTTATTCTCTCATCCTCAGTTTCCTCATCTGGAAAATAGGAATAACTACCTCAAAAGTTTATTCTGTTGATTAATTGAGATAATATTATGCCTGGGATATTGTGAGTAACAGTTTACACTATTGATTTGTATTGAAATTAAGGCAGAAGAATTAAAATATTAAATCGAGGAAGGGAGTAGATGGTGATTAAGAACAAAGCCTTAGAAAGTACATGGTCATTAGTTCAAATGTTTATTGACTACTCACCCAATCTTAGTATTTGCTAGACACTGCACATTCAGTGGTGAACAAAAACAAGTACATGAGGCCTCTGCTCTTATGGAGTAAATAGCTTCTGGGAAGAAGCAGAATAAATAGATAAACAAGTACTAACGTATTCTCCCCTCCTTCCCACAGAGTCTGTTTTTGTTAAAATCCTGGACTAAAATCTTATCTTTGTTTAGTTTCTTCATGATATTTCCATGGCACCTGAGAAGGGTGCCTTTCAGGGGGTGGACACAAATGCCTTCTTCTGGTTTAGAAGCCATTTGGGGTTATTGGGGAAAAGAGGATTGGCTGTAGTACCCTTATCTCCTGGGTGCTAGCCCTTATTATTTATGGAGGGAACACCTGGTTGCATGGCATCAGTGAGGAAACATGTGTAGCTTATTTATTCCTTCCTGGTTTTCCCTGTGCTGGGATAATTCCCACTACTTGGGACTATCGGTGTCAAGCCCCAGTCATGAGGGTTCCCTTTAGTATTCTGTTGGGCAGAAAAGCAAGCAAATAAATTCAGTTTTGATCTGTGAATATCTTAATTTCTACTTCATTTTTGAAGATAGTTTTACTGGATATAGAATCATTGGTTGACAGTCATTTTCATTCAGCACTTTGATAATGTCATCCCACTGCTTTCTGGCCTCTAGGGTTTCTGATGAAAAGTAACCTGTTAGTCTTATTGAAGATCCCTTGAATACGATAAATCATTTGTTGATAATTTTAAGATTCTCTTTGCCTTCGTCTTTCAACCATTTGATTATGACATGTCTAGCTGTGGATCTTTTTGAGTTCATCTTATCTGGAGTTTATTGAGCTTACTGGGTATGTAGATTTATGGTTTTCTTTAAATTTAGAAAGTTTTGTCTACTAACTGTTCAAATATTCTCTTTAGACATGGATTTTTTTTTTCGTTCTTTGACAGTACTTAAAATAGCTAATTTGAAGTCTTTAAGTCCAAACATTTGGCCTTCCTAAGAAATGATTTGTATTGATTGCTTTTTTCTACGCTGTGTGTATATGGGTCATACCTTCTTCTTTCTTTGCATGTATCCTATTTTTGTTGAAAACTGAATACTTTAGCTAATGTGTAAGTCCACCCTAGAAATCAGATTCTCCCTTCTCACTTGGGTTTGGAAATATGATTTCCAAAGTGGAAATCACTTATTGCTTTTTGTTTGTTTGTTTTTAGTTACTTTCCTAAAAAAAATTCTGTAAATTCTGTGTGTGTGTGTGGGGGGGCAGGCATTGAAGTCTTTGCCTGGCTATCATAATGTTTAGCTAGTGATTAGACAGTGATTTCCCTAAATGCCTTGAACTAATAAGTCATCCAGTCTTTTCCAGGGGCTCTGTGTGTATTCTGGAAAACATCTTCAACACTCAGCAAGGCTCCACTTTCATGGCCTTTATTTTCTGCTTGCACAGAACGTCAAGTTTAAAAAGAGGTTAGACTTTCTTAGGTCTTCCTGAGCATGCACACAGCCCTACCACATTCACAGATCTACAAATTCACATGGGCTTCCAAATTTCCATGTATATGTTGGGGATTTTCAAAGACCCCTGTTGATGCCATTTTTCCTTCTAAGCTATTGCTTAGCCTGTTGTCCACTATTACCCTACTGCCTCACGTAGTGGCAATGTTAAACATTTTTACATTGGTTAACTTCAAGTCATGTTATATAAAGACAGCCTTGCAAGTGGAGTCTTCCAGGGAACTACTAGACAGGTAAAATAATGACCAATTGTTTAAGAATGGAGATTTGAAGAAGCTCCAATCTCATTCTACCCTTTCTAATGGCTCCCTCACCGATGGTTTTAACTGTGATTGTGGCTGTAAGTTTTTGAGAGTATTGCAAATCTGGGGGTAGAGGATGAGAATAGGCCAAGATGAAATATCTTGAAGCTTGTTCTTTTTAATGATATTTATAGTTTTTTAAAAATAAATTGTCCATGAATTGCTCCCAGCCTTCTGCTAATATCTAATATTCAGCATAATAAAAAAGTCAATTTTTGATCATTTTTGCCATTGTTCTCACTGTCTTGATCGAGGAGAGGTTTTTTGGATGTCCTTATCAACATTTTCACGGATGCTGCCTCTCACTATTGGACAACTCAGTAAATGATGTTTGTTTATTGTTATTAACACAACAGTCTCATGATAATAACATTATTATCTTATTACAAATGATAATGAAGCAAAAAGGAAGCAAAATTTGTGGTGTCTCCACCTCCTTTTACTGCACTTTTCGTATTTTGCCTTCCAGTGAGCTTCTTATCAAAGCCCATCCTCATGAAGGGATTTGATATTAATCAATTATGACAGATTACTCAATTATATAGACTTTGGGTCATATGGTTTCTCTCCCAGGAAAATGTATATTGAGTCAGTGCATGTCTTGAGCTTCTTAAAGAAATTCGAAGCATTGATAAGAAAAGTGGAATTTTGTTTTGAAAGCAGGAACACCCTCGAGATCCCTGAAATTATATCATATGGGCAGGAGACCTTAGTCTTGTTAGTGAGTCTAGTTTGGACTCCTGTGGGCACGGAGATCTGCCAGGGCTCATGTGAGATGATTAGGGAACTGCCTCAGGATGTGGAGTGCAGAGAGTAGAAGCAGCCCAGAAAACTGATTGACATTCTTGGTGTGCTGTAGTGAGGACTGACTTCATAACATGTGACCAGCAAACTCAAAATGGGATGTGAAAATCAATAACAGAAATCCATGACTGTACCTTAAGATCAGAAATGTCATAGGTACATCTTCTCAAAACAAAATTGTTCTCTTGACCCCCTCTGTTTGTTTGTTGATATAGCAAATAGACAAACCATACTTCAGAAAAGAAATCTCTGGATCTTTCTGCAGAGATAACATACTTCCATAAATGACAATTATTTGCAGGACCATCTCAAAGAAAACTCTTTTTTAGTTGGAGGAAATATTCTGCCCTATAATCTGGACCAGTACTGTACCAGTAATACTAACTGTTCAAATTCTAATATGTGTGCTTTGGTCATTAGATATAAACCATAAAGAGATTCAGAAACCTAAGACTTGTTTTAATTTTTATTTTTAGAAATATAGGGTTCAGGGCATCATCAGAGAATTCAAGCATGGGTTAAATGTGTAGTGCTTCTTGCTGGAGCTAAATGCTGTCACAGTGCTTGGGGAGTAGGACTGCAAAAACAGAAAATCCAGTACCAACTCAGGTATACAGTAAAGCAAGTTGTGTCCTGTTGTCTTTTCTTTTTTGTTGTTTTCTTTTGTTTCAGGAGAAGGGAAATCAAAAGCCTGTCATTAATCTGGTGTTTACTTTTTAACAACATAGATCTATGGAATCACGTGACCAGAAAGTTTTATGAAAGAGGAGTTTGAGGCCCAGGGAGTCACTGTGTAATAGAATTCATGAGTCAAAGAGCTGGACCTTAACCTCAGCCAAGGACTCTTCTTGTCCAGTGTTTGTTCCTTGTTATTGCTCTACCTCATATATTCCACTCAGATGAAATATGAACATGCATGGAGAAGTTCTATAAGTGTTTTTGACTTTATTATATGCACTTTGGTTATAAAATTTATACTATCCAAAAAAAAAAAAATCAGGCATATTTAATAGAGAAGTCACTTAGTATAGCTACTCTGTTGACACTAATACAATCTGTATTGAACTATACTCTTTTACTTCATAAATAAATATATTTAGGAATGATGGTTCATCTTTGTTGTTGATTTTGAAATTAACTTCAATTCAGGAAAGAGGATCAGGACCCCATTTAACCAGCTTAAAGGGAATGAAATGCCATGCAAATTGCTAAGAGAAGTTCTAAATCTCTTACCTGAAAATAGATTATAGACAATTTGATAGTTTTTCACTTTTAGTTCAGTCTGCACTAGTGGTCTCCTTGGAACTAAGTGACCTTTCAGATTTCTTTAAAATCTGTGATTCTTGATTGAATGCCATTGCAAAAAGGATTTGTTACTAATAGCCAAGATGAAATTCAACAGGCTTAGAAAGATGATTGTATACAAAACTTAGGATTTTCAGTTACACAAAGAAAGACATGGAGGGACCAGGTATAAAAGCTGTAGTTTAGAGTGTTAAAAAGTAAATAATCTAACCATGTTATGCATTGTGATTATAAACTGCTGAATTGGCGTTTACTGTGACAAGAGTCTCTAATTTATGGGATGCATGTCATTGGAATTTGCCCTTTCTTTTTATATGTCTTTCCATGATGAATGCTAGTGCTGGGAAATGAAGAGCTCTTACCCTTTTCATACTTTGCTGAAAGCTGGCGAACCTGCCAATTGATGCTTCTATAATTTTTGCTCCAGGGTCACCTGAGGGGACAGAGTCATCCAAACAAGGTCACTGACTATGTGGAAAGTTAATAGTTGTTTCTTGAAAAAGAAGTCACAGAAAAATTAGGACACTATGGATATAATTACTATAGAAAATGGATTAGAGAATATTTTCATTTAATAATGCAATTCATTTAAAATAAAATGTGATAAATAGTGCTTAGACAACTAAGGTCATTTGGTCTGCTCTCAGTAATTCAATTAGAAGAAATCTGAAAGTGATGAGTGCGTGGTAGGTGGGAGCTGTAAAAGCACTGGACTGTTAATAATTTGAGACTTTCTCATCCCTTTATGCGGATGAAAGTGGATCAATTATGTGAACATGCAGGTCTCCGTATTGTCCTCATTTCATGTATAGGCCCTGAGGGACATTGCACAAGGACCCCAAACCGTGAGGCAGTGCTTTGCCTTTTAGAAGAGGTTCACTGTCTTTAACTTGAATTTCAATCTGGGAACAAGGCAATAACGGTTTTTTTTTTCTTTCTTTCAAGTCATAATTTCAACGTCCTGAGAACACAGAGCTCTTTTGATTCAGAGCTACTACTAATAACTAGGGCAGACATTCAATTGCAATTTGAGAAAACATTTAGTATTATAGCAACATTGGACCAGCTCAGCTTTCCTAAGAGTACAAATCCGATAAGCATGTGGGTTAAGTTTTTAGTGTGTTTCCCATAAGGAATTTTAACATTTTTGTAGGCTTCTCTCTACCATCCAGTGGACACTGGGGGTGTAATCTAAATTTAATTTAGCCCAAAGCAAATATGCTAACAGTGTTCATGTTTTTCAAATGAAAAAAATTAGAATACAGGGTTTGATAATTAAAAATGCATTTATGATGATAGCTACTGTCCTGAAAAAAAATCTAGAAATGTGATTAGCACACATACTAGATCTCAAAGCTTAATACAGCCTTAAAAAAGATACATCATATGTCTGTTATAACATATGTCTCCTTATCCATACCATTATTTGTATCTAAATAATTAAGAATTAACCATACTTTTTTTATTCTATTTCTTATCAATCAATTTAAAATGCACAAAGAAAAGGCACATTGTCTAGATACCTATCATCTTTTTATAATGACTTTTTTTTAACACTAATTAGTGTAACAAGGCTTTTGCCTAAGTGCAGTGCCTTGTACCAAATGTCAACTGACTTAAAAAAAATTTTTTGAGCATATCTAGAAAACCATATTGATCATTTGGAAAATCCAAATGGTGCATATGCTGGAGTACGTAGATACCCTGATGACATCTTATTTCAGGAAAGTTGAAAGTGAGTAAAATTATTTTTAAACAAGTTCAAACTAAAATTCTTATATAGAAATGGCAAAGAATTTGTGTTCATTCTCTGAGAGATTAAAAGAAAAAATTCTTTTCTGAATCTGATATACAATCACTTACCAGCAAAAAATGTAGAAAAAGGGAAAGAAGATATACTTTGTAACAGTAGCAAACTGATCCTAGCTTGGAAAATCATTCTGGGATTCAGCATCTCACTTTGTTTTCTTTACTTGAAAATCTAAGCCCCACCCATATCTGGACATTCACCCACATCTTGCCTTTAGTTTTTTCCTGTTTATCATAATTATCCTCTAGAGATTTCATCCTTTCCTTGACTTTATTACCCCTCCCCTAGACATGATTTCTCAAAACATATTTAATAAATTTTTGTTTTGATCTTAGTCCTATATTTCCAACTGCCACTAAATGCAGTGACTTCAAGTTGGTACCCCAAAATTGGCCATGATGGGAGTATTTACACCAGAACAGTTGGTAAGTGCTACAGACTACACGCCCCTCCCCCAGAGTCAGTTGCTAAATGTTTATCAGCCCACCATTAGCTGTCACCTGAATTTCATAATTACATCTCAAACACAGCATGTATAGAATAGAACTCATTTATTCAGCCAACTATCTTTCACCACACTTAGCTTCTCGCTTATTTCCTTAGGTACAGCACCATTCATTCCAGTCAGTCTCATAATGGTGAGTTCTTCTGGACCCAGCCCTTGGTCCTCTTTTTAATCTCATCCTGTCTCATGACTTTACATAGAGTTTATGTGCTGAGCACTTCCCAATTTATAGCTCTATCTCACACCTCTGCAGATTCTTATATCAAATTGCCTACTTAACATCTCCACTTGGGTATCTAATAGACATCTCAAGCTCAACACATGCTGGACTGCATTCCTAATTGTCTGCACAAATCTGCTCCAACCACAGTCCTCTCTATCTCAGTTTATAGCAATTCCAACTTTCTAGTTGTTCAGGGAGGAAAAAAAAAAAAACTTTCATTCTTGACACCTCTCTCTCTTTCATACTTCCTATCCAATTTATCAGGAGGAAATCCTGTTGGTTCTATCATGAAAATATATCTCGATTCTGCTCACTTCTCATCACCTCCATTACTATGTTCTGGTGTGGCCATTGCCCTGTCTTATTTGGATTACTGCAGAAGCTTCCTCATGGATCTCCCCATTTTTATCCTTGCTTCTTTATAATTTCTCCTTAATGCACAATCAGAGTAATCCCTAAAAATATGTTAGATCATATTATTCCTTGGCTCAAATGCTCTAATGGCTCCTATTTCACTCAGAGTGAAAGTCAAAGTTCTTACTGTCTGTAAAAGCCTATATTTGCTGTTTTTTTTATTTAAAATCTGTTTTTGCCCCATATTTGCTGTTTTTGATTTCCTATATTACCTCTTCTTACATACTCTGAAATAGGTATACTGGCCTTGTTGCAGGTTTTGAAATTACTGGACATGCTCCTGTTATTCCTTCTGCCAAGAATATTCTTCCCCCAGATAATAACTTGGCCAAGTCTCTCCATCTCTTTCAAGTCTTTGCCCATATCTCTCCTCCTTATGATGCTTACCCTGACAACCTTTTTCAACATAGCATCCTGCCCCACTTCTTTTCCCCTCGTTGTTGATTCCCCTGTATCCTGCTACACTTTTCCCATAGGACTTAACGTCTTCAAACATTCTACATCATTTATACATATATCATGTCTGTTGTTTATTTGTTTGTGTCCTCCACCTGAAGTGAGGCTACTTTGTTTCCTGATTTATATCTAGCATGAAGAATTATGACTGGCATGTAGTGGAAACTCTATAAATATCTATAAATGAATGATCTGCTTTAAAAGGCAATTCATCTTTAACTTTTATTTCCTTTCCACATCCAATCTATACTGAAGTTCCTCATAAACTTATAAGTTTTTCCTTAGTTTGTTTACCTCCACGTGCCTCACCTTTGGGGTTTTTGTCCAGAGGCTAAGGCAAGGATGAGGGATATGTTTACCTGAAACAACCAGATACAGAAAGAATTAAAGAATCAGTGCTGAATATCATCAAGTCAGGGAAGTAGAACTTAATTTAAGTTCAAGAGGCATGTGGAAACTTGCCTGGAAACAGACAATAGCACTAAAGGGTCAGAAGATGGAATACAAGGATGACACAATAGGGGAAGCAAAGTTTGAGGACTCAAACAACAGCCAAATAGGCCTGGAGGTCTGTGGTGTGTGTGTGTGTGTGTGTGTGTGTGTATATATATATATATATATATATATATATATATATATATATATATATATATATATATATATATATATATATACCTGAAAAGCCCTGATATGTGTGGGTGGATAAGTCTAGTAAAGCTATGTAATAGTTGTAGATAGTTCTGCATTTCTGATGTTTCTTCTCTTTATTCTATGCATGAAATTCTTACTATGACCTAAATAAATCCCTGTTAACTTGAGTCTGTGATACAAGAATAACTTGTTCTTTCTAATATCCTCTCTTTAATTCATCCTTTATTTCAATACCAGATTCATCTTCTAGATCACCATATTGATCCTCACTCTTTCCTCTTAAAATCCTGTAGAGCCTCCCAATTGTCTGCTGGATTAAGCCCTGACTTTTTAGTCCAGAATTCAAGGTTTGATTCCAAGACACATTTTGAAATTTGTTTTTCCCTTACTTTCCTATGATTAATCATTTATTTATTCATTCAACAAATATTTATTGGGCTTCTAGTATGTTCCAAGAACGTGTAGTAGTTTCTTATCCTGATTGTACCATTCACCATTCCCTAAGTCCATACACACACACACACACACACACACACACACACACACACACACACACACACACACACACGTGTGTGTGCATAAAATTCAGTATGCAGTCCCTGGTACCAAATAGAAGCTTAACACCATTACCTTCCCTTGGGCTAAATAGATTAATAAAGCTTTCTAGTTAGCTAACAGGAGTACAGGTGAAAGCATCATGGTGTCAAGGCTCTCTCTGCAAGATTTGGGTCACCTGTGTGAAAGCAGTTCCATGTGGGTCATGTTAGTACTGGCCCTTTGGACGCCTGTTGACATAGAAAACATGCTGTGAGCATGTCCCACGGGTCTTTGATGGAGACAAGAAACAGTGACTCTTTTCCTCTTCCCCTCATTTCTTTGTCACAGATGTTCTGACACTGTGCCTGACAGTCCAACCCTCTTATTTGTTTCTATCTCTCTTTTCATCTTGGGGATCAACAGTCTCCAGGAAGAGGTCAGGCTGTTTGGAGCATGAGAAAAGGTGGCAGGCTGTGACATGTTAGATGATTCTTCTGTATGAAAAACAGATTTCCCTGAGTGTAAATTTATTCACCCTCATTTGGACATAGATAATTCACTCTGCCAGTCTTCAAGTCAGTAAGTTTTCATCTGTGGTCTAAGGCCTAAGAAAAGAGGCACAAACAGACTTTTCATTTTTTTCCTTCCTCTCCCTTCCTCCCTTCCCCTCTCCTCCCCTCCCCTCCCATCCCCTCCCATCCCCTCCCCTCCCATCCCCTCTCCTCCTTTTCCTTTCCCTTTCCCTTCCCTTCCCTTCCCTTCCCTTCCCTTCACCCCTTCCCTTCCCTTCCCTTCACCCCTTCCCTTCCCTTCCCCTTCTCGTCCCGTCCTGTCCTGTCCCGTCCTGTCCCGTCTCTTCCCTTTCCTTCCCTTTCCTTTCCTTTCTTTTCTCTTTTTTTCCTTACCTGTGTTCTTCTCACCCTTCTTTCCTCCTTTTGTCTATCTGTCCATCTGTTGCTTTCTTGTTCTTGATCTTTAAGTTATGACTCTGTTTTGATGTACTTCGTACATACAATAAAAGGCACCGATAGTTACAATAACCATCATCACCCTTATATTGAAATTGTTATAGGCTTAAGGTTTGAAAGCATGTCTCACCTATTTGTTCCCAGTTGTATATAGTACACGAGAAAAATTGTTTTATGAGCTTCTTTGAAAGGAAGATTGAATTTAGCGAAACAGGTGATAGTAATCTGTAATGTGAATTATGCTTCCAGTTTTTGAGGACCTTTGTAGGGGTATAGGTCCTGAAAAGATTGCTACCATCACTAATGGGACTCATAATTACTCTAAAACTATATGATGTAAAAGGCCTTGCTGGGCCATCTTCAACCCTATATGTCATTGCTCTTTAGAAATGCCATTAAAACAAGCAACTCTGATATTGGTAGTGAGGATTTTTTATGCTATCACAAAATTTTAATCACATTATAATAGTAATAATTTATAACCAACCTCTTATGATTGACTGCTCTACAAGAAAATCAAAATGCTTTTGAAATAAAAATTAATGTCAGTACTATTTGGGGTCTTATGTTTTCTAAAATCTTGTCTGAAGTAAATGCAAAGGCAGGGGAACTTTATTACTCATCCTAGTTTTGAATTAAAAGGATTGGAAAATCCAATTGTCTTTTTGCAGTTTGTGTTTGATTTTAACTTCCTCTTCCTCCCAAAGAAACAACGACTATATAGTAGTTAATGTATATGGTCTTTTGAAATTTTTGTTTTCAAAATCACCATTTGCAATAACTGAATATTCTGATTGAAACAAACAAAATCTGTAGTGAACCAGAGTCTCTATTGTTCATTTTTGGTCACTGATGTAAGAGCATATATCCCGTCTTTATCTCTTTTACACAGACTAGATGTGCCTGATTCTAAAGCCATTGTTATCAAAAAAAATGCCTGGAGTTAACGTGTCTGAAGTGATTACTTAATTTGACAAGGGCAGTACCAATTTTTTCCCTCAAGAGTTTACATTATAAATTGTTGAAGAGGGAACTTCTTGACTGTCTTGGTTGGATCACCAGCAATTTTTAAGGTGTTATAAGTGGGGAGAGGGGAAAATCCCTTAGGACATTGTTAAGCTTATATTTTCTCTCTGCCAATATCTGTCAGGGGAGAGTAAAATGAGTATCATAGTTTCTTATTTTCAGTTTAATCAAATTTCTCGATCTACCATATTCATGATAACACAGACGAGAGAAACTGTGAACCCTTGACAGTGGGTGGCTTGTCATCATTCTTTAAGGAGGCTAAATCAGGGGACATTTTAAAGATGTTAGAAAGTGTGCTTCAAAGTCTAGTGCAGTAGGGAATTATACCATGGTGTTTGGAATGCGCGAGATGATTGCTTGTCTCCAGGAGGGCAAATGCAATGGAAAACATTATCATCATTTTGAATGCTTACTCAAAACTTGTGAATGGGCTGTCAAAAGGAGGACTGCTGATTTTTGTTAGGTTTTTTGAAAAAATTTTATCCTGTATATAGTCTTTTTGTAAACATATATAAAGAATTAACTTCTTTCATTTATAAGCTTATTTAAAGACCCTCTGTCCCTTTCATATTAGCCAGATATACATTTTGTTCCTAGAAATGGCTGGAAAAGAAGGAGAGACAGTCAGGCAACACTATGAGCGGGGTAGAGATGTGTCTCTTTACTTGTTTACTTGTCAGCCTCTCAGGGTGCTCAAATCTCTCTACATCTTCTGAAATGAGATCGTGCATCTTGAGAACAAAGGGCACAGTTAAAAGTAGTAAAAGATGTCACTCATTTTCATTATTATTATGATTACCACAATTATAATTCAGAATCTGTGGCTGCCAAGAGGAAATTGGATAATGTATAAAACATAGTAATAGATATAATCCCCTCGAGAGCTTCCAATTTAAATATTTCTGTGTCTTTGTTCATAACCTAAGAGAATTATGAAGATTGTCTTTGATCTACCTTTGAAAATAGCATTATTAAAAATAACTCATTTGATATTTTAAAAATGCAGGAAAATAAATTACAATAATGGGCCTATGTGCCGAGTATAGTTTAACGTTATATGCTGAATTGAGCAGAGCAGACCACTAATGTAATTAGTAATTTATTCTCCAATAATGCTTTCCACCCATGATTCCTCAGGATGTTTTACAGTATCCCAATTATGTCACATACCCTTTTATTTATGAAGGGAAACGTCATTATACTCCTATCTCAAATCCAAAGTTCAAGTCCAGAAGTTGTTAATGAACTCATCTTCAAAAAGATAGAATACAGATACATTGTTGGAACTAATTCTGATTATATTTCAAACTTCTGCTCATTTTACAATTAAAATAAATGCCAGGAAACTAGAGAGGCAATGAAACGGTAATATGGTTGTATGGAACAGTTGTATTTGGGGCCAAAGCTTTGGGCTCAAGGACAGAGCTATGAAAAATTTTTCTCCTTTGCCCAGTGTTTCGCTTTAAGCCTCTGTATAGTGGAATGGGAGAAAGAGAAGGAGAGACAAAAAAAAAAAAAAAAAAAAAGTTGGCATAGGGATTCTGGTAGAATTCTTCATTGGCTATCCTGAGAAACTAGAGCTGATGGTTCTGAGCTCCAAGTTTTAGGTGGATTCTAAACTTTAAATTTCATAACCAACTTACTGGTTTTGTGTATACATACTACACATAAAACAGTCTCACAGTTTCTTTAAAGCCTTTAAAGCCTTATCTCTCCATAGGATGTCAGTTTTAAAACCTTAGATGGGTCATGGCCAAATGGATTATTATGACTTCTTTTGAAGGAGGGCAGTGGTGAGGAGGGAGAGAGAATTCATGTGTCTCTTTTTTTGTTTTTGTTTTCTGGGACATGCCTCAAATGGCAAAGTGAGAGAAGAAAGGCATACCTTAGCCAGCTCTAATATTTATTCAGCAAAAACAAAAAGACATATTCTTATTTTTATTTTTTGAAAAATAAAAGTGTAAAAGTAACAAGAATAATTTTAAAAGGAAAATGAAAAAGATATTGTGTAGAATTCAGTCACTTTTAAGATGCTAAGCCTGGAATTAGTATGTCCAAGTCCCTTATCATTATTTCAAAAGAAGTTTTTGGAGGTGAAAAATACTCTGCCATGAATGCTGATGGTTTAAAGATGCTATTGATGACTTTTGAAGAAAGAGCTTTCATAAGGAAACTGTTCAGCCATGGTCATGCTAAAACCAGAAATATTTGGCGGAGTCTGTTAGAATCTTGCCTAACAGTAGATATGGAAAAAGAGGTGAAAGGAGGGGGATGGAAGAGTGGCTTTTCTAAAACTTTGTTTTAATCAGTAAAAATTTATTATTCAAAATTCTCATCAAGAAAATTGTGAAGAAAAAGCAGCACATTATAGCTAGTTACTCAGATCAGATTTTAATCCAATAAAACAAATAAAGAGGCATTGGCCATAAGAAAACACATTGAAACTGAAGTAATACTTGACCTTGAAGTTACATATAACTGTCACCCACATCAAAACGAAGAATTTTCCTGGCATTCTAGAATGTGTCATTGCACCCCTTCCTCCTAGAGGTAACAACATAGTTTTGTTTTGTTTTGTTTTGTTACCTATTATTATAGATTAATTATTCTTATTAATATTCTTGATGGAATTATACCATATGAACTATTTTTATGTCTGGCTCCTCAGCTTAATATCTGTGAAAATTATACCCCTTATTTTAACTATCACTAACTTGTTCCACTGTTCCATTTTGGTGCTACCAACTAGTGTATTTCATGCCACAATTTATTTATCTATTTTTCTGTTGATAAGCATTTGGGTTGTTTTCAGCCTCCGGCTATTACAAATACAACCTCTGTGAACATTCTTGTATATGTCCTTTCAGTGATATATGTACTTATTTTTCTTGGGTATATGTCTAGAAATGTGATTGCTGCATCATAGAATAAATGTATATGTCACTTTAGTAGATAATGGCAGTTTTCCTAAGTTGACATACCAGTTTAGTCTTTCACAAAGCAAGATATGAATGTTCCAGTTACTCCATATTATTGACCAGAAGTGGCATTATCAGTCTTTTGGCTTTAGCTGTTCTAAAAGGAATGGAGTGGTATTGCACGGTTATTTTAGTTTCGATGATGATTAATTATATTTATTTTTGCTAATTTGTCATTTGGATGTTTTGTTTTGTACAGTGACTGTTTAAATTTTTTGTCCAATTAAAAAATAGTTTTGCCTATCTTTTCCTTACTAGTGTGTAGGAATTTTTAAGATATATATATATATATATATATATATATATATATATATATATATATAATGTATATATTATAAGTACCTTATTTCAGATTATTTTTTCATTCACTTTTGGTATCTTTTGATAAATTAGTTCTTAAAATAGCTTTTGTATACTACTTAGGAAATTATTTACTTCCCTAAGGTATGAAGGTATTCTGCATTCATGGGACATTTCATGTTAATTTTTAAATATGGTGTGAAATAATGGGAGCTTTATTTTTTCTCATATACACATCTAATTGCTCCAGGACCATTTATGGAAAGAAAATTCTCTTCCTACTGAATTTTAATGGCATTTTTGTCATAAACCAATTGACTATATGTGTGCATCTGTTTCTGGCCTATCTATGCTGCTTATGCATGGTATTTTGTCAATTTCTCTTTTATTTAGTATATCATGGTTGTATTTTCATGACAATAAATATTCAAAATAATGCCCTTTGACTAGATATACAAGACTTAATTTATAGATGTAGTAAAATTTACTTAATCCCTTATGACTTGCAAATTCAATCACTAAATTTATTTTCTCTCTTATGTATGTGGGATCATATGTACCTTATTCCACACAAATGCTGTAAGAGTAGCAACACAGTTACATTTTTGATGAAGAGAACCTCTGTCATGCAGTGTTAGAAACATTGATACAGTATCAGAAGAACTGAATTCCAATCAAGATTCTGCCATTTATTAACTATAGGACAGGTGCTATAATTTGGGCACAATAATACTTACCTCCCTGAATTATAATAAGAATAAAGCATATTAATAGACATGGGAATAATTTGAAAATTGTAAATTGTTATAAAAACATTTTGTTATTAATAAGTAATAAAAGTTTGACAAACATAATCACATATTTTAGCTTATTTGATAAGCATAAAGTTATTTTAGCTAATCATAAGGAAGCAGACCTTATCTGGGACAAGCTTCTAATTCAGAAGAGTCCTCCAGTCTTCAATAACTTTCAATTGTAGTAACCTTTTAAAAAGTAAGCCCTAGACCTATCTCCAAAAAGCCCTCCTAAGTATCTAATTGTTGCATTAATTAAAAAAATGATTGTGAAGTTTCAAGAGGAAATTCCCTTGCGCTGCTTGTTATCACTTGATGAGGCATGGCAGGTAGACTTGCTAGCTTAGAATGCAAAAATCAATGAAGGTATATCAGACATAAATTCCAAGACCTAGGGAAAAAATGAGACTAAAACAGTCCATAAATTTAGCATTGTTAGAGTCCAATAATTATGCATTGCTTGGACACGAGCTGTTTCAGCAATGACGTTGCAGAAAAGTGATCCTCTTAGGCATTTTAGAATGATCTGTAGGAGACATGATGTCTCTGACATCTTTGGTCTGCCCAAGGTATAGATCAGCAAAAATGTGTCTGCCTTTGCTTATTCAAAGGTGTTGTTCCTCACACTCAGCTCAATGGGTAGTTCTCAGTCTTACCTTCCTGAGATTAGGTAAACATTAATTTATTTGGAGCATTAGTCCCAACACTATGACACTTTAGTCAACACAGTGTCCTTGTTGCAGGTCGGCCAGTAGAAATAATAACCTAAATGACATCGAAACAGTGTGTTTCCTAAAAGTTGAATGATTGGAAATGGATGCATTTGGGTTCATAGAGATTGCAATATATTATTACAAGTGTTTTGAAAGCATAGACTTTTGGAGAAGAGTATGTGTTATTGGTGAGCAAGGAGAAGATGAAATGCCTACACGTAATGGCTAAAAAAAAGCGGTGAGTCATAACTGTCAATTGTGGTGTTCAGCAGAGTCATAGAATTAAGAGTAAAAATCTAATACCTGTGCTGTTAGTATATCAGTCACTGACCTGGTTGACAATATTGTAATCAATAAAAAAAATAGTGCATTCTTCTTCAGTTTCAGTGAAGGAATAATATGATATAAATAGTGAAATGTTTTTTATATTTCCGTGTATTCTTAGAACTATAATAGGGTATCTGAAGTAATCAAAACTACGGTGAAAGATAAAGTGACTGAGAAACTCAAAATCACTCATCTGTGTTCTCCCAGAATAGTTAAACATTGAATTCCACATTGTAGAGTTTCCTAAAAGGAAAGGTATTCAAAGTTTCCAAAGGATACAGTGTCAAAACTTCTGTACCTCATTACCTGTTCTTACAACTGCTTGGTTTTAGGGTAGATAGTGTCTTTATTACCTTTAAATAATTTAAATGTTTAGGGTGCTAATTAAGGAGGAAAAAAACAAGTTTTCTTTGGCATTCTGTGATGTATTTATGCTGTCTAGAAGAGACACAACAGGTGCAAAAGCACAAATAAACTTGAGAGTGAAAAGTTGAAGAAAGATATACTATGAAACGGTAACCTAATGGATATGGAGTAGCTATATTAATATCAAGCAAAATAAACTTAATATAATAAATATTATTAGAAATAAGGAGAGACATTTCACAAATTTAAAAAGGCTTAAAACATTAGAAAGATGTATCTATTATAAAGGCATATGCACCTAAGAATAGAGATCCCAAATACTTGAAGCAAAAACTAACAGAATTGAAATAAAAAATGGACAATTAAAAAAAATAGTAGGTGGAGATTTCAATAGTTCACTCCAATAATTGATATAGCAAATAACTCAATAGAAAATAAGCAAGGGTTTAGAAGACTGAATATTACCAACCAATGTAGCTTAACTGATGTTATAACACATTTCGTTCAATAACTGCAAAGTACACATTTTGAAAATGGGGTATTCTTTAGGACAGACTATATTCTCCATACATTTTATAAAAATTGAAATTATGCAAAATATGTTTTCTGACCACAATAAAATAAGAGATCTGCAATAGAAAGAAATCTGCGCCAAATATTTGGGTACTAATACATTTCTAAAGAACCCATGAGTCAAAGAAGAAAACAAATAGGAAATCAAAAATTATTTTGAGTTGAATGAATACTAAAACAAAATAGATGAAAATTATGGACTATAACTAAAGCAATGCTTATAGGGAAATTTGTAACTCTAAATGTTTATAACACTGAAAAAGAGAGTTTCTAGTTTCAATAACCTAAGCTTCCACCCTTAAAATTATAGAAAAAAAAAGTAAACAAAGTCCCAAGTAAGCAAAAGGCAGGAAATAAAGATTAGAGCAGAAAATTGTGTGTAAAATTACTAAAATGGACTCAAAGAAATAGAAAAATCAAAAAAGACCAGAACAAGAGATTTAATTAGTAATTTCAAATCTCCCCACAGAAGTCCAGCCTCTCAAATATTTAAAGAATAAATACTAATGTTTACAAGCCCCCAAAATAAATGAGAAGGGAACACTCTTCATTTTTTAGGCCAGAATCACCCTAATACCAAAGCCAAAAAGAAAAAAGTCACAAGAAAAGGAAACTATAGATCAATAACCCTAATGTAAATATATACAAAATTTTTAAACAAATTATTAGCAAAACAAATTCAGTAGCATATAAAAAATAATATATCATGAGCATGTTGGATTTATCTTAGGAAATTGGTTTTACATTGAAAATCAACCAGTAAAATAACCATATTAACAAAATTAAGAACAGAAACCACATGGCCATCTCAGTAGACACACATAACATATTTGACATGTACATTTCTGGTGAGGATATACAATGGTAAATCTACTTTGGAAAACATTTTGGCAGGTTTCTAAAATATTTTTTACAGAGTTTTTTTTTTTTTTTTTTTAATTTAAGTCTAGTCGGTAAAGTGTTCAGCGTAATCTTATCACACAGCCTTGTAATTCCAAATTCTACTTATAGGAAATTTACTAGAGAAGTAAAAATATATGTTCACACAAAGAATTGTCCGTAATGTTTGTAGCTGCATTATTCATAATAGCCCCAAACTGGAAACAGTCCAAATGCCCATGAATTTCAAAATGTGGTATAGCCATATAATTAAATGCTATTCAGCAATTGTAAAGGAACAGAATACTGATACACACTACGACATGAATGAACCACAAAAAAACATTATCCTAAGTGAAAGAAGCCACACACACACACACACACACACACACAGACACACACACAAAATCTCTATGTTATTTGATTCCATTTATATGAGATGGCCAGAAAAGGTAAATTTATTGAGACAGCAAATCATGGTTATCTGTGTTTAGGGGTTGAAGCCATATTGAGTGCAAAGAGGCTCGAGGGAATTTTTTGGAATGATGGAAATGGTCTAAAACTGACTTGGTATGGTTGCCACTCTATGAATTTATAAAAATCACTTAATTGTGCATATGCAATGGTGAATTTTATGGTATATAAATTATACCTCTTAATAAAGTTGTATAAAAACAATCTCATGGATATACACAACATAGTGTGAGCATTGGTATATGTGAGTGTATAAGAAATGTGATAATTCATAGAAACAGTTTTGCATAATGCTTGGCAGAGTAGCAAAGAGCCAGTATTTGTCATCATCATCATCATCGTTGTCATTATCATCTTTCTACTGAGTGTAACCATCTGTCTTCAAGACCCTAGTTGCTAAACTGGGCTGCAGAAAATACTACCCAAGCCAGGGTAAAGCGGTAACATGAAAAAATTGCAGTCTCTGAATGATTGGTGCTTCCCAGCATTTTTGTGATTCTCACTCAATACCTTCTTTCTTTCTCTTCCCTAAACTCTTCAAACCCCATCTCCCTCCTCTCTCTCACTCTTACGTGTGAATGCCACCTCCTATTTTACAGAGAATATCATGTTTATGAAGGGCCGTCCTTTGAAGATATTTCTGCATCTACAATTATCTTTTGACCTTTCTTTACCACCACAGTGTCAGAATTGTTTCTCCTCCGTTTCTCAGGCAGTTCTTGCCCCTGTGCTCCAGATCAAGTTCTTTGACATCCTCAAGGACCTTACTTCACCTCCCATTATCTCTTTACTATATCTTAAAATTGTTTAAATGTTACTGTGATTTTGATTTAACACTTTACATAATCTATCTTGTTTAGTCCTCATGATAACTCTAGGTATTGTTACCTTTATGTTGGTATATAGTGGTTGCTCAATATTATTTTTCTTTCATTTCCATTCTTTTGCTCTTCCCTTTGGGCTGACAGAATTGTCATCAGAAGTTTTTTCTGATATGCCCTTCTTTCCAAAATAAGGTTATGGTTAATTTTTAAATGACTGAAGATATTTTCATTTTCTCTTTACCACTGCTGTTATTAAATACCATAGGTAGAATGTTACAGCAACATTTCTGAGCTTCAGCTTTCTTATTTTGAGCATGTGATTTCAACAATATAATAATGGTTATTTCCATCTGTATATTTTGGACTTTCTGTGTAACTTAATTTTCAAAATTTTACGTCTTTATCAAAGAGTAGTTATATTTTATGCCTTTATGAAAATAAGTAAATGAAAGTTATTCATGTAAGTGTTTCATCTCATTTCAAGATATGTAATTTGTATATAGGACAGTCCATCTAGTTTTATTATTTTTTACATATTATAAATTTGCAAGTTAAAACATTAGAAATTCATACTATAACACATTTAAATAGTCTTAAAGTCTTAATTAATATACTTTAATTATATAATGTCATTTGTAGTGAATTTTACCAGTATATCTGCCAACTTTTTTTATGTGTGATATTATTTAAACAGTCAAAAATGTCTTTCTCTTACAAAGATGATAGTCTTTGAGCCAAGATCAACACCAAATTCCCATTTCTGTTTCTTTTATTTATGATACAAGGTAGTATGACCATGATTGTGCAGAGTAATTTATATTTTGATACTGCCAAAATCTATAAATCGTATTGAATATGACAGAAAAGTACAATATAAGGCAATATTTAAACAGAGAAATAGATAACAGAAAGTAGCAGACAATTTCAGGTAGATTTTTCTGTTCTCTTACTATCTAACTTTAACTTGTAACAAAATCTTCTAAAGGGTCAGCATCCAATTAAACTCTTGTACTAAATGCTGAATACAGAAGCAGTTGTTTCTTTACAGAAATATGCCTTCTGGAAACTTCTATAACGCATGTCATCTTTCGAGGATAAAAAGCACATTTGTTATCCTAGTTCAGAGATAATTGCTTGCCATTAGGTTGGTTGGAACGTAAATTTTACCCATTTCTGTCAGCTAGTGTGTCAACTCCTAAACTTGATCTCCATCTGCCCCTCCAGCGACAAGCTGAATATCATTTTGCCTTCCACCACAATGATAATGATTCATAAATGTAAATTTAATTGAAATCACACGTGTGGAAACATTATTAGCTTCTTTAAAAGGAATATAGACATCAGATGAGTTGATCTTGGTTCAGCAACATTATTTAAAAAAATACCATTTAAACTCATTTGCTTTTCTTGTTATATGGTGTAAACATATTGTTGACTTTTTTTCCCTTTTTTTCTTTACAAGAATTATACATGCATTTGGCTGTTTGTCTCAGCTTTAGACATAATAGTGTCACAGAAGGGGTACTTACTATGTCTTCCTGTAGGATGGGGGATGGGGGTGAGACCAGCCACCTGCATGTGCCCTTCTGCCAGGATTCTTGTCTGTAAGCCCAGAAGCCACATTTTAACATCACAGATTATGACTCTAGAGAAAAGCCTTTAATAAAAATAGGTATTTCCAAAGTACCTACTGTTTTGTTTTTTTACTAACGTTCACCAAGTCCTTATGGTTTGCCAAACACTGCTTTAAGAAATTTAACATGTTAACTCATTTTAATCTTCACAAGAATGCTTTGAGATAGATATAGGTATGATATTCATTTTGCAGATGAGGAAACCATGACACAGAGCGGTCTCACACACTCACGTATAGCTGGTAAGAGGTGAAGCCAGGACCTGAACTCAGACAATTTGGTAAGGTGGAACCTACCCTCTTAGTCATGATTTCCTTTGATCTCCTAGCATATTATCTTATTCAGTCCTGAGAAAAGCTAATCAGGCAGGATAAAAAAACAGTTGCTCAGAAAGGTTAGACAGTGTCCTCCCTCAAGTGTACACAGCTAATACAACTAAGGAGTGGCAAAGCAGTGCCTGGGGCTGATACTAAAGTGCATGTTCAGAATGCTTTGTGAGACTCTCTGCCCAGCCACCCATTCCCTGCAATGTATTGCCCTACTTCAGCGGGAAGGTAGGGAACCCTCACAATGCTGCCGCTGCTACTGCATTTTATCCCATTTGGGGGGAAATTCTGTCTGAGGGCTGCAGAACTGGCAGGCATGCATTCACTGCTGTGCCGCACCAGTTCCAGGGAAAAGCGAAGACATCAGAGGGAGCTGAGCACATGAGTACAAACCTTTTTTTATGTTAGGTACATTTGGCATTGTGCACATTCAACCTGTTCATTTAGCTATAAAAAAAGGCAATGTAGTTTTCTTATAAATATATGAGATCCTAGCACCTGAGTCTTACATTTACCCTTGAGGATAAGAATTCTATAAAATAAGGATAAGAAGTGTGCTATAAAATATGGATACATTGTCTCTAGTATTTAAGGATAAAGTGATAAACATGCAGATGGGGCCATTAATGAACATTAATTGCTTTAAATTAGATTTTATTGTGCAGTGGGTAAATTGGAAAGTACACATTTGCATTGGTAATAGAAAATTAATTTAAATGCTTCAGGAAGCAAAATATCACCTGATGTGCTAAAACCTGTTATTTGGGTAGACTAAAAAGGAAATCCGAAGGGCAATGTGTGTTAATAAAATAAAAAAATAATAAAACAAAATAAAAGTGCTGGATACACACACATATGTGAATACCTCCTTAGGTGTAAATTCTGTGTGGCTACTAAGTTTGTCTTGGCCAAGAAGGGTACCAGATGGTGACTGGTTTAATGTTACATGTGCACTGTGTCACCACAGTGTGGTGGTAACATTAGGGTGCACTGTAAATCTTCAAGTTACTTGGGCCCTCAGGAGGTAATTGGATCCTTCCTCCTCCCTCCAGGGAGGACGTGTCATCTTGAAATCTTCCAGAATATATTGTTGCCTACCCAAGTCTTGTAAGACCTTTGAGGGACAATATGGCTCCATCTTCCTCAGTGACCCATTTCTAGCCAGGACCCATCTGGGCTCACATGGAAGAAACCCTCCCTCTTGCCTCTCAGTCTCTCAGGTGATGGTTTAAACCTATATTTTCTTATTCAATTTCTGAAGAGTTGATAACCAGAGGATACACATGATATGAGGGTTCTTCAACTATCTTATACTTGGATAGAGGGAACCTTGTTTTTTTCTCTTTAACACTTAAATTTTTAAAAATGTTATTTTATCGTTTTGCTCTGGATTTTGTTCTGAAAGGATATTATTTAAAAATATTAAAAGTTCTCTATTAAGACCCTACATGTTAAGGTAAAAATAGTAGGATATTGTCATCATAGTTGATAAATTTACTTAGCCAATTATGCTGCTGTAAAACAGAGAAGAATGGGAGAGAAGTGGCATTGTAAGGAGCAGGAAACTGAGGCTTAAGTAGCATAGAATACATAGATGTGAAGTTAAAGAGACTAAGTGAGGCCAGAGATTTAAATGTCAAAGCCATGAGGTTGCATGAGATCACCTAAGGAGTAAATGTAGAAAGTGAGGTTACTATAGAAAGAACTGAGCCTAGGGGCACTTTGGCATTTTGAGGTCTAAAAGAGGGGGATGAACCAGCAAAGAAGATTCAGAAGAAGCAAGGCCAGAGATGAAACAGAAAAATTAGGAGAATGTGGTGTCCTGAAAACCAAATAAAGAAAATGCTTTAAGAACATGGGAGCAGCCAGTGTTTAATGCTGCTTAGAAGTCGAGTAAGAGGAGGTCTTTGTTGACCTTGGCAAAGTCATTTTTAGTGGTGTAAAAGGGACAGTCTATTTAAGGTGGATTTAAGAGACAAAGGCAGATGAAAAGCTGAGCTAGTGAATAGAGACTCTTCTCAGGGAGTTTAATATAAAGAGAAACAGAACACGGTGATAGCATAGGGGAATGTGAGATCAAGACTAAAATGTTTTAAGGTATGAGATCTTATAACAAAAATGTATAATACTGGGAATCATTCAGTATTAGAGAGAAACTATGATGCCAGACAGAAAAGAAGTGCCATGGAAGGGGTGATATCTAGTACACAAATGGACTATTGGTCCTAGATCCATCCAGGGAGAGTTCATCTATGGTTATTGGATGGAAATTAAGTAAATGAGTACAGAAGGAGGAGGTTTAGAGATATGGTTTATTAAATGAAATATTGAACTGTTCTCTGTATATATTTGAATCAAATTTTGTTTCAGGTAATCAAATATTTTCTTAGGCCTTTGTAGAATCCATTGGTCCTTAGAAGAAGACCCATTGTGCCAAATAAATAATGAACAGCTAACAGAAAAAGAAAATGTGTTTTCTGTGCAGCCAAAGATCTTGTAAGTGCTTTCTGCTGAGCATAGCGGTCCTTGGGGAGCCACCACTGATGCTTTGCTCTGGCTAATCCTTAGCTATGCCTTCTGATACTTGGGTTCATAGTCCCATGCAATAAGAATAGGCTATGAAATTTAGGAGGTATTTACCAAATATTTAGGGATAATGAAAGTGCACCAGCAGAAAACGGCATATAACTATGAGTAGCAGTTTCCCCTCTGTCCAAATCTGACCTTAAGAGGATCTCTACTGGGCCAGCTCCCTTCCTGTTCCCACCTGGGTTGAGGGGAGTTAGCTCACCTGATGATTAGAAATGCCCCAAGTGTTTTCAGAGCTTAGAAACCAACCCCAATGCCATCATTCACCCTCTCCCAAATCCTTTGGAACTCACATCAGAAGGAAGTCTTTTCTCCCTTATATATTTCAAAGATTGTTCATTTCTTGCCCCAGGATTTACCTTCATCCCAAGATTGACAGGGGTACTTCTCTTCAACTGAATCTGTCCTTGACTGCCAGGCTATGTCCTCGATCCATGTCCTCAATGGGACAACTGCCATAATGCGTTTCCCAAATGTATTGGTTTGATTGGGCTGCTGTAACAAAGTACCTTAGACTGGGTGGCTTAAGCAGCAAAAGTTTATTTCTGATGTGTTTGGGTGTTAGTTCTGTCAATCATTTTGCTTTGTAGACATTTTGTGAGCAATTTAATCCAGAAACCCATGTTTTTATTTTAGGTGTATTTTCTTTATTGAGTCTTTGAAATTTTTTCAAAGAATACATTCTACTTTTTCAAGAATTTCTACTCATTAATTGTATACTTTCCTAGGGCCTCCTAAGTGAATCCTCTAGTTTATTTATATTTTCTCTCATGTTTTTTGTTTATTCAAGTTTTTGTTCCATTTCCTGAAGAATTCTTCAATGGATCTTATGTCTGCTAATCCTTGTATTAATTTACATTTCTGATATTAAAATTTTAGTATCTAATGTAGTATTCTTCCTTTTTATACCATCCAATTCTTGTTTCATGATCACAATATTTTCTTATCTCTGAGAACTTTTTAATTAGTTATTTTAAAACTTTCTGTATCATCTCTTTTTCTTCCAAATGCTTTTTTAAAAAGAAAATTTTAGTCTTATCTTTTTTTTATGTGGGGAGATTTCTTCAAATATTTAAATATTTTCTCATACTTAATAGTGAGGTATTAAAAGCTTATAAAGTGCTCACTAATGAGTCAGACTTTATTTTTGCTGGGTGACCTTCAAATATCAATTTTCATGCAAGTGATAATTTTGCTCAGAGAAAAACTGATTTTCTTCTGGTGTATGTAAGCCAGGCTGCTAACATTGTGCGATTTGAGTGGAGAAAATGGTTTTTTTACCATCAAGAACAGACTTGCACTTAGTTCTTTCATTAGCCCTCCCCTACATGGTCATCCAATGAACTCCTTATTCTTGAGTTTACATACTCTGATTTCATCTCCGCAGAAATTAGCATTTCTTCCTCAGGGTGGGGAAGAGCCTTCTAAGCGCATGGCACCTCCAGTTTCTGAGCCTTTGTGTGGTCCAGCAGTGCTCTCCTGCTCACTTCTTAGCCCAGCCCATCCCCATTTCTCTCATCCCACACACCGCAAACTTGGATTTCAGCTCTGTTTTCAAAATTTTGGTTATGTCTCTTTAATTTTTGTCTCCCCTCCCATTCTTAAGGGAAATATCCTTATTTAGGTCCTTTTTATTTCTTTACTGCTTTTTACAAAAATTTACAAAATTTATATTTCAGGAGAAAGCAGATATAAATGGTTGGATTCAACATACTGGTTTAACCTTAGTCTGAAATAACAGTAAATTTAGCAACCAAAAAATCCATTCCAGCTCCTGCTGTGTCATGCCCAGCCTTTCTCACGATATAAGATAAAGAGAAGTTCAAGCATAACTTTATTACAGAAATTCAGTCTCTACTCCTGATCTTGGGAAAGCTAATGCTTGAACAAGGATATAAACAAAATCACACACACACACACACACACACACACACCCCTAGAATAAATTGTAATTTTAAGTATAAATTTAATTCTATAAATTTAGATCTACTTAGATGCTAAATTTATATTTGAGAAAATTGAGAACTGTATTTTCTAAATTTGAGGGGGAATAGTTTTTCATTATGTTCTAAATATATATATCCTAAATAAATATATTGAGCATAGAATATATATATATTCACTCAATTTTTAATACTAAAAGATATATTTTCTATTTCACTTTTTAAAAAAGGCATTGAGTTATCTCTTTAAATATAGGGCTTCTTCAAGAATAAAATGGTAAAGTGGTCAGGAACTTTTGCATATTTGCAGAATAAAAAGGTTCTGCTTTTTTTTTTTTTTTTTTTGAAGAGGCAAAGAAGTTTCTTTTTAAATAAAGAATCGTCTTTCCCAAAGACAAACCTAGTTTCTCCTTAGTAAGCCGCTTCTTCTGCCATTTGGAATAACAGTTTTTCCCATTTCAAAACAAAGTAAAATCATGTCTCTCCTAGACATCTAGTTGCATAAAAGTGATTTAAGAAAAGGAGGTTGACATCACTAATCATCAGGGAAATGCAAATCAAAACCACAGTGAGATCCCACCTCACACCTGTTAGAATGGCTGTTATCAAAAGACAAGAGATAAAAACTCTGGGAAGGATGTGGAGAAAAGAGAACCCTGGTGCAGTTGGTGGGGATGTAAAATGGTGCAGGCACTACAGAAAATAGTATGACATTCCTCAAAAAATTAAAAACAAAGCTAACCATATGATATAACAATTCTACTTGTAGATATACATCCAAAGGAAGTGAAATCAGCATCTTGAAGAGATAGCTGTATGCTCATGTTCACCGCAGCATTATTTATAATAGCTAAGACATGGAAACAACCTCAGTGTCCATTAAGATATAAGTGGATGAAGAAAACGTGTCGCGTACACAATGGAATACTCTGTCATAGTGGAGAAGGAAATCCTGCCGTTTACAACCACATAGGTGGCGCAATGTTAAGTGAAATAAGAGAAAAACAAATAAGGTCTGAGGATGTAATGTAAAACACGGTGACTATAGTTGGTAACATTGTATTGTATAATTGAAACTTGCTAAAAGAGTAGAACTGAAATGTTCTCACTAAAAATATGTATAAACGATAGATGAGAGAGAGAGAGAGAGAGAGAGAGAGAGAGAGAGAGAGAGAGAACAAGCAGCAGTTAGTAGATTATTGCAAAGCTAAGTTAGGATTGGAATTAGATTTGGAAATCAGTCAAAGCAACTTGAAGAGCTTAAACTCTCTCAGCGGTTTTCACCAACAGCCCACCTAGTCTCTCCCAGGGCCATAGCTTCTTTCTGTGTATGTCCTCACCTTTTTTCAGATTTTGACTTTCAATCTGCTGTATCCACCAGTGCAAATGCGAGATCAGGTCAGCCTGGCTGGGTAGCTCACTCTCATTGTTCCACCGGTCAGAGAGCTGCGCTCTCGGCCTTCCTCTAGGGTTAGTCGGTCTATAGATGAGTTAGTTACCTTGTGTCACCTTCCAGTCCCCAGTTCAGGAAGAGCCACTTGTGCACCACAGGGAACCCAGAGCTGCTTCTTGGCAGAGGGCTTAGTTTTAGTTTGGGGGGCTGCTGTAACAAAGTGCCACAACTGGGCCATTTATTTATAAACACAGATATTTATTTCCTCAGTTCTAGAGGTTAGAAGGCCGGGATCAAGGTGTTGGCAGGGTTGGTTCCTTCTGAGGACTGTTGAGGGAAGAATCTTTTCCAAGCCTCGGTCCTTGATTTGTAAATGGCCATTTTCTCCCTTTCTCATTATCTGCCCTCTGTTTGTATCCATGCCCAAGCAAGTTTCTTAGACCCCCAGTCATATCGGTGGTCATATCAGACCACTAGTCTACCTCATTTTGATTGAATTAACTTCTTTAAAACTCTGTCTCCAAATAGTCACATTCTCAGCTACTGTGAGTTAGGAATTAAAATGACAAGCTTTAATGTGTGTGTATGACGGGGGCAAGGGGGTGGGTTACAATTCAATCCATTACAGGCTTTATGGGGGCAGAGTTGCTTGAACCAGAAACCAACTCTCAGGATACAAATGTCATAACTCACATACCAGGTGCAAAGTTCAGCCCCACTGCAGTTCCACTAAATAAATGCATACTTACTGAATTAAATAAAGTTGAATTATCCAAGATATGAGACCCTCATAATAGTTGTAGATAGCCCAAGGTTCGATAAATTTCTCTGATAAATTGCTTTATGGTTGTCATTCCGTCTCCAAGACTCACAGATAACTCTTTTTTTCCCAAATTGTGGTTGTCTACCTCAATGAAGTCTTAAGTCATACTTTTCTAAATTATTTATGATTGTGTTCTTCAGAAAAGATCAAGAAAAGTTGACAAGTCTTGTGATGTCAAGATAAATGACACCTTCTGCTCCCTTTCATCTATAAGATCTATTACTCTGTCAGAGGAGTGATTTAGATAGCTGTGATTTGTTCCTCAAAAAGTTGTTTTGGTTCTTTCAGCATCCTTTCCTTGGGTTCGACGTGGTGATTAGCAGGTTTTCTTAGAAAATCTCTCTAAGTAAACTAGAAACTGGAGTGAGTACAAGGTCATAGTACAGAAAGTTGGCTTTATATTTGCTTTTTGTCAAATACTGCATCATGGTGCATGTAGCAGATATCTGAAGTATAGAACACAGGTCATCTAATAGGTAGTTGGGGAAATTTTCAGATTAAAAGAAACAGTTGCTTACCACATCAGTCAGGTTTTAGATTACATTATATGGAGGTAAAATACAAGAAAATCTATGTATTGTTTTGTGAGAGTTTTCTGTATTAAAGCAGGTTGTTTGGGTTGATTTGCATTTTGCTAAGATACATAGTATCCACTGATAAAGATGAAATAATATATAAGATCAGAAATACCATTAAAAGAGGGGGTTTAATGAGTCAGAATTTTGATTACAGTTTGGTTGACTTTGCATTCCCCCACTTTTTTGCCAGCAGGTGTGGACTCTGGCTAAATAGCCTTTCTATGAAGCAGGATGTAGATGGCTGTTTTTCTACAATGGTCATGAGTGTATCTTGGCATTTTAAATTTTGTTTAAGCATGTGTGTGTTCATGTGTGTGTATGTGTTATATGCATATATTGTACACATATCACATTTTTTTGTTCGTGAAAAATTAAAGTGAAAGAAAAGATTACATAATTTTATTCCTTGTGCTGTTTTTCTCTTTTTCAAAGATTTATTTTTAGGGCATTTTTAGCAATCTGTGCCCAAATAACTTTGCACTCAATTTTCTTATATATCTTATGACATTGAACTGTAAATATTTGATTATATCTCTTTTGTTCTCCTTGAGAACTTCAGTCATACTAGACTCATGTAACTCTCATTTCAAATTTAAGTGAATATACTATACTTGGTCAAAACATTTATTTAGTGCTTTATACTGAGTTCTTCAATATAAAGAAACCTTTTCTGGACTTTGGCCTATGATATTTGGTAAAATTTCTATTTATAATACATTATTATAGCATTCTACCTAATATTTAAAACCAGGTCAACAAAAGACTGGTGTGAAGAATTGACAACAATAGAGCTGCTTCAGTTCAGATTTCTATTTACCTCATTAACAGTGCCCCTACTAATTACCACACTCTCCATTTCATCATTTATTCATTTTTCTTATCAACTCAGCTGTTTGTGCAACCCTCACAACTCTTTTAAAGCATTGACTGAATATCACTTATTTTTTTTTATATTCACCGTGCTCAGTAAAACTTTTCCTTCTGAAGAGGAATGTTTTATTCTTCTTCTATCTTTAGTTTACGTTTTGTTTCTGTGTAATTATGTTTAAAGATTTGTAGGAACACAATTTCGTGATATATGTTGTATTGTAGGAGGAAATTCGGCTGAAATTTGGGCAAAGGGAGGAGAATGATTTGATTCCAGAGGCCACAGTGATTCTAAAAGAACTCAGTGCAGTGACTGGTGGGTGTATAGATCTTGGAGCCACAGAAACTGGATTTTAGGCTATATACAAAAGAGACTTCAGAATAGCAATTTTTTTTTTCATTAAAGTAAAGTGCTTAAGGTGAATTCATGGTGGAAACCTCATTAAATGACAATAATGAAAGAAGCTCTTGTACTGATATTTTAAAATAAATGTCAGGTTTATTTCTTTTGTCTTGATCATGATGAAACCTTGAATTAGTTGATGGATTTTTCCCATGTGTTTTGTTAGTACTAAATAAAAATAATTCCAGAAAAGCACCTTATTAGCGTTATTTAAAAAAAAAATCCTTGACACACTGTCAGAAGCAAATTTATGTCCTCCCATTCCTTTTTGTAAATCAGAAATTAAATTACCTTTAGGGATTTTATGTGAGGCTTTTTCCTTTTTTGCATAAGACCCTACTTTCATTGAACAAAAATAATTTCATGAAGGTTTGTCTGATACAAAAGTGTTGTCATAGGTTTATTTTCATCCATCACTTGTGCTATTCTCTGTGCCTTGTATATTTAAAATACCTGCTTATCCTTCTTAACATTGACAATGCATTAGTGAGGGGAGCATATAATATATCATTTATGATATTTAAATGTCAAACACTTGTTCATCCAGCTAGAGTCCAGCTATATATAACTGCTTCCTTTAAATCCATCTTATCTGTGCCTCGGTTGGAAATGCCAATTAAAAAGGACTCTAATCTCATTAGAAAAGCTCAGTGACAATGCCATGATATTCACATTTATCTGTCAAATCGTGTTTCTTCCTCTCATTTTGATGTTTTAATTAAACCTTGGCGTGCCTTGGCTGAATATTTACTGATGGAGACAATCCTCTAAAGCAGTCTCCTTTTTATTGCATGTTCATTAAGACATCATAAGACCATGAATACTAACAGGTGTTATTTCATCATTGGTTTAATACTTTCATAATTCAATTATTGTTGGCATTTTGTTTCAAGCAAATGCTAGCCAAAGCACTGTGGAAACAAGATTGGTAGCCTTTTGACTAATAGATTTTGGGTTATTTGGCTGTCTTTGTATTGTTGTGAAACAATCTTCAGTCCTGGGGAAATACTCTCTTATGTTTAATTTCTGTTGGTGTTACTGGACTATTGCTTGCATAAGAAAAGTCTTACTTTTTTTTTTATGTAGGTGAAAAAAACTTCAGTAATGATAACAACAATAAAACTTAAATAATTCCTAAGTCATTTAGCATAATAGATCACCGTTGCTCTTAACTTCAGTTTATAAACACTTTGCCATATAAGAATTACCAGCCACAGAACCTAAAAACAATTGAAATGTGGGTGGATAAATTTGAAGGTTAGTTTTTGTTTTACAATAGAAGTAGACATTTGTGTGCCACATTACATAATTCTCTAATTGAAATTATCTTTGTATAGTGAGGAATCTAAAAGATTAATTTGAGAGTTAAGTCACTTTCTACAATACATTAGTATTTACTTATCTAGAAATAAGCAGTTGGAATTTTGGAGAAAGTAGGTTTGGGTAGAACAAGTTTAACACTGATTTCACACATACATTCATTGTTCCAATAACTAAACTATTTTGCTCAGAGGAAAAAGTTCTATATTTTCTATTACATATAATTTTTAGGAACCAAGGTAAAATAATTATCTTTTCGCTTCACCTCTTTTTTGTCTTTTGATTTTTTTCTTAATATACCCTTTCACTGGTTTCTCCATGGATGCTTCAAAAGGTGGTTCATTTTAAACTACACTTTTGTATATCCAGAGACACCATGTACAGGGGCAATAAGAGATGTCTAATTTTTTAACTGGATTAATTGTTGGCATTAATATTTGATACCATCCAACACTTTTGAAATGCTGTCTTCACTTGCAGTCAGAAATGTAAGTGGAATCAGGACTAGGAGACTAATATGTAATTTTAGAGGTCTCTCCAAAACTCAAGCCTACAAACGAAGTTCTCAGAATGCACATATTGGTGAGGGCATTGCCAGTTGATCTTAGAAAAAGTAGCCTGTTGCTTGATAGAAGACCAAACTTTGAATAGATTCCTAGATTTGAAGTATTACCATTGTGTCATCATCTCTGCACTTAATATCCTTTCATGCACTTGACACTTGAACCGATGGCCCTAATCTGTTATCTTTTGGTAGTGCAGCTCCATGATGTGAAATGTACAGCTAATTACAATGCACTTCACAGTGGTGTATGACAGCAAGGGTGCTGGCAGAAGACCTACACAAGCAAGAAGTTACTAGATGCATTTATGAGCTGCTTTCCAGGACAGTCACAGTAGAAAAATGCTGTGTGTGTGTGTGTGTGTGTGTGTGTGTGTGTGTGTGTGTGTGTGTGTGTGTAAGAGAGAGAGAAAAATATATTATAAACATACATATAGATATGTGTAAACACACATAATAAATGTATTTGCACAGCATTTTCCATTTGCTCTTTTAGCTTGCAACAAAAACATATGGGTGAAAAAATGATCAATACATAAAATGAGTGTTCAGCACACAGCACATGGAAATGATCTATTTGGCAGGGGGCTGGCTCTTTTAATCTGGCAGTCTTCTATTTTTAATAGATAAGTATCATTTAACTATTATTCTCTCTAGCATGATTCCAAAACAAGCCAATGAAAAATGATCATGCAGGTCAAATTGATCATTTTGGCACCCAGTAGATCAGAAATTGATTATTTTACTTAAGTCAAAAGGTTGTATATGCAGATCGTTTATTTCTCTTCTTACTTCATTCTTGCTTTTTTTTTTCATTGTTATAAAAAAGATGGAAATAAGACAGCTGATTGTGGTTGTGAAAGGAATGTTAATTCTTAAATATCTGGCATAAGAATATGAAAGAAAAAAGTCCAGATTGTATTTTATGGCTTTACTAAAGTTTATATCATTAGCTGAAATTTATGTTTCTAATCGTTCATTTATATAATGAATTCCATGCCACCAGCATATAGTGTTTATTAGATAGTACATAGAGAATAAACATGACATCAATTTACTAATTCAATTAACATACAATGAGCATCAACAATATTTGAGGCATCATGCAGTTGGGATCTTCCATTATGTAGGAGTGTGAAAAGTAGAATTATACTTCAAATAGATAAAATATCATGTCTTAAACATAGACATCTCATGAGCAAGATGACAGCTAATATATTTTATTCCTGTTTTTCCTCATTTACCCAGAATAATATTTCCCATAACTTTCAAGGAGCTGAGAAATGTGATCCACATCCATGTCATGTTCTCTAACGCCCTGCCAAACTGTAAGGGCCAGAGAGTAATTCAGAGAATGAGATGTTCATTTAAGGTTCTTGGTTAGTGACAGTGGCAGACAAAACTGCAGGTAGATAGCATTGAGGTTATATTTTAAAACTGAATATAATTTCAGTTTTGGACTATACAACTTTACTTAGCTAAGTTATTACTTCCCCATTGGAAAAGCAACCCATCATTAAATTTTCATACGAGGGAGGAAGGCATTTGCCTGCAGTTATACACAACTCATCATCACACTTTCTCATTACCATATACATCCCTTCCAATTTGGGGTCTCATTTTCCTTACAAACACAGCTTGAAAAGCTTCCTCTTCACCAATTCAAGTAAATGATGAACTTTCCAGCCAAGAAAATAACTCGCAAGTGAAAAAGATATTTTTATTGATGTGAAGCTCAGATTGTGGTTTAGCCCACAGCAATGCATGTATTTCCCTTTAATAATTACAGCTTATTACCTGTGTAAATTGTCCTGAAGTGGTGCTAAGTACATACTGCGTAGAGGCCAAAGACATCAAAAAAAGGTCTTGAATTATTGTGGTTTTCTATTGAATGCAAGGTAACTGAACCTATTTAGGTTTAATGTTCCATTCTGTGTTGGCTAGGCACATCTCAAAAGGATTGATAGTCATTTTTTTATTGCCATTGTTGTTTTAATTTAGTACATCTAATAACTTCCATTTTTAAGACATCGAATGCACAAGACAGCCCCTTTCATCAAGAGGCTCATGATCTGTGCAACTAAATAATAAAATAGAATAGGCTCCTTGATAAAGCAAGCATGCTTACAGTCAAGAAAAGTTAAAATGCCATATGTTTTTTCCAGTTCTCTAATTGTTGTCCATATGTAAAATCAAAGTTCTGGAGCTTAATTTTTTTTTTTATTGTGGAAACAGACTTAAGAGATAACTCTGTATAACATCGGTGGTGAGAAATTGGATTCATAGCATATGTTATAGACACATTTTATCTGGCATCTATGGTGTATAGTTACTTTTTAACGCCATTTCTCATTATGGAGTCCAATGCATGTGGTAATCATATATATTAAAATGTGGGTTTTGGCATTTAATATTCACAAGAGATAAAACTGCAATTTAATTTATGCATGCTTGCTGTTCCCTTTCCCCCAGGCTCTCTTTTTCTCTTTTTCGTTAAAGAAACATTGGGCAAATACCAAATATGTTCTGAAACAGCCAGAAGAACCTTTATTTATTTATTTACAAATATGATGGCAAAATGTTCATTTTGTGAATATTTTCAGTATAACAAATAATCTGTATAGTGTGACAAATTTGCACCCTCCAATTCCAGTGACTATATTATTTTTATCCACAGTAGAATATGTGTATGGTTTTAAAGCAGGCTATTAAAAGTTTCCTTAGGGTGGAAACTTCTGAGGTTGGGGAGGGTTTTCTTGCTGTAACACATGGCGTGTTCTTTTTTCGTGATTTGGACACAGTTGGCTGAAAGTCAATTATGCTGAATTTAGGCAACTTATGTTTGTAACACATCTAGACGGGGTGAATTTAAAGAGTGATTACAATATGCAGAATGTCCCTAAACATGCTCACAGTTGAGCTCACTTGGGTACTTCAGATTTGTAGGAAATGAAGGGCAGAAATGATTATATATTTCCAACTCACATATCAGCCAGTCTCTGAAAAATCTGAAGCACTTTCCATCTTCAAAATGATCTGGTAGTGTGCATGTCAGTCCAAGAGACAGTCACACGATGAGCTCAGTGTATCTAAATATTATCTCAGATGAGGGTGAGCATGCCGGTGGGTGGCACTGGGAATAGAGTAGTAAAGGTTATAGATGATGTCAAAGATTGGGACCCTCTGTCTCTATAGGAACATGAACAATAAATGAAGAAACAAAAGCCAGTGAGGCACAGAGAGTGACACAATATAATTTATCACTAAAAATTGACTAAAACAATGAGCAAGTTAGTTAAACCCTGGTTTAGTCCTCATTTGTATCACTTGGATATAGGTCTATGAAAGGAATTGATTCTCTCTGGCTCCATTTTTGTTAACCAAAACCTTTCAAACCTCTTCCTGGTGATAATGCTTGGCAGTGGGAGTTTGGCTGGATGCTATGCTTTTACGTGTAAATAGAATTTGCTTTATTTTTTTAATGGATTTTGTTATTTGTGATTAATGTGCTTTCTTCCAGCTGGTGGCATGAAAAGGTAGGATGAGTTTAGCCCTAATACAAAAGATGGTATATCAAAGATACTTTCTTCCTTCTGTTTTTAATTGCTGCCCCCCACCTTTTCAGGTCTTGAAAGATACTACTGAAGGAAAAATAGAGAAGAGATTCCCACTTGATAGAGAAGTTTATTCTCCAACCCTATCAGCTATTAAATTCACAACCTCTGAATTTAAGAGTTTTTATTAATGTTTTTCTTAAACTTATGAATCTGTCAGTTGTGCATGAGCTCTGTCCCCTGAAGTGACCTGTTTTTGTGATGAAATATATTTATAATCTTCACCAAATAAGCCCATCACCATGCAAAAGGCCCCACTAGTCCCTGGCATATGTCCTTTGTCTAGCCACTATGGGTGGCTTAGGACATACCAAGGATGCCTTTCCAGATCCCCAATTTAAGCATCCTTTTGCTACTGCCTATTTATTTGAATCCTACATGTGCTTCAAATTCCAGCCAAAATCTTTGTTTTTCACCTCAGTCCAAAAAGCCATCTATTATTTTCATGCCTGTGCTAAGGCCTTGTGCTTTCTGTAAGAAAGCTGGTGACAAGACAATGTAGAGCCATGGATATTGATTCATGTTTTAGTTTGACTGTGTCCTGCACTTACAAATTGTGTGACCTGGACAAGTTATTTAACATGTCTGAGTCCTAGTTTCATCTCATATGAAATGGAGATAACCAAGCTACAACCCTAATATGATTGTTTTGAGGGTTAAATGAAGTGCCATATATAAGGGTTTGGTTAGTACCCATAGTCAGCACCAAGCAAATGATTATCACTCCCAGTCTTCAAAATCCAGGTAGGTCGACATCGCTAATCTCTTTGGCAGCTAGTAAATGGTGAAACTGAAATTAAGATTTAAATTCATTGGGCAACAAAATCCAAGCTCTTCTTTATTTCCCATATTTTTCTACACCTAAAGTTCTTAAAGCATTGATCTGTAACAAACTTAGCTTTCCTATAAACTGTATTCCAGTGTGCTTTATGTATATGCCCTATATCTCCAACTGTATTGCCAGTGACATAAGGACAGGCATAATTTTGTAGCTCGCACTTAGTAAAAGGGTCTCCAAAAAATGTGTTAACAACTCACTTAAAGTGGGTTGTTAAATGTAAAACTGGTAGCCATCTTCAGTTGTATTTGTGAATTTTTTTTGGGGGGGTGGTAATTTTTGTGTGTTGGTTGATATATAGAAATAAGCACTTCATTCTGTAGTACTTAATAAATACGAAGAAAACACAGTATAAATTTGGGGTTGTCTTTCTCCTAAAAAGAGGAAGGCAGCTTCCTCAGTTGTTTTTTCTTTATTCAACATTCCAAAGTTTCTTTGTCGATGGATGTTCATTGAGAAATGTAATACTAACTTTAGGAGATCCTGGCCACAGGCACCTCCTTTCTTATTAAAATCTACACCATCCAGTTTTGATTTTCTATCAGTGTCAATAATTTAGCTATTTTATAGACCTGCTATCAGGTTGAAGATCCACAGGGAGTACAGGCAGGGAAAATTGGCCCATTTTGAGATAAGCACTATCCTTTAATTGTTCATGTTTTGGATTACAGTGAAGAAAACCTGTGATGGATGCTATGGACAGAAATTGCCTCTTTAGCACTGAACGTTGCTGTCATAGATTTGAGATGTTTGACTCAGCCCTTGCAAAAGGGCCTTCATATCATTCCATCTTACAATATTAGATTTAAAAGCATGAATGAATCAGAATTAAATGAAATAGAAACATAAAAAAATTATCCTTAAAAAATCTGGAAACAAAGAACTGAGGGACTCTAAAACATTAAGCAAAAGTACAAGAATACTACAGCATTTGGTTTCATTACTCAGGTTATAATTTATATGCAGACTTAGTACACTGTGTATGATTTACTCTTCAAAATGCAATCAAGTCATCTTTGTTTGATAGATTGGTATTTTGAGTTTTCATAACAAAAGCTTTTTGAGATGCTATTGCATGACTCCCGATTTGGTATTTGAAACCAGATAATGGGCTCTCTTATAAATACAAGTCACACATCTCTAGGGTGCTCCTTAGGACCTTCATGGATCATCTGAAATGAAAGTCATCTTCCAGGCCAGGAGGGAATACTGAGAAAGTCCTATTGGCTCTGGCATCTTGCAATGTTTACCTCCATTTACCTGAACAGAGATTACCCTTCAAGCACTGTCAAGGACTTCTGAAACTGTTAAAAAGCACTTTGATCACTTTTCAAAGTGCCTCTGTGCTGAGATCGTTACTCTGCATGGAAACTACCTGGGGACTGTGAAACAAACACATAGGAAGGTCTTGTCCCTTATGAAATGACTGCCCACAAGAGATGTAAGAAAATAACCTGAATATGGCTTCTTTTTCTTATCATTATCACTGCTCAGTTATGATAAATTTTTCACTTCCTAAGTTGGGAATAAATGCCTACCTAATAGGTTATTATAGAGAAATATAAAAAAGTAGTGTCTAACTACTTTGGCACACAGCAGGCCCACTATAATTTTCAGTTCCCTCCCTGTCCCAGGGAAAATCCATCACATAGGTCAACTATTACTGTGTCTGCACAACAGCAAATCCTTCATCAGAAAGTCATAAATCAAAATACATGATTAGTAGCCTTTAATGGATCTGCTTCATTTCACATCTCAGCAAAATGTTTATTTCAAATTAATGTGTCCTGACATAAGGAGGGGGTGTTTTCAAGCCAAAATATTTAATTTGCAGCTGTCTTGTGATTGATAAGTTGTCAGAGGGCCATGTGTAAATGATTGCTCTGGTGACAGGCTACTGAAGATAAGGGACTGAAAGTGGATTGCTAAATGTAAGACTGGTAGCCAGCTTCCATATGCCCCTACCCCTTGCTCATTTGAACTTTGTAGTCTCTCAAATTGTTGGCCAGTGAAAGAACCCCACTGCATCTTTTCTTAGTACTAGTAGGCATGTAGAGAGACCAGAAGGAAGAGGTAATTGGTTGGAATTTAAATAAATATATTATACTTTAAGTTTTTTACTTTGTAGCATGGCAAGTATGGCCTAGCATATTTCGAGTTTGCTAGCCAGCTCAGGCCACTTTGCTTAGTTTTTCTTTATTTTTCTTTTCTTTTTTACTGTTCATTTTTTTTTCTTTGTTTTCTCTCCATTTATTTTTTTATCCTTTCTCATCCAATATCATCAGAACAACCCTAACACTAACCCAGTAAAGAAGATTTTAAAGAAAAATAACAAATTAGTAGCTATATACCCTAAAGAAATTAACTTTTACATGAGTATCTGCTCTTAACTAACTCTTAATCATACGGTAGTATTTCATCTCGTCTAAATCTTACTCTAATTAATCACCATTAGGGAGGTATTAATATTCTGCCTCTACAGAAGAAAAAATAAACGATGGCAGAAGTTAAACAAAGCCACACTCAAGGTCACACGACTTTCAAGTGAAAGAAATAGCATTTAAACTTGAGTCTAATACTGGTAGTCCAAATGCCCTAACTGAACTAAATCATGTTAAGTATGACTGATAGGAAGACTAATATTTAGAATGTTAAAATATTGATTATTAAGTAATCAACTATGATTGACAGTTTTAGATTTATTCACACAACAAATATTCACAGGAAAAAAAAATTTCTTTATTTCTCCAGAATCAGCCTTGGGGGGCCTTGCCAATTTCATAGTCTAATTAAGGACACTTGCCACTGTTAAGATGGCTACAGATTCCCAAATATGGTGGGAACTTTAATCACAGATTGCTTTCGGAGAGCTTGTGTAAATCCTGAAGATGAAAATAATTAAACTATATTAAGATTCCATACTGAATGATTCAGCAGCAACTATTTCTATATGAATATTAATGTTTCATGGAATAACAGATGTTCATATTTCATTTCTTTATCTAGCATAGCTATTATTGGTAAAATTAGTAAACAAAAATGTATATGTTTTTATTCACTTATTTACTAATTTTAGTCTCCTATTAATATTTTGGGTTTTATTTATCCGATGTCTCGTATTCAGAATTATGCAAATCTAATTATTACTCTCAAAAGTTATTGTGTAGGAGAAAATATGTTGTTAGACTGGTACATTTTCTAATGTGCTATTTGAGGGACCTGGTATTGTTTATATTTTACCAAGCTCATGTTAGAATTTTTGTTTGAAAAGGCCATTTGACAATTCTCATTTGAAAAATGAAGTTTCACACTCAGGTACAGTGACTCCCAAGGCTTGATGTCCATCTATAATCATGAAATCAAAATTTTATTTTCTCTAAGATGAAATTCACCACTTACCTATTACCTCACTTTAATGTCGATAAGGCTGCTTTCTCTACAAGTGACAGACAAGAAATATCATTGCTTTGTTTTACCTGTTTTTAGTAAAACTATGAAAACACATCCCAGTCTCCTCATTGAATATAAAACAACTTTCTCTGTGATGTAATTTTAAAAAATGAGCCAGATTCTTTAGAGTTGTGTTGGAGTCCCTGCATAATCCAAATTGTTTCAGCTATGTATTCTCGAGGTAAAATAATGATTGGCTATAAGTTGGGGGAATTAGGCAGAACTAGTGTGACCTCACAGAGGTTAAAGCCAGAACAGACTGCTTTTATAGTCACATTCTCAACCTCTGCACATCTTTCACTTGGAAATTGGCTCCAGCCCTGTCACAGGCACTCGTCTTTAAATTAAAGTTGCACAGGCCAGGATTTGACCCTTAATACACATTCAGTGCTGCTCTCAGCAACCATTTATAACCTACAGCCCTAAAACTCTAAAAACAACTAAGCTTAAGCAGTAATATCCTCATATCTGCAGGCAGTCATATCTTCTTTTCCTATCCATAGTTTTAAATCTTATGGGTGGAAAAAAAACGATGTATCAAAATAAGGGACACACACACACACACACACACATACACACACACACACACTCTAGTCTACACAAAACCACAGACATTTAGAAACTGGGTCAGAAATATTTTTAAAAACGTTTGGTACAATTTCCCATCTGTTTGCTGCTTAATAGCATAGCAGTTATATGCTTAAGCAAGTCTAGTGATAAGAAAATCCATTTTTTAAAAATGTACACTTTAATTATTAGTTTTAAATTTTTTAATTAACATTCTTACGTTGGCCAGGAAAAAAAAATCTCTTTAGATTATAGTCATTGTTCCTAGTTTTCTCTTCTGAGACAAAATATTGGAGACTGCTCCCATGTACTGCTGCGTCTTTTCTAGGTCACCACCCCAATTCTTTTGAACATAGGACATCTTCCTATTCTATCCTTTCTAATGGACAGTCTCATTTAAAGGTTTTCAAGTTCCATGGCCCTTCAGAAAGTTTGATAGCCACTTTTACACATTGCAGGCAAGAATGAGAAATAGGCATAAAATTCCTGGAGGACAGTTTGGCAATACATAACAAAAGATATTAAACATGTTTATTCTTTGATCCAGCAATTCCTCATAGCAACTTAGCATAAAGATACACTGAGATGTACAAAGTTCATGCACAATGACATACAACACAACATTAATAATAATTTTTGAAAAATTAAAATGGGAAAATTTATCCAAAAGTAATGAGTAAATTAAATAATCAAGGGCTTCTGGTACAAAGTGGTTCATATCTTCCTCCCTCACAATAATTTATTAATATACAATGGTATAAATCCATAACAGTAATGAAAACTAAGTGGAAGAGAGTTTAACAAATTTCTAGGTGAAATAGTATTAGTCAGGGTCCAACCAGAGACACAGTAGAAGATATATACTAAGAGATTTATTGCAGGGAATTGTTTTACAAAACTGTCCTGCCTCCCTGGACAAGTCTGAAATCCACAGGCCACCCTGTCAGGAAGGGCAGACTGGCACTCAGGCAAGGGTTGCAGTAGCTGTGAACAGGTAGAATATCTTCATTCTCAAGGAAGCCTCAATTCTGCCCTAAAGCCTTTCAACTAATTGAATCGGGCCCACCCAAATTATCTGGGATAATTTTCTTTATTTAAAATGGACTGATTGGGGAATTTTCATTTTATCTACAAATGCCTTCACAGTGACTGCTAGATTAGTATTTGATTGAATAACTGGGAACTGTAGCTTAGCCAAATTGACACATAAAACTATCACTAGAAGATAGAAAATGGATGGAAGAGTGTACTCTGTTAAATCAAGAGAGGTGAAAGCTTCAGGTTATGTAGTACAATGATGGGGTGAGAGCAGAGGGGGGAGCTGATCAGCCTGGCAGAGCCTGAACTTGGTCTTCAGAGTCAGAAAATAGATATTTACTGAAGGTCTACTGATCTCATCTTTCTTTCTTCCTCGTGCTCTTATACGATAGCATAATGACTAACCTTCAAACCTGAGCAAAAAAAATGGAGAGATTTTTTTCTAAAGAAGCAGAACTAACATCCTGGAGGAATTAGGATAGCCAACACAGGGGTTGTCAGATGACAGTCCTGCCTCATTTGGCATTTAGAAGAGGTCCCACCCTGACAGTGAGCTCAAGATCTATTCACAGTAAACCAAACCATGAGGAACAAGTTAAGTCCACATTCACAGACACACCACTCAAAGAGTTCCTCTATTTCCTTGTCCTTTTATCAGTCAACCAGAATCTTCAGACACTTGAGGAAGAATAAAGCATTTTATTAAAAAAAAAAAAAAAAAAAAAAGAACACAGTGGAAAAACTGGCCCAGACAGAAGAAAACAAAATTCAAGAAATAGAAGATAACTAATAATAACTATCATATTCAGGGATATTAGATAAAACAATACATTAAAATAAAAATAAGGTGCCATGAATGAGAAAGAGACAAAATAAAGTACCATTGGAAATTAATGTGTGTGTGAAAAATATATATATATATTGCAAAAACAGTAGAAGTCTAATAGTAGAAAAATGTGAGACAATATTAGCAACGTAGGATCAATCCGTATACTGCAATGTGAGACAAAAGTTTCACCAAAAGAAGAGAAAATATAGCAGAAGAAACTAGAAAAGAGACAATGCAAGAAAAATCTTAAAGCTAAAAGAAGACAAAATCTTTCCAATTAAGTTTCCACTGAACATTGAGTAACATGAATTAGATAACATCCACAGTTAGATATACCAATGTGAAATTTTAAATCAAAAATTAAGAAAATATCCTAAAAGTTTCCATGTAGAGAGCAAATTTAAACAAAACATGGTTAACCTCCAAAGTAGGCCCCATAGCTAGCTATAATGCATGCTTGAACACAATGCCTCTAAACTGAAACTATGAGGAAAAATTATTTTGATCACAGAATTCTAATAGCTAATGGTTATGTTGAGATGATGAAATGTCAGGTTATTTTCATTTGTTTTTAGAATATTTTTACATTATACTTTGATATTCTCCAGAGATTGGTATAATAAGTTTTTATGCTTTTTAAATGTGATGCACAGAAGCAAACACAAAATACCCATGTAGCCTAATCAGTGCTAAATAGTGCAGATATATTATTTAACTCCTTTTAAATATTTTATTTCTACTGAATGATGGACTAAGATTACATTAGCCTTTTGGTGACAGCAGTTTTTTGCTGAATCCTATTGAACTTATTGGCAGTCTAGGCCCTTAAACTATTTTTCATTTTTATGTCCCTAAGATATGTCACCCTAGCTCAGGACCTCAGCATTTGTTTGTTTGTTTGTTTGTAGTTATGTCCAGAGCTTTACATTATTCCTTTTCAGTGCTTTATATTCGAAAAGGCTATCATGTACTTTATCAATATTTTTGTGAATGTTGATTTTTGTCTCAATATATAAACCAATAAATCCATTAGTACTAAAGCCTTTAGAAACAAATTGAATTCCTTGCTTCTCATCTTATAGTGTCTGGATCTGTGTAGGAGAGGAGGATATTATCCACTATGAGGAAGAAGAGGCCTTAATCCCCCAGTTGCACAGAGACTGCTTGTTGTACTGGAAAAAGTTATTTGCAAAATTGTTTCCTTTTGGCCTAAACCAGATGACACATTTTCCCTAGAGGGAATGATTCACTCTTATTTTCTTGGGTTTAATCTGTTAGGCTAGATAATGACTTAATGAGTGTGAGCTCCTTACTCTTGTAAGACAAGGGCATTGGGACATCCAGATCTCTTTTAGCTCACCAGAAGAAACAATGGAGCTAGAGGAAATTCACCTTCTGGAATGACATGGTCACAATTTAAGGGTGAATGGTTTATTCACAGAGTTGTTTTAATCATCATAATAAGCAGAACAATTTTATTTTAGCTGATTTGGAGAGAAGAAACATGTTGAATAATAATAATCAGCTATTTTCAATAGTTGGGTTGATCTATCAATCAAAATTACCACCTAACAAAAGAAGTACTATACTTACCAAAGTCACAACATTTCTATCATGACAACTGGCATGGTGTATTATTAAAACCAGCCTTTCACTTTGTTTTCATTTTACCTAAGAAACTATGTGCAATTTGAGACAGGTGAAATGTTAATTACTGGCTGAAGATGTAGAGAATGACTAATCGAATAATGTGGTAGCTCATTGAGATTCTACATTATGTATAGACAAATCCTAATTATGGTATTTAAGAATAAAATTAGAAGAGGTTGGATTTTAAATAACTATTGGAAGTGTTTAAATATATATACTTAACTTGCCTTAGATTTTATTTTTTTCTGGGCAGAAAAATTAAATCTGATGCTATAGAACTCACAGAACTGGGAAGGAAAGTCAGTCCAAATTTAGTACTTGGAGCACTTTACAGGATACTGGGCTCTGGGTGGAAATTAAAAGGAGTCCCCGAGACCAAATTATTTATAATTTAATGAGAAAGACAAGAAAGGAAAGAATTAACCATTAGCAAAAGTAGGTGAAGAAAGCAGTGTATGGCATAGACAGTGTATGTAAAGGTAGAGGCTGGATCCATGTGATCACTGGATTTCAGAGGCAGATGAATAGAGGAAGGATGTGAAGAAGATGGCTGTGGAATTAAATATCTAGGTGAAGTCAGTTAAAGGCAATATCGGTTGTTTAATTTAGTTGTGGGGAAGAATCATAAATGTAGAAGATACCATTAAAGAACATGTAGTCCATTCCCCTTATGTTAAAAGCTGTCTGCAGTCATCCCAGAAGGATAATGCAAAAGGAAGCTGCTTTATCTGTTAGGATTTTCCTGCCTTTATTCATACTCTTTGGGGCCTTTCACATAAACCATTTTGGTGATTCTATGTTCAGAGTGGCCCTTTGGGGACAATGTTTTCAGGTAGTTCAGTTAGCACTTTTTGAAGGAAATACTGGCCATGAGTATTTGTAATTGCTAACATTAAGTGCTAACATTAATTAACATGTAATTGCTAACATTAATTAACATTAACATTGGTTAACATGACTAATGCTAACCAGTAGGACATATTTCCACCTTATTTTTAAAGTCTAATGTTGAAACTACCAAGGTAAATGAGAAAAATTCACTCCTTCCTTGCTAATACCAGCTTGGGTATCAGCACAGCTCTATCAAACCTGCTGTCCATTTTCTATTGAAAGTCTACCAAATAAATCATTTGCTTGTATATACAGAGGAAAGAAATTTAGGGGATTCAATCTTTTGAATTTCAGAACATATCCAAGGGAAATAAAGTGAAGATCATTGGATCTGAATCTCTTTAAGGGGCGTTTTAAATATCTCCCTACCATGAGTATTCAGGTTCACAAGACATCCCAGCTGGATGTGAAGCAAAGGGAGTGAGAGATAAAGGGGATAAATGATCCAGACAAGTCAATTAAAATCTGTGAGCCTCAGTTTCCACAGCAGGAATGCTATACTGGAAAGTATTTTAAAACTAGAAAAGTTAATAAAGCATAAAGCACTATTGTTATTATCTTCTGCTCTGTGACTTTGAGCTAGCCATTCAACAAGTCTAAAACTTCTTTTTTTGTCTAATAAAATGATTCAACTATAGGATTTTTAAAATCTGGTCTCTTCCAGTTTTAAAATATATGTTCTTTGCATTGCTTACATTAATATCAAAATAAAATTCTAATACTCGGCATACGCTTTGTTACCAGGAAGAGTGTCTGCTTCCATATAGCAAACCATGTGTATCTATGAGATAGCTTCCACTAAAAACTAACTTTTGTAAATGATCTATTGACATTGACATTGCCCATCATTGATGCTTTTACTCAGCTTGCTGAAGAACTGTAGTTAACAAATGACACTGAGAACTTGTAGTGTTAACCTGCAAAGCAGCTCTGCTCATCTGCATTTGTTAAGGTTGTGAGAAGAGTAACTAACCTGTAATTTTCTGGTGCATCCTAATTAAAAATGGAGAAAGAAAATAATGTTATGCTCTCATCAGAGGCACTTAGCCTGATTGAACGCTTGCTTTATGTTCAGCATAAAATTGCTGCAAATATTTTCACATGTCTAAAGTGGGGATAACAAAGAGAATGCAGCAAATTCACAGGCACCAGTGTTACCACTCCTCACTGACAGTCGTTCTGTTATCTTCTGTTTTTGGATTTGTTGGAATTACTTACTTCACGACTGGAGCACTTAAGGGAGGCTAGATTTCTTCTATCGTAAAAGAACTTGGCTTAAATATGTTGGTACTCATTCTTGCTCTCAAAGTAGTTCTAAGTATATACTTCTAATTAGCCCCAAACACCTCAAGCAATTCCATAATTTGTCCCAAAGCAAGTAGAGGTCAGTGGGTTATAATATCAGCACACAGTAAGCCCCTTCTTTGGTCATCCTTACACAGATCAAATGGGATTCTATACCTGACAGTCCTAAGTGTCTGTCCTCTGTTTCCAGAATAAATCCCTGCCTGGAAGTCTTTGTTTCTTCATATGAGATCTGGATCAAATCTGGATAGTTTATAGGACTCATTCCCAAATACCTTGCCAAAAGAAAACATCAGTAGTTAGATCAGTCAAATTGATGTGATGCCTCAAGTGGGAAGATAATTATAGATTAATAAGTTATAATTTGATCAAGAGCAAAAACTAAAATTAAGATTGTCAAGTCTGTGTAGAAGCAATGTGTCTAAAGTTCTGTACTGAAATTAAGATATTGCTCTTGAGTTGAGTACTCTGGAGACTGGGCTGACAAGCAGGTTAAGAAACCAGGTTGAGGCCTCCTGAAGAGTTGCTCTCATGGGGCTTAGCAGAGAAAGAGGCAGGTAGAAGGGAGCAGGATGAGAACTATAAAAACTGGGATACCAGGCCAGATGGAGATTTGAGTCAGGGGACTAGAAGAGCAAGAAATTCCCCTAAGTTTCCAATTGTCTGAACCTGCGACTATCAGGGATGGGAAGGGAGCTGTTAAGGGTCAAGTTACCTGAGATCCTATGAGTTCCTCACTTGCTTCTTTTCAAAGACTGTTTAAGCAATAATTTTGTTTAAAAATAAAAACTCTATTTGAGCATTTAAAAAAAAATGTTTTTAGAGCAATTTTAGGTCAATAGCAAAATTGAGCAGAAAGTAGAGATTTCCATATACTCTCTGCCCTCACACGTGTAGCCTCCCCCACTATTAACATCCCCCACCAGACTGGTACATTCATTACTATTGATGAACCTACATCGACATGTCATTATCACTCAAAGTCCATAGCTTACGTTAGGATTCATTCTCGGTGGTACACATTCTATAACTTTAGATGAATGGCATGTCGCCACCATTATTGTATCATACAGAAATGTTTCACTGCCCTAAAAAAACCTCGGTACTCAACCAGTTCATCCTTCCTTTCCCCCTAGCTTCTTAAGACTTTTCAAATTGCCTATCAACCAACATAAGAATAACTTTTAGAAGGGTAAACGTAGTCAAAATAATAACCCCAATTAACTCTTTGTCAATGTGATTTTTACTCAAATTCTTTCAGGTGATGTTTTTCCTGGAATCTGTACATTTTTTGTATGATTTCCTTCCTGTGTGTGTCTGAAATCAGAAGTCACATAAGGGTTCTGCAAAAAGATAGTAGAACTCCCTCGGCCATCCCAGCCTCTCAGTGTTCCTCCCTTGCACCCAGATGTTGATGACCCTTCTATGAGCCCACTGTGAAACTGAAAGCTGGGAGCCTTTCATTTTAAGCCTCATTATCTCCATGACTTACATCCTCAGGGAGCTGCTTTGTGCATTTTTTTTTTCTCCAAAGCAAGCCCTTGCCTGCAGTGCACAAGAAACCGTATAGGCAGGCAGAAAAGCAGTCCGCTTGGACTCCAGCAATTCACTTAGGCATCTGTCTATCCTGTCTCCTCGTGCTCTGTACACCTGGATGAGTCTTGTCGAATCTCCAGCTTTGGGTCTCATCATTAAACTTTGCTTATTCCATGCAAAGGAAGGTGAGAGTGACAGACATTTCAAATTGGCCCTCACCCTCTTTTCTGTTTTCACTCCTAGATATCTGACTAGTCCTCTATTTTTAGTACAGGAGTTGGCCAAGTCCAGGCTTATCTAGGAATCCTTTCTTTTGAACTAATTAATCTATTGGTTATTTTCTCAAGGCATTTTCCACAAAATATAATCAATTGTCTTTTTTACTCTTAAAAAGAAGGAAACTCACTTCTCTGAGTACATTTGTTCCCTCAAAGCAAAAAGAAAAAAAGTGAATATGCTACTCTTTGCCCAGGATGATACTTACCACCAGAAAATGAGCAGGCCATCCTGGGAAGCTGGGATCGGGGTCATGTGTTACATTGGAAATGGATTGAAGAAGAGGCAGAGCTATTAGTAGCCTGGGTCTCTAAACAAAAAGGCATGAAAAAAAAAAAAAAACAACTCTGCATGCTACACTGGAAATGTAACAGTAGGGAAAGATTTTATATTGACCAGGAAAAGCACCATGTAGGCTAAGTGTAGGTGGAGTCATATGGGGTGGTATGGAGGCTCCCAAGAGGCAGGCTTCAGTAACAACCATAGCCAAGTAAATTTCTTCTCAGGACTCATTTAATCGCAGGGCTTTTGTTTTGCATCAGGACAGTGCAAAGCCAGGGAAGGGGGGCTATGAGTTTGGGACTAGGGCTGAATGTCTTGGGATGAGAAAGGTAGGCTGACCACTGTCCCCAATAACCCATCTCCTGCCATCTGCTATATAGCACTCTGCCTCTCCCACATATGAATGTTTTAAAGAATACTCATGTGGCTGAGTAGTGCTGGCTGCACCAGCAAATAACCTTCCTTCTCATTCTACTCTTGCCACTTATGAGCAGAGGGAAGATGCTGAAAGCTTTCCATAAGAGCAGTTTTAAAATTTGGCCTTGCATTAGAATCATCTCAGTAGCTTTAAAAAAAATTCCTAAGCTCAACTTCAGATCGACCCTATTAGTATTTCTAGAAGTAGGGCTCATGGACCTGCATTTTCAACCTCCCCAGCACATGATGATGCGTCTATCTAGGCCTGAGCCCAAGAACTGACACTGGAGAACTGAGCCCATGTAGCTGCAGACTATAGCCTTGGTTCGCATTGGCCATGCCTCCTTTTGGCTTTTTATGTATGTGCAGTGGGAGCCAGACACTCTGAATATTTTCTTTTTGCACTCTGTGCTCAACTCATAAAGAAATGCCCTGACAATCCCAGGGTTTATATACATGTAGGAAGAATGTGGAAGGATCCAGGATTTGTTTATTTCACTCTCCTCTCCTTTTCCCCATAGAGAGCCAAGCTACGCATGCAGTGAAAAACAAAGGAAAAAAAGTATTCAGTGTCAATCCTCTGAATGAAAAGAAGTTTATAGTGAACCATCCATTAATGATCTTAGTGAAGAGCTGGAGTTAGCAAGGTCAGCTGATGACATAATCAGTGTCAGTGCTAAGAGTTGCAAAGGAATATGGGCATTTTAGATGGGCTTTAAATTTAGGAACGCTAAAAAAATAACTCCTGGATTTGTAAACTTTTCAGGCATCCTGCAAAAAAATACTAAGTGCTGGTGTCATGAGTTAAGAAAACAGTGTCCAGAAATCACTTCAGGACTCTTGTTTGCCTGTTTGATACTTCACAGTATGTTGGTAGAAAATGAATAAACATTGCATTTAGAAGTCACTTTACTTTTTTCTTCTTTCATAATTATCTGAGCATAGCTAATGACTTTGGATTTGGTTTCTGAAAAACAAGAGATCATATGAAAGTTTGGACTTCGTATTTCTAGCATGTAACGTGGAATTTTCAGTAACAATATTCTGACTTTCCAAGGCATGGACAGTCCAATTAGAGAAGGCACCAATCTCTTCTAGCTTTCTCAGGCTAATTGTCTCACTAAGGATCAGAAAAATACTGATGCACAATATCAACAATATTCGATTTTCTTAACACATCCTTTACTTAGTTTCTCATTGCGAATACTACTGTGCTCTCTCCCTTTCCCATTTGGCCCATGCCCTCTCCATACACATAGGTCAGGCTCTTATTTAACCAAGCATCCCTGACACACAGCTCAGAGCCTGATTCTTTCCAGAGAGATGTGGGTCCCCAGGAGAATAGGCCAGTGGTGAGGAACTCCAGGATCCTGGTCAGACCATACCACCTGAGCTGGAGGAATGCAACTGTTCTCTTCAACTCATCTGTGCAGCACTTCTCTAGCATAGTGGATTATGGGGAAAATGCAAAATGATCAGCCTATTAAAGAGGGACAAGGAAGTAGAAAGGTGATGCTACAAAAGAGATGCTGTTCAACTGTCGATAGGATGGAAGAAATGATAGGAGAAAAAAATTTCTCTTTCTCCATCCCTCTCTCCCCAGTTTTCTTCCTCTACTTTTTTTTTCTCACATTCATGTACACACACCATACAAGACTACAGTTTTTTTTCAGTGTAGAAATTGTGTCTTATTCATCCTTGTGTCCCTGGAGTCTCTCCCGGGGTAAGTGCTATGGACTAAATGTTTGTGTTCCCCACAAATCCATGTGTTGAAGCCCTAATGTCCAGTGTGATGGTATTTGGAGATGGGGCCTTTGAGAAATAATTAGGTCAGGAGGGTGAGAATAGTGCCCTTATAGGAAGAGATAAAAGAGAGGTGATTTTGTGTAAGGATTCCACAGGAAATTGGCTGTCTGTATAATAGGAAGAGGGTCTTCATCAAGCCTGACTATGCTGACACCCTGGTCTCAGACTTCCAGACTCCAGAATTATAAAAAATAAATGTTTGTTATTTATGTCACCTAGTCTATGGTACTTTGTTATAGAAGCCTGAGCTAAGACAGTAAGCAATCAATAAATGTCAACTAGATTACTCAAGGTGTAGCATTTTAAGATACTGTTTAATTTTAATATCTACGTGAAGTGGTAAACTGAAATAGGAAGCTCTGTCTTCCTCATAATGACTACTATTTTGTAACTTGGAAAAGATGTAAGGAAAATAATTTATAATTCAAAGAGCTATTAGTGGCAAAGCTGTACCTGAACCAGAGTCTACAGTCCCCGTCCTTCACTGCAACTCTATGTTGCTTCTCAATCACTTGGTGAGGTAAGGTAGGTACGGTAGCAATGACTATTATTCCAATTTTCCTGCTATATTAAAAATTTTTCCAAATTTAAGATTTGGAAAAATGGCTAAAAAAAAAAAAAAACACCAAAGGAAATAAGACAAAGTATCAAGCAGTATCATCTAACTATAAATGTAGATATTAAAGCGTAGTGCAGGTCCCAGCCTGAACTAGCCACACTCACTTGGGGGCCTGACTCAGCAGAGTTTGGCTTGCTGCCTCTGGGTCACCCCTGAAAGCCACACTCACTAATAAGACTTTCTGAGCACAGCCCACCCAGAGCTGAACTGACTGCTTTAGTTCCCAAAAACTAAAGTGATAAAATTGGGCCATATAAGGCCTTGGCCTTTCTTGGGAGAATGCAAATAATAATGGGGAGTCTATCTGCAAGTAAATACACAGATGAGGCAGATAACTTATTCTTTCACATGCTATTCAACCAATGTTTATTAAACACCTCCTAAGAACCCCCAGCTTCCTCCTGCCTTGAAGAGAAGCATGCTGACTTCATTTCCTCCCAGGGGCTGCCTCCCAGACAACCACCCCTCACAAATCCAAGCTGAAAGACCCTTGTTCTCTGTGTACAGAGCAATGTTTCTGTACATATGTGGTAATGAGAACCCTGTGGAGAATTCTGGATGGAAGCTAAGTAAATCTTCCTCTGCGCTGGGAAGCCAAGCCTATATAACTGGTCCCTGTTCTTGAAGATGAAACAGGAGTAAACTTAGCAAGTTTGACCTGGGGTGAACCATGCTGGTATCAAAATAACATATTTCATCCAGACTTCTCAATTATTCCATACCTTGACTGGTCTTTTGCTGGTCTCATGAACAAAAATTTACCTTTTGTCCAAAGTCTGCCCTACATCTAAACCTGCCTTGTGTATAACCTGCCCAGTCCAGAGGGAGGTGAGCAACCTGTGTTACATACTTTCTTTCTTAGACGGTTTCAAACCTTTATCTGCACTGGCCAGTGACCTCTGCCTGACCTTTCTCCACCACCCCACCCCCCATTGACCACACTTCAGCCTACATCCCCTAAAAGCCCAGCTGGAAAGACCCACTCTATGACCCACTCTCCCAACTTCTCAGAGCTTGGCCAGCCAGAACACCAGTAGTCAGATACTTAACATAGTAAAAATAAAGTAACCCAGCACTCAAATGATGCATAATATATAAATTCCTAAATATATGTATAATTTATTAATAAAGTAATATGTGGTAATAGTAAGAAGAAAGAAACATTTTAACACTGATTTGAAACTTGTGGGAGAGCTATACATTTATTAAGTAAATCTCTGTATGAAAATAGGATATGAGAATTTATGATAATATGGTCTACATATTTTCCTATCTTTATTCTCTCTGGTTTTTGTCAGTTCATGTCCTTCTGTGAACCTCTTAATTTCTACTTTGCATACATTCATTTTTTATCCTAACTTCTAGGGATGTCTCCTTATTAAGCTATCATCCAAAGCATCAATTAAGCACCTGCATATCCATAGGACTTTTCAGGGGCTGTCTTCCCACATATTTTCTATTTATGTTTCATTGAGTGTCTCTTTCCAGACTTGCCTTGTTTTTCCAGTATATTTTGTGTCACACTCTCTCTGTGGGTTATTCTTTATGGCTCCATGTTTATTTCCATGTTTATTTGTATTCTTACCTTGTGATTTTATAATCCATTTTGTGATCAACCTGAATTGTTTTATAAACTCTAGCATGGTCTATATAAAGAATAATATTGAATATAATTGCAATGGATTGAATAGGTCAATTAGTAGTCTACCTGTGAAGTTAGGATCTCTTATTATGATACTCTGCCCCAGTAGAATATAAAATATATGAATTGCATAGAACTCCAGTTTTCAGGGATAGCAGATGCTTTACTCTAATATGGCATATTTATCCGAAGGGTGGTCTGATTTCATTTCTTATCTATGAACCAGTCCTGACTTTTTTCTTCACTTTACTGAGTGACCCATAGACTGGGGATTGTGTAAGGCCTGCCTGGATTCATGAAAAATAGTTAAATTGAAGTGATTGAAACTGAGGTGAATGGTTGAGAGAATTAAACACGGTTTTAGGGCATAAACACTAATGAATACTAAAAGATACAAAACCATCTTTCCTGACACCAGTATCTCTGTAGATATTTTCTAATGTGACAGCCTTATAAGAAATTGGGACATCAGTAGAGCAAGGAACAGTTGGATTGGGCAGCACTGTGTGATTTGGAGCTATGAAATTTTGAGTTTCATGGTGAAAGACTGTTAGATTGGAATTTCATATGTTGAACTCAATGAGCTATGAGGCTCATCCAAGCAAGAACATACAGTTTTTATGATTCCAGGGTGAGTGCTGAGGGGTGGTGTTGTGTGACCGAAGAGTGTGAGAAAGAACTAGCCATCAGGACTGCACCTTAATGCTGTGGGAAAGTCAAATAGCCATTCTTCCAGAGCAAGAAGTATTGGCTTACAGTCCAAATCTATCAAGGTGACTCCATATGTTAATAGGCAATTGTTGAATAGCTTCCAAATGTCCCCTAAACTTTAGCCAATAAAGGCTTTCCAAGACTCTGAGGTAAATTCTAGGTCTATGACAATCTCTCCCTTCCCACACACCCAGTGAATTTAAAAGGTTCAGTAGGTGCAACTTAATTCTTTCATTCAAACAATATGATGGAAATGTGATTCTAAAGGGACCAAAGAACAGACAGAGAAATCAAGGCCTGTACAAACAAAATCAAATGAGGTTTTAAAAAACGGTAAAGCCTCAAAGCTTTTTTTTTTTTTTTTTTTTTTAGGAGAAATTGTCTTCAAAATGACTCGTACCAAGTCACATAAAATGAAAATCCATTTGAAGATATAAAAAGAATGCACCAGCTTTCCTTGTTTGGTGCCGCAACTTTACTGTTATGAATTGTCATCTTTTTCTGAGCTAAATTTTCTTGGTCTGTTTTCAGTGTGATGTTAATGGGATATTTTCAAAATTCCACATCTGTCCCAAGCTACAAAGAAGCATTTATAACTATCAGCTTGAGGCCTTCTTGTTATAGGATTCTTAAATATAGACTCTAAATATTCTACATCTTTCAAAACCATTGATCGCCATTGATCAAATAGACTAAACTGCTTTTGAGTCTCTTTGGATCCCTTGCATAAATACATATTGAGGTGCTGTTTTAAATGTCCATTAGATCTTAACATTTCTCTTTGGAACCATTACCATTTATCATATGACTGTAAATATAGATTCAGGGATGTTTAAAACACACATTATTTACCTGGCAAGCCTTAATGGTTCCAAAAGATGCATTAGAGCCCGTTTATAACTCCACTCCAGGAATAGATCTCGAATACCTCCCATATATGACTTTTATTTTATACCAAAGGAGGAGATTATGCTACTGAGTAATTTATCCAGTGTTTTAAATAAAATATATTTTCAAAACTTGTGCACTCAACAATCTTGTGGCTATTTGTAAAAGTAAGTTGCTTTTGACTGGTTTTGCTGAAAGAAATTTTAAAGCAAAGAAAAAGGAAAATTTTTTATCTTTAGAGTAAAAAATGTTTAGATTTCTATTTTTATTAACATTTATCACTTGAAATTAACATGCATATATAGTTCAAACACTATATTTCAGAAAATCTGATGATGAAACATAACGACTACTGGAACCAATTAGAGTCTAAAACCTCCTTCACATGTGTGGAAATTTGGTTTGATAGAGGAAGCGTATAAACCAGTGGGGAAAGAATGGACTACTCAGTAAGCAATGGATAATCAGTTATCCTCAAGGACAAAAATAGACTCTTACCTTACACTGGACCCAGATAGATTCTATGTGGATTAAAGAGTTAAATGTGAAAATGAAAACTTCAAAAATTTTAGTAGAAAATATCAGAATATTTTATGACCTCTGGGTAGAAAAAGATTTGTTAAGGTATAAAACTCCGCCAACTTTAAAGGCAAGGACAGACAAATTAGGCTATATTAAAAATGTATAGCATCTACATAAAATATATACCAAGTTGAAAGACAATCTAGAAAAAGATATTTGTAATGTGTATCACATTAAAGGATTAGTATCCTGACTATATAGATAACTTCTACCTATTCCCAAGAAAAAAACAAACAACAAAATTGAAGTGGGTAAAGGGTGGGAGTAGAATGTAGAATAATCACAAAGGATCACACGCAAATGTCTGACAAACATACGTAAAGATGCTCTCCATTACTAATGACCAGGCCAAGGCAGAATGAAGCAAAAACAATGCCATTTTACCTCATCAAGTATGCAAAAATAAAATATTTGAGAATGCCAAGAGTTGGAAAAATTGTGAAGCAACAGGAACACTGGTGTGTTGCTAGTAAGAATTTTAATTCTCATTGCAACTTTAGATGTATTAATTTGGCAAGATGTAATAATGTTGAAGACATATATTACCTACTTCCGGCAATTCACTGCTAACTACAGAGCCTAGAATAAACTTTTCACATGTGTATCAATGCACAGGTGTCAATACAAAAAGATATTGATTATTTGTAATAGTGAAGGTTTGGAAACAGTTTGCCCATTAGTAGGATTAATAAATAAATTGTAGCATAGTCATAAAATGCTAATGGCTTTTTGCTAAGTATACTAAATAGAAAAATAAACATTCTGAATGGAGTAGAGCTATGTATACAACATTGAGAAATCTCAAAGAAATTATATTGAAGGAAAAATTGGCAAACTGGTAATATAAAGTTTGGAAACATACAAAATAATGTCATGTATCCATGTATTTATACACGTGAGGAGAAATGTAAAACATTCAAGGGAATGAAACACCACTTCAATCTAGTCTTTGACTCTAAGGAGGGAGCATAAATGATGGATGAGAGAGGTATATTGGTTTCTTTAATTGTATTGTAAATTTTTAAAAAATCTGGAGCAAATATGGGAAAATACTTAATTGGTAAAGCTGGATATACTTGGATGCTCATTATGTTATTATTTATTTTTTAATTCTTGAAATATTTCTATTTTAAAATAAGAAATACACATAATAATTCTCTTCCTGACTCCTTTCCATTCCTTGTATCATTTTCCAGAGGCACCCATTATTATCCACCATTAGCAGCTGCTTCTAGCAGTTACTGCACTATCTCTAGTTAAGTTGAAAATCTTAATTGAAATATTATCTGTTTACCATGATGAAAAGTAATTATGGTACTCACCATTCTTCTGCAATTTTGAAACATAGTTATATTAAAATGTTTTCTTCTTTTATTGGTTTGTACTGAGTTTTAAGAAACACGTTATACTTAAATCTTAACTTCTTCCATCAATTATAGATAGAATTTCTTTCTCCTCTGCTTTCTAAGGTGGGATCCCTCTTACCACTTTCTTCCCCTTCCACCTCTGAGACATGCCCATTTGTGCTTTTACATTATTCAAATTGATAACATCTACATTCTGTTCCATAATCATAATTAAATCTTCTGTGCTTTGTCTCTGAGCTAATTCTAAAAGATCAAAATCAGTAAGGAATATTTATATTTTTGTGATTATTACTATGACTTAAAACAGATTCAAGCAATGAATCATGATTTTATTTATTTTCTCATATTGCTTTTTGCTTTCTCTGGAAATTTTGATTGCCTTTATTTCTTGAATTAGCTGCCATTGTTATTTCCTTAAATTGTTCAAATGTCCTACAATATCAAGCATTCTATTTGAGGGGCTGATATGATTAGGAAAGATTTTTTTTTTTAAGTGTAAATGAATCTGGACAGATAACTAAAATTTCTTATAGAAGTCTAGAGTTCAGGAGAGAGAAACTACTTGAATGCCTAACTTATCATTGTTAAATGACATGTTAAAATGATTTTTTGAATTTCAACTTTATATTAATCTGGGATTGAAATCTTTTTGGAAGAAATAGCAACCAAATGTGCAACATAAATTCTATCTCTAGCAAAAACCAAGAGGATATACTTGATCTAGACTCACCACCAAATAGTCTTTCTGTGACATGTCACTGGGTAATTTTAGCTCTCTAATATTTCAATAGTATCAGTCTGTCCATTTACCTCTCTCTGTTAGTTTTATGTTACTGCATTACAAATTACCGCAAGTTTAGTTCAGGGCTCTGTAGGCCAGAAGTCTGGGTAGACTTAGGTAGGTTCCCTTTTTAGGGTTTCAAAGACTGAAATCAGGGTGTTAGCTGGGCTGATTTGTTGTCTAGAGGCTATGAGAAAGAATCTGCTTCCAGGCTCACTCAGATGGTCAACAGAATTCTGCTCCTCACAGTTTTAGGAATGAGGCCTCATGGTTTTAGGAATGAGACCCTTTTGTCAGCTAAAGGTTGCTCTCTGTTCTTTGTGCCCACCTGCATTTCTGCTCATGTGACCCACTCCATCTTCAAACTTCAAATTTATAACTTCTGTTGTCAGCTGAAGAGGGCTCTCTACTTTGAAGAGCTTCTGTGATTAGATCAAGCCCACCTGGGGCTTTAATTACATCTACAAAATCCCTTAAAGCTGCACCTAGATTAGTGCTTGATTGAATAACTGGGGTATTCTTGGGGGTGGGGGCATCTTTAGAATTCTCTCCACAACTCTGTCACCTTCCTTCCTTCCTTCCCATCTGTCTACCTACCTACCTACCTACCTACCTATCTGCCTAATTTATCTAGCACCTATCTGTCTAGCATCTATCTAGCCATCTATCTATCTAAATATATGCCTGTGTCCATGCTATTTTATTTCTTATTCCAGAAAATACACAAAGTGGTTCAGACTTTTCAAAAAGAGCATACGGTAAAAGTAAAGTGAAAGAAAAAGAAAAACACAGGTAAAGATGCTCTTGATCTCTCCATTAGTGTGGGTAAGTGGGCCAAGTAGAAGAGTAAATGTTATCCATGAAGGCAGTGAACTAACACTAGACTGTAATGGAAGAACTAGTGTCACTTTCCTCCATCTAACTGAGCCTGACCTTTAGGTCCAGCAGCAAATCCAAAGTCTAAAGCTTGGAGTTATGGTAAGAAATTAAAAGGAAGTTGGGCAACATGAGACTATCTAGTTCTTTGTGTCTGGGATGGCAGTAAATACTCAGTTGTAATTTGTGAGCAGTACATATCACTCAGTTTTTGAATTCACAAATCTATAATATAAAATATATAGTAAATAAAGAGAGAGAAAGTTTTTTAGAGTAAGGACACTCAATTAGCGCACATTTGGTCCTGTCCAAAATGTCCACAGAGACATTTGGCCAAAAGATTCTTGATATTTGGTGCTGTCCAGAACATTTATGAGTATATTTGGTCCATGCCAAATGTTCCTTGATATTTGATCATGTCAAAAACATCCATGCTTGAAAATGTCCCAGGGTTCAAATAGCCCATAAGGTTTATTTATAGTTTTGGTTTTCAGGACTGATACATAAAAATACTACCGTGTTTTATTGGTTCACTAATTGTGTTGTGTTTGTATTGCCAATAATAAGTCTTCTTGCCTCAGTAGCCTAGCTGGTAATGGCACATGATCAAGGACATTTTGGCATGGACCAAATGTCACCACAGACGTTTTGGACAGGCCCAAATACCAAGGACCTTTTGTTATGATCCAAGTTTCTCTATGGACATTTTGTCCTGCTAAGTGGACACCCATGTGGCAGACCACATGATCTTGCTGTCTAATTTCTTGAATCAAATATCCAACAATGCATACCAGAGTCTAGGGGTTAGGTAGGCAAAAGGCAAGCACATTGGCCCTTCTGTAATTGATAGAATATGCTCTCAGAGGGAGCAATTTCTGGGAAGAATAAAGTATCTTGTCCCAAGTAAGTGCGAAATACCATATTTCTCATGGCTTTTCCAGTTTTTTTTTTTAATCTCTCTAATACTTTTTGAGAGCATACCACATTCTACACGCTTTTCTATAAGGAATGACACTTAATCCTCGCATCAGCCCTGCAAGGTGTATATCCTCATTCCTGCTCTTCAGAAGGATAAAGAAGAAAGTGATGAGGACATGTAAATGTGGCATGTATTCCATGTCTTACATGGCTGTCGATTGGTAAGGACTAAGTGAGGGGCCTTTCATATTTCATTTTATTTATTCTTCACAGTTCCATGAAGTAGGCCTTATTGCTTTCATTTCACAGGTAGGGAAATTAACACTCAGAAATGAAACAGGACTTGCTGATATCAAGCTGGATTGGTAAACTTGGACTTAACCCTGGTGTGTGTCTCCAAGAACTCCTCTGATGGGAAGGTGGCAGGAAGGTCTCAGAGAAGTGCTTGAGGGGGGCAAATTTTATGTTTAAATTAAAAATGTAATAAAATACACTCAGAGGTGTGATATTCAAATTTTAACACATCGGAGATCAAAATATATGACTACCCTGCCCTGCAAAATAAAATAATAGTAACCCACTCCACATAGAGTTCCCTGTCTCTGGTCCCACTCAATTGTTCTTGGCACCTCCCTCTTCATAGCCATTCACACCCAACCAGTCTTCCCATTTTGAATCCCTAGTCCAGGTCAGCATCCCTGCTACACACTCAAATAACACTCTGTAGCACTTATTACAATGATTATTAAATAATACTTTGTGTAATCACTTTTGTTTATGTCTGTCTTCCCTGCCAGATTTAAATTTGAAGAGGTGGCAAAGAAAGTTCTTCACCACTATATCTACAGTAGTGACTTATTGAATCTATAAATAAACACCAGTTAAATCATTTATGTGGAGACTTGTGACAAAAGTTTTTCTTCCGCCTCTTTAATTGAAGAGAAACCTGAGATTACAAGACATGCTGTCATGCTGTTAAGGAACTGTTACTTGCTGTGACTCCTTTTTGGCATGAATCAATATTTTTTCTGTATTATGGAACTAACAATAACCAAAAAAAAAGGTGGGGGCCAAAATAAATTGGATGCTGATTTCTGTAACTACCAATTTTAAATTTAGGTGTTTATAAAAATCACCATATAGTTTGGTGATATACAAAATAAAAATTATAAACTTGAATTTATGACATAGACCTAGCTTCATAAAATACTTCTTTGATCTAGTTTATATTGGAAGATGTAATATGAGATTTGATTTGAAACAGAATTAAATAACTACTGATAGAACTTCCAGAAAAATGATGCTAGGCACAAAAGAGGTCATAATTTAAAAATTTTAAATGAGAGACTGACTGATTGACTGACTGATTGAATGAATAAAAGAATGAATGCTATATTTGGTGTTATAGACTAAACGTGCCCCCTCCAAGATTCAAATGTTGAAATCCGCCACGTGTTGGAGTTAGGAGGTAGGGCATGGGGAGGTACTTAGAGTTAGACAGGTCGAGAGGGTGGAGCCCTTATAAAAGTCCTGAGAGAGCTTGCTCCTTCTCTGCTCTCACCTTGTGAGGATATGATGAGAAGCCAGCAATCTGCAACCCAGAAGAGGTCCCTCACCAGATGTGACTGTGCTGGTATGCTGATCTCAAACTTCCAGCTTCCAGATCTGTGAGAAATAAATTTATGTTTACAAAACCACCCAATCTATGATACTTTGTTAGAGCAGCGCGAATGAACTGAGACATTTGGTAAATGCCCACATTAGTCCTGTGGCTCCTATTCCCACTTTATTCATCAGCCAACCATCTCTTTCCCTCCTTTTTTTTTTTTTTTTTTTTCATTTTTACCCCCTTCTCTCCTCCCAGGCACAACATCTTTCTTTAAATGAAGATTTTTTAGTAAAAAGCTTTAGTAAAGGTGTAGCTTTATAAAGAAACTTGTTCCTTTAGAAATAGCCTGGACATATACCATCCAAATTTTTTCTACAAATTTTTTTCTTAAAATAGCAAATAAGAAGCTCCTACTTGAAGAAGCCAGAAAATGTGAGAACAATATTTATTCTTGGTTTAAAGACAACAGAAAAAAGCAATAGAGAGACTTTTATTTTATGGGTTTTTCTAATGTTTGTGTTTTGACTTTTAAAATTATTAAGATTTTCATAAATATTTGAACCCTGTGGAAATAATCTCATCAACATTCTATTTCTAGGTCTATAAAGCAATTATAAGCTTGAAAGTGCTATTTTATTGTAATAAAAAGGAGAGTATTGGTGATATGTGGTTTGTGGTTTATTAAAGCCAGCTTGCTAAGACTTTTAAATGAGTAACTGCCAGCATAATTACTGTTTTACATTATGTGATCTGTGCTTGGCTTTTTTGGTGAGTCAGTCTTTCTACAGGTTTATGGTGCTCTTGCTTGCAGGACTAAAGAAAATGTAGTTCAATAATTCAGCATCTATAGCATTACCTGTAACTGTGAATCTGCTTTCCACAAAGTGTTCTAGAGATTCTTTGAGTCAGATCTGGAACAAGAATACTCTCACACTCTTGACTGCCTTGAGACCCCAGTCTCCCTAATGCCCTCCCTGTTTCTTCCTTTTCTTTCTTCTATCTGCCGAAGACCTCACATCTTCCCAGACAGCCCCATCTCTCCCTTTACTCAAGGAGGCGGGCTCTCACGCTCGTTGACTAGGTACTAATGCATTGGAAGTGTGTGTCTTTGGGGCCTCCGATGCCAAAGCAGGGATCTGGCTCACCTGTTTTTCCCCAGTTCTCCTGCTTCCTGCCTTAGGTCACCTGGACACTGGAGATAGTGATAAAAGAAATCACTCCTCTAAATAATCTCCTTCTCCTCTTACTGCCTATAATGCATATTGATTCTAAGACCCAGTTGTCACTCAGGTGTACTGCCTTCTCAGTTTTGTCCTTGTACTCTTGTCTCAGACAAGTAGATTACAAGCTCCTCAAGGCCACCTTTGTTCTCCTCCCTTTTGTAACACTCATAGCAACTTGCATATAATACATGGTAATGAAAACCGGAAAAGAGAGACTAACCCTACAGGATGCTCCTGCTTGTCTGAAGCTGCCCTGAGGGCACCAGGGAGATCAGACTGGGGAGGCAGGTGTCCTTTCTATTATCCTTCTGAGCTTTCTTTCACCTCTTAGAGTTTGTGGGGGTCAGGAAAAAAATAAACTAAGAGGAACCCTTTTAGAGATAACTAACGGTCTTCTATGTTCTAGTTTAGTTTTAGGTGAGCTAACATAGCTAGTTCGCTATGGTAATCATCACCACTTAAACCACTAATACCCTCTTTTGTTGCTATTTCACCACCCATTGATTGTATCTTCATCTGAAATGGTAAAAAGGTAACATGTACTATGAAAGGAAATTTCTGCTGTTGATGAAAAGTAATACGGAAATGAAGATTCTCTTCTTTCGTTTATAATCCTCATATCTTGATAGGCCTCTCTGGCTCCTAAGATGATGACATAGATGTGCTTTGTATTTTGGTTTGCCGTTCACTCAGGAAATAGTGTTTTATGTCATTCATATGTTTAAGGGTGTCACTAAAAGAACAATTTACATTAGTACATCTTCCTCTTCTCTCTTCTTTATAAGAGTTCATTATATCTTTATAAGAGTTCATTGAAAGACCATGTAATGATAACCACTGCAGGAACTGAAGAAAAATCATACAATTTATAGAATGACACATGCTGAGCAGATAGCGGAGATCTAGAAACTATGAATTAATAAGCAGACTCTGCAGCGAAATTTTAAATTCTTCAAAACCCTGTCATGCTGATTGTCTATATTCTGAGACTAATGATGATTCTTCTGGTTGAAGAACTAGGAGCTTATGTGCTTTTATGGTGCATATCACCTAAAATAACAGACATATTATTTTAAAACAAGACACAGCATTTTTATATATTTATCTACTTAATGACCTCATATTTGCCTTTGCAGCATAATCTGTGTTCCAGTCAGGGGCCTTCAGGGATTAACCACACATAAAATGTTGTCTTTGAGGAAAATTTTCCTGCAACCAAATTGAACCAAGCTAATTAGAATATTAGCATGACTCACAATATTTATCTAATAATTATGTCTAAGAAATTTATATTCAGGGTAAATTTATTGACACATTCTTTTTATGGAAGAAAACACATCTCACATATTGATTTACTGAGCTAAAAGCAAATGAGCCAGTATGGCCATGGACTAATAATGATAATACATTTAGGAATTTCTCAAATTACCCTTATATTCTTTCACAGGTCTTACCTTACTTGATTTTCAATAATAGAAAGATTTTTATATAGTCTACATTACCTTATCTGAACTCTTAGGGCCACGTATAGTTTTTAAATTAAGAGTTTCAGATTTTAAAGATAATATTGCACATATATCATGTATTACCCAGCATCCAGTTGTCATACAGTATTCCTTGTAGTCAAGCACAGTAATATTGCTGCAGTGAAACTTATAAATAGTTATAGGAAATAAGTTAGATAATAAATATGAAGAATCTCATATCAGCTTAAATTAGGTTTTGCCAATAAATGATTTAGTGAGGAAAATTGGTTTTTAGAGATTGGGGACTTGACAAATATGTAAGGGATTGTGAAGCTACATAAAATATATGTTAAACCCAGGTTTTTACTTACATAAGCCAAGAATGTTTCATAGACATCACTTACCAATTTTTTATTTAACAAAAAAAATTGTCATGTTTTCAAAATAAAATTTTAATCATTTTGCTCAGGTCTCCTTTTTGCATTCAAATGTATTCTCTTCTGAAGAATCTTTCCCCCAGGTCATAACTCTTAAACTTCCCATTTTTAACAGTAAAAACAATATGTGCTTTGGAGCCAGGCATATCTAGATTTAATCCTACGTGACATTCTATAATTTACTTGAACTTTTGTTACCTCTTTTTATTCACCTCTAAATCAAGAATAATTATGTATATCTTGTAAGGTTTATATGAGAGCTTATATATATATATATATATAAATATATATTAGTAATATATAATAAATGTATACATGTATTTAGTAAGCTATACTTATACTCTTTATTTAGTACTCTATATTTAGTGAATATGTATATATAAAGCTATATATACATATGTACATATTAGTAATATAACTATAGTAATATATAGTAAATATATATTTATATATAAAATACATATCTAGTTATACATAAATGTATATTAGTAACAGTAAATATGTGCACACATACATACATATATTTAGTAATATATATTTATAGTACATATATACACACATTTAGTAATATATATTTATAGTACATATATATATTTAATTTTTTATATATAAGCTCTTACATAAATCTTACAAGATAAATATTAGTATATACATAGTGTTTAGGCTAAAGGAATTTGTGGCAAATACTACTAATTGTTTACCCAATGTCCTTGTCCACCTCATCTTGCTTAATGGCAGAACTTTACTTTTTAGCTGGTGCATGGCCACTATAATAGATGATTACGTCTCCCAACCTTCCTTGAAGCTGGGCATGGCCATGACACAAAATTTTAGCCAGTGAAATGAAAGCAGAAGTGCTGGTGGCACCTTCCAGGAAACCTGAAGAAACAGTGAGCGTGGTATACCCTTTGTTCTTTCCCCTTTGTTTCTTTTTCTCCCCTGGAGTCCCCATAGGTGCTCTAATAGACATCCCTGAACCATGATGGAGGGCTCCACCCCAGGGATGGTGGCGTAATGAACAGAAGATACTTGGCAGCAACTTGCTACTTTGTGGAGCTGGCTTTCATGCATGGTACTTCCTACTTCTGGGTTTCCTTTGTGCAAAAGGGAAGCCTTAGCCCATCTTGTGAAGAAGCCCTGTTATTTTAGGTTTTCTGACATGTATAGCTGAACCTAACTGATAAAGCTTTCAATAAATGTTGGTTATCTTGAGCTATCCTAACAGTCTACTTCTTATTGGCACCCATAACTCTCTGCAGTTCTGAACCTTCCAGTTGTTCCTTCTGGTTAATTCCTGTGGTGCATTCCCAGCCAGCTGTGGGTGACTTCTCTGCATCCCTTGCCTGGCAATGCCTTTTTTCTCTTGACCCTTCAGAATGATCTTGGTTTAACCGGCAGTTTGTTACATAAGTCTTTTTCCATGATATTTCTGTTTCATCCTCCTTTCATTTCCTGCAGCCTTTTAAAAGATCTTCTCAGGAGTCTCATCTAAAATTCTTTTAATTCTGATTTTGTAATTCTAGAACTCTTTTGATGTTTCCTTGTGAAATACTTTATTAGGTCTTCTTTTTACCTCCTTGCTCCCAATTTCTCCATCACATCTTTCTTTAGTTTTATGTTTCTATTTTAGAAAAAATTTCTCTCCATTCTTTTATTCTCTCTTGGGATTAAATCGGCTTCTTCCAGAAGGCAGTATAGCTTCAGAAGTGAAGCTCATACACCTTCACAGCCCTCTAAAAAGTGATGTGCACGTTATGTTAACATTTATGTACACTTAAAACACACAAAACAGTAGTATATATTGTGTGGGTACACAAACATTTAGAAAAAGTAAGAAAAGATGCACTGAGTATATACTTATCAACTTTAATAGTGATTACACATGTGGAAACAGCAAGAGAAATGGGATTAGGCAGGGTTCTTCAGTTATATATATATAACTTTTTAAACAACTTTATTGAGGTATAACTGACATATAATAAGCTATATATATATTTAAAGTGTACTATTGCATAAATCTTGACATATGTATGCACAATGAAACCGTTACCACAACCAAGATAGTGAACATTATCCATTATTCCCCAAAATCTCCTTCTACCGCTTTGTAATTCCTTACATTAACTCCCCCTCAGCCAGGCAAACCAAATGCTCTTCTGCTTTGTGTCACTATAGATTAGTTTTTGTTTTTGAGACTGTTTAACAAATGAAATCATAAAATATATACTCTTTTTGGATGTCTGGCTTTTTTCAGTGAGCATAATTATTCTGAGATTCCTCCATATTTTGTGTGCATCAATATTCCATTCATTTTTACTGCTGAATGGTAGTTCATTGTATAGATAAACCATAATTTGTTTGTCTGTTCACCTATTGCTAGACAATTTGGTTGTTTCTAGTTTGGGGGTGTCATAAATAAAGCTGCTAGAAAATTTTATGCAAGCCCTGAAGGAACATTTGTTTTTATTTCTCTTGAGTAAATACCTGGGAATGCCATGACTGGATCGTATAGTAGGCATACGTTTAACTTTTCAGAAACTGCCAAACTGTCTCCTAAAGCAGCTGTACCACTTTATGTCCCAAACAATAGTGTGTGAGGGTTCCACTTAATCCACACTGGCTCCAGCCTTTGGTACTGAGAATGCATAGTATATAATAGATGCACAGTGGTCTGATCATGGTTTTAATTTGCATTTCTCTAATGAATAATAATGCTGAATACCTTTTCATGTGTTTATTTGCTATCACCAGTTCCCTCTGTAAAGTATCTTTTTAAATTTTTTGCCGATTTTTATTGTTATTTTATTATTCTTGAGTTTTATAAGTTCTTTATATATTTTGGATACAAATACTTTGTCAGATATGGGATTTATTAACTTTCTTCCAGTATTTGGCTTGTCTTTTAATTCTCTTAGTGGTATCTTGAAGAGCAGACTTTTAAAATTTTGAGTAAAATTCATCACATTTTATTTTATGGATTGTGATTTTGGTGTCACATTTATAAAATCATCCCTAACCTGTGGCCACAAAGATTTTCTCCTATGCTTTTTTATTAGTTTTTGAGTTTAAGGTTTTATATTTAGCACTGTAATCCAGTTCAAGTTAATTTCTATACATGTACAAGATGTGGATAAAATTTATTTTTCTCTTTGTGGCAGAGGAATATCCAGTTGTCCTAGAATCATTTGTTGCTAGGACGGTTTTTCTCCACTGACTTTCCTTTGTCCTTGTGTGTGTGTGTGTGTGTGTGTGTGTGTGTGTGTGAGTGTGTAATGGGAGAAAGAAAAAGATTTCTGTACTACTTCTTTTGTTCTATTGCTATATTTTTTTATCTTTATGTCAGTAACTCAGTGCCCTAATTATAACTTTATAATAAGTTTTTAGTTCAGGCAATGTTACCCTTTCAATTTTTTTTTTTTTTTTTATGTACAAACTTGTTTTGGCTACTCTCAGTCTATTATATTTCCATGTGAATTTTAGAAGAGCTTTCAAATTACTATGATTATGCACCCTGGGCTTTTATTGGCATTGTTTTAAATCTATAGATAAATTGGGAAGAATTAAATCTTAACAATATTTTTTCTTCCTACCCATGAACATTGTATAACTCTCCATTCAGTTTCTCTTGTAGTATTTGGCAGTTTTCAGTATACTGGTCTTACACATTTTGGTCAGATTTATGCTCAGATATTTCTTATTTTTCATATTCTTCTAAATGGTACTGCTATAAAATTTCAAGTCCTCAGAGTTTGTTACTAATACATAAATAATAATGAATTTTTGGATATTATCTTTTATCACGTAACCTTGATGAACTCAATTGTTCTTGTAGCTTTTCTTGTAGATTCCATTGGATCCACAGTAAAATCCATTGGATTTTCTGCACAGATGATAATGTCACCTGGGAATAAGGACAACAGTACTTCTTCATTCCTGTGTGTCAATCCATATTGCCCTCTAGTGTCATTCTCCTGGTGCCTGGACTTCCTGTAACAATTCTCAAAGTTAGGGTTTGCTGTTGATAAATTATTTTACCTTTAGTATATATGAAAGAATATTGCACTTTTATTTTTGAAAGATATTTTCATTGTAGCCAGTTTTGGGTTTTTTGTTTTGTTTTGTTTTGTTTTGTTTTTAGTGCTATAAGGTTGTCGCTCCATTGTATTCTCATTTGCATTTTTTTCAGAGAGAATCTATGGTTATTGTTTCCTTTCCCTCTGTATGTTTTATGTGTTTTTAACTCTGACTGCTTTTAATATTTTTTTTTATCACTTGTTTTGGGCAATCTGATTTTGATGTGCTTTGGTATAGTTTTATTTTTTATTTGTTTCTGTTTCTGTTTGTTTGTTTGGTTTTTTGTTTGATACTTCTTGAGCTTCTTGGACCTGTGTGTTGAAAGTTTCAACCAATTATTTCTTCAAAAATATTCTAATTCCCCTTTTCCATCTCCTTCTTGATTCACTATATTTACATATACATTAGGCCTCTTGAAGTTGTTCCACAGCTAATTCTGTTCATTTCATTAAAAATAAATAAATATAAGCTTTCTCTCTTTGTTTTATTTGCATAGTTTCTACTGTCATATATTCCAATTTACTAATCTTTCTTGTAATCTTTAATCTGTGGTGATCTCGTTTAGTATATTTTTTTATCTGTAGTTAATTCTATCCAGTAAATTGTGCTTTCCATGTCTAAAATTTTATTCTGGGTCATTTATATATTTTTAATATGTTCAATACAGTTATAGTAATTTTTGGTATCCTATATGCTCATTTTAATATCTAGGTCAGTATCAGATCTGTTTTGATTGTCTTTTCTTCTAATGGATGGCATTTTCTCACTTGAATGTCTAATAATTTTTGAATGGCTTCCAGGCATTGCCATTTTTACTATATTGGATGCTGGATATTTTTATATTCCTAGAAATATTTTTAAACTTTCTGTTTGGATACAGTTAAGTTGTTTGGAAACAGATTCCTTAAGTCTTGCCACTAAATTGTTTTAGGTGGGACCAGAAAATAGTACTTTACTCAGTAGTACCATCTAGTTTGATGGATGGGAACAGGCACAATCCCCAGCCTTGAATGAGGAGCCAGGTAATGTTCCTTCTAATCTTTTAGGGTGGTTCTTTCCTTGGTTTTGGTTTGTTTTCTTGCATGTATTGTCCTCACCATAATTCCACTGATCATGATTTTAGTCAACTATTCCTGGTCCAGTACATGAAAAATAATCACATTCAAGAAAGAGCCACGATTTTTCTTCTGGTTCTTCTTAAAAGAAGTGCTTTCTAAAAATGGATGTGGTGATCTTATTAGACATACAGGTGTTGCAGAATTTTTATGGAGCACGCAAGAGCTAATGTGTATAAAGGGCCTGGCTTATGGATATTGCCAAATACAAGCTATTCTACTTAACAACAACAACAAAAAAACGTGTTTTAGATCATTCAACTTCCAACCAAACTATAAAACATAGTGTTAGTGATAATGGAAATTATCTCCTCATTTTGATGTAAGTGGGAGAGAGCAAAAGAACCAGACATTTGCTTAATATCAACTTGTGAGTATTCATCTTTAGGTGAGTAATACATGCTTTAACAAGCACCATAAGTCATCTCTTGTGAGAATGCAAAGATGATTGAGGAGCAAAACCTGAAGCCTACTTTTATTGTCTGATCCAAGAACAAACTTAGATAATACAATGAGTAGATGTGAGAGAGAAAGAGAGACAGAAAATAAAAGAAGAGGTTTCTAGGTTTAGTGGTTAATGATAGTGCCCAGGGTAAGGCGGGTGTGGGGAGGGCATCTCTTCTCTGAGGTGATAAGCAGAATTCCCACTCTGAGCTGGAATCCCAACCTCCAGAGATGCTTTGAGCACAGAACCTTCACTGACTTAAAAAAAAGTAGTGCAATTCTTGCATCATCTCAGCTGATATGGATGCAAAAAGAGACTCTGCCTTCAAAGAAGTAGAGAAAAGTCATGAACCATTCTGCACCCCGAACTATAAAAAAACAGGAAGGTGGAGCAGAACCTTCATGGCATCAGATGCTTAATTTTACAAACTCTTTCAGTCTAGACTTCTGTTTTACTGTTTTCTTGAGATTTTAAAAAATGATTAATATGCTTTCTAGACTCAAAACATCACAAAATATTTTTAGTTCATATGATTAGCATTTGGTTTCTCAACCTCCTCTTTATTTTCTCCCTATATATAACTCCTTGGTCTCTTTGGATTTTATCCTTTTACTGGTTTCTCTCACCTCTGGTACATGCTCAATACAGTTAGCATTATTTTATTTTCTTAATTTTTATTCTTTATGTAGAATACGGTGCTTTTTAATGTGGAATTTCATATAGTTAAGTCTTTTCTGTATGCCTGACCTTTATTTCTTGCTATAATTAGCCTTTGCACATATTATTATATTTCTGTTTTCACTAGTGTGCTTGACAATTCCCTATTTAGTATTATCTAGAAATTTCATTAATGCACATCTTCTTCCAGATTGTTAATAAACTTATAGCTCAAACTGCAGCTGACATTCATTTCCATAGCCCCTTTCTGGTTGTCTTCTTGAAGCTCAACCCGTTGCCCTTTATCATAGCTCTTTTTTTCTTTTGAGGATTTGCCAGTTATTTTCCAATCCTGTAGATATTGCTCATACTGTCACTTTAAATTAATTTTGTGATTAGTGTTTCAGAATCTAGTAGACTATCTTGAACATAATAAGCACTAGATAAACATTAGTAGAACTAAATTAAGTCACCAGGCCAACCATTTGCTTTATTCAAGGTTTGGCTCTCTCCAACCTACCAAAAAACAAACAAACAAAAGCATAAATCTTTTTTGTAACAGACTCATTAAAATAGTTTTTAGCTACTTTCTCTAGTCCTGTAAAATATTTAAGGATGCTACATTTCTTTTCATAGTTTAGACACTAACTAAACCAGGTACTAATATATAATAATAATAAGCAAGAAAAGTATCTAAATACTTTACTGCAAGTTTAACATTAATCTTAAAGATGTTCTTATAATCATACTGAATTGGTAATAGGATTTGAGATATTTTTTAATTAATCCATCTTTATAGTAAGACCAATGCCAATTATCATAGGACAGAAAAAAAAGAAAAAATATAAAAGTCCTTCTAAACCATATCGAATGACAGAAGAGTAAAGAGAGTCTGTGTTTAGAAACCAGAATAAGGTTGAATTCTGACTATTACTCATTGATAAATGACCTCAAGCAAGTTATATAACTCCTTCAACCTCAGTTTCTTATCAGTGATATGGGTATACTAGTGAATTGTATGAGGTTTTGTGAATGTCATAATGTAAGTAAGGGCCCAACTCTTGGCATGTGATGGGGTCTGGACATTTTCTTGCCCCCTTTGGCTAATTGCAGGAAATGGTTCTTCTGCTCCATTGCTCAAGCCAGAAATTTAGAAAAGACCTATGATGGTCTTCCTCTTTCACCTCCATGTCTAAACAATAGCTAGCTAGTCCATTGCCACTTTTTCAAGAATTCCTTGATCCACCCACTGCCACCTCAAGGCCCTGCACCTGGATCAATGCAATAGACTTTATGTCTCCCCATTTCAACTCAGCCCTCCTTCAGTTCATTACCTACAGAACAGCCAGATTTTACCTTTTCAAAGTACAAATCAGATCCTGCCACTCCATTGTTTATACCTTGCAGGGACTTCTCACTGACTTGAAATAAAATCCAACCCCTTATTTATTTATGATCTGCTGTTTGCCTTAGACCACAAGCCCCAGGACAGAGACCAATCTGCCATTTCAACATATACCTGGCAGTCTCTGGCACATTGTCTAACACACAGTAGGCACTCACAAGTATTTGCTGGATGGAGGAAATATTCCGCACTAGTGGTGCAAGGAAAAAAGAAAGACTTTCCTCTCAGCTTGGTCATAGACTCTCTCCCTAAGCCAGTGTTCTAAAATAGATAACTCTAAGATGTTTAGCAGTGAGAAGTGGTAAAACTATAATTGCTCCTACATCGGCCCCACCTTCATTATCCAGACTCTGACATTTAATAATCATTGAATCTTCAAGAATGCCATTCTTATAGATTAAAGTAACTATTTGTTAAAGAGGAGGGGACTAAAATTAAAATGGAGAACCCTTTCATGAACATTACATTTAAATTATTAGAATTTCATATAAATGTAATTGCTCCCTCAGAAATAGATTAAACATACACAGCATTTTAAATGACATTTTTAAATTGTTAAAGCACAGCTAATTATAAATTATGAGCATTTTAAAACAGGCATGTTTTCTCTCCATCAATCAGCGTTATCATGGCCATCTTTTTAATAAGATTATTTGCTAATGCAAAACTAAAGTGAGCAATGCCTGAAGCTGCATTAACACAGCGAATGATCAAGCGACAGCACACCCACCACTTGATTCTCTCGCCAGGACATGATGTCTGAAGAAATTTGTTTTCCTTCATTTACACACACACACCGGTATAGCTTCTGCTAATGGGTATTTTTTTCAGATGAGGAGTCACGAGTGCCTCTAAGCTTTGAGGTGCTAAACATTAGCAGTCAAGAAGCATGTTAGAGAATAAACACTGGCATTCTCCCCAAAAGCTGAAGGTTGAGATGCTGCAAGGCTACTTTGGATGCTGGATTTTGACATTTATACCCATTCAATTTAGGAACATAATATATTAAGTTGACAAAAAAAGTAAAGCCATCAGGCTTTCAGTTGAGCAGTAGACTGCTCAGTTGGGTACATTAGCCAAAAAAGTTCTAATGTGCTATTTACCTGCACATTTCTTTATTAGAGCCTAGGTTGATGTGTGATGAAAATCACCAATGGCAAAAAAGGAAAAAAACAAAAACCCAAACCAAACCAAAACAAAACAAAAACAAAGGAGCACACAAAATCTCTGAAAGCAAATTATTTTTATTTTAAAAATCTGAAAAGGGCTAATGTGTGTTATGTGTTGGGGGTAGGACAGGGACATGGGAAGGGAACCATGCAAATTCAGAAACGCTGAAAATCATTTGGAAAATTATCAGAAAGGAACATGTCAATAACTTTCATCATAGGAATTTCTATACCTATTACCAATTAAATAATTCGTATTCATTATAAATATTCACTATAAATGAGGTATCAACATGTATGAAGAAGGATATTAAACACAAAATGTGAAAACTTGTTCAAAACATAGAAAGCATATTAGGTCAGAACACAGTGTGCTGTATTCTGAAGTGTAAATAGTAGAGAGTGACAAGATCTTTATTTTTGGCATATATATCTCTTTTTGTTAGGTACTCAATAAATATTAGCAATAATTAATATACTGGCCATAATAAATCTTTAGAACATTTACCAAAGCTGAAAGAGGACCAAAACCATTCTTTGATCAAGTGACTCAGCCACGCAACATAAAACTCACCTACATTCTGTATAAAAGGACAAATTCTAAAATCAAGTGACCAATAAAGGCAGAAAGTCACAAGATAGGCGAAGACATCCCAGATAGATGTAAACAACAATTAAGCATTGACTACAGTGTTGCTATAGAATGATTTGGTTCAGAGTAAATCTAGACAAAGAATGACACTTTATAAGGATATAGACTACAACTCACAATGAAATTCTAACAATGAGAATATCTAATTACTAAAGAGTACAGCATCAAGCTTTATTACAAAAATCACCAGAAATATAAGGCAAAATTAGAGACTAATTTATTAAAGTCATTGATAAACCAAATGGACAAAAAATAATTAAGGCTAAAGAAAACCTAAATAACAATAGGTGGAATATATATGTGTACATATGTGTGTGTGTGTATATATATCTGACTTATAGCCCTGAAAATAATATCTTTTTTTTCAGGTGCTCAAGAAATATTTGGAAAAATTAATATATTATACATAAATAAACATCAACAAATTCACCAAAGCCAAAATAGGACCAAAAATATTCCTTGATCAAATGTAATGTACAGAGAAACTTCAAAATATAACTATATTTAAAAACAACAAAAACAGCCAATGTGAAAATTTTCAAAATTTCTCTTAAACAATCCTCGAGACAATAAGAAAATCAAAATCCAAATTATAATACATCCAAGAAATTGATGAAAGCATGATAGGCCAGAGCCTATGACATACATCTAAACTCATGCTTAAAGAAAGTCATAGCATTAAATAATTTCTTAATAAACAAGAAAAATAATTTTAACCTCCAACTAAGAAAGGCAGAGGAATAGTTAAGCATAGACACATTTTAATAAATGGGAAAAATAGAAAAGATACTGAACTAATAAGTAAATCTAAAAGCCGGTTAACAGTAAAAAGATAATTCCCTGAGCAATACAGAGAAAGAAGATAAAGCAACGTTTAACAAAATTGACAATGACTGCAACTGCAATGGAAATTAAAAGAATTATAAGACATTACTTTTTTTCAGCTCTATGCAAATATAATAAAGAATATGGATGAAGAGGACAATTTGTAAGGAATCATAGGATATATTGGAAATCTATACAGACCAACTTCTAAAAGAGATAATTTCAAAGTGTGCTTCAACTGAAATATTAACTTAAAGATAACTCCAATTATTATCAAAGTGTTTCGGAGTATATAAAAATGGAGGAAAGTTTCTATGTTGCTTAAGAAAGCTATTATCTCTAGGAGAGAATCTGTTTTGTTGCCCTTCCAGTTTCTAGAGGAGCTCAGTTTTGTCTGATGACCTCCTTCCATCTTCAAAGCCAGCAATCGCATTGCTCTGGCCTCCGCTTGTTCTGACTTCTCTTCCATCCCCTTTACTGGCTTTCCTACCTCCCTCCTTCATTTATAAGAACCCCAGTGATTACCTGGGTCCCATATAAAATAATCTTGAATAATCTCCCCGTTTTAAGATACTTTGCCGAGTTAGGCAATATAGTCATAGGTTTTGTGGATTAGGATGTAGGCATCTTTGGGAGGCCATTATTCTGCCTCCCACACCATACTGCCAACGATTATATATTTGCTAGCATCATCTGTTAGATGAGGATGGATCAATAGGCACAGTTAGACAGTGCTAGAGGTTGGCAAAACCTTTATGCACAGCCATTTGGATTTTCCATAAGGTTACAATTGCACTTTCAGGAGTTTCTCTTACACATTCACCTATATAGGGTAAAGATTGAATATACAAAGATACTCACTGCTGCATTTTTATAACATCAAAAAAAATTTTGAAAATAAGTAAATCGATACCAAAAAAGAACTGGTTAAATATGGTACACTGACAAAATAGAATATGCTGAAACATTTTATGAAAGATATTTTTCTCTTTGTATTGAGATGGAAAACATCTCCAAAATGCAGATCATATATCATTGCTTATGAGAAACTTTTTAAATAACATTTTAACATCACCAAAATCAGGAAATGTCTTTCAAATAATGGCCTATCATACTTTAAGTGGCAGAATATTTTTTTTTCCTAGCTGTAAAATAATAACGGTGCATCTTCTGGTCAGTGGGAACCTAAATATGATAGAATACTGTTGTTAAGTGGGGGGGGGAGTTCAGATTAGTGTGTAACTATGTATTACATCATTTATTACATCGTTACCATCAGCATTCAAACAAGCTTTTTATTTCTTCCATAAAAAAAAAAGCAAATCTCTTTTTGAATACATTCTCTCCCTCTAGTTATTACCCCCTTTTTTAGCCCTTTTATAGCAAACTTCTTCAAGAGACTTAATCTATTTTCATTTTCTCCAATTTCTTTATTCTAATTTGTTTTTGTCCCACTAAACCCTTCTTATCAATATTGCCATTGACTTTGATCTTGATAAATCATTTAGGCACAATTGTCGGGCCTCCTCCTTAAAATACTTTTCTTCTCTTAGCTTCTAGGACACCTCACACTGGTTTTTCTCCTCCATGTTGCTTCTCCTTCTCTGTTTCCTTGATTTTGCCTCTCTTACTCTTTCATAACTAAATACTGGAAGCTCTTGGGATTCCATCTTTGTTCTCTATCTACATTCTCTTTTGTAGGGGTCTCCTTCAAACTCCCAGCTTTGAATAACATATTTGCCTTTGACTCTAGATTTTTATCTCCAGCTCAGATCTGTTCCCTGACTTCATGCTTTTATATACTACTGTCTGCTTAGCATCTATAGTTTAATATCTAGTGAGCATCTCAAGCTTAGGATATCTACGACTGAACTTTTCATTGTCCCCACAAAAACCTTTTGTTCATTCAGTCTTCCTATTTCAGGTAATGACATCTACATTCTTTTAGTTGTTAGAGGCACTCTTGATTCCTGACTTCTTGTCACAACTCATATGCCAGCCATGGTCTATTCTCATTGACTCTGCCTTCTAAGTATATCCAGAATCTGGCCATTTCTCACCATCTTCAACTGCCATTCTGCTCCAAGTCACTGGACATCATCTTTTGACTGTATTATCAGAATGTCTTTCTTTCTTCACTTTCCCAGCTCTTGCCCTTCCTCAGGCTATTCTCAAGAAAGCATCCAGGATATCTTGCTGAAATGTAAGTCAAATCATATTACTTCTTGCTGAAAACCTTCCATTGGCTCTCTATTTCATTTAGAATAAAAGCCAGGTTTATTATAGTGACAGATCTCAGCCTGATTTGGTCCACTGTGGACTTTGACCTCATCTCCAACTCTTTGCTCCAAAACTCACTCTTCCTGAATATTCTCCCCTTATATTCACAGAACTCTTATCTCTTCTTCTTCAAGTTTGCTCCAATGTTCTTTTGTCCATGAGGCTTTTTCTGACCACCTTTAAATGTTTTCACCTATTTCTATACCTTCCCAAGACTCTCTACCCCCATTTCCTGTTTGATTTTCTCCATAGTAATTATTATCTTCTAACAGACTATACAGTTAGCATATTTATCTTATTTATTGCCTGTCTCCCTACACAAGAATGTAGACTCTTTGAAGGCAAAGGATATTGACTCTTGGTCACTGACATGTACCATATTAAATGCCTGACACATATTGAGTGCTAAATAAATATTTATTTAAAAGGTTATTAATTTCTTATGTGAGCTAGCACAGTTCTGGAAGGATGCATAAGAGAATGGTGACAAAGCCTTCTCTGTGGAGAGGAACTGGATTTCTAGGCAACAGATGGGGAAGGGAAAATACTTTTTATTCTATACATTTTTTGATATTTGAAATTTATGCTATTTCAAATTTATAACAATCAAGTTAGATCATTTACAAATGGTTTTTAAATATTAGGTAAAAGCTCAAATCTCAACTATATGATGGGATGGAGTAATAGACTTCAAATCAAGAATGTGAAATAGCCCTTCCATATTCAAGGTCACCCAGCCCTGTCTTTGTTCTTCGATGTGTCTCCACTAATCAAATGGTAATTTAATATGTCAGTAGGAGGAGCATTGGTGATATTCTCCACCAATGAGAAAGTTCATTCTTACTTATCCCGCTGCCCTGCTTTTTATGAGAATTTGCAGAAAAGTAGTGTTCAGACAGACAGGACTTTTGAAATCAAAGTCATATTAGCTTTTGAACCACAGCAACAAGTATCCATCTCTACTAATAGGGGAAGAGAACCCAGCTTCAAGTCAGCAGATGGAGAGCTGCTCACAAAATAAACCAACTCAGTGTATCCATCTATAAGACTGGAGCAGAAATAATGCTTTATTAAACAAGTGCCCATGCCAGCCAGAACAGAATTGCAGAAAGTTAGAAGTAGCCATTATGATGCTAAGCAAAGGTGTTTTATTAGCATCAAGCAATGTCCCCTTTAACTGAAATATAAACCCACAAGGGGAAACAGTCGATTTTTCATTATTTTTAAAAGTAACTTTCTGTCTAGAAAATAATTTGCTACCAGAAATATGTATTCTTTTAGTAAATTATATAATTGGCTGCCATTTGACATTATGTGGCATTATAAAAATCTTGAAATTCTCTTAATGTGCATTATTTTTCTTGCTGTTGAGCAACATTGTCCCAGTCCCAGAGATTCCCCTGCTGTCTTATCTGGACTAATTTATTTTCAGAGTTCCTCAGCCAGAGATTATTCCAAAGGAGTCAGGTTCTTATTACAACTTTATGAGATTAAATGGGTTAGACTAACTAACAAAGATCAAATGTAACCATGGTTATTATTACTTTTGATTAACTTTTATTCTGCATGTGACACTCTCAAGGCCTTGTTGACTAGTACCTGTACTACTGGTTTATACAAATCTATCTCCCCCCATTTTAGTAGAACTATCTACCTCACTGTGGCAAACATCTACAGATCACCACCATGTGCAGAATTGACCAGACACACCATTCCTGTGTGTGATTGTGCTTCATCTTCATATGAGGGAGTGCTTGTTAGAAATGCAAATCTCCAGGCCTCCCTTATGACTGCCAAACTTACCCCGTGATTCTGATGCTCACAAAGGTTTGAGAACTACTGAGTGAGAGAATGGAAAATAAACAGAAGACAGCATCTTTGTTCCTTGAAATGTACAATATAGTCAGTGAAGACAAATTCCTTACATATAAAGCAATTTGGTGTAATTATCAAGCAGTTTGTCAACACATTAAGGGAACTCAACAAAGACCTGCTCATTGAAGACGTGGCTGGCTTGATAAATGAATTCAGCATCGACTCAGTTTGGGAGCATGAGGAACTACCTGTTTCTCTCCTATGCTGCTCTGCCTTCTATGTGATTCTTAGATTTCAAAAGATTAACAAAATACTCCATTTCTCTGTAAGCAAGATTGGGTTTTGTCACCTTTGAATTAACACCAGCAGCTCATAGAAAGAGGACGCATGAAGCCAGTACGGAAGGTACCCAACTTACGGTGGTTCAACTTACAATTTTTCAACCCATGGTAGTGTGAAAGAGATACTCATTCAGTAGAAACTATACTTCATATTTTGAAGTTTGATCTTTTTCCAGGGTAGCAATATATAGTACAATACTTTCTCATAATCCTGGGCAATGACAGCAAGATGATTTTGCCCAACTGTGTTCTGAGCATGTTTAAGGTAGGCTAAGTTCACTGTGGTGTTCGGTAGGTGAAGTGTATTAAATGCATTTTCAACTTATGATATTTTCAACTTTGAAGGGTTTATCGAGACATAACCCCATTGTAGTTATCAGTGGTTCTGACGGTGTTAAAAAGTACAAAGGACTTTACTTTGAGCAAATCCTAGTAAATATAAATGGCTACTAAAGAACAGAAATAGAGTGTGGCATGTCCTAACCAGTGGCAGGGAGTAGGGAAGTGGAATTTTAAAATTTGAATCCAAAATATGAAAATATGGCAGAAAATGAGAACAATAAACATAGCTAAAATCAGAACAAATAGGAATACTAAAAAAGATGATTAGAAATAATTTTAAATATATTGATAATCTCAATAGGTATAAGAGGAACAAACTGTCTAGTTTGAAATAGAGATATCAGTTTAAATAAAAGGAAACCAGAATTCAGCTATATTCTGTTTACAGGTGACACACATAAAATGACAGAGTGAAAACATAAGGACAGAGAAAAATTGAAAGTAAAGGAGGAAAAAAGATGTACCAGGAAGATGTTAACAATAAATGCACTTGAGGCCACCACAGTCATATTATTCTGTTACCCATAGTTATAAGATGCATTTCCAGCTTCTGCACATTTTAAAGGAACACATAATTAAATACGATAATTTCAGTTTCATGATATTTCAGCTGAATATTCAGACTTGTTTTAAATTCTTAGGTTATTTTTTTTCCTAGAAAATGCCCATTTCCAAGTTAATTTTCATAAAATAGAGTTACATTACTATGATTGAGGTATTAATTTCATTTTCTTATTAAAATGCTATAGATGAAGACACGTTCTATATGAAACATGTTACAGTAGGAAATTGCATCCTGTTTTCGCTATAGCTCTTGAACTTGACTCATGAAGCTGCAATCTTAAATCCAATAAAATGTTAATTGAGGAAATGCGGAGGACTGGCACATCCTTGATAAAACCCAGTTCAGACTGCCAATGTTGGGGTGGAGAGAGAATCTTCTCAGGAAATATGGAGTTTGCCTTCTAACATTTCTTATTCTCCAAGATTTATGGAAAAATATGGCTGATTTTTTAAAGGTAATACATTTCCACATATTGTTGCAGTGATGAGTATGAGATCTCCAAAGAAACCTTCCATCCTTTCTATGTTTTATTGACAACCTTCAATGCTCAGGTCCAATTTTATTAACTATGGGGGAGATGTTAGGTTTCCTTTTATAATCAAACCAGTGGTTAAGTTTTGCTGTCTCAAGACATTCTTTGTTCTGAGTTATTCATCGGGAGTGTCACAAAAGGAAGTCACTTAATGTAGAAAAAGCGAGTTTGAAAAAAGTTGAGAGGTTCAAAATGCGTGCTTTAAAAACATTAAGGACATTAAACAGTCACTCGGGAGATCCCATGTTGACTTGTTCCAGCCTCTTCGGCAGCTTTTGGACTGAGCATTTCTACTGGGAGCGAAAACCTCTGATCTGACCCAGCTTTCCCTGGAGAACACGGCCATTAAACATCCTCTATTCTTTTGTAGGAGCACTGCACACTGTGAGTAAAATCCCATAATGACAGTGGAAATCCTGCTTAGTGAATAACTGGTATTCCTATTCTTTTTGAAGTAGGGAAATGGAAACTTGTTTTTTTATAGTTATTTTGGAGCTCTTAGTCTTTGTGCTGTATGAAAGAAAACCAACACACAGCTTGTGGTCTTTTTTGTTGTTAGTTTGGCAGTCAGGGTGTTGTGAATCAGGAGGTTTTAAGACAGCTCTCAGCTATAATATACATTTGGGGGTAGGGACTAATTTTTGAAGATTTATCAATCCGGTGCTTGAAGAGGCATATCACAGGAAATGCTTTATTCCTTGCAACTCCTTTTTCTGAGTATGATTTATTGGGCCATAGTACTATACATCATGCCTTCCGATTCCCTCTTCTTTCTGAATTAAGCAATTCATTCTGTAGGGCCAATCTTGTTTCTTTTTCTCTCCTTTTTCTTTTTTCGTTTTCACTGAAAACCTTGTTTTCATCTGCCCCAACCATTTTTGTGCTGTTTTTCCTGTTTATTCTCTAATAATCTGGTAATACCTGTTTAATGAATACTTCCCTAAAAGTCATATATCATCTAGGAAATGCAAGAAGTAAAAAATTTAAAACTTTTGAGTCCTAAGACAAGGCCTAGGTTTCACTCTATGAACCACATTATTGCTTGGAAACATGGTACAAATGAAAATTTATCTTATTTTGATTTTTTTCTCTTTCAGTAAAGAGTATAATTTCATTAAACTTGGAAACTATGAATTTAAATTACAAGTCAGGCTATAAGCAATGTTTATTTTTTAAAGCCAAACTACTAGGCAACTTTAAAGAAAATAATCATAGTTTTACTATATTGCAGGTAGCCAAGAAAACATATTTGGAAACTATAAGATTTTAAGTGAACAATGGGGGAAATCAATAACTCCCACATAGAAGGAAGAGGTGATTTTCTATTCAGGATATCAAACAAAACTAACATGATATTAATGGCTGAACAAACAGGCTTCCATTTGCGCTTTCACGAGGGGGAGGTTAAGGATTGGCAGTTGCTCATGTAAATCAAGTCTGGTAAGAACCATATGAGTAAGTGTTTGACATTTTCAGTTGGAAAGGAGCAGCTTGTCTTCAGTTCTGAGAAGTCTTCCTTGCGTGACAATCATCTTTTTTCTTCTTTTGATGAACCAGATTTTTAATATCAACTTTGCATAAGCAAATGCACTGTAATCCAGAGGGCAGAACTTTCTGAGGTGTCAAAGCAGCCAAGACGAAAGGGGAAAATATGACCACATTTGCCCATCAAAACCAAATCTGTTGCATGTGTATTTGCCAGCATATTTTACTTAAGTGCTGTGTTTCCTGACTTTAAAATCTAAAGAATGAGGGAAGAAGTGGTGACATATATAAATCAGATTTTATTTTCTGTGTTCCGTCAACTTCACAGAAGACTATAGTTTCTTATCAAATGTTTTACATGGCAATTACTTGTTGAACAACTTACTAACACAACATTTATTAGTGGAGACCTACTAAGTGCCCAGAAAATTATCTGACTCACATTAAGAAGATAGTTTACTTTTTTAGTATAAAAGGTTACTCAAGAATCTGATTTCTACTTCTATCTCTACCTATAGTCATATGACCTTTAGAGGACATCTGTCTTCCTGGTCTTTGTAAAAATTAGGAAATTTAAATACTTTCTAATGCACTTCCAGCTTCAACATCATAGCCTCAAATAACTTAACCTATTTACGATGGTCTAGAGGGGGAAGTAGGAGAACAAAAGGCACAAAAAGAGCAAAGCGCAAAACTGTGGTTGTGACAAAATGTGCTAGGATTTAAGGCAGTGCCCAACCAGGTCATTGTAAAAGCAATGACCTCTTGTCTTATCAGACGTACATGGCTCCATATCCATTTAGAAGAGATGAATTAATTCTCACTGGGACCTGTGTGTCAGAACAGGGCTGGAGACATTTACTCTTCTGCAAGGCACCTCAGTTGCGAAAGTTGCTTTAATGGAGTCACAGTTCCCTCAGTGAACTGGCTTCAGCTTGATGGAAGAGGGGAAGGCCAGACTTCTTTGCAGAGGATCAAGAGTTTCTAGTATGAGCCAGTTACAGTTCATGTATATTCAGTATCTCAGAACTCATTTCACTGCATCAAGTTAGTTAGGTCTCCGGCTTGTCCCACACTTGCTGCGGGGTGATACACAGCCCTGATACTTTCTATTTTGACTCCAGTGTTGCTCTTGCAGCCATCTGGCTGCTGGCCATGATGCAGAAGCAAACTTGCTCTGGAACCTTGCTGCTTCTTGCTTGGCCTTGTTCCTGCTGCCTCACTTTCATCTTCAGCTTTTCCATTGCTGCAGAAAGACAAAGCACAAGCATGTGTTGTGGCAGAAGTTTCTGGTTGAATTGGCCTTCCTCACAGGCATACATTGTCAGTTCTAGTAAAAAAAAAAAAAGCATAAGTAGGCAGTCAGTTCCCCAGTATAGACTCAAAAAGTGCACAAACCTTATTGAAGATCCAAAAATTTCAGTTGAAAATTATTCAGCCCCACTTCCACTTTAAAATGAGAGTATATTTTCTTGCCAAGACCAAGGGAAAGTAAGGGGACTAATTCATGCATTTTTATATAATTATGTGTCTAATCTTCTTAATAATTTTTAACACTATTTGATATAATTCCAATTTTGCATTGAGGAATTGAAGGCTTAAAAAGGTTAAGTAACCTAAGTTCAAAGACTTAATACATGGTAGAATTGGATTAAAACCCTTGACCTCAAAGTTTTTATTTTTTTGTCATCAGGCTATCTCTTTTGGAAATACATGGAAAAGTAATTACCTTAGTTCCTCTCAAAATCTAAAGATTAAAAAAAAGGATAGTGAATTAAAGATATGTATAAGGAAAGTAGGCTGTAATAACTTCCAATGCTTTGGGGAGAATAATGTAAACACTTGCTCTGTACTGAAATGTTATTTTGAAAGTTCTATTTGCAGGTCAAGATTTTCCCTGAAACTCTAATCTATTTAATGGCATTATGTCATTTGATTTATAAAGTGATTTTTAGGAACCCAACTATAAGGGAGTCATACCAATACTCTTGCAAGGTCTACCCTGATTAATAAAAAGTAGAGATAGTGAACATCACTGAAGACTGAAAGGTTCTTATGCCATTGATTCTTGCCATGGTTCTAATAGATGTTTTTGGTTTAATGTCAGTTGTTTGTCAAGGGATTATAATAATATTTTTCAAAAAGCTTTGCTTTGACTTGCATTACACTGTGAGACTATTTTTTCCCCCAACATCCCTACCATCTGTCTTGATTCCACATTGGAAAATCTCCCTGATATTCCATCCAGAAGGGCTAAGTGAAATCAATATGGCAACAGCAGATTGCTGAAGCATTCCAGCTTTTAAGTGGGATGTTGTTATGATTAACAGTGGCCCAGCTCTTTACCTCTCTATTATCCCAGTGCTATCACAGGACATTCAGTCACTCATCACATTTAATTAATTCTATATGCTTCCTAAAAATACAGCATAAGGCTAAAATAAATGTGAAGAAAAAAAGATCAATTATATTTAGTTTTGGCAGGATCAGAATGATATGGTTTTCCCTTTTTGCCTATTTTGGATAAAGACTAATCAATATATAAGAATATCATGTGTTTTAAAATAGGGGCAATGAAAATTACTAATGTGATCTATTCTTTTATGTGCCATAAGCTTAGCTAGAAATTAGAATGCATCAGTTTTTTCTTTCAATACTACTACCTCAAATAAAAATCTTTAAAAAAACTTTGTAACACCTAATTATATTATGCAGTCTGTCACTGTTGATTTTTCACATTCCAGCTAGTAATGAATATGTGTATCTCTGTAGTTATTAGAGGATAGCATTTTATAGTGTGGCAGTTCTGAATAATCACTAGGGTTCAATAGTGGTTGAAGTAGATGGAGATTCAGGGCCACTGGAGACAAAAAAAAAAATGGTGATGCTTGGGTGTTGCATGAATTATGCACTTATGGAAGTCTCTCAGGAACAGAGTAGATGTTAGGAACATATATTCAGGAGGCATTTGATTGCAAGTCTCAAAAATTTTAACTGAGGCAAAAAACAAATCCATTGGTTCATATAAGTGTGAAGGCTGGATGTGAATTCTGTTTCACATATGATAGAGGGCATTTTTTTTTTAATTTATCTCTCATCTGAGCTTGTCTCTTTCACTCTAGGGTTTACTTCATCCTATGCTGTTGCAATCAAGCACTTTCCATATCTCCATATGGCATGAAAGATGGCCTTGGGCATCCCCAGCTTTCCAACTTTCAGAGAACTTGTATCTTAAAAAAATGCACAAAGAACTCCTAGGACAAGATTCTCTGTAACCCTGCTTAGGTCCTGTATCCTCTTCTGGACCAGTCAGTACAGAGAAAGATATGGGGGTCCAATGCTTGCTTGATCAGACTTGGGTCAGGGCTGTACAATACCCTTGTGAACCAGGGCTATGGGTTGTTATGAAGAGGGAAATAATTGAGGCAAAACCTTATAATATAGTTGGAGAGGATGACCACAAGCCAAAAGCAAAAGTTCTCAACTAATATGGAAGAAAACCTTTTGGTCCTGGCCAATTATTGTGCATTAATGATGGCTATTCCTATTTAAGATCAATCTAAGTCATGAAGTTAGATTTAACTACTCAGAACTAAGCGAGTTTGCAAATGTCTTGCAAGCATACTTATATATTTCCCTTGTATGCCTTCTTTTGCATAAATGTTTTACCTGATCTCATTTATTACGATGTAAATTTTCAAGCTTTGTCAAATGGTTGTGTCTTGCCTATTGCTCTGCCTGAAAAATCTCTGTGAAGAGAATAATAACAATCATGTTTTTCTTTTTGTAGAGCAACTGGTAGGCTCTGGTTGGCAATAGATACACTATAACAGTATAAGTTTTTGCCATTTTAATTGTCTTTCTTTGACTTGGCATTGGTGTACTCCCTCAAATTCCTGGTCTCTCATCCCCTAATAGCCTTTAGCTTAGGAAATAAATAGCCTAGATTTTTAAATACATTTAGCTCACTATATCTTTAGAATTACCTTTTATTGCCTCACTCCCACCATGTTGGTCTCTCTCTAAAATAAAAAATTAACAGTTGGGGAGTTATTAAAACTAGCCTAGAATGAATACTTGTCATGTGTTTGTATTTTCCCTAATATGAATAAATGCAAATTTATTGCGTTCATTCAACATGTATAAATTATTTTTTATTTTACCTTAAAATGGTGATTTCAATGGAATACTATGCAAGTAATAAAATACTATTATTGAGAAAATGTCAAGATTTTTCACATTTTAAGTGAAAAAAGCACAATATATACAATCTAATAAGTCTTGTTATCTATATATACATATATAATTATATATAATTACACATATATTTATATATAATTACATATAAACATAAATGCAAATATATATTAATTTGTTGGTACACTACTAGATTTACTTTGGTAATAACTTTTTAAGATTCTTGCATTAAATTCAAAATGAGATTAATTTTTGGATTGCATGTGCGTGTGTGCATTATGCTCTTCTTGTCCAGTTTTAGGGGTCAGTATTTATACGAGCATTATAAAATGAGTTGAAACTTTCCATCTTTTTCTAAGTTCTGAAATAGTTTATGTAAGATAAGTGTTTTCATTGCCTGGAATTTTGGTTTTTGTTTTCTGCCTAGAGGTTGTTTGTATGTTTGTTTGTTTGTTTGTTTGTTTTGTATTCACTTATAATATTATCTGTATTGGTAGTCTGGATCCAAGATAGAAATTTGACTAAATTTTAACTTCACCTATGGTCATTTTGTCCATTGAAGTATTTTAAGTTTTTTGAGCCAATTTTGGTAATTAACATTTTCCTCAAAAATTGTACCTTTCATGTATATTTTAAAGAATATTTACAGAAGGTAGTACATAGTACTCTCTTATAGTTTTTAAAATCTATGTGTACCTGGTAATGCTACTTTTCTAATATTTGCATTTTTCTTTTTATCAGATTGGCCAAAACTTTGTACATTTCATAGTTGTATTTACTTAGTTTTATTGTCTTTTAGTTTTCTAGTTAACTTCTAGTTTTGTCTGTTACAATTTTACCTCCCTGCTCTCTTTAACTTTATTTTGCAGCATTTAATTTCATATGTTATTCATAATATTCCCTAGATTTCATAATCTAGAGTTATCAGTTACCTTAATCCATGGGCATGAAAATAAATCAATTTTCAAATTCTTTGTTCTCAGTATCCAATTCTATAATAAAATCGAAGAAGATATTTTATATAAAGAATAACTGCAGAAATCTCCCACAAATGTTTGCTCATAATAAATGCCACCATTTTTAATAGAAAGACAGTTGAAATAATCAGGAATTTTGAATTTCCTCATTTATATATTTAAATTATCCTGATACCATTGAACAGAACTTGAAACAGTTACCATGCATTTCAAGGCTGAAGGTGTTTTAAAAAAGCACAAAGTGATAGTTACGTGGCCCAATTAAAACTACCGTGTTTGGAAAGTACTTTTACACATGCTGCCTAGTTCTGTAAAAGCCCTGGGAAAACCAGGAATTTTAAAGAAATGCAATATTCCACTGCTGCAGCCTCCAATGACTGGTGGCTGTGACCTTGGGTTCGGTCCTAGACACTGGTTGGCCTTGGCAAGTCACATCCAATCTTCAACACTTCTGTCTGTCTGACAGTGAAGCAAAGATAAAAACAACTGCCTCATACCTCCTCTTAGTAACTCTTATTATATCAACAGGAGTGTTATCCTTAATGAGATAATGCTTTTAAAAATGCTTTGTATGTCTTTAACCAAACAAAGAAACAAAAACAGTATTTTTAAAAGAATTGTTCCACTGGCATTGTACTCAGCTGTGAGGTGACCCCTATACCTTCTGCTGAGAAGAAGTGATTAACCATGAAGACTTTCAAGATACTGGAAACTGCCCAACAGGCAGGAGACGAGCCATGGCATAGCATACTTTGAAATACCATTAGTTTCCTTTAAAATTTTGTCAACCTAATTTGAAATGTAGGTGAAGATTTTAAAACATAAAAAGAAACATGTCAATAGCATTTTAGTTTCAAAGTAAAAAAACATAATTTTTTTATAAACATAAAGTTTTATTGAAACACCTTCCAACAATGTAGAAAAGTGTAAAATTGAAATTGTTTATTTTCTCCCACACAGACTAATAAGCTGGCCCATACCCTTTTAAGACATCCATGTGTATTTTATCTGTATTGTTTTAAGGAATCACTCAACTGTTTTTTCCCTCATCATATGCTGCAGATATTATCTGATTTTAAAATAATATTTAAAATAAAATGTTGTGGGTTGAAATGTTGCCCCTCCTCTCAAAATATGTCCAGTCAGAACCTATGACTATGACTTTATTTGGAAATAGGGGCTTTGCAAATGTAATTAAGTTAAACTAACAACTGGCACACCCTGGGCTATCTGGGTGTGCCATAAATCCAATTTTGTCATCATACAAGAAATCCAGGGGGAAATTAGAGAAGACCCAGAGGAAAGGGCAGAGTGAGATAGAGGCAGAAATTGGAGAGTTGCAGCCACAAGCTTGACAGCCACCAGATGCTGGAAGAGGAAAAGGACAGATTTTGCCTGGAGCTTTTAGAGCAGGGTCCCCAACTCCCGGGCTGCAGACCAGTACCAGTCTGTGGCCTCTTAGGAACCGGGCCGCATAGGAGGAGGTGAGCCGGCAGGCAAGTCAGGGAAGCTTCATCTGTATTTCCAGCGCTAGCATCACTGCCTCAGCTCCACCTCAGATCATCAGGCATTAGATTCTCATAGGAGCTCCAGGCCCTGGTGCCAAAAATGTTGGGGACTGCTGCTTTAGAGAAAACACAAGACCCAATACCACCTTGATTTCAGACTCCTGGCTTCCAGAACTGTGAAAAATAAATTTTTAAGTTGTGGTAGTTTATTATGGCAGCCCCAGGAAACTAATACACCTACATATATGCTTGGGAATTGATTTAAGTGGATACATTTTTAAGTGGAGCCTGAATTTCTAATATGTTTGAAAAAGTAGGCATGTTACTAATGGTAAATGCAACAATTTTTTTAAATATTGTTTAAAAGAATAAAAGCCGATTTCTATGGTATTCTATGTCCTCCCTCTTTAAAAAAATATTTTATGTAATGTATATGCCATATATGTATCATTTTGCCTTTTAATATACATTTTAGAACCAACTGGGTACATTTCCTTAAAAAAATTCTTATGAGGTTTAGATCTTTAGATTAATTTAGAGAGAATTGTACCCTTTATGATAGTGAACCTTCCCATTTTGAACATGTTGTATCTTGTCATTTAATTATGACTTTAATGCTTTAATGTCTTTCAATAGTTATAAAATTATATCCATAATGTTCTTCCACAATTTTTGTTAGATTTTTAGATACTGTATATTTCTGTTGCTATTTTAAATGCTACTTTTCAAAAAACTACGTTTTCTCAGTTGTTATTGATAGTATATAGATTAAGCATATTGATCTTATTTCTAACCAAATTGCTAAACTCTGTGAAAAATTACATTTTTTTTGTTTTCCCTATTTCAGCTCTTATATTTAAATTTTTATTTTCCATGTGTTACTATAGAACCAAGGACCTCTGATACAACTTGCATAGAAGCAGATAGTGGACATATTTCTCTTTCTCTTGATTTCAAAGTGATTGCTTCTAACATTTTACTGTTATGAAGGTTTTTGATCTAAGTTTTTGGAACTACTCTTTATTGGGTTTAGGAAGTTTCCTTTTATTTCTAGCCTACTATTGATATTTATTATTGGTAAATCAACTTTATCATGAATAATTTTCTTCATCTAATGCTAGAATACATGATTTTTTTTTTCTTCTTTTACCTATTAACATGGTGATATTATTTAAAGACTTCTACTGTCAAATCACCTTTATAATTCTGGCAGTTTTTAAAATAAAGAATGGTGGTGTCTATGGCCGTGCTACCCTATAAGCCCAATCTCATCTGATCTCGGAAGCTTAAGAGGGTTGGGCCTGGTTAGTACTTGGATGGGAGACCACCTAAGAAGACCAGGTGCTGTAAGCATAAAAAATTTAAAAAAATAAAGGATTTTAGGCTGGCAAGGTCCTTGTAATCTGTGAGGTCAACCAAGCAAGGGTTTCCTTACCTAAAAAGTTAAATAAATAAATAAAATAAAGAATGGTATTAAATAGTGCCAGGTTTTCTTTCTTTTTAATTTTTCTCTTTTACTTAATGAATATTATGAATTATATTGATTTATTTTCAAATGATAAATCTTCCATTCCCTAACATACTATACTTGATATATATATATATATATATATATATATATATATATATATATATATATATATATATATCATGGATTATATATCATTATAATATGTCATGGATTCACTATCACTTATATGTGGAATCTAAGAAAAAAGAAACAAACAAAAAACAAACAAAAATCTCATAGAAAAAGATTTAGATTTGTCATTACCAGAGGCAGGTGTATAGGGAGGGAAATTAGAGGAAAACTGTCAAAAGGTATGCACTTCTAGTTATAAAATAAATAATTACTAGGGATGCAATGTACAAAATGACTATAGTTAACATTGCTATAGGGTATATTTGAAAGTTGGTAAGAGAGGAAATTCTAATTTTTCACAAGAAAAAATGTTTAATGTCTTTTTTTCTTTTTCTTTTTTATTGTATTTATATGAGATGATAGATGCTAACTAAACTTATTGCAGTAATTATTTCACAACATATGTAAGTCAAATCTCTATGTTATATGCACCATAAAATTATACAGTGATATGTCAATTATGTATCAAACTGAAAAAAATAAAGTATATGTATAAATAAAGTACACGTATATGTAAACTAATGAGATTTAAGTCATGTCACTTACAATTAAAAGATTTAGATTTATGCCATCAAATCAGGATGAAGGAGTTATTTTTAAATGTTCTAAATATTGAGAGTTTTGGGGACACAAATTCTAAACTTTTCACATTTTACTTACTCATCAATGGAAGGTGATATCTGCAGTTGTGCTCACGCTTTTGTAGGCTGGTTGTGTGTGGATTCCAGCTGGAGCCTTATTTTCTATTCTTCAGGTTGTCCTTGCTACCCTGTGAATAAAATTAACAACAGATTATCCATTGGTTCAATGGTCTTACAAAAGACTGCAGAATAAGGTGTATTTATTTGAAGTCCAACCTGTTCTTTAACCACTCAAGTTGCTGACTATAAATAATAAGCACTTACTAAACTTATCTTGTGAGAACTGAACATTTTATGAGGCTTTGCAAAGCTGACAGGCATTGCAGGTTTTCTGCATTTCTTTATCCTCCCCCTGTACTTTCTCCTCTTTCATTTATCCCCTCCACCTCTCTCTTTTAGCGTGCCTTCTCTCCATTTCTGTTCTTTAAATGTCAAAACCAATGTACTTTCCAAGTATGGCTCTTGTTCAGTGCTGATTTAGTTCTTTTTGAAACAAATGATTTGTATGTATGAGATGATAGCATTTTGCCATTTAGAGTCTTTGGAAATGAAGTGTGAGTGGGAATAGAGGGTGTAGAGAAGCAGCATTGAGAGAATAGTGTGGCCTACTAAAAAGTTTTTCAAGCTAGTCAGTTTTACAAAGATTATTTTTCAGTTTGACCTAAGTGTTATCTAAAATGAGGCAGCACAGCCTAATGGTTAAAAACCCCAGTTTGAACCTTCTCTACCGTTTGAAGCTCCATGTCTTAGACAAAATTCTTAACTTCCTTTTTAATTCAGTTATGGGATAATAGTGGTACCTACCTCCTAACATTGTTGATAAGTGAGATAATATTTGTAAAGTGCCTAGAATAGTGTTGGATATATAGCAAGCAAGCACTATATCATTTCCTAGATAAATAAAATAAAAAATAAATAAATGGGAAAAAATTGTACAAGAAAGCAAGGTACAAGTCATATTGCAACAATATGGTTTTCAAAGATAATTACTCTTGGGTAACCTTGAAGTTAGAAGATAAGCCAATTTTCAAAGGAAAATATGGCCTGCAAAAAAAAAAAAAAAAACAGTAGAAGTAAAAAAAATGACTTACAATTATACGTACAGAATCACAATCATTTGTACTTTAATTAAGAGTAGTTCATAATATTCTTAATTCGACGTTCACTCACATTTACTTCTTTAGATTCTATGGACTTTCATAGTCATGCTCCTTTTTTAAATATTTCAAAGCCTTTTTTTATTGAGTACCTGAACAACACTAATTTTAGCTCCAATTGTTATATTTTCAAAGAAGCTAAAAAAGGTATTAAGCCTGACTGTTTTCAAAGAACAATTCTATAACAAGAAACTAGACTGTGGTTTGAAAGTGATTTGTCTTATTAACTGGAGAGAGAAGTATGGCCTGATGGAAAAGGAAAAAAGGAAGAAGTGATGATTATATCTTACACTTTCATCTTAGGTTTCCAAAGCACCTGAAACCAAGTCTCATTATCATTTCTTTAAATAGAGGAAGCAAGGGAGATAGCCAGTTAAGTGTGCTTCCCAAGGTCATACTCCAACTTGCTAACATAGCGATAAAAATCCAATATACTTGATTAGTGTCCCTGCCTACTTATCCTTTTGGTATCGATTTCATGCATGATGAGGAAAGGAGATGGGCAGGGTGATCTTCTTGGTCTTTCCAGTCCTGCCATCTTGCTCAGCAGCTTCCCTTTTGTTAATCGTTGATTGCATCTCAGCAAGCTTCCCCTTCACACCCTTTCTATGCAGGCAGAATTCTTGCTACTTGAGAGGTCAAAATGATAAGTCTGTCCCTGACCTTTCTCTTATGCCACACCTGCTCTTTCTCATCCTTTCAGCTCCTGGGGAAGAATTTACATCCTCACAAGTGTTTTGGGGTTTTGTAGGTCTTTGTTTTATTGATCACTTTCCCCTGGCATGCCTTCGTGTTTGTGGTTGGTTTCAGAAGGCTTTGGGGATGTCATTAATTGTGATTGACTTTTGTCTTCTTGATTGTTTTGAGTTTTAACTCATTGTCCACATATTTAAACACAAATGAAGGAGAGTATATAGTAAGGGCCTGTGCGTTGTCCAGTAGGGTAGCCATTAGCTATATGCACCTATTGAAATTGAAGGTGAAACTCAAAACTAAAATTTCAAATTCATTCCCCCGGTTGCACTAGCCATATTTCAAGCTCTCAATAGCCACACATTATCTCTCTCAGCTTCAGCCTCAGCCCACTCATCTCGAGAGTGGAGAGATTGCATTAGATGACTCTAAGATCCCTCTGGCGCTAGCATTCTGTGATTTTTCTAGTGGCTTTTTTGTGTTGTTTTTTGGTGGAGGGGAGTGGCAGCACTATCATGAATTCTATGAGCAGCAGCTCTCTCTCTCCTCCCATGTAGCAAAACGTACCTCTCTTATGTTCACCTTGCATGTTTGAACTAAATGCTTACAAAGTATATGGTAATATATTCAACAAAAACTTTGTGTACTAAATATAGCCTCAAAGCTTTAAAGAGCATTTTTTTTTCTTTTATGAGTGTTGGCAGCTGTTTTACTACAAAACAGGTCTCAGAAAGAGATGAGGACACATTCTATTTTGAGATAAAAGTTTCATCTGAGTTGTAGAAATGACACTGTAATAAATGCTACTACAGTTAATGAAATCAGGGTAGCAGCTTATTTTTATTTGATTGTTATGAGGCAAATTCGTTTAAATTTCCATGTACACATTCTGAGCATAAACTAGCAGTAGAACTTATTGTCAATCAATCAGAACTACAACTTGGCCTCTGCTCCATTCTCTTTTCTGGCCCTGAAACTGTAAGAAAAAATAGAACTTAAAATCATAGAGACTAGAATTTCCCTTTCTTTTCCTACTACTTACATGAAAAGGCAACAAATAATTATACAGTAAGAAACATTTATGAACCTAAGTTTACAAATAAAACAAATGATTTTTAAAATAATGCAAAATTCCTGTTTATATCCCTTTGAAAAGTAAATGTGACTATGGTGTTAATCATCTTAAAAGGGGGGTTTTTAAACCTTCAACATGGCAAATTTTCAAAGTGCTGATTATACGTGCTAATTGTCATTTGCTTGTTATTTCAGCCTCTTAACTGGGAAGATTCTTAGCGTATTTCTATTTTCCCCCTCCTTTCTCAGGCAGAAAATCCCTTGAGTGGAGTTGCCTGACAAAATCATTAGGCAGAAGTTTTATGAGCCTAGGTGGGATAACATTTGGAGATGACTGATTACGTGATTGCAGCTAATTGTTTGTGAGACTTGGGAAGTCTCTGACATCTTTAAGGGGAATCCTTTCACTTGTAATCCATCAAAAGAATTAGTTTTCTCTAAGGATAAGCTTCCTCTGGGGTGTCAGAAATATTTCTGAGGCAACCTTGCACCAGCTTTTGTCTTTTTATCTTCTGATGAAAATAATCCCTCCTTTGTCACCAATGTACAATTTATAGCTACGAAACCATACCCATCTAGGATGTTTGTCCTTCAACAAGATTATATGAGACCTCGTCTGATAGCATTGAGGAAATTATATACAAACTTTGTCCCATTGGAACACTACTGAACTGAAAGAATGAATATGCTTACCAAAATGGTGTAACTCTTTTCAGGGGTATCTTGCTTTTTTTTATTATTATGAATGACATACATTTATTGATGATATTTATTATTATAAGTACACTTAATATGAGATCTACCCTCTTAACCAACTTTTACATGTAAAGTACAGTATTTCTAATTAAAGGCACAATATTGTACAGCAGATCTCTTCCTTTTGAATTGAGCTAATCTAGTCACCCTTGTTCAACACACAGATACCACTCTTAACTGCCTTTGAGGCAAAAGATTAATAGAAAGGAGAATGAACGCCGTCTATGAAAAGGGGAAAATGCTTAGCATCACACCCTTAGCTAGTTGACCGTATAGAAAGGTAATTGCCAGTCGTGATCAGGGGCCTGCATTTTGCAGGCAGTACATTTAAGTACATACCTAAGCCTTTCTTAGCAAATGATCACAAACTCAGACTATGCCGCTTTTGTATTCTTATCTAGCTTTTGCTTCATTTCTCTTCAGACACAGTTGTTTGAAGTTATAGAATTTTAACATGAATACTCAAACTCCACTTATTGTACTCTGACTGAAGGGTGATTAAACTCAGAATAAAATGAATTCTTTCCTGCTACATAAGCACATAAGGGGGGGGGGGGACATTTTATCCCATGAGCGTGCCTTTCATAAAAGGCAACATCACATTCTTCAGTTAGTGTACAATAATGCCATTGATCCTATGAGCCATTTATATAAAGTCTAAAATGCCAGCAATCACATTATTTAGTCTCTGACATCTGCTTGGTTATACTGACTTTATTCACAGTACAATATTGAGTCAGGAAAAACTAAACCAATATTTCAGAAACTTTGGTGAGCAAACATATCACCTTCAGAGCTTGTAAACATAGATTTGGGCTACACTTCACTCCAAAAATTTGCTAGGTTGGCCCTGTGACTGATCTGATGTTTTCAGCTCGAATGAACTCGGAGGTGATGCTGTTGCTGCTGGTTCCAGGCCTCACATCAAGAACCCCTTCCTATCAGGTACCTAAAACCAACACATGCACATCCACAATCTACTTTTATTTAAGGTTGGAGATTTGGTAGGTTTATTTCAGCATAGAGTGGTAACACATCTTCTTTACAAGACATTTCAACTGCCTTCAAGGAAATAGCAGAGAGAGTTAGAGGGCCATTAGGATAGACCATTGAGAACATTCCTGACTTTAAACCCCAAACAGAGAAGAAGCTATTAATGCAGACATCCATTCTGTGCTTACTAGGAACACAGTATTGCTGACACATTTCTTTAAAAGGACTATTTAAAACCTTTAGTCAATTGGTAATTATTAATATTTATTACTGCTCTGATGAAACCCCCAGCATATATTTACTTTCTAAAGGTTGGTAATAAAAGCAGATACATTGATAATCAATTAGTCATTTGGGGAACTCTCCCCTGTTTAATTTGCTTCTCATTCTTATCCCACTTGCTCTGTGTGTGTGTGTGTGTTTGTATGTGTATACATATAGTTTTGAATAGAATATATATTAGAATAAAATATATGCATCATACATATATTTTATATATAGTTTTGAATATAATAGATACAATATTTATATGTATATATATTTTTCTAGTTTTGCTAGCTAAATTATGAGGAAGAAATAAATTACTATCCCTACTCTATCTCGTTCTTATTTGGAGCTGCACAATCATATCATTAAGTTAATTAAGCCAGCAATTAAAAAGGATCTAGTTATTTGGGAACAGTTATTCAGTGTGAATTGTTCCTTAATGCCTATACACATGGCTTGGTTTGATGGGAGAGCAGGAAGTCTGCAGGTCAGTGCAATATTTCTTGTCACTTTTTGCTGTCAGAGGCTTCCACTCCTGCCCTTGAAAGGCTCAGAAGTACCGGAGAAACCACATTATACCAGTCCTTATCTTTCTTATGGATATTAGAGACAGATATTCTCATTAACTCTGAGTTCATGAATTATGGGCCAGCCATTTATTGTACAGAATAATAAATTGTTCAGAATTATCTGTGCACAAAGCTATTGGCTCTAAATATTGGCTTCTCTGCCCAATGCAGTTCAGCTATTTGTAGAAACCAACTGGAGCTCCAGTGGAAGAACTTATTAATTGAAAATGGATCCTGATTGTGTTTGTTGCCATTTAGCAATTTTCAAGCAATTTTTCTTGAATATAGTTTTAATGCTGACATATTCTCATTTTTTAAAATGACTGGAAACATAGAAAATATGTGAGACCTAACACTTTTCTGTTTTACTTACATACCTGCCTTTAAAACCAATTGATTCTTAATTGGATGTTATATTAATTTCATAGGAATAGTGGTTTTATGAGGCAAATATTTGCTTGCTGAAATGTATAGGAAACTAATGCAAAACAAAGAGCACTTGATTTTCTTGGTGGAGGTGAAATAGAAAGAGATATTTTTTTAAAAAAAGAGTAGATTCTATGGCACAGTGAGTACTCAATAGATTGATATGGAATTATGGATCAATTGATTAATTATTGTGTAGTAATTATCAGAAGTCAATAGAAGAGTTCGAAACAGTATTCACTTTTATCAAGCTTGAGTTGGAATCTAGGGGACTTTTCTGTGGATACTTTGGTTGCCCTATCAAGGGTAATCTTGGTGAGGTTACACAGGTATGATTATTTATTGTCTCTGAAAAAAGTGGTAGCACTGTAGTCAATAGTTAATCCATTAATAGAATGGCTCTTGTTGGGTTAGCAAATTTGATGATATATTGAATGCAAGAGTCATCTTTTCAAGAATTCAGGAAACCTAGATAAGCATTCTAATGATGTAATCACACAGCTCTTCATTGAAGTATAAAATTAGCAGACCAAAAATAGGTGAGAGATTAGGGGAAGAGAAACCTCATGATTTAAGCCCCAAATTGATAGAGCAGATTTACATTTTAGGAATGTTACAATAAACAAAAATTCATTGTTTCCTTTTCTCTATCAATGTGCCAAGCCTTCCAAGATTTTGGCAGCTTTGTTCTATTACACAGCAGGCATTTCATTCTCTCCCAGGCAGTTAGAGAAGATCCTGACATGACTGCTTTTGATATTTATAATGACAACCTGGTTGGAAAAAAATTTTTCAATAGATTAGGCATTGGCCCGAGAATTGGAGTACTATATATACATAGTATTTTGTAAGGAGGCATCTTCTCCTTTTCTACCATGGATGAGCAATGAACAGTGGCTATGAAATACTAGCTAGGAAATATCTATATGGTGTAATTATGACTGAGTTTATGCTCTTATACTTTCTTTGTTGTATTTTTTTCTTCTTTCACATATGATGAATTCTTTTTTTTTTTAATGCTATGGTGTTACAGCCTTGCTAAGGAACAGCAAGGGAATATATTTGGGTTCATACATAAGGCAGAGTCTTGGAAAATAGTATGCATCTGACAGCCAAGTTGGTACAGGCCATCCTAAACAAAGTGAGAGAGACCCAAGCAGGTAGTGAGACTTGGCAGGGCTAGCAGAATTCATGCTATTAAATTAGCTAGCTGCCCCTGGCCCCCTGCACATCCCTAATCTGGAGATTCAACTTTCAGAGGTAAAAGGTTTGCCTTATCAAAATAGAGTTTGTTATATTCCCAATTCCAGTGCATACCAGGAATATGGATGATAGATTACAGTGCTATTCCATACCCTAAGTAAACTCAGTTAAAAAGAGCAATGTTATACAGAACAGAGGCAGAAAATGAGACCCAGGACAAAAAAAAAAAAAAAAAAAAGCCATGTGGTTGTTAGGCCATGGTCATCAAATACTCAGAATATTATACTATAAGTATATTTATAATAAATATAAATAAGGAGAAATCAAAGATTCTGTGTTGGAATTAAATATTAAAAATTGTCCTAATGACAATATGATAAAATAAAGTGGTATTTATTAAGCATCCTCTATAAGTCAAGCATGTCACTAGAAGCATTATATGAATAATAGCTAAGGGATGTTGAGAAACACACTAAAGTTATACAAATGCATCAGTGTTTATTAATGTACAGGTAATGAGCATTCAGTAAGAAGAGTATCCCTCCAAGTTACTGTAATGTTGGCTAAAGTATGATTATTCCCCCTCATGTAAACTCTGGTCTTGAATGCTATCTTGAGACATTTAGAATTTGCTTGATAGGAATGGAAAAAAATTGGAATTTGTTCTGTAAGAATTCTTTCTGTGAGAACGAAAATAGAATTTTTGAAAATTTGTTCTATGAGAATGAAATGTTTTTAGAACTTTTGGAGGTAGCCAACAACTATGTCAGAGCTGCCTATTGGATTGATCACCCTGAGTGTGAAAAATGTATCTTAGTTTGGAGGTCATTTGGGAAGAAGACAGTGAATTGAGGGTTTCAACAGTTTAAGTATGATGAGCTAGTAGAACATTCCTGAGAGGACAAGAGTGATTGTTGAAAATGCAGGATATAAAGTGGTCAGAGATGAAAATGTAGAATGATAGAGTGTTCCACACCCTGTGCAAGAGTAAACATTAGGGCAGAACAGTGAGCACAGGCCAGATAACTCAGAGTCTTTGGACTTCTGGGCTTGCCCCAAGATCAAGCAGGCCTGTTCACTTTATCCAACCCTCTGATCTTACTTACACTTTTTTTTTTTTTTTCGCAAGGGCGTTTGAATCCTTGTGGTCTAGCTCTCCAAGATGGTAATTCAAGTTGAGGAACTGGAAAGAAGCCGTAATGAATCATAAAGTGTAGGTCTCAATGACTGATTTTCTGTTCTCGAAGTGGAAATGTAGTTATTGGAATGTATTGCTAAATAACATGATTAATTTTAAAAGTCTATGCTTGATCTTGAGTAGAGCAGGAGACTAGGGCAAAGAACTAATACCAGGAGATCAGAAAATGGAGTTGGAGAGGGCAAACATGGAATACAAGTCCCAAGGGAGACTCAGATCTGGAATTCTAACAGAGCAAGGTGAAAATGGACATAACCAAAAAAAAAAGTAAATAGGTATCAAGGACTAAGTAGCTGGGAAGAGAAAGTAAATAGTAGGGATTCAGAATCCATGCAGACAGACTGATGGCACATATAAAAACAATAGTAAATACTCTTGATACAATGCCAAGTATTTACTTCAGCTCAAGTTAGGAGTGATTGTCCTGCATTAGTAAGAACCAGCAGCGTTAGTTGGACAGCCCAAGTCTTATAGAAAGAGATAAATGGGAGGCAAAGAGCTGGACAAAGCAGTTCTTGACACATTCATTCCAGATAAGAACTCTATTTCCTGGAGTAAGGGAGAAATAATCTTTCTTAATTCCCTCTCTCTATCTTTCCTTAGTCCGGAGCTGCGGCTCTTAACCTTTGGGTAGGAGGCATTATCAAAATTGAGTGAATGCTAGAAACTCATGAGTAAATTGCAAAGGCTCATGAACCCTCAAACATTCCCATAATTATAGAGGGCCACAGACTCCTCTCAGCCCTCTGGCAGAGAACACTAGTCCATGCTGAGAATAAGTCAGCTTTTCTGCAGCACACCCTAGCTTCTCTTGGGAAAAGTTAAAGGCTCTGCTTCCTTCTTATATATGTATAACGGGTAGAAGACAGTGGAGCTGAGCTAGTGTCTTGAGTATTCTAACTGCATATGTATGTATGGGTAAGCTGATTCTGGCAGAATGACTGTCTTACTAGGGAGTTAGGGGAAAGAAGAGATATTAATCATAGCTCAATAAAACAGTACCAGCAGCAGCAACTACCACCAAGCATTGCAGCCCTGTTAAGTACTAGCCACTATATGATACACTTTACCTTGCTACATAAACGTTATTACATTTAGTTTACTGATGAGGAAACTGAGTATATAAGGTGTTAATTTTGATTAATCCACAGGAAGATAGCTATACGTGTCTCACATAAGGAATTCTCCTTTCCATAGTTCCAGTCCCCATATCTTATTTATAGAGAGATACTCATCTTTCTGCCCTTTACAGAGCAAAAATTAATCTTAACATTTCAGAGTTTTGCTGTTCAATGTTAGCTGTCAAGTTAAATAAGGGCCGCCACTAGTGCATAAATGTCTCTGTGGAAATTAGTAAAAGGCACTCCTTCCAGGTGGATGCAGCCTATGCCAGGTACACGGCCGAGCAATCAGTGTGGGCCAGATCTCAGCCCCTTACCCCTTGCCCACATGCCCTCATTCAATGAACCTCTGTGTGTGACTCTACGTGGTAGCCCTTATCTATATCTTCCAAAATTCTACCAGAGGTGAATAGCCAAGGACAAAGCTTTGCTCTCAGGAAAACTGTAGTGTATTCATGACAGTTTCTCAGTGATCTTGATATTCAGTAGCTGTATCTTCTTAAACAAATTGCTCTGGAAGTTTACTCTTTTGAAAAAGCTTGTACTATAAAAATGGAAAGATAAAACTCTCAACAGGAAACCAGGGCAGATCATAACTCTGTCGCAGTTCAGCAAATGAAAATATATCAATAATGAAATGAAGCCCAATTCAAAACAACTTATGCTGTCTCTGGGCCTCAAAAATAATCTCTTTCTTGTTATTAGGGAAAATGTGAAACTTTTTTTCATTTCTCACAAATTCAAATCTCGTTTTCAAGAGATGATCATGTTTAGCTAAAATTGCTTCCACTTAGCTATTATAGTGGAATGACAAATATGTTATTGTTGGTGTTCATTGGCATTATTATTAGTTGTCAAACCTTGAAGGAAAAATCACGGACCAAAATCCTTAAAAAGTAATCTTATTTTCATAAATACGTTCCCAAATAATTATCTCATGTCTTATAGCCACTTAGCTTTAATATAAACTTCTCAGATGAAACAGGAATGGTTGTAGACAACTTAGATATTTGTTAGGAAAATAAATAGGAATGATAAGGCATATTTTGTGCTATGTTAGCATCCATATTGATCATGAACTCTCAAGCTTGTCTCAGCTACTGTTTTTTTTTTTTCTTTCCCAGAGTCTGAGGCTTTTTTTCAAAGGACACCATCATTTTACCCATCTAGCTCTGAAGCTGCTCCCAGTTTTCTCTGGTTAGCTATGTTATGTTTAAGCAAAGAAGGCCATTGAATTATTAAAGAATCTGAAAGCAGTAAAATTATCCCAGAATTAAAGATTGCCAATTTTCTCCATACTCTCCAAAATGGTTGCCATGAACACAACGCATCACTGCCAGATACAATGAATTTTCTTTGTTCCTATTCAGTTTTAGTGTCTTTCCTTGTGTGTGGGTGTATGACAGTGAGTTTCTAAGTGGCCATTAGCCAGTTCTAAAGTGGTGAATGTGTAGAGAGAGGTTTGGAATTTTGAAGGCTGTATCTGAATAAGGCTCATCTGATATTCACTTAAAATGAGTGAATCATTCATTTTAAATAAAGAGAGGAGAAGCCCTCCAAATACCTCAAGCTGGAATTTCTGGGTTCCTTTTATGAAGGGAGAGAAAAAAATAAGCAGACATTATCTATGACAGAAAAGATAAATTCTGAGAGGCCAGAAATTCTCATGTGTCAGAACAGGGAGAGACACTAGATCCAAAGTAATTTATATGTAAGTCAAGTACACTGTTTCGAACCATGTGATCAAATGAGGGCAAAACAGAGAACATTATTTGTTGAAAGAACAAAGAATCTAGGAACTGAGAGTCTTAGGCATATATATATATGAGAGAGAGAGAGAGAGAGAGAGAGAGAGAGAGAGAGAGAGAGATGACACAAAAATATAAATACAGAATATATGGCACTGAATAAGACCTTACTGTCAGTGTACAAAGGCTGTGTGTTGGGACAATTTCTTCCATAGGAATCAACAGCTGTCACTAGACTTTGGGCTCCTGAACTGGGCTGATTTGTCCCCATGTTGGGTCATGACTCTACTTTCCTTATCCTTGGTGCCATTAAGACATTGACAGCCTGCCAACTAAATATCAAGAAGGCTGGCTGAATTTTTAATTTGTTATGCAATGTTTTGCAGACTCTAGCAATCTGCCACTTTCAACTTTGTCTTCATTTCTATCTCTGCATTTGAAATTCAAAACAGTTTATATTTTTCTATTAAGAAATTGTGAATCCCACTACTGATTACCATAACCCCATAACTACGGGGTACTAGAAAAATGTTGTTTTTCTTTTTTCTTGTGAAAGGAGAAAAGAGTTTTTCAGAGGCTTAGGCATCAATACCTTAGTTTATGAACAGGCTGGAGCCAATGAATCTTTGTCAGGGAACTTGAGACAATCTAAAGCAATTCTTTTACTGAGGGATGAGCCATGCAGTTTTCAGCAATGAGAACTCTTGAATAGGAAGACAAGATGTGATTAAACAGAGCCTGGAAGCAATGTGTATAAGAACTTTGCATCACAAGATCACATTAAAGCTGTTATTGATTGGGCTTGAAAGAAGGTGCCTTAAAACCATCATATTTGGTATGCCATTGATCTTCAGAAACTCACTATGCTGCACCCCAGCACTTACCAGTAAGCTTAATGACAACACCCTGAAGAAAGACTCATTGGAAAGGGTAGAGGACAGTCAGGCCCTGAAGGCCTTCTCAGTCTTAATATTTTCTAGATTTTCCAGCTTTAGCCATTTGATCCATCACTATTGGGAGATTGGAGACTAAGGCTAAAATTCGCTTCCTGCTGAGAAGAAAGGAGCTTTGAAATAAATAAGTAAATTGCATGTTTATTTGTATCTATATCTGCTTTATCCCCTCATGGGGATCAAGGGAAAGATTAATGGTGGTAATGAAAACCCTTCCGAAATTAATATGACCTGCTTAACTGACCTGTCTGGTGAAAGTCAGTGCTTCAAGAAGTGGAGTTTACAAAGAAAGGGAGACAGGGAAGGAATTGCAACCTGCTTTTCAGGTAATGGAGTTTTGAGATTTGTAATTTTTTAAGTTTTACTTATTTATTTTTGTCAAGGGAAGGCTAGAGACCTGGGTAAAAAAGCATATGCTAAAATACGATAATATATATACACACAATGTTGTAGACAGGGTTCAGTTAAAGGACAATAATGTCAGTCTTGCTTGTGGACAAGAAAAACCACTTGGCTTCCCTTAAATATCAGTGGAGAATGGATTTCTACTTTAGGCAACTAACTAGACTAAAAAGCATTGTTCAAAATGCATTTTCTAGATGTCACATATTTCCCTCAAGGAACTATAAGTTAGGGGCCTCAAACTGAACATGAAAACTAGAACTTTATCAACGGATTGGATTAGGTAGACTAGATTCTCTAATTTTATTGGACCTTCTATCAAGCCCATCCATAAGGAAGTGATAGAAATAGTGTTTCATGCAATGAAACCATAACACTTGCCTACTAAGAAGGTAACAAAGATGGAATGCTTTTGATATAGAGTGCTGTGTTTGGAAAAGCTCTTTTGCATATTAGTGGTGTGACTCTGTGAAGAGCCTCCCAGAAATTTGTCAATGATGGAGGCAGTGTGCAAGAGAGATGGGTTCTCACTTATACCAGTGAGAAATGGTGTACCTCTGATGAATGTGAACTTGATTAGAATTACAGAATTTAGAACCAAAATGGATCTCAAAAATAATCTAATGTCTAGCAGATGAAATAATAACTGAGATCATCAGTGGTCACATTTTAGAGTGCTTCTAAGCTGAATTACAGAAATTGGTTGAACCTAATTTAATCAGTTGTGAACTACCAACGTAACCATTTCATATAGTTCAGTCAAATAAAATCTGAGCTGTCTTTCTCCCAATCCACTGTCACAAGTGGGCAAAGACAGCAGAAACTAGAGGCTTTGATTGTGTTCCTGCTTAAGGATTTGCTTAGATTTCCTTTCCAAGGTCAGAGTAAGCAAAAGATGAAACGGCAGATAAAAGAGACTGAACTGAAGGGCTCACACATACAAAGAAGCAATAAAGGGACACACATAGACAGAGAAAAAGAAGCACATGGAAGAAAGGAAGCCACATTTTATTGAGCATCTGCTATAGTATGCACAATTCTGGACACATACATAATTCTCACAAAAGATTGTCAATAGGTATTATTCCCACTGGCACCTGCAGAAATTGAGATTCAGAGTTAAAAGAACTTTCCAAAGGTCATATTGATCATGTAAACCAGATTATGGCCACCCCCTTGCTTAAAAACAAAACAAACAAAACAAAGCAACAGCTTCCCAGTGCTTTTAAAATCAGCCAGACTTTATTCTACAGCCTGTGAGGCTCTACAGTGTGAATACTTCTTCTCTCTCCTTTCTGTCCCTCACAGCGCTTCAGCCACGTGGGCATCTTTATTCTCAGAACACACCAGACATTTTCTTACCTCTGCTCTCTTGACTCACTACCACCTGCAATGGGAATGCCTCTTTTCCTAGTGCGTCGCATGGATGGTTCATTGTCGTCCTTCAGATTTCAAATGTCTTCCCAGCCCCTCTTTCATTCTGCTCTAGCTTATCACCCTAGTTATTTTCTGGATAATACTTACCATAGTCTACAACTGTCTTATTTATCTACTATCATGTTTATCTGTTTACTGCTTGTTTTTCTCATAAGACTGTAAGTTTCTGGAGTTTAAAACATCAGTTTTATTTACCCTTCCATTCCTAGGACCTGGTATATAGAAGAACGTACCTGGTATATAGAAGGTGCTCAGTAAACACTGACTCATAATTAGATAAATCCTTTCAGGATTTAAATTCAGGTTTGCTCCCAAAGCATGTTTTCCTTCATTGGACTGTGTGGATCTCCTATTGGTGGTTACACTGATGAATAAAAACTTACACACAGAGGCAACACACACACACACACACACACACACACACACAAACACAAAACATTCACCCTTGTGTGGGAAAACATTGCAAACAGGAAAATTTGAGATATCCAAAAAAACTTAATTTATTTTTATTTTTTTTAATTTACATATAGTAAAATTGACTTTTTTAAGATGTACAATTCTCTATGTTTTAGCACATGGTTAGATTCTTGAAATGGTCTCCATGACTAGGACACAGAACATTTTCATAAACACACAAAAATTCCTGTATGCTGTTTTTTTTAAGTCAAACCTTTCCTCTAATCCAACCCTAGTAAGCACTGATCTGTTCATTACTGGCGTTTGTCTTTTCAGAATGTCACAAATGGATTATATAATATGTAACCATTGAGGTGGAATGCTATTCACTTAGCATAACTCCATTGAGATCTATCCAATTTGTTGTGTATATGGATTGTTCGTTCTATGTTATTAATGAGTAATATTCCATTGTATGGATTTACCACAGTTTATCTATTCATCAGTTGATGGACATTTGGCATGTTTCCAGTTTTTGACATTTATGAATTGGGCATCTGTACACATTTGTGTTTCTGTATGAACATAAGTTTTCTTTTCTCTGGATTAAATACGTAAGGAGAAGTTGCCTGGGTCAGGCCATTCTTACCGCAAGAGTGGTAAATGCATATTATTTAGCTTAAGAAACCACAAAATATTTTCCAGAGTTTCTGTACCAGTTTGCATTCTCACTATCAGCATATGAAAATTACATTTGATCCCCATCCTTACCAGCTTTTGGCATTATCGCTTATGTGTGTGTATACATTTGTATGTTTGCATGCATGTATGTATGCACGTACTTGGTTTAGCCATTCTAGTAGGTGTGTACTAGTATCTCATTTCGTTTTAATTTGCATTTATTTAATGAATGATAATGTTGAGAATTTTTTTTATATGCTTATATTCATCTGTATGTTTTTATTACTGTAAAGTCTGTTCAAGTATTGTGTCCCTTTTAAAAATTGAATTATTTGCTTTATTATTGCATTGTAAGAATTCTTTATATATTTTCTAATCAAGTTCTTTGTATGACATGTAATTTGTTAATATTTTTTGCCAGCCTGTAGCTTGTCTACTCTTTTCCTTGACAGTGTTTTTTGCACTATAAAAAATTTTTAATTTTGATGAGGTCCAGTTTATCAGCTCTTCTCTTATGTTTTATGCTTCTGGTTATATCTGAGAAATTTTACCTAACCCAAGTTTAGGAAAGTTTTTGCCTATGTTTTCTTCTATAAGATTTCTAGCTTTGCATTTTATATAAGGTTGCTGATCCATTTTTAGTTAATTTTTGTATGAGTTAGATTTAGGTCAAGGTTCATTTTTTTGTTGTTGTTGTTTTGCCAAAGGATGTTCAGTTTTCATACTTTTGAAAGCACTATCTTTCTCCCATTGAATTACTTTCGCAACTTTGTCAAAAATCAGTTTAGCATACTTGTGTGGGTCTATTTCTGGGTTATCTTTTCTCTTCTGTTGACCTGTATGTCTATTCCTTTGTCAAAATCACACCGTCTTGGTTACTGAAGCTTTATACTTTATACTAAGCCTTAAAATCAAATAGTGTGAATCCTTCAACATTAATCTTTTTCCAAATTATTTTAGCTATCCTACTTTGTCTTCCATTTAAATTTTAGAATCAGGTTGCTTATATCTATAAGACATCCTCTTGGGATTTTTATTGATATTGTATTAAATGTATATATCAATTTGAGGAGAATTGGTATCGTAACTATATTGAGTTGTCTAATCTATGAACATGGTATGTATCGTCAATTATCGCTTCTGTGATCTCTTTCATCAGCCTTTTGTAGTTGTAAACGTGGATTTGCTTCTCTTTATGGGAGTTCTGTAACTATCGATTAAATCCGTTAGTTGATGTTGTTGAATTCTATATTTTTCTGCTTTTCTGTCTACTTGTTATAATATAGGTGAGGGAAATGTGTTGAATGGTGGATTGTCCAATTTTCTTTTCAGTTCCCTCAGTTTTCACGATTTTTGAATTTCTACTGTTAGGTACATATACATTTAGGATTGTTATGTATTCTTAGTGAATTGCCCCCTTCTTGTTATGTAATTTCCTTCTTTATCCCTGGAAATTTTCTTTGTCCTGAAATCTACTGTGTCTGAAATTAATATAGTCACTGCAACATATTTTCAACTAGTGTTCATGTGGGTATCTTTTAAAATTACCTATGCCATTATATTTAGAGTAGGTTATTTTAGATAGCATATAATTGAGGGTATTTTTGTACATTTGTTTTTGTTTTTGTGGCCATTCTAGCAATATTTCTCTTTTAATTGGTGTATGGACTATTTACATTTGATTTGCTTGGATTTAGGTCTACCTTTTAATTTATTTTATTTTATTTCATTTTATTTTATTTATTAATTCTAAGTATACAGTACCATGGTTAGACATTTGTATAGTTTATAAAATAAGCCAAACCCCCTCTGTGCTCTGCATCCCCATGACCATCTATCAACTACTACTTTGTACTTCTTTAACCCTTCACCCCACTCTCCCATGAGCCCTCCACCCCTCTGGCTGTCACCAGGTTGGCTTCTACATTTGTGAGTCTGTTTTTGATTAATTTGTTCTTTTTGTTTCTTAGATTTCGCATATAAGTGAAACCATATGGTATTTATCTTTCTCTGTCTGACTTATTTCACTCACTATAATAACTTCTAGGTCCATTTATATCATTCCAAATGTTAGGATTTATTTTTTTTAATGGCTGAGTAATATTCTATTGTATATATGAAGCATAACTTCTTTATCAAATCGTATTGTTGATGGGCATTAGGTTGCTTCCATATCTTGGCTATCGTAAATTGTGCTGCCATGAAATATTGGGGTGCATAGATCTTTATGAATTTTTATTATTATTTTTTTTATAAATCCCAGAAGTGCAATTGCTGGGTCAAAAGGTACATACAGTTTTAACATTTTGAGAAACCTCCAGATTGTTTTTCATGGTGGCTATACCAATTTGCAATCCCACCAACAGTGTATGAGAGTTCCCTTTTCTTCACATCCTCGACAACACTTTTTGTTCTTTGATTTATTGATGATAGCCATTCTGACAGATATGAGCTGATATCTCATGGTGGTTTTAATTTGCATTTCTTTGATGATTAGTGACCTTTAATTTTTTTGTTTGATATTTTTGTTTTCTCAGTTTTACATTCTTTTTCCTCATTCCTTCCTTCTTCTTGATTACTTGAATTTTTTATTATTTCATTTTAGTTTATCTATTGAAATTTTAAATATTTTTCTTTGTTTTAATTTTAGTATTTGTATAAGTATTATACTATATATTTAGCTTTCTACAGTCAACTTGTAATTAATATTTTATCACTTCCAATGAAATGTGGAAATTTTACCACCATAGAGGTCCTTTTGCCCTTCTCTCTTTATGTCATTGTTGTCATCATTCATTTCATTATAACCATCATCTTTATACATTGAAACCCCAGTCAGACAATGTTATGTTTACCTTCAATCATCATTTATATTTGAAGAACAGGATGAGAAAAGTTGTCTACCAGATAGCTATCATTTTTGTCATGCATTCTTAAAGTTCTATATTTTCCACTAATATCATTTCTCTTTCCCTTAAGTAACTTCTTTCTTTTAGAGCAAATCTATGGCTGCTGATGGATTCTTTATTTCCCTCCTTTATTCCTGAAATATATTTTTGCCGGATGTAAAAATCTAGACTGGCAGTTCTTTCCTTTAAATATATAAAAAAATGCACTTTCTCCCAGAATCCATGGTTTCTAATGACGAATCCACAGCCATTTGAATCATTCTTCCTCTTTACGTAATACAGCACTTTTCTCTGGTTGCTTTTCAGATTTTTTTTCTTTGCTTTTATATTTTAGCTCTTTGATTATGATGTGTATGGGCATGGATTTCTTTGACTATATCTTCTTCAGGATTTATGAGCTTCTTAAATCTGTAATTTTTGTTTTCTACCAAATGTGGAATGTTTACAGCCATTATTTCAAGTGATTTTTCTACCATACACTTTATCCTCTCATTTTGAGATTCTGATAACACAAAAATACATGATATTGTCCTATGGGCCCTTGAGACACTTCAAATTTTTCAATTTTTTCTCTCTCTGTTTTTCAGATTGCATACTTTCTGTTAACCTGTCTTTAAGGTCAACATCACTCGGTCTTTGCCTCTCTATTGTTGAGTTCATCCAGCAAGTTCTAGTTTATTAGGCTATTATATTTTTTTATTCTAAACTTTAGTTTAGTCATTCCTTCTATCTCTGCTGAGATATTCTCTCTTTTCTCACATTTCAATAATATTCACTCTTCTTGGAGCATGATTACAACAGTTGCTTTAAAATCTTTGTTCATAATTCTAACATCTGTTTATTTCAGGGTTCTCATCTCTTGATTGTGTTATTGCTTGAGAGATGTTGAGATTTTTCTGATTTTTCTCATGTTGAATAATTTGGGATTGTACCCTAGCCATTTGGAACATTATCTTTAGGGCTCTATGGAGAATATATAGAGAACATTGATTTTTTTGTTTGATTGATTAGCAAGCAATAACCTGATTATGTTCAGGCCAAAAGTTTCTACCCATCTTCTGTGGGTTATGATTCTAATATTAGTTCTTTTTTTCAAAATCTGTGCTCGAGTCTTCAAATCTGAAGGGAATAAAAAGAGGGCTCCTGTTGGAGATTTTTCTCTTTGTACCTAGTGTGCAGTTCTGGGTATTCTACACTTTTGCATACAGGCCAAGTATTTCCTCTATGTATCTTGTCAAAGATTTCATTGTATTCAGTAAGAGAGACAGGGCAGGGTTTGCTTAATCCATCTTCACCAGTGCTGGAATCTCAAGAAATACTTTTAAATTGTGTTGTTTTTGCCACTATTGGTAAAACTATAACTAACAGGTCAGATTAAGTTAAAATGAGCTCTGAAAGCAGTAAGTTCTAGTCTTCAGCAAAAGAATGCAAGCAGATAATCAACTCTGTTAGGAACTTTGAGTTGCAGTTTTTCCTATTCAGATCACATCTTTTTGAAAAGTCTGAGCAGCAGAAACATGATATATCTTCAGTGATAAGCACTGCTGCAGACTGACCACTCAATGGTCAAGTACTTATGTCTTTTAAGATTTGTGGTTTAGTATAGCCTTGTTACCTGGAAACTAACTCTATAATAGGATTGTAAAACACACACACACACACAGGCACACACACACACTCTCAGTCATACATGCACATCTTCTATACTGTATGCAACATGTATAATCATTGTTAGAAATGGGGGAAATTTTTAAAATTAGGAAGTCCCAAGAAACAGCTCAATAAGGCTAATGCTTAAAATGAGGAAATCTTGAAAACTGACTCAAGATTCAAATTCTACCAGTATTTATAGAGTCCTAACTATATGTTCAGTAACATGCTATATGCAATACTTATACTCACTTTTGGGAATGAGGAGAAAATGTAAAATATGGAAATCCAACACATTCTAACTTAAGATTCAGATTCAACCTATATTTATTTAGTTTCTACAACATGCTAAGTGCTGTGCCAAGTATTCACAGAGACATGATTTTTATTTATTTATTTACTTATTATAAAATCTTACCTGTCCAAATTGAACTCCAGAAGACATTCTGTAAAACATTGTGTCACTGTCTATGTGTCAGAATCTCTGGAGAAAATAATTAAACACACAGTCCTGGGTCCTGTGCACAGTGATTTGCACGATATGGCTTGATAGCTATCTCCATAGGTGATTCTTGTGTCCCACCTTGATTCAGAATGACTTTGGCTATTTCATAATTCCCTCACAAAGTTCTGATGAATAATTATCTAACTTTTCCTTGAAGGAATCACTCCCTTCCCTTTACATTGTTTTCTGTTATATTACAAGAGAACATATATACTTTGATTCCCTAAGTTGTTATTTTTATTCATGAAATAGTGGTTTTAGAGGACTGTTACTTCTTGATACTGTAACTAATATTAGATGCAGTTCTGAGGAAGCGTCTTCCTTTAGCTCTTAGTGTCTATGTCTACTACCAGGTCCTGCGATGTTACAGGTTTTGTGATGTAAAATAGATTCTTTAAGGTTGAGAGATGACTTCCTCTTGCAGCAGCAATTTCTTCAAGTTGAATTTTGTTGAATCTCAATTTCATTAGAAAGCTTCTCTTCGTTGTGGTATTTTTCACCATACTCTGGGTTCTAACATTTTGTCTGTTGGCATCTTGTGTGCTAATATTCCATTCTTTATTATCAGTAATAAACATTTAATAAGCACCTATTAGGTACAGAGTGAATCATGGCAGGTGTATGTGAAGTAATCACCATCTTCCTGTCTTATAGCCATAGCAGATATTATTTGTTGATTATCCCTCATCTCTTTGAGCCTATATGCAGCTTCAGAATTCTTCTTAACACAGAGAACCAGCCAACCATATCAAGCCATCAAACTTGACACAGGGGGTAAAATTTAGATGCCATAACTATGTCAGGCTATAAAAGGTAATAATGTATGTAATCGGGGAAAATAATACTCAATCTTATGCTCATATGAAAAATCTTTATGTGTATGACAAGGTAGAACATGAAGGAGTGTCTTTAGTTAGTCAATGCAACACTGTCTTTCTCTGTTTTTTATGTTTTACTTTAGTTTGTGCCATTCTGTAGTAACATCATGTGTTTTAGATCTCTGACATTCCACTCCTGATAACTGCTTTAAGTTAATGGTGACTTCCCATAAGTCCTTATTAAGGGTTTGCCTGTCTACTTCTCATCACCATAATGGTTTTAAGAGGCAAAATAATATGGTATTTTCCCTTTGTTTTTATAAATCTTTACATAGAAATAATATATACAGAAACATATACTATACCATACACACTCATTACCCTATGTCTAAAGTGAAAAATGAGTTGTCATTCCACTGCAAGTTCAAGCAAATAGAAAAAAATTTAATTATCTTATATGGATAAGAAGCTTAGATACAATGTTTTCTAAGCACTTAGCAATTTTTGTGAAAAGAGCTTGCACACAATTTCATATTAACGTTTAAACTGATGCTCACAGATAAATTTACACACATGAACTATAGAATAGAAATATACTTTGATCCTGAATTTGAACCATGTCCCAGATGATTACCTGGGAGCTCATAGCCTTGGCCCATTTTTACATTCTGGGATAAATTAAATTTTGAATTGACCATGTGTGTTCCCCTTTGGTGTTGCACAGAACACTTCCTACATTTGTCACCATGGTCTTCAACTTCTGTGTAGCTCTGTATGAAATTGTTGACCTCCCCGGCCCCCTGGCCACCAATTTTGCTGAGAGCCTCTGAAATATTTGGCCTCAGGCATTGATTTAGAGGCCAGGATGTATCCATGTGAGCACAGGTTGCCAACTGAGAGAACATTTTATAACTTGTGTTTTGGCCTGGATAGAGAGACCTCCGGTCAATGTTCACTTTTCCAGAAAGAAAGATGACTGTTTACCTTGGGCATAAAATATTTCAGGTGCAGTAAGGGCAACTTTTCTTATCCAAGCCGGCACAGCTTTGTTTATCTGGAGAGATTTTACTCTGTGACAGCCTGGCAGTTTGACTTGAAATTTTTTATTTTCTATGATCATGCTTCTTGTAATGAGAAACGTGTGGTGACATATGTTTATTAATCTTAGTTAAAAGACACCTGCCCAGATGGTTTATACCTGAAGAACATTTGCAGTCATCAATCCTTCTCTAATTAGCATTTTTTTCCTTCCCTCTTGACACTATACCAATATGTTGAGACGACCAAAAGCTGCTTCCCTTTGGGCATGTGTGGTCCATGCTTTGTGAATTAGGTGGATGAAAGGAAATGAAGCAAATTGCTTAGCTCTGAGATGCAAGTGAGTTTGTGTCTCACCAATATACCTTAGTAGCCCCAACCTACAGTTGAAAGGACTCACTTTTTATTATTTTACCTTACAATCTGAAAGTCACAGTAATGAGGCTCTCTCTCTGTACCCTCCCACTTCAACAGGCTGTAGAAGTACAGCTGCGCACAGCAGGATTCTAATCACCACTTCCCCATGGATGGTGAGGACTGACAAGGCTTGGAAGTAGGGGGTGTTTTTGATTGGAGAGGCTCACCTCTTCATTCCAGCATTCTTTATCATCACTCCCCTGGAAACTCCTGGGTGTTTGTTGCTTGCCACAAAAACTAGACTTACATAAACAGAAACATTATTCTGAGGTGAAATTAGCCAAGTTATTAAATTGATCAATGTGATGGCAAGCAGACCTGGTAGTTGGGAGACGAAGAATAACAAGCAATCATCCGTAAAATACAAAACAGCCCAGATATTAGGAAAGAAGAGTTCATGAATTGTGAGCTTGCCAATGGTAATGTGATATTTCCCTGCATCCCATTATGCCAGAAGGGAATTTACAGGATTTTTAGCTCATGCTTCCTTCCGGCACATGGTCCGGAGAATTGCAGTGTGCGCCTTGGTAATTTAAACAACCATCATTAGGCATTGCACATTCAATGTCTAATTAAATATCTCAGACCACAGAATCACAGCCACACTCCATCATCTGAGGATCTTTACAGTCTGTTCCACACCATAGCAAGCAAAGATATATAGATCTACAATCAATTCTCAGAAGGCCAGAGTGCTAGGAATTTATTTCTACTACAATACTCTGGAACCTCTGTGCTAGTTTTAAGGAATCCCTTGAGAAGGAATAAGGATATTATTATGATTCTAAGAACTACCTTTCTCGTAAAATATTGTTTAAAGAAAATAATGCATTTCATTTCAGTTTTGTTGTCACCCAAATTTTTTCTTATTGATTGAATACAATAATACACTAAGAAGAAATGAAGTCCTTGAGGAAGATTTAGGTGTGCATTTACCTGACTACATTTGTTTCTACTGATTTTGCATTTATTACACCTTCCACTCTCTCACACAAATGGCAGTGGGCCAGTGATTATTTTTCTGAGAAGACCAGACATATCAGTGTCATCCTTCATGTGCCAGCTCTTTTATTTCAGTTACAGATGACAGATTAAACAATAAAATTTTAGACACTCACCTATGTGAAAATGTATAGCCCTGAAATTATAATTAGGCAAATGCATTCTATGTGTATGTGAAAACCATCTGATAAATACTCCTTTGTGTAGGTTATAATTCTGGGAAACTATGGTGAAAGATTGGATCTGACTCCAGAAATTTACAATCTAGTCAAAAATAGCCATAGTTTAACAATGAAGACTCTTTCTAACATTTAGATTTCCTGAATATTTGTGGCCAGGTTTCCAAAAACTGTATTTTAAGATACTGTTATGTAACTTCAATGCATTGAAAACAAAAACGAATCATCTATTTGACAAATTACTTTGCCTGCAAATAAGATACTTGACCAAGTATGTTTCTCATTCTCTCTCTTTCTCTCTCTCTCTCATTCTCGCTCTCTCTCTCTCATTTTTTTGACTGATAAGTGGACTTTGAACTTATATTCTTGAAATCTGGTGTTGATTTCTGATGAGGACTTGAAAGGTGAAAAAAGGAAACAGGCTACATTGTGGCAGATTTTGGTCACTGTACCACCCTCTAAAAAATAAAAAAGAAAGTAGGATGAAGAGTGTTGTTTCAGCCCACAATTCTTGATTTGATGTATAAGGTCATCAGATGAAACATGAAGTAGAGATAGGCTTTCTAACCAGCTGTGTATTTTGGTTCCAGTTGACTGACAGTACAAAGAAAATGTGTCAGTCATGAATATTAAGTTTCTTTCTAGCATTTTTCTTCCAGATGGAAGCAGTATGCACAGTGTAGCAATGCTTCTTCCAGCTGATGAATTTTCTTATTTATATATTTGGCAAAGCATATTGATTTTCATCTGTGTCTTTCACCTTAGTATCCTACTGCGTGGTTTTAAAAAATATTCAGCTGAGTTTCTTTTAAAACACCCCACCCTCCAAAAAATCTATTTATAGCAAAGTCATTCCAGCACAAGCCCTTTTATTATCTCTAAAACTCTTCATTCTTTGTTATCCTGTTTACTATCTTAGGAAGTACATAGTGTTATAAACCTACCTTTTTAACTGATTGATGACATTATGTCCTGGCCTTGCCATCATAATATTGTATTATTATCAATTTTAGTATTAAAATCTACTGTTTTTGATGTTGTCTTTGTGCTGGGTGCTTGAAAAAATGCTTGATATTCGTTGTGGCTCTTAATTCTTCCAAAAGCTCTGTAAGTTAAATACTATTGCTTTCATCACATATTTGGGGAGACTAAAGACAAAAGAGGTTAAGAAACTCCCCCAAGGCCACATAACTAATAAATAAGTTGCAGAACAGGATTTGAAACTAATCTCTTTGAATCCCAATCTCATTCTTTTAACTGATATCAAAATTTTATAAACTTGAAGATTCTGTCACTCATTAATACTGCTTATACTTTTAAACAAAAATACAAGAAGAACGTACTACAAAAATATTTAAAGGTTACGTACTGACCCATTTAGGTATCTGACATTTTTCAAATTATTTTCAGCCTGGTTCCCAGAGAACCCAAAAAGAATCATACCTAAACAGAAGGGTTTTATGTTGGGAGACTAGTTTTCATTGACTAGCTCTTTTCCTGACTTTCATCCCCAGGACAAGCATCTGACTGAATTCTCCTTTGCAGTCTTTACCAAATGGAAAGGAACTGCACTTCCTAGAGTGGTTCTTGTTTGTTGGACATAAGGCATAGCGGTCCAGCACAATGGTCCAGTACATGGCCAGCTGTGGTCTTTGTTTACTGATATATTTTTTGAAGGCTTTGAGATGGTAAGAAGGAAAAAGGCAACACAAACCCAGATTACCATCATCATAATGCTTGATATTACCATTAGTGTTGATAAAGAATGGTTTCTAATCTGTCACCTTTCCAAAACATTAAGATTCACATATTTAAGCAGCAGTCACTACATCTAAATACTGGTATTTATTCACCTTTGGTTTGTCTAAGTCAATCACTGCAAGTGAAATCTTACCTTTTGATTTGTTGCTGGTCCTTATTTGAATGGAAAAAGGGAAACTTCACATTTGAACATTTGAAGCCTCATTGTATTTTCCTTTTCCACATGACAGCAATAAACAGATCTTGGCAAAACCTCAGACACAAAAGAAATTTTAAAAATGAAACATACTGTCATTTATTTTGAATGATATGGCAATAAACCAATAATTTAAAAGATTACTGAACGTCATGACTTCTAAAGCAGGAAAGCAGCTCAGATTGTTGGTTTAAGAAAGCGCCATTTAATTTAATGAAGTTCAAAGGGTAACTTTTTAAAGAAAACTCATATTTTTGGATGATTGACTGAGAGAAAATTTAACAGAGTGAAATGACATGAGCCTCAGAGTGGGAGAGACAATCTCAGATACTTTATGAGATCTTGAGTGCATTACTTAAATTCATCAAGCTTTGGTTTCCTTAATAATGAGAGACAAGTAATAATTGGAAGCTTGCCAGATTATCATAAGCAATGGAAGACTACAAAGAAATGCCCTGACATGTAATAGTTCCTCAAGAAACTAGCTACTACTATTTTGCTCTCACTGTTATTTTCTAAGGCCATGGCGTCATTACCTGTCTAGGAGCTTAGTGGATGACTATTTCTTCACTAGGGGACAATTGAACAGGCGAATAATGTGGTGAACATTGTCTGTTAATTTTCTGCATGTGAGGGTGTATTCTTATGAGTCTGAGGACCCTGACTACAACTTACCAGACATTAAACTATGCAAATCAATAGACTGAGGACATCGGCAACCTTTCAAAGCCTTCATGTTTTAAAAAACTCCATTTATGAGATGGAGAGGATTGGCTCTCCAAGGGAAGACACTCGGACAATGAGATCCAGTTGGATGAGCCTTTTAATTATATTTATTGACCCTTCAGTTGGAAGTCACCCAGTACCAGGCATGAATGCACAAGGGAGATTTGAGGCTCCACTTTTAATGGAAGTGAAATACTGCAGGAGAAAGAAGAGAACACAGATGTTTGCAAAGCCATGAGGTCTCAGGCTGCACTCACATAGGCGCATTCTGATTGCAATGCTTTTCCAGTAACTGGGACTCGCTCAGAGCTCTGATCTAAGCACCTCATTGCAGAACTGGCAAGCTGCAACCCCTTGGAGTCATCCCAGCTGAGATGGGAACAAAGGCCGAAAGAATAAACAATCTGGTTAATTGAGTTTGAATGATGGAATTGCAATGAGGGACTAATAAAAAGTGCAATAAGAAATACGTTTAAAAATTCTAATAATCCTTGAAGAGATAGTAGTGTTGGGCTCTGGAAATAATAACAGAAAAAGTCGTGAAATCATCGCATATAAGCTAGGAATCTAAGAGTATGATTAAGGGAAACAGACAAAGTTGTCTTTTTAAAATTTGTTTCTGTGAGTTAAGTTTTTTACAATAACCTTTAAGAGTTATCCTATAATTAACAAGGAATTTAATAAGAATTTACCTGTCATCTGTGACCTTGAGGAATCTCTAAGTCTCAGTGTTCTCATCTGTAACATGAGGATAATAATGCCTACCTTGTAAAATTAAAGATAAGAGATTATATATATAAAGTAACACATATTTATCCAGATGTATTCATTTCCTAGGGCTGCTATAAGAAAATTCCATAGACTGGGAGGGCTTAAGCAACAGAAATTTATCTTCTTACATTTCTGGAAGTTGGAAATGCAAGATCAAGGTATTGGTGGGTTTAGTTTTATCTTCTCAGTCCGCTCTCCTTGGCTTATAGGTAGCCACCTTCTCTCTGTCTTCATATAGTCTTTTCTCAGAGTGTGTGTATCCCCAGTGTCTCTGTGTGTGTCCAAATTTCCTCTTCTTGTGGGAACATGAGTCATACTGAATTAGGGTCTACCCTAATGACCTCATCTAACATGATCACCTCCATAAAGGCCCTATCTCCAAATATAGCCACATTCTGAGATACTAGGCATTAGATCTTCTATATATGAATTTGAAGGGACACAGTTCAGCCCATAATGGTAAATATATTGGGTTTAAAATTATTGCTTCACAGTAGGCACCCAAAGAATAGCCTTTACTATCAGAAGTATTATTAAGCTCACACAATTTGTTTTTCATATCAAATATGTTAGGTGTAAATTATTATTATACAAATTTTATATGTATTTGGAGACACTAAAGTTCAGAGAAGGTAAAATACTCGCCCAATATTGTATGGTGTGTGTGAGTATTAAAACTGGAAGTGCACTTCATTTTTTGTGACCTCGAATTGTTTCTTTTCTACCATATTTACTGCCACCAAGTAGTTGGACAATGGTCAGAGAATTGATTTTCCTGTTAAATTTATGACTACCTTGCCCCAAGGCATTTATACTACATCTATTTCAGAGAGGCTATTCATCCAAGTGAATTGTCTTAACAATTAGAGTGTTCTCTAATTAGAGGCAAATTCTGTTCTTAGAATTCTGTGCTTTTATCTAAGGTGGAAACTTTGAAATCTAGGACAAGGTAACTATAAGACTTTTCTATTTCTGAGATATTCTTTATCTTTCAACTTTTATATCATATTGTCTGTTGTTCAGGATGGAAGCCAAAAGATAGAAATCCACTGTTACCCAGTTCACCAAAGTACCTGTATCTATTTACACCTCCATACCTCCCATATTATTTAATGAAGAAGGTTTTCCAGCTCCTACCAAAGGCCAGATGTCTCATAATTATCTCTCCTTCTCAAGAACTTTACTCTTGTGATCATCTTTCTTTGCACCATCAATTTTTCCCTCTAATGCATCACTCTATCAGCACACAGACACACTCTAGCATCTCATGTCTTAAAGAAAAAAATGCCTTTGGTTGCCCTCTAGTTACTGCTGTATTTCTTTTTATACTGCCCACGTAAAATATAAAAGGTACATGTAGTTATTGTCTCCAATTTCTCATCCCTCATTTACTCCTCAACCCACTCTAATCATGTTTTCATCATCAGCCTCCATAGAAATTCATATGTTCACATCTCTATTCTCATAATTCTTGGTCTCTTAGCAGCATTCAACACTACTGTCCACTCTGTCTTTCATGAACACTTTTTTCTCTTGGTCTCTGGGTCAGCATATTCAATTTATTCCTGCCGTACTTCATCTCAATCTCAATTGTTTAATCCTACCTGACAATCTCAAGGACCCTAAATATTGAGTATCTCTCAGATCCTAAGTTCCTAAGGGACCTTCCCTTCAGATTCTAGGTTCCTAAGAGATCTGAGAAAAATACCAATATTTTTATACTTAATCTTGGATTAGATATATAAAAAAGTAAGCTTTAAGTCTTATACTCAGATACTGTCCAATATATCATATGTCTTTTTGGTTTTATTTATCTTGCTGCTTGAATGGTATTTATTTTTTCATTCGATTTGTTTCTTATTTGAAAACAGCTGTCAGAATTGCTTTTAGAGGATGTGTTTGTTTGTATTTTAGATATTATTTGTTGAGTACAATTTACATGCATTTTCTTGCATGATCTTTACAAGTGCCCTATGAAAGAATGGTTATTATTTCTTTACAGACAGAAACTTGAAGCTTAGAGAGTTTGGGAACTTAATCTAGTTTATTCCGTCAAGGGCAGAGTCAGGATTCCACCCCATGTCCGACTCTATTGCTGGTCTGCTTAATAAACATACAATATTATATTTAGCATTTCTAGAGCAAAGAAGAATTTAAAGTTGGGATATAGCCATTTTGGGGGGGGGGAGCGGGATATGTAGAGTGCCTTTTGCTCCAAGCAACACAAAACTCAGTTCAACTGGAATAAGTAAGGGATTTACCATCTCAATGAAAGGAACTCCAGAGTTGTGTCACAGTAAAATCAGCAGTCTGAGAAAGTCGTCAAGGATCCAGGCTCCTTCCAGCTCTCTGCTTCACCTTTCCTCTGTATTTCTCCTTACAATTATAAGATGGCTGAAGTTGTTATAGAAGCACCCCAAAGTGCAACATTATCTGGTGATAGTAAAGGAGATGTTTCTGACATGAAATTTATCAGGAAAGAAAACTTTCAGAAGTCCTCCAGTAGACATCTTCTCACATCTCATTGAAAAACTAGCTACACACCCACTGTAAACTACCCACCATAGCAGCAAAGGGCCCATCCCTAACGGTTTAGATTGACAGCATCTATCTGATTCATGGAAAAGGAAAGAGGATTGGAAACCAAAAAAAAAAAAATCAGGGCTTGGACACAGTGAAAAGAAGATGATTATTGTATAGACAACCAGGAAGGTCTCCTTTATCTCTCAAGGAGTATATCAGGTACAGTAAACATTTGTGTTTATGTTCTATTTTGAAGCCATTTCTTGAACAAAACCTCACTTTGTTAAGAATTTTTCAGCTATTCTTCATACATACTTTTTTTTCTAAAGTCTAATTAGATATTCATTGGCAAGAACCTTAAATAAAAACATGCTTTCTGTGGTACCAGGAATTCTTAATTATCTATCATTTGGCCTGTGACTGTTCTCTGTAGGATTTCCAATTTTTCAAAATGTACTGGTCTGCTAAGGGACTGAACACATTCCAAAATCATCCAGAGGTTCATGCAGTTTTGAAGTTTTCTTCTTAGAAACAAGTTGTCCGGGCTATATAATCTCTGATCATAACTAACAATTTGAACATCTTTTAATGACTTCTCCTTGTTAATAGTGTCTGTGACTCGGGTGTCCTGTGTTGGTCTCACCTCATTATTATTTAAAGAATATTCATATTCCCAAATACTTTCCCCATGCACTTTTCTTGGGCTTAAAGTAACCCATATTTGCAAGTGGCATTATAAAGCCTCACTATGAAGTACCTCACCATTCTGCATATCCAGTTACAGTACAAATCAAACATCACTATATATAATCTCTCACTCAACATGGGAACTGACAGTTATATTTCCCCGACTCTTTATTTTACTTTAGGACAGTCATTCTCACATAGAAAGGACTTTTACATGATGAATCCCAATCTCTTCCCAACCACTCTGGTTGCCAGAGGTACCCATGGGGATATAATTAATGGCATCATCACCTTACTCCTCCAGTAAAGGTTGGAGAAGAGTTTGTTGACAAGAGCCAATATTGCCTGTCACAATCATCTAGCCTCTTTCAAGTCCTCTTAGCGTCTACTCCCTATAGTTGTTAATCCTTGAGAATTTAATAAAGTGCAAAATAACAATACTTCTCATCTTTGCAGAGTTGACAATTAACTAATTAGCTCATTAACTCATTGAGCCAGATTTGTCCCAGTAAGTTAAGAGGTTTGGAAGGTATATTAATCCTTTAAGGCCACTGGAGCCACATTTGCAGCTAATGGGTCCATATCCCTAACTTACTACCAGGAGGGACTGGGGTATTGTTAGGAAATAGAATCCATTAATCCTCACTGCACCCAGAGGGGCAGGTGAGAATGACTTTGCACAAATTGATGAGAAAATGTGTTTTGTTTTTTCTCTTTCAAGACCAAAACAAGACTCTAAATTGAAACCAGAATTGGAACTCGATATTTTCTGGCAAAAAGCCTGTGTTCAAATTTGAAATCTGGCCAAAATTTGTTTATTTGTTTATAGTTTTAGATCCAATAACAAGAGTGGGTAGGCAAGAAGTTTTGTGCCCGGGCAAGGTTAATTGTAGCATCTGGAGTCTTTGACAGCAGGGAAGAACCATTGTGTTTCTGTTTCTATTCTATAATCTGTTCAAAAGGCACTATATTATGTCATGTGGAATATACCTCTCCAGATAGTATGTGTGTGTGTTGTGTTTTAAAGGGTGAGGGAAAATGTACCAAGACAAGACATTTCTAACATGATTCCCATTCTGCAGACCCAGACTGTAGGAGTGAAGTGGGCCCTGCCCTCTCAGTAGCTGCAGCTTATCTGAAGGAAAAGTATTTAGGACCCATCTCTGCCTCTGACTTTAGAGGGAGGTTGGACATTCCTCTTGGGATATCCTAGGAACCTGGGCAGGGCTTTAGGGATAGCACCTTAAACTTGGGTAAATAAGCCTGAAGGCCAAGCAGTGGAGCAGTTACTTGTTCACATCAACATTCCACATGGGCTTACCAGTGCTCTTGTGGGAGAGCACATGGTTTGGAGTTGAGTCACCAAATTCCAAATGGAGGAAATGTGAGTGTAAAACCCGATGTCGGGGTGGTAGTGGTGGGGGTGGGAAGATATACAGCTGAAGTGGTTTGAACAGAGAAAAGCCAATCTTTGTAGAGAAATCTAGGGCAGGTGGCAACCCCAAACATCTTTTATGTGGCTTCAAAGGCCATGTGGTATAAAAGGGAGGAGGGAGGCATCTTGAGTGTTTAAAGGTACAGCCTAGGGCTTACGAATGTATTTATAAACTTATGTTTATTATACATACAGAGCCATACATTTTCAAGGGCTTTGTGTCTGGCTGCTCCCTTTTCGTAACCCCACAGATTAATCATAGCTACTTTGGGGAATAAAGAGAAATTGACTTTTTCTTTCTTTAAAATATAATATTTAAATCCCTGCTTAGATCAGTTCACTACATGATATTAGGTTACCTAGGCAGTACACAACACTCCAGGAATCCTTTCTTTCTGTTCAGCTATTGTGATCTATTTTAGCAAAGTCCTTTCTTCCCTCAGTGCAGTTTCTGTGCCAAATTAGAAGAAAAACATTTATTTCAACAATAAGTAGCATGGAATGTGGGAAAAACCACATTAAACTCTTTGATGGGAGGTTGTAGGAATTTGGAGAAAGAGAAACTTCAGTGGCCTTCTAGAGGAAAAAGGCCTAGAGCTAAGATTTAGAACACAGAGATTTTTCCTGCTTTGCTCCTTGGAGTGTAAGTCATTTCACTTCTCTGTGATCTATCTTTGCCCTTTGAAAACTAATGTATGTATGGATATATGTATTAATAACTCACTTTGTTCCAAAAAGTTGTAAGCCAGCTTCTCAAAGTATGAACAAAAATGTACTTAGAATTATGTAAATGAGAAAATTGGTTTAAGGGAAAAGTAAGAGTATGAAAAATTAAGAAGTTAAGTAATTTCAGTTGGAGGAGGTGGTCAGAAACATGTTTTAGTGTTTTCCAATAATAAATGCCAAGGGGGTAACACGACGGTGATTGCGATGATGACGATGGCAGTGATGATGGTAACTAGTAGTCAATATTATTAACTTTGCCATGTACCAATCACTGTACTAAGTTAGCATTTGGTTGGTATTACTCCATTTTATCTTGTCCCCCATTATATGATATAGAGACAGTAATTGTCCTCATTTTTTAGGTAAGGAAACCAAGATTTGACATATTATACAAACATTTTCCAAAATAAATATGGAATTTTATATTGCCCTATGTAGGTCACCAAGAAGAGGTCACAAATGCAGTGGAGGGACAAAGATTCTCAAAAAAATATCCTTATGGTGAATCTAAGTTAGATAGCATTAGAAATCTGTAAGGTTTACATTTATATGCAAGTGTTCGTTAAAAACCTTTTGTAAGAACCTGTACGGTGTTGTTTCAGATAATACTTGGGCTTACCCAAAGATATATTTCAGATTATCTAGAGGCATGAGTAGTTTTAGCTTTAAATAGAATCCACAGATTATATTTCAGAGCTTTTATTAAATATTTAAGCTCCCTGACAAATACCTGGAATTGCAGATGTTTATGTCACTTGTTCAGTCTAGCTTATCACTAGAGGTGGGATTGATTCCACTTTATAAATGTGGTGGAGACTAACATGCACACATAAGCAAACATGTCACTGTAAATTTACCCACAGAATATACATGGGCAGAACCAAGCATTCCTCATTAAACAATTTCAAAATATTTCCAAGCCCCAAAATAATAAATAATTAAAGTTCAATTATTTTGTGTATTCATGTGGTCATAGAAATTTTATTGAGATATGCCCAGTATTAGAGGCATTAGTGGAAACAAAATAGTTCCAGCTCCTCTCATCACGGAGCATATTATCTGTTAATAGGTACTGATAATTAAATAAGGGGTTAAAATAAAGCATGACAGAACACACAGAGACATGCACACAGGGAAAATGCCATGTGAACTAAAGGCAGAGAGGCTGGAGTGACGTGTCTACAAGTCAAGAAACACCAAAGATTGCCAGAAAACCACCAGAATCTGGGAGAGATGCCTGGGACAGATCTTCCTAGCACCTTCAGCAGGAACATGGCCTGCTGAAACCTTGATCTCAGACTTCTGGCCTCCAGAATTATGACACAATAAATGTCTATTGTTTAAGACTCTCTGTGGTACCTTGTTATGGCGACCATTAGAAATTAATACGCATGCCCTCGTACCCCGACCTCAACCAGAAACCTGAGAACCATCCTAAACCATCTCTCCCTCTTCTCTCAACCACCACATCTACTCACCACACCCTGCAGCATTCCTAGTTCCCTCATCTCCTGCCTTTGCTTATAGCCACTTGCATTTGGCTAAGACCTATGTCAGCTCACACATATGGATCAGTCAAGATTCAATCAGGAAAGCAAAACCACTATGCATATTAAGGAATTTATGATGGGAATAAGAACTTTCACAATTGCAGGAAGAGCTTGGAAAGTAAACATATGAAAAGGAGAATTTTAAAATCAGAAAAACACTAATCAGCTCTGTTATGGATGAATGAGTTAAAACTTACAAGGAGATCTTGAAGGTGGACACATGCAGCTGACAGTGGGGCCATGAGATGGTTGGTGTAGAAGCCAATGGAAGGTTTTGGACTACTCATGGCTTATTGGCTCTGTGAGCTCCTAGCACAAGGTCTAGTGGCACTGTCAGTAAGCAGGGCCAGCTGTCAGGACTGAGATGTGCGTGCAGTGTGGATAGGAGAGGGTCCAGAGGAGAAACCACTTAACCTCTGCAAGTGTCTTAACTTCTAACTAATGATGACCTTTAAGGCATAAGGGCTGCTGCTGTCCTTCTACCTCCCAAGCCTCACTTAACTTCATTTTGGGGAATTCTAACCTGGGGCTGTACAGAGAAAGGGGTTCTGAGAAGTGGCTCTCCCAATTGATAATAAAACAGTATAGTTCAAGCTGTAACAAATGACTACAAACCTGATAGTTTTAAACGATAGAAGTGAGTTCTCTCGCAGATCTGGGGGCCAAAACTCTGAAACCAGTATCTCTGGGTCAAAATGGAGGTGTCAGCAGGGCCGTGCTCTCTCTTGAGGCTCTGGGAGAAAATCCGTTACTTTCAGCTTCTGGTGGCTTCCAGAATTCCTTGATTTGTGGCCGTATCACACTGCACTGTAATTATCTGTTTATTTTTGTCTCTCCTATGAAAATCTGAACTCTACAAGTGTGTAGGCTTGTCTTTCTCTGCTCAGACAGCTCATTTTGGCCGATAGTAGACATGAAATCAGTGTTTGGGAAACAATCTCTGGTCATGAGTGGTATCAGTTGATAGTATACTGCCAGATATATTGGTTAGAAAGTGCTTTTTATAATTGTTTCTATTTAGCTATTTTATAAATCAGAGCTTCCCACTTAGGATGATTAAAATATTTGTCCTCAGCTTTCTGTGGAGCCTGATTTTGGATTGAGTTGGAGATGGATTTACCTGAACAGTCTCATCCATTTACCCCTGTATAATAATGATCATTTTTCACATCTGAAATTAAATGAAAGAAGTTGTGAAGCAGTGTTCTAACTAAAACAAACAAACAAACTTGGCTCTTTTATCAACCTTTCATCCCTCCTGAACTCTAAGATAGATTGAAATGTGGTAAAATGAATACAAGTATATAAGTTTCAGCTCTGCCCTGACTAATTTACTGTGTTGTTATTCTGGTCAGTAACCTACCTAAGACATGCTTTTCTCATTATGAAATGAAACTAGCAGTCATACCTGCCCTCAGGGATCATTTATCTGGACGTACTTTTACGTTCTCATGTCTGATACAAGCACAAGCGCTAATTATTTTTTGATTTTGATTTGAGGTCAGGAATGCCAGTCAAGCTCATGGGGTCTGATTAACCCCACATAAGTGTATTGGAAATCTGCCATTAGGTTCATTTACTATATTTTTATTTTGGGGGTCCCCAAGATGGGAGTGACACAGAACCCTATCTTGCACAATTGGGCATCTATGGCACAGACATGTGAGAAGGCTCAATCAGGCTAATAATACCAGCTTGTCAGTTCTTGAGGTGGTGGCTCACAGTCCCAAGAAGAGTAGAAGATGGACAGAGGGTCCCACAGCCATGGAGCCAGGGGTCAGTGGGAGGTGCACCAGGGGTGGCTTCCTCAGCAGACTCCCTGACTTGGGACTACAGCTGGGTCTAGCTTCCCTTATGTCCTGCTTTTCCTTTCTGAATCTACAAGCATTCTTGTACTTCCTCCTCCCTGCCCCCCCAAACTGTTTTTCTGCCTAAGTTATCTAGAGTTGGCTTCTCTTGATTGCCATCAAGGACCCAGCTAGACTAATAACTTAAAAGTTTTAAAAACATCAATTCTGCCCAAAATCAAAACTGTATCCTTTTAGTCATTTTGATAATAAATAGTTTTATTTGTATAAGAATGTTATACTGTATTATTTGCCAGACTTCCCAAAGCTTCAGCCAATTTCTTCATCTGTAAAATGAGGATATTTTCTTTTACAGTCTACATTTGAACATAGAATGGATTATTCAACAGGTATTTATTGGGTGTTTATTATTTGTCAGGCATAGTCCTATATGTTTGGGATAAACATAAAACATAAAAAAGAAATCTAATGAGTGTTTCATAAAATATAGGAACTGGAGAAAAAATACGGAAATAGCATGTGAAATGATTGTCAGAATTAAACTGGATTAACAAGGAATTTAAAGCTCTGATGTGTAGTGGTACAAAAGTATAGTGTGATAGATGCCATATTTCAAATGTAATTTAGAGAGGTAATCAATGCTTAGATATGCTGTTAAACACTTATATGTGCTCTTAACTATGATAGATCAGGTGAGTGATTTCCAAAACGACATAGTTTCTAGTCTCAGAGGAAATAAGCCATATGTACATGAAATAAAAATGTTGAGATACTACAGTGCCATATAAATGGAACAAAAAATAAAGGTTCTAAGAATGAAGAGAAAAGACACCATTGCAATCCAGCTAGGCTCTGGGAAAAGCAACGGAAAAGATACTTGAGCTCAGCCTTTAGTAATGATAGAATTTGAGTCATGGGCACAGTTCATTGATATTTTTTCTTATTTGAGCCACTGGTGGGATTGTACATCCTGACTCCACTGTGGTTAGGTGGGAACAATCTCTAGTCACACAAGTGACTAGTTCTGATGAATGAGTGGAGAACAAAAGTGACATGTGTCACTTCCAGGTTAAAGCATTTAATTGCCAATCTGAATCTTGCTGAGTTCTCTTTATCCCCCGGCATGGCAACCAGCAATGTTCAAAATGACTACCACATACCACAGACTTTGCAATGTGTCAGATGAGGCCATGCTAACTCACTGTAGACACCTGACTTGTGCAAAAAGCAAGCCTTTGTTGTTTTAAGCCACTGAGTTTTAGGGGTTGTTTTGTTACTGCAGATAACCCAGCTTTTCCTTACCAATTCAGCATTTGTAGGAGAAAAGGCAAAAGAGAAAGCACAGATATGGGAATGTAGACTCTTAAGTAGGTCACCTCCTTGAAAAATCTTAATTTTTAAAAAGTAGATTCTAAAAAAAGAGACAAGGGAGCCTAGACTGCAGAGAATTTTGCATGTGGGAGTAAGAAGCAGGAACTCCTTTCAGGAGCTGATTACTGGTTTTAAGTAGAGGTTAGATCTGAGAAGTTAATTTGATGATTCATCTGAAAGCAGTGGTCCATGGGAATTAGAGAAGGGAGCCCAGTCAGGCTACTGCAGGATACAGATGGGATGTGAGAAGATAAGAAGTTTTTTTAAACTAGTGGCGTTACTCTCCTTTTAAAAAAGAACAACAACAACAACAAATCTCCAAACAAATTACATGATAATCTGGGGAGAATATATAGATTCACTTCTAACCATTTGAGCTATTGGCTTAATATTTTTAACTCAAGGAAAAAGCTCTTGGACCTCTGATTTTGCATTCATCATGTTTGAGTAATGGATCTTGTTAGCCCTGTAATAATGTCCTCTGTTTTTTAAAGTGAAGCCTAGTAATAAAATTTTTATTGTAATCCAATGCTAACAAGATTCTTCCTAACTAAGAATTATGTTTGGTGGCTATAAGCAACCCCAGAAAATATTTAGGCTAATTATTTAGAAAGACGCATTTGGCAAAAAATAAAAAAATCTTTATGGATTAGTGTTTTAGAGAGATTTCCTAAGAATATGCTTTTCTTATTGTCTTGTCTTTTATTTTTAAAACTAATGGTTTTCAGCTTTTAAATACTTTGAGTCACATGGCATCACATTAAAAAATGCAGAATCCTCAGGTCTGTCTCAGAGGGATTCTGATTCAGCATGATTGAGGGAAGAAAGGCATTATAAACTAAATGTTTACATTCTCCCAATGCATATGTTGAAATCCTAACCACCCCCCCCTCCGTGATAGTAGTCTTAGGAGGTGGGTCTACGGGAGGTGATTAGGTTATAAGGATGGAGTCCTCATGAATGGGATTAGTGCCCTCATAAAGGGACCTCAGAGAGTTCTCTCACTCATTCTATCAGGTAAAGACATAACAAGGAAACAGGCATCTATGAACCAGAAAGCATTCCTCACCAGAGGGAGTTCCTCACCAAATCTACCCTCAAAATTTTGATCTTGTACTTCACAGCCTCCAGAACTATGAGAAATAAAATCTTTTTGCTTGAGTTCTCCAATGGGTGGTATTTTTGTTATCATGGCCCAAAGAGAATAAGACAAGGGGACAAGGAGCATTCACGTTAAGAAGTAGCTCAGGTCATTTGTGAAAAGAATCTGACGACCACACTTGGGAAGACTCTGTATTGACTCTGCACTCCCAGACTCAACCACAAGCTCTGTGAAGGCAGGGATATGTTTTAGTTATCTTGGTATCCCAGGTATTTATTATAATTTCTAGCACAGACAAGGAAATACTATATAAGACTTATAGACACTGGCTTTGCAGTTGGACAGACCTGGATTTCCATGCAGTCTCTTAGACTTGTTAGCTCTGAGACAGGGGCTGTAAGCTCTCTAGACCTGGCTTGGTGTTCTGAAAGTTGAAGATAATGATACCTTCCTTCCTCCACAGGGATTATAGAGCTTATCAGAGGTTATATTTCTGTAGAGCTGGCACAGTTCCTAGGGCCAGGGATTTGGAGTGAGATCTTGGTACTATTAGGATGGTAGTATGGCCAGCACACAAGAACACTATGACCAGCATTTCTTACCAAGGAATAAATGCCAAATAGGAATCAGAGTTCTTCTTAATTAAGGGGTGAGAGACTGCATCCAATGCAGCCTGAGAGCAGATGAAAGCTGACTTAGAGAATGTGGTATAGACCTGGAGGTTGCAGTGATGTGTCCTGGCTCCCCAGACAGATGGAAGGAAGTCCAGGGTGATCTCACCATGGTGCCCTCCTTTGAAAGCTTGATAGTCCTTCATGTCAGGAAAACGTGGCTCCATCGTGTTCCATACTCTAACCAATATTATTATAAATCCCTTCTCCTTCCTTCAGCGAGGGAAGGAGACAAAGAGGTGGAAGAGAGAAAGAGGAAGCAGACCTATTTCCTCTGTTGCCAGGCACATCGGAGGTGCTCCACAAAAGGTATTTGTTTGGGTTATCATTTATTATTATTATTATTATTATTATTATTATTATTATTATTACCATAAAACTTTGTGAATGATGAGAATAGTTGACTCTTATCTCTGCGGTAGGCTGTGTGCTCAGAATTTTCCATATGTGTCTCATTGAATCTTCATAGGAAACCCTTTGAGGTTGGTGCTATTCTAATTGCCATTTAGACACAAGGAAACTAAAGCTCAGAAAGATTAAATAATTTGTTCAGATAAGTGGTGTCAATGCTTGAGTTCTGTCTAATCAGCAAATTTTAAAACAATGTTTAAAATGGGTTAGTTGTTACGTTGAAATAGAGGGAAAATATGCGTTTCCCTGAGTTTGGAGAATTTGCTTTCAACTTAGAGCTTGGGTATGTGTTTTGGGGTGCAAAAGTCTGCTTTCCCTTTACCTAATGGAAAACAGTCCATGAAACACAAAACACAGCAACAACAAAAAATGTAGCTAAAGTGCTTAGGTAATTTTGCTATTACTTGTGTTAGTCAAAAATAAGAAATTACAATTCAAGTTTTTCTTCAGCTTAATTATAGGCTTCTGTGCTTCAAACAATACACTAAGTACTAATAATAGGGGCCATCCAAAAACAAATTCTCTGGAGAGCTCCCTACTCAGTTGGGTCTATTTAGAACAAGTGATAAGGAAACAACGTTCTGTATGAAGGAGCAGCAGGCCCCAGACGTGTGAATCTTTTTCTTGTTAATGAAGTAAAATGAACATTGTTACTGGTGTAAAACCAACAGCAGAAATGAAAAGCCATTCTTGTTACTTACCTCGAGGGTGCAAAGGAAATTTCCATTCAGGCTGTGAGCCCCTTAAGGATAAGGCACCGTCAGGAGACTCTGCCCTGTGCTGTTTTGGCAGAGAGGACCGGGAAGAAATGATCTTATTTTTAAAGGGCTTTTTTACTTCTGATATGATTTGGGCCCAGTTCCTAAATCATCTTTGAATCAGAATAGCAATTCTTTTTTACCCACTTGGCTGGAGTGTTAAAGAATCTTTGGAAAATGTTCAATAAATGTCTTGAGCTCTGTGTAATGTGAAAAACAGTTATTTGTAAAAAGAATATCAAAGAAAAGCTTAATATTATTCAACTTTTTCTATACCGGTAAGCAAATTCACTTATTTCGATGTACAAAAACATGGAATTACTTCATAGAATAGAACATCCAGTGGCTGCAACATAGTTGGTATATAAGTATGTGTTGAGTGAATTAATGAATAAGAAATGTATGAATAGAAGACCTCATTAAAAACAAATTAGAAAGCTGAAACGCATATGATAAATAACCATTTGTACCTTCCAATTTAATTTACTCTTTTGCTACCAAAAGGCAGCCTTGTTTAAAATATGAGGAATATTAAGACTTGAAATTGAAGAGGGAAGCATGAATGAATCAGTAATATCTGGGTCTCTAGCCCAACTAACAGCCAAACTAGCAAATTCAGTTTCTATTAGATCAGAAAGAATATGCTCAGAGCAGCCTTAAGTAATAGGGAGGAGTCCTGGCCAGAGAATGAATGTCTTCAGGGATGAGGCTGGGGTTTTCTGGATGGGCTGGGGTGATAGAATGGGGAGGTAAGAGCATATAGCCTTCCCCAAATTTTCAAAGTCACCTCTTCAAGGTCAACTTTGGCTCCGACAGCCTGAATTCAGTGGCATTCCTACCTGCATAGTTAAAGAACTCAGCCTCTTTTCCTTGATTGCCCCAGTCTACCACCACACCAGGTGTTTGTATAGCAGATTGTACTGATGGTTTGTGGTTGCAAAGAGAACTTAGAGGACAGACTCCACATGGATATTAATTTAAAAGTTAATGTCAATCATCACTGTTCTTCAGATTTGTCAACCACTCTGACACCAGAAACTTCTTACTGGCCAATATTTCCCCATATGCCTCCACCATGATACATAACCATCACTCCCTTTCTCTTTCTGGAAACCTCTATTTCCTTCCTACTTCCCCTAAATTCAAGTTAGCTTCTGCTAGAAAGTATCTGAGTCCTTGCCTTATTTGGCCCCAGTCTCTCTATCAAAACACATACGGATCTAGATATGCCACTGAGTACAATCAGTTCTCTTCCTGAGAAGAATTCTGAAGTTGACTCTTAAAATAAGCTTTTGACATTTTTTTCCTCCTCACTAGAATGTCAGGACAGTGAGGATCTACCCAGGAGAGGAGTTTGCCTGTTAATGATTGTTAGCCTTGCTAACCATTACTTTTTATTCTTCAAGCTTTGAGATGTTGGTTACTCTAACTGTTAGGTGAAGCTCTGCTCATTATAAAGTTGTCAACCAACCATGGTGTAATTCTAGCTCCAATTACAATGGGTGGTCGTGTGGCGTGGTTTCCCACATCACCAAGCAACTCTTTGATACTCAGTTGTGACTTAGGATCTGATTCTCTCTCCAGGTAGATAGTGTCACAACTGAGTTGAATTGTAGAACACCCAGATCCTCAGATCAAGTACTCAGTCCTATAACACAAGCTCTCCTCATTTCACTTCAGATGCCATTTGCAAGTTCACCTAGTCCCCTAGGTTCTAACCAACAGGCTGTAGATCGTAGCTTCCCACAACCCCCTCCTTAGGTTTCCTTTATTCGCTGGAATAGCTCACAGAACTCAGAGAAACATTTTACTTATTATTTTACTGGTTTATTATAAATAGGTGTAATTTAGGAACAGCTAGATGGCAGAGATGTATGGGACAAGGTAAGGGGAAAGGGCATGAAGCTTTCATGCTCTGAGTGTGCCTCTCTTCCACATCTCCAACCTCAGAAGCTCTCCAAACCGTGTCATTTTGAATTTTTATAGAGACTTTATTACCTAGAAGTGATTGATTAAATCATTAGCCATTGGAGATTGAACTCAATCTCAGGTCCCTCTCCCCTCTCCTCTCAGTGGAGGAAAGTGGGTGGGACTGAAATTTTCGACCGTCTAATCACTTGATTGGGTCTCTTGACAACTGGCTCCAAACTTTAAATTACCTGGGGAGCTTAACAAACTCACTTTGCTGGTATATCGAAAGATACCTCTACCACTCTAGTCACTTGGGAAATTCCAAAGGTTTTAGGAGCTCTGCATCAGGAACTGGAGGAAGGTCAAATTTCTTATTATAAATCATAATATCACATTTGGTGTCTTTTCTCCTCAATATGAGAAATTACCTTTGTGTTTTAAAGTGAAAACACACAGAGAGACACACACCTACCTCTTAGACATTGCTGTTGGGGAGTGGTGACATATCTTTGATACCTGATTTAGGATTTCCAGGAGGTTTCATGTTTTCAGTGACACCTGCAGATTTGAACCTGAAGGAATCTGAAATATGGTTACAACCTCCTATCATTAGTTTCATAGGACTCAGGCAATCACTGCTTTCTTCTTTCTCTTCTCCCATTACAGTACCTGTGAGATCAGCTCTGCCTGTGTGCTAATCTTATTTCTGGCCCAGCAGAGGAACTATATGTTAAGCCCTTGCTCCCAAGGCTAGTTGGGTATCAAGATAAATTTTGCAATTTACTTTCGGAAAGATAGTAGCATAAGTACAGGTTTGCCTACCCTACAGCTATCTTAGGATCTGACAAAAAGGAATAAAGGCAAAAGTAGGAAATAAAATGTTAAAGACACAGAAAAAGGGTCTCGTGTGAACTCTATATCTACTTTTAAGAGAATCTGTCCCATGTAATGTAATTTGGACTGAGTGCAAGGATGGCAAAGGCATCAACACGCACCTCTCCTTCTTGAGAAGGATGTACCCCATCCATGTGCTCTGACGCTGACTGTCATTATCCATTAAGGAATAAAACTCCTGGAACCACAGCTTCTTTACTGGAGTGCTGTTTTTACTCAGCACAACCCTCTACCAGCAAAAGGATTGTGACTGTTTATTTCGGTGGTCTGGAACTGAACCCCAAATATATCCAAGGTAATCCAATTATGAGGGCTTCGCTCTTATGACCTCTACTAAACCTTCTGAAGGGCTCATCTCCAAATGCCATCCCATTGAGGAGATTGGGTTTCAGCATATGAACTTGGGAGGAGACATTCAGTCTATAACATTTCCTTTCTGCTTCGAGGCGAGAAATTCCTCCTCTTTATCACCTTGAGTTGTTGTAAGCACACAAATCAAAATGTATTCCAAAAATATGGACTTAAACTTGACTAGATATGCTCTAGCTGAAAACACAATGCCATGTGATCTGTTAAGGAACTGTATGTTTCTGCCTGCTTGGTGCTTGATCCCTGTCCTTCACAGGGTCTGCCTCAGTCCCAGCTGCCCTCCTGGAGCCACAGGGTTCTGAGTCAGGACTCAGCTGCAGGCTCTCGTCTGGACACGTGAACCCTAGACTAAACTTCAATGCCAGGTCATGGCCAGAATGCTTTCACAAGGGATGTACCACTAGAAAGTCAACATTTTGAGGGTACATGAATGATGGAAAGTATTCTAGGACAGAAGTGGAAAAGCACAAAAATAACTTGCAAAGTGAGGAATAGGAAGGATTTAAATGAAAGTCTGGATTAGAACTGAAAAAAAAAAAAATGATGCCTCCTAGGAGGCACCTTTTGAAACTCTAAAAAGAAATGATTAAGGCAAGTTAAGAGGGACTACTGCTATTTAAACTTGGAATTAAACACAGGGTAGCAAACTCTAAAAAGTGTTAGCTAAAATTAACACAGTTTACATCAAGATTTAATTTCATTTGTATTTAGAGCATATGCCAAGCAATGTAGAATTTCATGAGGGAGAACTTTGATTTTCCAGAACACACCTCTTGGGTGCCTGAGTAAGAGGTAGAACGCTGGCCTTCCTAAACCAGGGATTGATACTTTGATAATTCTTAATTTGAAGAAACAAATGAGTGTGAAACATATATGGAGAAATGCCGATCGGGAGGGACAGTTGTACTGCTGAGATTGGTGTCTTCGCCCTCCCTCAACCACTTTTCCTGGTCCCGAGTTCTAGGAGAGCAAGCTTTCGGAAGGAGAAAAGGCAGTCATCCAAAAGCTACTTCACATCAAAACTCAGAAGTGCTTTCTGCATTTGTGCAAAGGTGATGTTGTTGGTATTTTAACTAATGCTACAGAATGTTCAGGAATACTTCTCTTCTGTTCCCATATTTTTCCTGTGTTTGGGTGATGTTCTGTCTTCCACCAGCTCTTTGGAAAATACTGCATTGCCAGTCTGTTTTTGTTTACCAAAACCTCCCGTCTGCCCCAGTGTCACACTAGATTCTGCCCTTGTTTTCTGGCTTGAACAGAAAATTAAAATACTCTCTTTCCTTCCAAATGTCTTTTGTGGTGCAGGCCGTAAACACTATCAACACCATCAGGCTCTCAGTATGAGTTGAAAATGTCCAGAACTAATGGCTCTAGCAACTTTCCACTGCCCCAGGAGAGGGTCACTGCATTTTAACTTCTGTGTGTCAACCTCCATGGCTGTTTTGGGGGTGCATGATGTGGCAGAAGGAGGCGAATAGCCTTTAAAATCCATCGGAGGTCAATGTATTCCATTATATGCACAGTGCTTCAAATTCAGTTTTAACCTTTGATGAAATTTGCAGTGTTGGGATTTTTTATGCTACAGCAGACGCAGGAAATCACAGGTGCAACTCATTTCGGTTTTGACTCACAATCACTGCAGGCCCCTAGAATTTTTTATAGGAAATTCTCTCTTTAACTTGAATATAAAGTTTCAGAAATTTGTAGCTTGTCTGTCTAATGTACATTAATAGGTAATATTGATTTGTGGAAATTAATTACTAGAAAAACAGCTCTCAGCACTTACCTAGTATTTGGAAAGATTTGAGAGCCCCCTTGTGGCTGTAATAAATCCAAACTGAAAACTGATGAAAAGCTTTTAACTTATTAAATTTTTCTCTCTCTCTTTTTGGTTACACTTGTTTGCTTGCTTTATGGGTTTGAATTGTTTTTAATTTTATATTAGCATCAGCATATTTCATATCATTTCAGTGGAGGACCCAGAGATGGTAGCTGATATCAACTTTAAAAGGACAGGCTGTTTTTATTTTCTGATTATTAAACTCAGATTCTTATCACCAAGAGAAATAATAAATGCAGAAGGGGCACATTTAGAGAAATTCCCAAAGTAAGAAAATTGCAGTTGCATTATTCTGTTCCTTAAGGGATGCCTTCTTTATTTTTAATCTATGTATCGATTGTGCAAAGGTAAAAGCCACCTCTAGCAGCTCCAAGTTACATTTATTTTGAACATCTTAAAGATTATTTTCTCGGATTTACATGTAGCAGAGGAAAGTAGGAAAATAAGTGTCTTCATTTGAGTGTTTTAAAATCTCTAAGAAATGAATGTTGAAAACTGTTACATCTCTGATGCTGCAATCATGCCTGAAGAAAAATATTTGCAACTTAAGGTCACTGTGCTCCACACTTGAATTGATGAAGGGAGTGCCCAAGGCAAAGTTTAGACAGAACGAATTGATTTTTTCATGGAGATTTAAATTATCATACATCTATTTTTCAAAATCTCTGTCATTGCTTTATTAATTAGGTAGAATTACAGCAGTGCTTTGGAGCTCACTGCAGCTGAAAAGATCCCATTGGGTGTCCATGTGGTAAGCTGGGCTTCTGGAAGGAACTCAGGCTATTACGTGAATAAGTGGATTTTGGAGAGAACTTCATTATGTCTGTGTGTTACTCCTAGCATAATTTGGTTTCTCCTAGATTGGTTTGTGGTGTGACATTGGCATCTAATCACAAATGAATCACTAACTGTGCCTATTGTTCCTAGCACAGAAGAAAATGTCATGTGTGTGAGTGAGCTCAAGAAGAAAAAGAAAAGGAAAAACAAAAGAGGAAACCCCTGTTGTTTGGGCCTAGATAGAACATATGAAAGTTAAAAATGGTGTCTGGTATATTTCCCCTTCAATGCACAGGTATAATTAGCACAAACAGCAGTTACACAGCTTGGTAGGAAGTAAGGCAGAAGACTGTGGTGCACAGTTAATGCTGGCCAGGATCAGATACTGAGCAGCAAACACTTTGTTCTTTAGGAACTGTAGAAAATTTCAAGATCTTACATCCTTTCTTGGTCTTTTAAAATATAAAACTTTTGCAATATGCAAGATCCTTTAAGAATATGTATAAATGGTTACAAGGGTGTATCAAAAGAATTCATTGTCCATCTTGAATAAGCCCTTTATTGGCCCCAAATTAGATAATTTGAGCATCAATAAGAACAATGACTGCAATGTATTAAAAATTATTAATTAGTTTATATTTAATATGTTTAATTTAAATGTTTAGATTCATGAGCTCATAATGATGTAAAAACAAACAATAAACAAAAAGCTCCTCTGGAGGATTCTAGGAAAGCAACCTGCTATTTTGAAAACCAGTATAGAGAACATGAGTCCAGCATCCATTTGCCTTTTCTATGTGGACTCTACCTTGGAATAACGAATAATCGATAAGGGAAAGTTCCTCTTGATAGATGTATGGCAGCTATAAATGAAAAAGGAATGATCAAATGAGAATATCACCATTTTGCAATCTTCTAGTGAATGATCATTGGCTACTGACATCACAAAAAGAGATACCACCTGACTTCAGGTACCTCCAGATTGGAGTCCACAACACTGCCAATGAAGAAACAAGTGTTAGTGTTGATTACCTAAGAATGATTTTTTACCCACAACTTCAAATATTACCCAAAGGTGTATATATATCCTGGCATTTCTGGCTAGTTCTTTGGGGACCTCCTTTTCAGTGTGTTTCAAAGAGAAAAATCAGCTAATCTATAAATCAATGAAACCTTCAAACTTAGAATGATGTGCTAATGTCATGTTTTCTTTCTCTTAACTACATTAGGGCAAAGTAAGATAGTGTGGGACCATCAAAAGATGATTGCATGGTCAGCTCCTTGGGTCAGGCTTTGTCTTCTGTACCATTAAATCCCAAAAATCTAGCATAGTCTTTGGCATCAAAAACATAAACAGAACATGTTTTAAATAAATGAATAAACAAGTATAGGAGCTGAAGAAGAAAAAAAGCCCCAGATCTGCTCATCCTTAGTTGTTCGAACCTGGGAGCATCCTGTTATGTCTCTGAGCATCACTTTTCTTCTTTGTAAAATTCTGCCTCTGATACCGTCTTGTAGTAAAAATAAAGTGAAATAATGGATGAGGAAAGTGTTTTGAAAACTGTAAGTATGTTACATAAATAGAAAAGCACTATCAGCTGGGTTTTTTATTATTAACACAGCTTATTTAATATTTAAAATTTCACTGTACTTGGGTAGTTTGAGGCTCCGACGTTCGTGGAGGAAGGGAAGCTGTTGAAGTGGAGGGCGTGCACTTCTGTTAAGGACCTGCCGTGCATCAGTTGCTGCTGGACCTTTATAGTTGCTATTTTATTCATTAATTCCCACAACCCGATAAAGTAAGCATGTATACCCTGGCTATTTAGGGGAGGAAACTAGGGTTGACAGAGGTCATATAAACTTACCAAGTCACACAAAATGGAAGATGGGTCTAAAATTGAAAGTCAGATCTTTCTAACTTCAAACCTATTTTCCTTCTACTGCATATTAAGTGAAGTTTCCAACATGTTTGAAATCATGTGCTCATGCTCCTTCCAAATGAGTAGAGCTTGTCTTCTATTTTCCTTGAATCTTCTCTTTCTGAATAAAGGCATCGGAACAGCCAGCTTCAGGATCCAGCATCCTCCTTTGAACACATTTCTGAATCTTTGTAATATTGTGTTAAAAAAATAAAAGACATATTTTAAAGCCAGAAAGAGAATTATGACATTGCATGAGCTTTACCTTTATCTGAGTTCTCTTACATCCCCATTTCTAACCATTCTTTATTGTCCTGAGATTACTATAGCTTTTGGCTTCTGGATTCCTTGGGAGTGTGAAAAACGAATGGAACTGCAATAATTTCCCTTTGTCTCTCATACCCTTTCTCAAGTGTCAGTTTGCTGGGCAGTTTTGTGAGTGTGCTGAGCTCAGGGAAATTATTTCTAGCACTCTTTCTTACATTGTATATATCTAGAGGATCCTCTGGATCCTTATACTCCTGAGATTCAGAGGAGCCAGATGCCCTGTATCCCCCAGACCCTGCAAAGTGCTGCCTCACTCTCAGCTCCTGCTGCCTACCCACAGGTAAACACAAATCTCTTACCCCTGAGGTTTTCATTTTGCTCCTAGAGATTTGAGTTTAAGGAATGCTGGACCACTGCAGCATTACGTCGCAGACTGCGTCTCTAAGGCAGTCTCACGCTTACAAGGTGATGGAAGAGACTGTCAGAACTCTCATCACTTTGTGAAACTTCAGACATCATCTCAAAGTGTCCATGACTCGAAGGGTCATTTTGATGACTAAATCGGTCAATGCAATACAGCACTTAGAACTGTGCATGCACATAGTATGCACCCAACAAATGTTAGCTTTAATTATTGCTATGGCTGTCAGTTTTTGTTTCACAGGGACCTTTCTATATTTTAAGTGGGCTTGTTCCTTAATCATTGCCTAGGGGATGACCTTCAAGGTGCTCTCTGAGAGCTAGCAAGGGATGGAATCAAGTGGGAATTCTCTCAGGTATTTTGTTAAATATGCTAAAAGGATTGCCCAGTCCTGATAGCAGACAGCATCTTAGGAGATCCTAACATAAAATAATCTTTTATGGAAGAAAATGACAAAATCTGGACAGGGATTTTTTTTTCTGTTCTTATGATGTTTTAGGAAAATCTACATCAAAGTTGTCAGATATAAAACTAAATAGCAGAATATGTGTCTTGTTCTAAATATCCTGAGCTCCTTCTTTTCTTTTCCAAGTTGGCTAGCACAATTGCAGTGGAGACACCTCGTTGCTTCCTACCCTGTGTAATTCTCACATTCCCTAAAAGCAGCGCCTGAGAAATTAGCTAAAGAGAGAGCACAGCTGAACACAAATGGCCTGATAACACAATCTGAGTGTACTATCTGGTGTTCTGCCTTGCCCGGCTGGGATTAGAGCTGAGAGTGAGACCGAATTGGGCCTTATCTCACTCTGGGGCGGATCCAGGCTTCAGCTGGTTGCCCACATGCATAAACCACAGTTTTGCAGAGCAGAGCGCCTTGCGAAGTCCTCATGCCCGAATCCCAGCGAGGCCGCGCAGAGCGGGGCGCCTCTGAACCAAATAATCACGGAGTCTCTGAATAATGCATGAGAGCAGAGCCCTCCTTGGCACATTTGAAACTGTACTGGGAGGAACTGTACTCAGCAAGATAGCAAAAACAAGCCCCTAGAACATGTATTCCCTGAAATTTATTCTTGCAGCAGCCGCTTGGGGAAAAGTGAAAGCAAATATGACAACCACCCCCAAATCATGGCATTTGAGTGAGTTTCAGGCTCAGGTTTCACGTCAGTAGAAAGCAGCAACGTGACAGGATTTAAAGTTGTCTCTTATTGATAAATACTAATTCTTCCTCTGGGGAATTGGGGAGTAGACTGATCATCATTGAGAAATGCCCAGCATCATCCGGAAGGAAGCCTCTTATTTCATTCTTTTGTTTGATTGGTTTAGTATCATGTGTGACCCCCCTTAATTTAAAGTTAGCTGACGCGTAGACATTGGGGAAAAAAATAATAATAAAGCTGCTGCTCAAGAGGTCGTTTCTTTGAGGACCGGCACTGAATATAATCGGTCAAGGGACCGTCTTCTTTCTGATCCAGATGTCGGCTTTAATGTAGCTGCAGTGCTGATGAGTGAGATTTGATTCCACAAATGTTTAGTCTCTAATTTGATGTTCCAGCTGCTCATTAAGTGCAAAATAAACAAATGTTTTTGGAAGAATGTTCTCTCACCACTATGTCACAAACCCCACCTGGCTGTCCTGAAATGTCCATCTTTGACTCATGTTCTGGGCAGGGCAATTTCCTGGTCCAGCCAAGAGAGAAGAGAGCCAGGAGCCTGTTCCACAACCATCCTTTGGCTTCCAGGTGGCCTTGTCCCCTGGTGCTTGATGATGTCAAGCTTCATGCAATGGCCCTGTCCTCTCCCTTTTCGACTGTGGTCGGCTATATTTTGTCATTTTGAAAATGGAATGTGGAGGAAAATTCTCTTGACTCAGAAATTCTACTCCTAGCAATTTATTTTCTGCAGAAATATTTATAGCTTAAGATGTTCATCTGATTATTGTTTATAGTATAGCCCTCTAAATAGAACCAGCCTCATTGTCCAAAACTGGGAAATTGGTCACATATATTATGGTACATCCAAAATTAGAATATTATGTTGTTATGGGAGAATATTAAATGGAATGGAAAAAAAATGTTCACCTTGTATTTTTGAGTTGAAAATACAGGTTAAAATACAATGTACGTTATTATCTCAAATCCGTAAAAGAAAGGAAAAAATATACATGTATATCTGGTTATATCTGGGTAAAGGATTATAGGTAATTTTTATTTTCTTTCTTTTCTTATATTCTGCATTGCTCATAGTTTCCATAATGACAACATAGTCTATTTTTAGCTGGGGAGAGGGAGAGTGGAAATTGATGATTTAAAAAACAAAAACAAAAACAAAACCCAGACCAGCCACAGACAAAGAATTCTTTCTTTAAAGTTATCAGGCAAAAAGGTGAGAGAAGGGATATGGAGCCTTTCTCCTCCCGAGGGCACCGCTGGGGGCATTCCTCTCCCCTCTTTCTGACTAACTGAAAAGTGTCTAGATCCCTGGGCAGTAAGTAAAATAAAAATGCCTAGCCTAAAGGGTCTGGCTGCTTTGTAAGTCACCATGAGGGAGGAGGTGATGGCAGCGGGGGTGGGGGAATGCATGGCTTCTGTGCGAGGTAAGATAACAACCAGTGCATGTCTCCATTTTCTCGTCACAATACCAGACATCCTTGGAACTGATGGCTCTTGACACACACCATTGTTGGCCTCCTGAAGTTCTTTATTACGATACTTAACAATCAGAGTTCCCAATTTCCCATTTGCTTAGAACATCATTTTTAAATTCCTTAATTTGTTTTCAAGGCTTGAAGAAAAGGCCCTTTCATCACTGTGTCAAAGGGCAGTCTGATTGCTAAGCTCACACTGCCGCATTTCCCCCATCAGATACAGTATAGTGTAGATAATGCTCTATTGAGATAATGAAGAATGGGCAGCCCATAATGAGTGTACAGCTCTAAAGAGAGTCAAGAAATTAATTCCATCCTGCGCATTTGGAAAATGACTCCAGCACACAGTACAGCAGGGAGAAGGGGGAGGAGCTAAGTTTGCTTTTCAGAAATGCACACATCAACTTATGGTGCAGGTATATCCGTCATCTATGCATACTCCATTACTAGGCCCAGAGATCTCCTTTAGATGACCCCCAGGTCCAACTTAAAATTTCTCATAGTATTCTTTGTGAGAAAATGAGCTTTGTCAAATCTTGATTACGTAGGAAAAGCTCATTTCAAAGTCTGTAGGGTAAGAGGAAGGAAGGGAAATTGATTTTCCTATATATTTCATAAGGTCTTGGCTATGAGAAACCCTTAACCTGAGCCACTTCTGTTGGGTAAGGTACCAACAAGTTCTGTTTCCTGGGGACATCTCCACAAGCATTCCTGAAAAGATAACTGATAAAATTTATATATTTATTCACTCCACATTGAACACCTGAACATTTGTGACATGTAAGGTTATGTATCATATGTTCTGAGGTGAAAGATGAATAAAGGCATAAAGCCTGTTCAAGGAATAAACATTTACTGGTCACTGGAATGAATGTAAAGCATAAGAGTACATACACACAATGGAATATCACTCACCATAAAAAAGAATGAAATCTTACCGTTTACTACAATGTGGATGAGCCTAGAGGATAATATGCTAAGTGAAATAAGTTAGATAAAGAAAGACAAATACCATATTATTTCACTTACATGTGGAATCAAAAAAAAAAAAAAAACACAACAGAAACAGACTCATGCAGAAACAGATATAGAAAACAAACCAATGGTTTCCAGAAGGGAGGTGTTTGGGGGTACTGGGTGGGAAAGGTGAAGGATTAAGAAGTACAGATTGTTATAAAAACAGTCATGGGGATGTAAAATACAGTGTAGGAAATATGGTCAATAATATTGTAATAATAATGTGTAGAGTGCCTGATGAGTACTATACTCACGTTTGAGGTGATCACATCCTGAGTTATTTAAATGTATAATTGCTATGTTGTACATCTGAAACTAATATATCATTGTATTTGAACGTTAATTGAAAAATAAAATAAATGTTTAAAAAAGGTAAAGCATGAGAGGCACAGGTTTCAGGGGACAGAAATCTCTGCTGCTGAGGACATGACAGGAGGCCAACTGGAGGAGTTTCTAGTTGAGCTGGTTTTTATAAATATGTAGAAGTGTGGAGTGTACAGATATTAATTTTGTTGTTTGATTTTAAAAGAGTTAAGCTAGTAGTGGAAGGAATATATTAAACCTCCCCTGTGAACCTAACATTTTGTAGATTCTTTCAGATGAGTTCTCGTTTGGTAGGCAAGTTATAGCCTCATAAAAATGAATATTTTTTTTATTAAAGTATAGTTGACATACAATATTACATTGTTTTCAGGTATACAACATAGTAATTCTACGCAGACCTTATGATGTGATCACCATGAGAAGTCTAGTTACCATCTGCCACTATATAAATTTATGGTATTATTGACCCTATTCCTTGTGCTTTACATTATATTCCCGTGACTTATTTATTTTATAACTGGAAGTTAGTGTCTCTAATTCCCTTGCATCTTTTTCACCCATCTCCCCTCTGGCAACCATCAGTTTGTTCTCTGTACCCATGAATCTGTTTCTATTTTATTTTGCTTGTTTGTTCTGTTTTTTAGATTCCACATATAATAAAATCATATGGCATTTGTCTTTCTCTATCTTACTTACTTCTAGGCCCACCCATGTTGTTGCAAATGATGAGATTTCAAATAACAATTGCTGATGATGTGGAGAAAAGGAAACTCTTGTGCACTGTTAGATAGTACTGCAAATGGTGCACCTCTGGTGGAAACAGTAAGCATGCTCCTCAAAAAATTAAAAATGGAACTACCATATCACCCAACAGTTCCACCTCTGGGTTTTATCTGAAGGAAATGATAACTAATTTGAAAAGATATATGCACCCCAATATTTGTTGAAGCATTATTTGTAATAGTCAAGATATGGAAGCAACCTAGGTATTCACCCATAGATGAATGGATAAAGAAGATGTGATATATATGTTTCATTGTGTGTGTGTGTATTTGTGCATATATATACACATATAAATATATGTATATACATGTATATATATATATATATATATTTGTAAATATATAGAATGTTATTCAGCAATAGCATATCATTTAGCAATAGAAAAAGAAAAGTGAAGTTTTTTAATCCCAGTGTAATTCCAGCCACTTTTATTTCTCTTTCTACCATTTTGATGAGCATATTAACTCCACCTCTTTTCCATTGCAGAATTGAAAGGGGAGGATTAGGTAGAAGGGAATAAGAAAATACCAAGGAGGAAAAGGTAATTTAGAAGAAGCTGACAATGAAGAAGGGGAAGAGATGAGGGTATGATATTTCTTTAATCTGTCAGTGATTCTTTCTTATCCACACCCATTTTTCTGGGTTCTTCCCTACTAGTCTAAGCAGGGCTGCCTGACGTCTCTTGTAGCCTACTTTTATCCATCCTAAACACTGTTGCTAAATGAATCTTCTTAAATCAACACTTTTCCTCTTTTAGCAATTCACAGTTGCTTTCAGAACCCATGACAATTTGGCCTCAGCATCCTGTTCTAGTTTATGCCCTCTTTCCATTCACCTATTTATTAAAAAAACATTTAGTGAAAAATGTACAACATGAACTTTCTGGTCTAATTAGGCCACTCTGCTCTCTATACATCTGTAAATATTCTTTGTCCACTCCTTACCTCTATAACCTGCTACTCGATGCCTTTTTCTAATCTACCACTCTTACACCCACAGTACTTCAGGGCATTTTATTTATTTATGTTCTCCAAATTTCCTAGAGAAGTTTCTTACATATAACAAACCTTCAATAAACATGTTAATTAAATGACTTGATAATTAAAGAAATGAGCAATTATATAATAAACTGCTTAGTGAAATATAGGTTCTTGAAGCAGTAAGGAAGAAAACTAGTTAGAGTTTAACACTGCAATCAATTGATGGATGTATTAGAAGATATGTATCTTTTTACTCTTCACACATTTTAGACATTCAAAAATAATATCAGATTAGTTTTTAAGGGAGAAAAAAGGGCATATTTATCAAAGGCAATATTAACCTTTGTCATTGAAAAATATATATCTCATATAATGATCGTTTCTTTTACATAACATCATTTATTGAAGATCTGCTATGAGCAGGACTTTATGTGAGGCGCTGTGGGTCACAAGATTTAAGGTCCAGTTCTCAAAAAGGAATGTAAGGGTAGTTGACACAAAGACTTGCACATACAAGTTAAGAATGCTGTAAGTAATGCAGTATGTCCTAGAGGCTTGAAAAGTCAGAGGAGATGGGTATGAGGCTTGTCCCGGGCCAGGAAATAAGAGCTGAATACAAATAAGCAAAGGAAAAGGCCAAGACTGAGAGAAGGCAGGGATGCCCTTCTGCTGAATTTAGACTTTTTAAAATTATATTACCTTACAGACGTGCAAGATACCAAAGTGGTGCTAAAGCAGCCGTGGAAGTGTGTGTTCTATGTCTTAGAACTTTAGTAAGCCATGATGGTCCGTGTGTTAATTACCTGTTAAAACGATTATTGAACTGACCAAAGCACAGGGCCTAATCTTCCTAAAGATAGATATTTGCCATGATTACTCTGGGGCCATACAAATGACAACGCTAAAGAGCTGCAACTGCTTTGCAGACATTCTTCGATGAATTAACATAAGCTCTCAACTAAGTAGGTGGCAAATGTGAGACCTGCTGACAGGATGCTTTCACTGAGACGAAGTTATCTGTCTTAGGGGTTGTTCTGGTCCCGGGAGATTAGCAGAACATCTACTTAACTTCATGGTTAGAATTTCTTTCACTTTACCAAAATCAGTGGGTGCTGAGATCTCCTTGAGGACAATGTCTTAGTTGTCTCTGAGTCCACAATTCCTAGTCCCAGAGCTCGGCAAATACAAGGATGGGAGTTGAGATAGAGATGTGCTAAATGAATGTTTGGAGGGCTAACGAATGATGGTAAATGAAATGAAGCAGAGAAGTCATAGTTTACTTATCTATATTTCCAAAGCCCAGGGAGAATTTTGGTTAACTTCACGGACAAATATATCTACAACTAGAAGATTGGATTAAAAGGAGCCACAGAAGGAGCCCGGCAGGCCTCTGCATTGTGGCCGTGACAGGCTTTGCTTGAGAACTGCTCGTCCTTCCTTCCTTTTCTTTATTTTTATCCTTTGTTGTACTGTTGAACAAGTAAGGCCTGAAATGCAAAGTTGCAGCTTTCAGTAGTCCTGAACCCTTTAAGCATTTTCCTTAGAAATTGAAGTGGGAGTCATGGGAGCAGAAAACAAATGAGTTTGCATTGTTTTGGGGTGGGTAGGAGCATCATGAAACTGGAGCAAAGCTCGCGCACCATGAAGGCTGGGTATGTGGCCTGGAGATAGAAGTTATTTCATCAATAATTGTTGCAGTTTCTGTCTGAAAGTAGAAAAGCAATTGAAAGTAGGAAAAATATAAATGAGAAATATGATTTAAATAATCAATTTTGGGGTTTTTTCTTCAATAGTTGATTATTATTCAACCTTACTGTTCTATTTTTACTATTTTTCTAACTTTCTATTTTGACTGCTTTATAGGATTGAAACAAACAAAATATACATGAGAGTATGTCTGACTAAAGTAATACTCAAATGCTGTTAGCCACTTCATTCCAGAACCATGAGTTGGGACAACTTTGAACTTCATCAATATAAATATTCCACTAGTATATTTTTATTTCTTGATGTCAAAGTTAATTATAAGTACAAATGGGCCTCTTACCTATTTGGCCAATAAAACTTAAAGGTATTTGGGACTCATCTTCCTCATGTAAACACGCCCTACAGTTTGGTTAGTCATCGTTAAATGCAACCTTAAACTTATTAAAGTGAATTTTGAATCCAAAACCAAGGCAGTTTCAGTCAGCTTTGAGACTATGTTGACTTCTGATAAAATTAAGGCACTGGAAAGTCTATGGCCAGTTTTCCCAGTTGAAACAAAAGCCTCTAAGATTCCAGGAGCCGGTCCCAGTTAAACCTTTATGCCACAAACCATTGTAATTTCCAGGCCTCAAACCCTCCATCTCTTATGCTTACTTTAAAAATCTGGATTGTTTCTAAATTTGAGACACATAAATGAGGTTGAGACTTACCAGTTGATTGCCATCATCTTTTTGATTTAAACTTTTTGTTGTTGTTATTGTTTTCTGTTTTGCCCAATAATAGGGAAATAATAAAAATTTTCCATTTGTGATCTTATTTGACCCAATATAAAGGTCTCTCTGATTTAAATACTTCTGTCATGATGTTATGGACATCCTTAACTTGCCTGAGTCATATCATCATCATTACTGTGTCTCTATATTTATTATGCAATTGTTTTATAAAAGAAAAATCATTCTCTGCATGTAGAGTTGAAAAGTGCAGAAGTCCCAACGTAGGACCAAAATAGGATTAGCAGTGGCGTGTCACATAATGTTCAACCATGGCAACATCCTCTCTGAGCAAAACGTCACTGTCAACATCTCTTGGAGGAGCCCAGAAGCTGTGCTAGTTGTTTTCTGCTTTCCCTACTGACCTTTTGGGAAATTTTCTTCCCTGATGGAATTGTCATTCTGTCACAGGGAAAGACAACAGAGTAATGTAAAATGGTGACTGGCTCAGGCTGGCCTGTCTGTGGCAGTTTCAGTCAATTTTTTCTTCTGATTTAAAGAGAAGCATTCAAAATAACTGAATATATTAAATGTATAGTTTTAAAAGTTATAGTTCATCAATTCCTTTTTAAAAGCAGTATAAAAATCATTGTACCCTTAAATTTTTTATTTTTGTCATTGTTTGTACTAGGTATACTTCTAAACAATAATAAAAAAAATCCAGTTAAGATTAAATAAGAGAAGCCTGGTGTTCTTTACAGAATTTTTCAGGGCTATTTTTTCTGCCCGGGAGAACTCTGGATGACAGAGGTAGGGTGGTCATCCATTCTATTGGTAGCTGCTCAAATTATGAGAAGGATTTTCTTTATTTTGAATCAGTATTGTTTTTTAACTCTCTTCTTACCTTTCTACACATCTCTTGCCCTTTTAAGCCAAAGGTACTATCTTTATCTGCTTATTCTGGAACTAACCATTCATAAAATATAATTCTTTTCAATGTTCCATTAGATGCCATTAGCTGAGATAAGACCTGTGATTGTAATAACCACAGCACCTAACAATTAATAGCATTCACTAAATATTAGTCACATTTTTATTTATTTATTTTTTAATATCAATATAGTGCACAGGAAAGCACAGGGCTTTGAAATCCAATAGGTCTAGATTCGATTGCAGTCTAAGTATTAACTGGCCCTAAGATCGTGGGCCCTAATTTTCACTTTTCTCAGTCTGTGTTCTCAGATTAAAAAAAGAAAAATAGTGATGATAAAACCCAGTTACAAAGTTGTGTTGAGTATTATCTGTGCCCATATCCGTAAAGTACCTAGCACAGTTTCTAGTGCATAGTATTTGCTCAGTAAATATTAGTCTCCACACACATCGCGTCCTTCCCCAACCCCATCTCTCGTGTAATCCAGAATAACAGTGTAAACATACAAAAAGGAGCCTTGGCTTCCACCTTTGCCTTCAAGTGCCACAACCTTGGACAAATCAGTTTACCTCCTTGCATGTTTCTCTACCAAGTAGTCCTATGTCTACTTCAAAAGTTCTTTGTAAGAATCTAACAAAATATTGAATTGGTAATAACTTTCAAACATCATGATGTGTTCTCTTAATGTAAGGTATTATTGCTGGTAGTAATTTATCAGTGAATAATTGCTGAATGAATGATCTAATCCCACACTCCTCCCTCCCCACACTGGAACAGGAAGGAAAAGCCCAACAAACTCAATATTAAAATTGGTCCACGTATATTTATGGAAACATGCACATATGGGAACATTTGCCTGATCAGTGCAAATCCAGGCAAACACTCATACATGAACATTTGGCAGGAGAACCATTGACTCACTGCTGATATAAACACTACAAAGGTTCAGAATCCCAGAATTCTAGTCATCAATGACTGACACTCTTCCTTTCATTTCTTCCAGGAATTTCTATTACATCACAATGTTACGTGATCCAGTGTCTCGTTACCTGAGCGAGTGGAAACACGTCCAGAGAGGGGCCACGTGGAAAACCTCCCTTCACATGTGCGATGGGAGAAGCCCCACCCCGGATGAGCTGCCCACCTGCTACCCTGGGGATGACTGGTCTGGGGTCAGCTTGCGGGAGTTCATGGACTGCACCTACAACCTAGCTAACAACCGCCAGGTGCGCATGCTGGCTGACCTCAGCCTGGTGGGCTGCTACAACTTGACTTTCATGAACGAGAGTGAAAGGAACACCATCCTGTTGCAGAGTGCAAAAAACAACCTGAAGAACATGGCTTTCTTTGGGCTCACCGAATTCCAGAGGAAGACCCAGTTTCTCTTTGAGAGGACATTCAACCTCAAGTTCATCTCTCCCTTCACACAGTTCAACATCACACGGGCTTCCAATGTGGAAATCAATGAGGGAGCCCGCCAGCACATTGAAGAGCTAAACTTCTTGGACGTGCAGCTTTATGAGTATGCAAAGGATCTCTTCCAGCAGCGCTACCACCACACCAAGCAGCTGGAGCACCAGAGGGACCGGCAAAAGAGGCGGGAGGAGCGGAGGCTGCAGCGGGAGCACAGGGGCCATCGATGGCCCAAGGAGGTCGGGAACACAGAGGGGGCAGTCACTGAGGACTACAACAGCCAGGTGGTGAGATGGTGACCTCCTGCCCTTTCCTCCCTCTGGAGGGGGGATGAGCAGGAGCACTGACCTTGTGTGGCATTACCGTGGAGACTGCTGGGACTGGTGGGCCATTCTGAGGACATCTGGCTGTGTGTGGCTTGATTTGGACACCTGCTTCCTCTTTGTCTTCATCTTTCTCCAGCTGGAGATGACCGGTCTTGTTCTTTTTTTTTTTTTTCCTGACATTTTTCAATCTGTGATATTAAATAGGGTAGGAATACATCCAGTATAGACCGCTTTAGAAAGTCAAAGAGAGAAGCACCAAAAAGGAAATGGTCTGTGCAATCTCCTTTGCAGCAGCGTAGGTTATAGTTTGGGCAACTGGAACCCACAGAGGCACACATGAAAAGCCAAATTATGGCTTGGATGTTCTGCTGAAACCGGTCTGTTTCATACTGTCTCTGTAATGGAAATATTGGTCTGTTTAAAGAGAAAGAAAAAGAAGTCCCTTTCAGCCCTTTGATGAGGTTTTAGGCCAACCCTCACTTTACTGTTGGCTGTCACCTTGGAACTCTATTTGAATGTGGTTTAAATCATGAGAAGAATCATGTGTTTTGTTGCTGTGGTCTTTCAAAGCAAGATTACCCTGCTATTGACCATCACTAGAGACTCACATCCTACAAAGCCTTGTAACTTAGCCCTGAGCCATGCTTCTTCCCCACTTCTTAAAAAACAGGATAGGGGTGCCTGTGGCCCTAATAAATGAACCTTGGTAGGGGCATTTAGGAAAAAGTGTGTTTATTAACTAATACCTAAGAAGGTCACACTTTACCAAGTTTTATTTGCAATATGAGGAATGAATGATAAGGGGGGAAATGCAGAAGGATAACTATATGTCCAACATTTCCAAACCAGCTTTAGAACCTTAGTTTTTAAAGAACATTTCTGAGTTTTACCTCTTTGGAGAGTCATCGTCTTTGATATGGTACTACCAGGTTTGAAATTCTGCTATCAGAAAGGAAAAGACATTTTAAAATAATTTGGCCTGAAGAATAGGAGCTTAGCTAGCATTTATATGAAATATATTTGAGATCCGTAAGTTAATAATAATTTTGATTTAGGCTAGGAGACATGGAACACAATGGGATGAATTTTAAAAGAGTCTACCTCCCCAAATCTTGAATATTTCTAGCCTGGTAACTTTTTCTTCCCCACATGGTTTTTACCTGTTGTTAGACTGGCTACAGCTTATGAATCAGACTAGAGTGTATAAAACTGAACCAAAAAATGTGTTGCAGTGTCAGGTGCTTCTCATTTTCACCTTTTCCCAACCACAACTACAATAACACAACATTGTTAAATAATAAGGGGAGAAGTACAGAAAAAGAAATTAAGAGCCCTTGCCTAGCATTTGCTAGGAGGATCAGAGTAAGTAAATATCCTCACAACAGATTGATCTGATCAATCCTCTCAAAGAGCCGAAGGCAAAATGAGTGAAACCCCTAAATCAGATTGAAAAGCCTATTTCATTGATATGTAACATGTTTGATGTTTAAGCCAGCTTTGTATAAGCCACATCTCAGCCTCTAGAATACTCTCTCTGGGGTTGAGTCAGTCAGCCTGTAAGCAAGCATTCATGGAGTGGCCGCCTACACAAAAGGAGCCTAGTGGCTCCATCAAAGAGAGATCTAGAGAAGCCGCTTAGATCCTTTTCTTACTACCCTTGGTTTCATCTGTCCAGTGAGAGAAGGCATTGTTGGGACCTCCTTTTTGTCAAAAACTGTGGGAGGCCCTTTTCATACTTTAAATCTTTTCACAACAATGTATAAATTATTAGTCCAAATTTTGTAGATGAGAAAAGTAAAACCCACTGACAGTAAGCAGCTTCCTCATAGATTATACACTAAGTCTGGTCAACAGCAAAGTGCGAGCTTTTTTTACTCCATCATGTTTTCTATATGAGATAAAAGCTTCCTGCCAATCATGCAAGACTCCAGCTGTTATCAACCAGTGGGAATGTCTCTGTCCCACAACTGTGACAGCACCAAGCTGGCAGGGACACAGAGCCATACCGCCCCTGGTGAGTCCAGCCCTCTCCACACCACCAACCCATCAGTGAGGTTGGAGTGTGATGACTTTTTAGGCAGTTGTACTTTTTGAGCCATATATGAGGGTGAGTTAAAGGGCCCAAGTAAATATTGCTTGTCGGTTGGTAGAGATTAGGTTTACAAAATATTAATGTTTTTTTTTTCAATAATTTTTTCCTAAGATAGGAAGGAAAGGAGGATTGCACCTGAGATTAATGAGCAGCTCACTCTCTATCTTCACATTTTGATATTAGGATATAATGTTCAGCCTAGAATGGCAGGGCTGCAAATTATCCTTCTGCCTGCCAGTGTGACACACACACACACACACACACACACACACACACACACACACGCACGCACACATGCATGCACGCATGCACTTATAATAACGATCCAGTTTTTGTCATGTGGAAAATCAAACCAAGTTAGAAAGCATTTAGATTGTTTCTTTTAAACTCACTTTAAATTTTTGGCAGAGATTTATGCATAGCTGAGACTTGGAGGCAGCCTCTGCTAACTTCACACTGTTCCTTAGACACCTCGGGATTTATATTAAAAGGCTCTCTGCGGCCTTGCTGCTAAAGGCGTGATATATGGTGCTCCACTGGAGACCAGATATCAGGTTGTTCAGAGGAGAAACCATCTCTTCGTGTTGGCCTGAGGCCGGTGCTGAGCAAATTAAAAAAGACCGACAAGAGCTTCCTTCCTCATATCATTTCATTCTAAAGCAGCACACTTGTCATATCCCTGGGGTCCTATGTTGATAGAAACAAGAGGTAGGGATGCAGTTTGTTCTCTGAAAATTGACTGCACACCTACGTGCTGAGTGAGGCTCGGAGAAGCGATGCCAACAGAAGGCACCTGGGCCTAAAGATCCATGGGAAGTCAGCAGCCTTAAGATCCCAAACCAAATCAATTTCAGATACATTAGTGTTAAAAGCCTAAGAAGAAGGAAACAAAATTCCCCAGGGAGTTCCCCATCCTGTTGACTCCAACAACTCCCCGGGAAATATTTCTTTCCTTCTCTTGGCAATAGCAGCCCCAGTAACCAGATTGGGATGAGGCATCTGTGTGTGTATCTGTGCGCATGTTTGAATTATTATTATTATTATTGACTAAGACACATCTATTCTGCCTTCTCATTTTTTGGCAGCCTCCTCTTGATAACTGGAGAAAACCTGCCCTGAGAATTATTTGGGTTCTCTTTCTAATAATTAATAATATATAGCGATTAGTGCTAGGCAACAGTTAAGAATAGTCATGTGTGCTATTAAAAATTATAACAATGTGTTTTTTTCATCTAAAGGAGGTAACTTTGTCATAAACAGTTTGATCAGATGTTTGAAATATGAGGAATTATTCAAAAATCTGTCCAGAGATAGTATAACTATGGGGAAGAAGGTTTACCAGATAGACCTAGTAAGAGGTGACCATAGATATAGATCATTAACAAGTAAATATGTCTATTGGATAGGATTGCAGTTTGGCTACTTTAGCAGAGAAACTCAAAATAATAGTTAATTCAATAAGATTGAAGTGTTTGCTTCTTCACTTAAAAGACACGCTGGTGGATAACTGGGTGTGTGACATTCATTGCCAGAAGCCCAAGCCCTCTCTCGTTGCTCTTTCATCCTAATGTGTAGCTTCCATCTCATGGTCCAGGGTGACTGCTGCAGTTCCTATCATCTCATTTACATTTAAGACAGCAGGAAGGAAATGGAGAGCAGTTGCATAAGTCATTTCTAGTCGTATCTTGTGGCTAGAACCTAGCAATTACCTACATTTAGCTGCAAAGAAAGCCAGGTCATGTCTTTATTATTGGCTGCCAATTGCCTTGATAAATATGAGGGTTCTATTAGTAAAAAGTGTGAAAATTAATACTGATAAAAACTATCAGTCTCTGACACAAAAGGGAACTGAAAATATTTCAAGGGCTTTTCAATGTCATCATTTTTGCCATATGTTTTAGAAAGGTTAAGATTAAAATTCATTACTTTGTGTAGTGTTTAATGCTTTTCAAGACATTTTTACATCTAGTATCTCACTGCTCTTTGCTGCATTCTTTATGTTAAATATAACTCTATTCATTACCCATTGGATAATTTGATATGGAGATTCAGAGATGTTGAAAGATTTCCCAAAGATTCTAATTTACTAACAAGAAAGCCCCAGTCTTTAGACTTCATAGCCTTTCCTACTACTTTATGCAGCTCAGCATCAGTATTGGGATTGGGAATTGCAAGAATATGAAATCTAAATATTTATTGATTTGTATCTTCCTTAGCCTCTCATGGAACTACAGTGACTTAGATGATGCCAAGGAGACTGGTAGAGTTGGCGCTTCACACCCTGCCTCTAGTGAAGGAGTCTGTTATTAGGAGTGAAACAGCCAAAAGATGGACAGTGTTGTATGTGTGATCAAGCAGCACAGGCACTCAAACACCTCTTGCTGGATGTCCTCCCCATCCAATTCAAAAACTTTCAAGATGAAGGCCGAGGGAATGTGCTCACACCTCCTGAGGGAAGCTCAGTGTTAGAAATATTTAGATTCAATACCAGCCTGAACAGTGAAGCTTAAGGGGTGATCAATAGAATCCCTGCTCTAAAAATTTTCCTTCCTCTCTACCTCTTCCCCAGGCCCCTGGAATTTTATTACCAACTTATTGCTTTAGTTCTTAAAGGATTTTTTTTTTCTTTTGGTGCTAAATGAGTCACTTTGCACATTTGCAAGAGGAAATGATTTAAGCTGTCATAAGCTAACATCACACAGGGAGTTTATCTGATTCCTTTCTATCCATGACCTCTAGCTGAGAAGAAGGTCCTGCATAATGAGATCATGCAGAGGTGGGGGTTAGGGAGAGTAAGGGTAACTACAGAAAAAAGTAAGGCTCATAAAAAGGCAGCAGACTTTGCAAAGGCGGAAAGATGAGGAATTAAATAAGTGCTAAAATTATTGAAAAACTGAAAATAACTAATATACAGCTTCTGTCCTCAAGAACAAGAGCAGTGTGAGGACTGTAATTCTTTGGCCATTTAAAAGAGCAGGAAAGGGCATGAGACAGGACCAGAGCATTGAGACAGTTTTAGGGACTGAAGTAAAGGCTCACAGAGTTGGGTCAAATAGAAAGCTGGGTTGAGCACAGGCAAAAATATAACCTGATCTGACCACAGCTGTGTCTCCAAGGTTTTGCTTTCTTATATTTATTGTATCTCCACCAGTCACAAGAACGCCAACTGAAAGTCTCCAGGCTGGATATCAAGGCTGGCTGAGGCTGATGGCTCCACCCAGTTGTGTTACCTCTGGGGAACACGCAAAGGTTCTGTCTCCAAGGCACTTGTAGCTTTTCTCCTCATCTCCTTCCTCTGTCTGTACTGGACATAACCCTGCTATTCTCTCACCACGTTCACCTGGACACATCTGAACTGATTCTCTAAAACTTTGAATTAACCCACTGGGCAAGTTGGCCAGGGGCGATCTGAGACCCGTGTGTTTTGTAGCCTAATGAGGGAATGCACATGGACCCATCTTCATGACACATTGACAGAACCAACCGACCTTTCTGAGGTGCTGAGATTTTCCAGAGTACTGGCCTCATGATGAACACCAGCAACACAAGCAAGAAAAATGCTCCTGAACTTAGGCAAGGACTCGAGGTAACCAAACAACTCTGGATGTGAGAACATGAAAGCACAGACATTTCCTAAGCTTGTGTTCTAAGCTGTCTATGGAAAAACTATACAGTCATCCTTTGTCATGTTATGGGGAACCTCTATGAGTTCCATGGTCTGCTGCACTGTGGGAACTTATCAAAGGGCCGGATGTCAGTGCTGAAAATTTGCAGTTCTTGCCAGGGAAGACTGTGTTCTGAGGAAGCAGAGTTTTTGCCATTTAGTTATTGTCACATTTGTCTCCCACCAAGTTGTTGTTGTTGTTGTTTTAAATCATGTGATCATCTTTTCTTTCCTTCTTTTTCCCTCCAGAAGCGATTTCTCGGTTTCCCTTGCATTATTTTTTACTTAGTGTATCAAAAATGAAAAATGTTGGAAAGAAAAATCTGGACTTTTGTCTGGTGCCCCATTTTAGATGTAAAGATAGTTATTCAATAGATAGTAAATTATTTCTCTTAAGAGATATTTCTTTTTGTTTCTGTGCAATAATATGTATGAACTTGGGTACTAGGAGATTGTATTGTGACATTATCAATCCTTATTGCTATTTAAAAATGATAGTTTGTAGAACTGAGGATTTCCATTGATGTGAAGCACAATTTAATGAATAAGTTAACATATTAAACTGTTGTGGTGTCAAGAACAATTGTTTTCCCCCTGTGATTTTCTTAGACATTTTTGCAAAATAAGAAAAGTTGGTTAAACACTTAAGGGGTTTATGGAAATTGAATCCACAGGATCAGCTTTGTCAAACTCAAAAAATCCATGCTTTGGATACAAATGTGGTTATTGGATGTGAAACTTTAAAAACATAAAAGACAAAGAAAATATAGATTGAAACAATTTAAAAGCTCTGAGGCCAGGGTGGATTTCACAAGCTCTCAAACACATAAGCTTCTAAAATCATGGTTCTCAGTAACCTTCCCCATTCATTGCACATTCCCGCACATTGGCATTCACTGTGAAAAGTGGAAAAGCAAGCTAAAGATGAAAGGATGAGGAAATGATTTTGGGAAGAGTGGTGGTAGAGAAAAACAGGAGTTGGAGCGGAGGAATTTGGAACTCAGTCTGAAAGGAAAGAAAAGCGTCAGGGAGGAAAGGGAAGAGAGAGAATGAGAGAAGCAGTGGGAGAGGGTGCAGGGAGGATGGAAGAAAAACAGCAACAATGAACACTGATATGGATCTGTTCATAATTTCAAAGTGCATCATTTGTCAGATTTTTCAAAATATATGACCAGTTCCCATAGTGTAAAGAAAGAAAAAGTTAATAAGTTGACATATTAAACTGTTGTGCTGTTAAGAACCATTGTTTTTCTCCTGCAATTTTGTTAGATATTTTTGCAAAATGAGAAAAATTGGTTAAACACTTAAAAGAATTTATGCAATTGAAACACAAGATCAGCTTTGTCAAACTAAAACTTCTAGTACAGAAAATTTCTTTATTTAAAAATCTCTTGAATGATGCAATTTATTATTTTCTTTTTATTCTGTAGAAGTGGGATTTGTAGGTGCCTTCTTTGCTTATAGTTTAGTGAGATTTCGAGCCTTAGAAAAATGTCATTTGACCATATCCCTCTAACTAGTGGGAATCATATGCAATGGGAACTTGATTTTAGAACAATTGAAGTAGGCATAGGAAAGGCTCCAAAAGACAATGGAAGTTAAATCACAAAGACAGGTGTATACACACACACACACACACACACACAAACACACATTTTGGGAGCTTTTCTCTTCCCAGAAAAACCTCAGATAAGAGAAGGATTAAGGAACATGCAAGATTTACTTTTTCCACCCATTCTCCTTAAAAATAGTGTTAAATATAAGGTTGAAAAAAATGTAAAAAATGTTATTGAAAATCAATATGGTAATGTTTCACAATCACAGTTTTCGTAGCAAATATAAATTTAAAAATTAATGGAGTCTAATTCAGTGTAACTATGTACTTTATAAACAATATCAGTTGTTTTTTATGATTATAAAGTCATGATCTTAGATAATTTCAAAAATACAAGCTACAAAAAATCCATACATTTCAGAGCCAATTCCTGATATTACTTTAATCTATTTTTTCTTCATATTTTTATGCCTTAGCAATTAGAATAAACTTTTAAATAAATGTTTTAAGAAGTTAGAATCATACAATCTATGCAATGTAAAGACATATATTAACATCTCAATGCCCATTCTGTGAAAACATCATTTTAATAGCTGCATATAATTTTATTATTCCCATATACAGGGGCATTCTGGTCATTGTTAATTTTCCCACTAATATAAATAACACTGAAATGAATATATTTGTATGTAGTAGCATCCATGTTAGTGTCTGTACATCTGTTGGAAAGAAGACAGTGGATCACATGGTTGTATCTTCCTAATAACTCCAAAAGAAAAAAATTCAAGAGTATCAAAATTACATAGATGTAGCTAAATGAATTGTGGGGAAAAAAATTGAAAGGAAAGTTATCCATATAATCAAAGAAAATTATCTGTATCTCTCCAGAACCACCTTTCTGTCCCTGCACTAAAGCTCTCATTCCCCCAAGATGCTGGGAATGTTGGCTGCTGCCTAACAGCTCTCAGGCTGTCTCTCTCAAGGACTTGCCCTCCTGCAGTCATGCCACCTTCTGGGGCCAGGCCATATGGATGACGCTGTTGTGGAGGTAAAGGCAGGTCTTTTTATTGGTGATGTCTCAGTTCCAAAGTATTCTATAGGATCAGCTGAAGACTTCATTGCAAAGCACCCTAGATCATTTTCTGCCTCTGACCCTTCTGTGGTCCTCACCCCTCCCCAGGTTATTTCCAATCAACATTACACACAAATACACACACACACACACACACACACACACACACACACACACACACACACACCACCACCACCACCACCACCACCACCACCACCACCACCACCACCACCACCACCACCGCCACCACAGACTCTCCTCTCCAGGGACCTAGACTTGCCCAAGTTCTAGCCACCACAGTCTTCTGCTGAGTTTCTTCTTGTTCTAGCACCTGCAGATTTTCCTTCCAGTCTTTGAGCTCAGCTATGTTTTGAAAAGTTATTTTGGCATATTTTGTCCAACATTTCTACTTGTTTATGGCTGAGAGAGGAATCTGTATTAGCTCAGTCTGTCGAGTTCCTAGTAACAAGTCTGCTCTCAAATTTTAAAACCTTTGATTCTGTGTTTCTGTTGCTTTTTCATTATTCGGCACTTTATCGCATTCTTTCTATTTCTAGACTCCCAATTTTCACAATTAACTTTCACTCCTTTTCTATTTTCAGAGACTTTTCTCTCTGTTTGCTTATCTCTTTCATAAACCTCTCTCTACATATTCACTTCTTTTAATAATACTTTTCTTCCATTTATGCTTATATTTTATATATTTTACTTTACCTTTTTACATCTTAATTTTTGTTTTCAAGGTTCAATCTTACACTTATGCTTGAATTTCTTCTATTAATTTTCTTTTTTTAATTTATTGTTTTCATACTTTTATTGGTCCAATTATTTATTTTTTATTTTAAATCTCACTAAATTTATCTTTTAATGCTTAACATTTTGTTTATATTAACAGTTTGTTTTTATATTCAATTTTCTATCAAAGTTTATTTCAGTTTCTTGCTGTTGGTTGTAGCTGTCTCTTATATTTTGAAACAAACTTGCATCATTTCTATCATTTTTAATAAACATGTTGTGCTCACATGATTCTGCCTACACAATTTCTACTTTCTGAACTATACTTGGGTTTCTATGGGGCTTTGTGTATTCTTATTTTGGTAAAAATTTTGTAGATACCTGAAAAGAATATATGGATTACATTATTAAATTATGTATATAAGAGAGATATCTAATACAAACATAAAGTAAATGTGCAACTATATTAAATATATATATATCTTTTATATAATCATTTAAATTATAATACACATACATAAGCATATAAATTAAATATTTATCAAAGACAGGGCATGCTAAAATCATATATAAACATGCTTGTATCATTTCACCATAGTTTTTAATTTATATATTTTGGAAATTTGTTAGTGTTTATGACTTGTATTGTTTATTGATGAGGCTAAATTTTATAATATACATTGACCCCTTTGTATCATTTTTTAATTCATCTTTCATTTTAATATTATTATCAATATTTTATAATTTGCAATTAAAATGTAGTCTAAATATTTATCTTTTAGTTTGAAAATTGTTGGTTTATAGATTACTACCTTCTGTTTTCTTGTTTTATGATTTCTGTTATTTATGCTGCTTCTCTTTTATATTCAATTTTGATAGGCTCCAATTTCTTTGGAACTAATGTTAAGAATGCAGCCATATTTGTTTGAATTTTATTTGTAGAATTTGAAGATATTTACATTTATATGCTTTTCTCATCTTATTTTTTTCAGTTGTTTGTTTCAATTACTTGAAGTAACAACACTGGATTAGAAATAATCTGGAACTTTAGATTCATATTGTTATTGCTGCTTTTATACTGTTATTATAGTAAACATTGTAATTATATCAGAAGGAGAGGAGAGAGTGAAAACTAGGCAAATTGTTGATCTCATCCTAATGTGGAAATACTGAGTTACTTTCAGATTCAAAACGCTCACACTTCTGGGTGATGCTTGTATATCTGATCATTTAAATTATTCAAATAATTGTTGCATGTGAAATATGACAATAAAGATAAAGAGGAAATTAGGACAACAAAAAATGGAGTTTGAAACCATGAGGACAAGCTAGCTCTCAGGATGCCATCAGTTCCTGTCAATAATATGTTGTTCAGTGAGGGAAAAAAATTAAAGGATTGAAAATTTTATCAGGACTCTAGAAATACAATTGTTTTCAAGTTTAATTTATAACTAACTAAATCCATCATAACATATGCAAAAGAGGGGAAGCGGAATGAAGTGGTCTTTTATAAACATAGCAGGAATGTCTTAAGATTTAAGAATATAATTTTAAAATATTTGTGGGATACTGCTCCCAATGTGAAGGTAGAAGCAGAACACTATGTATTGGCTCAGTCACCTCCAAAGAGCTATGGTCCTCTGCCAATGCTGTTATTTCCTTTGCTCTCTAGGAGAGAAAACCACCTCTTAGGTGAGATGCTGAAATTTAGAAAAGATGTTCAGTATATCCAGCATCATACTATGATGTCGTACATCATCGTGTAATTATTTGCCTGTTTTGCTCAAAATCATTGGGACAAGCTTTCATCAATTTTTAGCAGTCCCAAAACTCAGATTACCAAGCCTTTTGTCCTGCATAATAATTTCTATGACTTGGTAGCGTGTCAGGAGAGGTTCCACAATATCTTTTCTACTTTCTAAACTTATAACCCAGAATGATGATAATTTAACTCTTTTTAATGTCTTCTATTTATTATTCCTTTATCTTTAAATTCTAAAAAGCATTGACTAAACATTTTCTGTGAACCAGACACAGCACAAGTTACTGAAGTTAGAAGAATAGGGTCCTTCTGATTCTGAACACTGTAATGTTTTCAGCAATCCCTTTACCACCCAGAGGCCAAGTGACAGATACCTTATTAAACACTCTGGCCTCACTTCCAGATATACCTTACAGAATCTCTTCATGCTCAATCATGTACACACTGTACCTTTCTCATTCTGTGTTGTATACAAAATATTCCAGATTGGCATTTTTGCTCCCTTCTCCGACACTCTCAGTCTGGACAGTCATTCCTTCTCTTTGTCATGACCCACAAGCACAGACCAGCTCTATCCAAATCCACGCTCACCTCAGCATCCTGGTATCCAGCCCACACATAGGCCTGGGCTCCTGGCTGCCCACCATTGAAGTGCAGGGGCTTTCATGGCCCTTTTTGATCTTATACCCTGGACACAAGACTCTGACATTCGAGGACAACTTCTCCTTTTCCACCATTGTTTAATAACACTCATCCTGGCACATAGTAGACAGTATGTATTGGATGGATAAATTAGTAGGTAAAAGAATCAATAAGAGAATTATTCCAACACATTCTCTTGGGCAAGTTTGCAAATCCCACAGTGTCTACAATAACCCATATTCTGAAGAAGTATCAAATAGTCAGTACTTTCTAGATTGTCCTATTTATAGTGAACTAATGAACACCTACATGTCTTTCACTTATCCCCTTATATCAGCTTGTCCAAATCACAACTCATTTTCTTTTTTTCATATGAAAAAATAACCCCCATTCGATCACAAGCTCTATAACTTATGGGGTCACTCAAGGTAGAACACCTGGTTAACTTCAATTCCTCTTAAACATCTTGGTGATGCTGTCACCAAGGTCCATCTCCTACTCTTCACTCCCACAACCACCACCCTGTTTTACACTCTCCTTCTATCTCATCTAGTTTGCCAATAGGAGCTTCTAATGTATATTTTAACCTTCACAGAAACACTATGAGGCATATGACTTCCTTTCTAATTAGAAAATTAAGTATCAGAGAAAATAAATAATAAGCACCTAATGGATACATAGTTGATAAATATTGGAACTAGGATTAAAAGTTAGTTTTGCCTCAACCCAAAGCCCAAGTTTTATTATGAAATAATTGTTCTACTAGCTTCCAAAACCTTCCCTCTTGGCCTGATTCTGCCTTTTCAAAGACCTGGATATACACCACTTCTCTGCTCAACCTTCTTAAAGGTGATCCAGTGACTTCAGGACCAAGTAAGTGCTCTGTAGCATGGCACTTAGGACCCATCAACTACTGCCCCCTCCCCCAAAACACACTCACAGTTGTCATCTTGCTCTTCCCTAAATCTGTCCTCTATTCTAGTCATATGGAAATGCTGTGGAATTCTCCCAAATGATCTGGGGGGAAAAACACCAAAAGGGATCATCAGGTAAGTAAGGATGGAGTTGATTAAGAAAGTAAAGGAAGAAGATAAAGGACAGCAGAGACTTGGACATTCTTCGGGTAGAAGTCCACATATAGCAAGATAATCATTTTGCCTGAGTAGGCAAATACAGTTCTACCCTGAACACAGAAAGAAGAGCAGGGAAGACAAGTTCTCTACTGAAAGAATTCTTTGGAGCTCCACACTCCAGAATGACAATAGTTAGGAAGAGTTCAACTATTGATACTGAAGTCTTATGAGTTATATGCAACAGTCTATGGCTATAGGGCCAAGATTCTTCCTAATGAAAGTTCTTGTGTGCCTGTGTTTGGTCATAACAAGGAGGGGAACTCTTGGGGACATTTGTCCTACTTTTGAAGAAGAGATATACTTAGTATAATTTTGATATTTTCCTGTGTAATTCTGTAAGGACAAAATAATCCTAGTTTACCATTCAGTTAACCAGAATATTTGTATTTCCCAGGAAACTGCTATCTTTGGATTCTTTTGCCTGAATAAGTGGGAGTTTATCATGAAGCAATATCTTTTAGTTTAAATTTGGCTTTTTAGTTTGTTTTTCCTACTTGAGGACTCACTATCTGGTTAGCATGTGGTTCCTGGACTGTCTACGAATTTCTCTGATGAAAGCCTCAAGGTAATTTGTTTTGCTTTACCTTCTAAGATGGTAATTTAGATAGACAAAAAAAATCAGACTCTTGAACACTTTCATTGGTCTTTCATGATCAGATTTTCCCGTACACAATCAGAAATAAGTACAGTGGTAGATTAACCCTTTTCTGACAAAAAGAAACCTGTTCTAGACTTGGGGTGTGCTTTTATCTAACCTTAGCTCTACCCTCACCTCACAGAGTGCCCAAATCACAAAACCATATCCACATTTTTGGGACCAGAGATGAGCTTTCCAGTAGAGGCCTTGGCCTGCTAACCATCTGCTTCAACTTCTACCCTTTGTTTTTTCTCCCACTGTGAGGGGATGATCTCAAGTCTTTGGACAACTCGGGTCAAAAGTCCAAACTGTAGCCACCTCTTCCCCTCAACATTCACCCCTTGGATAGACTCCCACCAGACCAGGTGAAATCTGTGTAGGCCCCAGATGTTGTAGGGTGTTTGGGCAGGGTATTCTGGGATGCCAAGTACTTGGAATATGGAGTAGAAGGACGGGGGTCACAGGTCAGACGCATCAATTTACCACATTCTTCCTGAATCTGCAGAATCCTTTCCCTTAAGGAGAGGCTGACTGGAGAAGGACCAGAGTGTGTCCCATAAGCACTGACTCCCTGGGTCGAAGGGTGGTTCTTCCAATTGGTGTTCATGATCAAACCTTCTTCATCTCTGCATTTCTGGGCTTTAAATATGTGGTTCATAAATGAACGTTAGTTCAATGTAATTAAACAAAGATCCCTGGATCCAGTCATATCTTAAGATATTCTCAGCTAACTCGTCAACACAGAAATGGATCAGACTTGTTTTTTCCCTGAAAGTGTTAGCCAGGAGGGAGGGTAGGGCCTTTTCCTGAGTCTTCCAATGAGGAGAAGTTTTCCCCAGCTAAGCAGGAAAGAACAACCCTCAGAGTGGCACTTCACCGTCAGATACATGTCACTCCCAAAAAGGCCTGCATTGTCCATTTGTCCCTACGCTCCCAGAAGCTATGGAGACAAGTCAGCGCTCACCACTTTGTTAGCTATTTTCAGGGATGTGGAAACATCTACTCACTGTGCTCCCACCACACAGTCTCTGTGCTGGTTTCAGTTCTAGCTGTCCTATTTCACATTAAGTTGAAAACAGATTCTGCCCCAGCTCTCCTCCTGGAAGTTGGTGAAGTATGAAGGCTAAGATGATAAGTAAATATATCTGATGTTTATCTGTATGGAACAGGCTGTGTGGACTCGAAGGAAAAGCTATGGTTTGTGTGTGTGTGTGTGTGTGTGTGTGTGTGTGTGTGTGTAAACAACACAGTTTTGTAGGATGAAGAAGCAACATGCACTACAAACACAAATGGAGACACCATGTGGTCCATCTTAGGACAGCTTCGGTGTTAAGAGAACTCAGTTATTTGAGGCCCCAGGTCATATACTATTGTGTCCAAACTAAACACCCTAGAAATACTATTTCTGCTGTTCTTAAGGAGAGAACTGTGGCCTTTTGTCACTAGCAGGCTATTTAGTTTTCTTTTCAGCAAACAAACAAACAAAAACAGTGGGGCATTTTGGTGCCTTCCTATTGAAGACAATAAGCTAAGCATTTGCCAGTGTCTTTGAACCACTCACATACCTGCAGCAGTGGTGTGCTTTCTGTCATAAGAGGCCAGCCCATAGAGATTCTTCTTTTGCAGTTGGGTCAAGGATTTAAACTTGCTATTGATGGCCAAGTTCAAACATCATTTTTTAAATTGTCTCATTCAAAGCAAAGACTATTGTGGACATCTTTCCCTTGTCTCTGCTTCCAACAAAGGGCAAGCAGAAGGGTCCACAATTCTCTATCTATATCTATACTCATAAGCAGGGTACGTGGACCACTACCAGACCTCACTCACTTCTACAACACTGAGGACTAAGACAAAGAGCAATGGAGTTGATGGTAGACTGGGGAACTGTTCACCAATGTCCTTGCCCCTCCCTCTGCAAAGGTTATACTTTCCTGCCACAGGCAGGTCAGTGAAATGTGAGTGGAATGAAATGTGTCACATACAAGCTGCTGCTTTAGGAGCAACCATATGCTTAACTATGCTTGACTTTCTCTGTTAGGACCCACCAGTTAGCAATGCTCCAAGGAGCGGCTCTTCCATTAGCCTGGTCTCCAAGCACACATGATTACAGGGGTGACTTAGGAGAGGCCCAGCTAGCCTGTGATGGACATGTAGCATGAGGGAAGAATAAACCTTTCTTGTTTTAGGCCACTGAGATTTTAACATATCTTGAGTGAGATAGAATCCAATGCTAGTTATTTCATGAAGAATGGAAAATATATTCAAGTTTTTCCTTGGAGTTCCTGGCTTTTATTTCTGCCTCTTCCTAAGAGTTTGATATTAGCCAAATTAATTAAACTTTGGGAGTCTCTGCCAAGCCTATTAATCACACAGGGTCATTGGAAACGACAAAATCAAGATAGTGAGATGCTTCTGCTTTACAAAGGTAAGTGTTAGCACCAATGAGGGGTTCCCTCAACCTGAAGGAGCAAGAATTAGGGTTCTTTAGCTCTCTGAGTCCCTCCAAGGAGTCTCCCTTGTTAGGGGCACTGGGGAGGGGGTGATGTCCAACTTGCATGTGACAACAGGAGGTCTGTTGACAACTGAAGATAACAAAGAGAAGGAATAGGTCCTGTTCTTAGGCAGCTGGCCCTTATAAATGCCTAAGAAGGTGTTACACACCTTCTGTGTAACAGTGATGGGGAAAAAGTGTGGCCCACTGAAAATAGGTGCCATCAACTATGAGGGGCATGTCACAGAAAGATGGCAGAGAGGGATAAAGTCCATCCGGGCAGGTGTGTTGTTACACAAAAAGGTAGAAAGGAAAGGTATCAGTTTTTACTTGTGTGATCTACATCCTCTGTGCACCCTTTCTCTCTCTCTCTCTCTCTCTCTCTCTCTCTCTCTCTCTCTTTCACACACACACACACACACACACAGCACTTGATAATGTCATTGTCATTATCTTTATGTTTTTCAATGAGAAAACAGGCTCACAGAGATGAAGTAACGTTGCTAGAATCAGAATCCCGACACAGGCCTCTGTGACTTCAAAGCCTGTCTCTCCCTTACCCCAACAGTTCTCCTGTCTTTTTGAGAAATGTTTCAAGTGGTGCATCCCATCAGCTGTGGACCTGGAAGTGCCAGTGGCATATTCCATTAAAGCCTGTGCCCTCTCTCCTTCCGTTCCAAATTAGGTGGTTAAATTTTCTCTTCACAGGGCCTTTGGCAGCTTCCACTGCCTGCAGGGCCTAATTGAGCAGGAGTCTCCTGGGGCCTCTACTCTGCTATTTCCTGATGAGCAAGGGGAGAAGGGAGCAGAGAATGCGACCATCCTCATTAACAAGGGACCCCCGTTTGTCGTTTCTCTTATCAGCATCATCATTATTTTAATTAACCATCTTTGCCATTGGGCCCTCAAATAATTTTTCTCTGCATTGTTCAAAACCCTAGGATGGATGCCTTTAAAGGTGCCAGCTTCCCCCTCCACAGCCATTGCTAATTAGAGCAGGAGAAGCTTTAACCCTCTCTGCAGAAGGCCTACAAGTCAGGTAGGATATGACCCTCATTAGCACGGGGAAGATTACAAGCCCTGCTGCTATTATCCAGGCCACAGTCCTCCTTCTGAAAGTCACTGCTTCTACGAGGGAATGTTGGTCTGATGTAGATTTTTGTCCAACAGAGCAAAGTTACAAGATAATTTTTTATTCTAGCAACAGGATGAGATAGCGTTTACCTTCCTATGTGGAGTGTAATTTTCTAGTTAAGCAGCAGGTAAAAAGGCAAAGAAGAAAAAAGGAAACCTCTCCACAGTCTGACTGAGAAAAAAGATTGAATTAAAAGGGGTCCAGTAAAGAAAGCTACACCGCAACTAAGGATCATGGAGGTAAAGACTCTCCTGGGACTGGTTCTACAAAAAAAGCTGTAGTGGTAAGACTCCACTTAAATGCTGGCTTTATGGAGAGAAACGTGACAGAGAACAAAGCAAACGATATGAAAGATTTTACAAAGTGCATTGTAGAAACGGCTTCGCAAAACTGCCTTCAGATCCAGGCAATGAAAGGAAAATTAGGTGTGGCTAAAACATGGTCCCAAGCAGTTTGAATTGAACCAGTGACTTTGTCATGGGTCCAGATTTCTGAAACATAATATGGCTGGACCTTCCCCTATGGTGTTCACTGTTGATTTGTCTTGGAGTCTGTGAAAAAAGCAGCAGGTTCTCCGGATCCCTTCTTCCATGACTAAGTATGTTTACGTCCAATCTCTTTGATTCTGTTCAGGTACGCCACTTCTTTAACAGCTTCTCTCTTCTAAGAGACCGAACATACAAATGAACAAGGGCCAGACAATATATAAAAATAGAACTCTGATTCACGATCTGCAGCAACCAGCCTGGGGTGCCCAGGAGGCCAGCCAGAGATAGGGCAGACCTGTAGGAAGTCAGACCACTATTTCTAGCAACAATCCAGGAGTGAAACAATAATCCCCACAACTGACCAGCCTGGCCAGAACTTGGTAAATAACTGACCACTTTCCTATTTTTTGTTCTCAATTCTAATGTAAGACCAATCAGAGGAAGCCAAATATGGACTACTAACCAATGTCATAGGACACCTCACTACTCGTTAGCCCTCCTCCTTCCTTCCCAGGCCAACCGCAATGAGCCAGGCCTGCTCTGTCTTTGAGTCTGTGTTTCCCTCTGTGCACAAAACGTCCCCTATTCTTGAGCTGGTTTCTCCTTTCCTCACTTCCCAAACATAATCAGCAAAATCCTTCTGTTTCCTCTTTCGAGAAAACATCGAAGGACTCTATTCCTTTTCAAATGATTTTATATCTACCTTCTCACTTTTCCCACTACTGTAATCCTGTGAGTGAGAGAGAGTGGCCCTTATTGCTCATAGACTCTTGCTTGAGCCCAATACTGAAGCTGAAGCTCCCATCTCAATTGTCAGAGTGCTCAGAGAGCCAGGACACACTGTCGTTTCACCTAGTGTCCTGCTTTAGGCCATTAAAAGTTCACATGGGTCAACAGATGTCAAAGCTCACCAAAAGGTGGTGATGATTATTTTAAGGCTGCCAAAATTAAGCACGCCTCTCCTTTCTGAGCTAGAGTGGCTTTGATTCTTTTAATTACACTACAATGGAAATTTCAATATTTAGATATAATGTGGAGATTTCAGCTCTCTAATAAGGGTAAAATTCTTGAATGTTCTGAATTCATCTGGTCTCCAGAGCTGGAATAGCTAAATTACAAGGTGAACCCAAAAGGAGTTAGCCTCTGGTCAACAATCAGGCCATTGTGAATGACAATGTAGAATTCTCACAAGCTGAGGGGATGTCCTGATCTCTTTATTTTAATTTTTTTCATTTTATTTATTTATTTTTTTTACCTACAGCATCTGATAGTCATAGGTGGTCTCCCATCCAAGTACTAACCAGGCCCAACCCTGCTTAGCTTCCGAGATCAAATGAGATTGGGCATTCTCAGGGTGGTATGGCCATAGACTCTGATCTTTTTAATTAATCATCTCTGGGACAAAGTCACTGCCCACAATGAAATTTATTTATAACCACCCCACAGTTTAATCTTATAAGGCTCATGGCAAATTTCCATTTGATGTTACTTTTAATTCATTTGGAAAACAAGGGACAAGTCTGTACACAAATTAAGGAGACAAACTTCCCAAAAAGAAATTTTTCAAAAAAATAATTTGTATATATTATTCATTTGCCTCTACTGTAAACCCTCAGACATAGGAAAAGCAGCATTGACTTTGGCCTACCTTGATCAAGAAAACATTTATAATATTAATAGCCTCTGATCCTTATATACACAATGGGAAACAATAATGCCATGTTGCTTATATTAGGACATTAAGACCCATTGGGGGATTTTTGTGAGGATCCACATAACATGCTTTAAAAATGCAAAGGCAATTTATGAATGTATTTTTTATACTTATGCAAAGACAAATCATAAGTAATGAAGTCTGCTTGTAGTGTATGGCCATTTCTCATAGTCCACACAATTCCCCTCCACCCATCCCAACTGTTCACGCCCATTCCTGAAGGAATATTTTATCTCCTTGCATTTACCAAGCTCCCCTGGTGCTTAAATTCAGAGACATGAACACTATATGTTGCAGAAATCATTATCTTTGTCAAGACCTGAAAGTCTCATTTTAAAATTAGTGTGCAATATCCAAAATCACTAGCCATCTTCACAACTTTCTAGCCACTTCCTCCTTCCTAAATGGCAGAGCTAAAATGTTCATAGTCTTTTATTAATTGTTCATCCAAAGATCATGGACATCTCAAGATTAACAAACCAAAGCCCAACTCATCTTATCTCCTACCAGGAATCTGACTTCCACCCTCTCAGTCCATCACACACCAGTCACACCAAAAATTTAATTTGTCACCAGATTTTGCAGCTGGTCCCTCCAAAGTTTCTCTCACCAAGATTCTTTTTTGGAGAACATAGACCCAGTGTTGGTCAATCATTATTTCTTTCCTGCCCTCCAGGTGAAAACCTGGAGGATTTCACAAAAGCACAGATCAGGTAACACTATTGAAATGTTTTCTAGAATAATGGCCAATATCCTCAACTTCTTTTTTTCTTTCTTGCCCTATATTCAGTCTTTTAACATTCCAAAAGACATAAAGAATTCTATCTTTTGTACCACCTCTACTGCTTTCATCGACACAGACCACCATTGTCTCACCCCCCTGACCTTTTTAGCAGTCTCCTCCCTAGTTTCAGATCCTCTGCCTTAGGCCCCTACATGCTGTTCTCATCACAGCAGTTGAAGTGACACATCTTTAAACCAATATCAGATCATGTCACTCTTCTACTTAAAACTCTCTAGTGATGTTCGTTCTCACTCAGAATAAAAAAACAAAAATCTGTTAAGACAGCTTAGAGAATCCTTCACGTTCAGCCCCGCTCCTCTCTGCCTACTGTCACCTTAATAACCTCATCTCCTACCACTTTCTCTTCTCCCCCTTCACTCCAGACACTTTGGCTTCCTTTCTGTATCTTAGAGGCATTAGGCAAACTCCATGTTCAAGGCCTTTCCATCTGTTTTTTACTTTGTCTGGAAACTTCTTGCCCAACTTGGCTCCCTCCTTCACCTCCTTCAAGGACCAAATATTACTTCTTAGCAAGGCTTCACCCAGGCACAACCATTGCCACAGACACTCCCTATTCTTCTCCTCAATCTTTTGTTTCTCCTTGGTATTTGTTACCTGACTTCCTATATATTTTATTTGTTGGTTGACTTTCTCCTCCTACTAGAACGTAAAAGCACAAGAAAAGGCATTATGAAAAATTAGTTTGTAACTGATAAATCACCAAAACCTAAAACACTGCTTGGCACCCAGCAGGTACTCAATAGCTATTTGCTGAATGAGTGAACAGGACATACAAGGACTTTTAAAAAAATATATCCCTTAGCAGATCAGTTCTTTCATGCCTTATCACAGACTTATGCTGTCATCATGCTATATTATTTGCCCTTCCCCAAAGAGTCATGATTATAATATACATATACACATACATGTATACATATATTCCTTTGCCCATGTCATTGTTTTCTCTGTAATGTGCTCCCAATGGACAAACTCCTATTCATTTTTCAAAACCCAGTTCATAGTTCTTCCCCTTGGTATACAATTCCCCATCTCTGTTTCAGCCAGGTTTACTTTTTCCCTGGTTTTCCTCATCAGAATACTTTGTACACACCTCTATTATATTATCATTTCATGCTATTCTAATATATGGCTTAGCTGTCTGTCTCTTCTGGCTTCTTCATCTTTGTGACTGCTGCTGTAGCACCCAACCCAGGAGCTTAGGCTTTCAGTAGTAGGTATGCAATAAATATTTGTTGCCTTCTCCATTAAATTGAGTATGAGAAAGTGAGGGATTTTTGAGATTGTTTCTTATACTCCAAGTATATGTGACAGAACCTAACACAGTGCTAGGCACATAAACAATAAGCTTAGGAGAACGTACAGAATGGTTAATCCAGTGTTTCCTGCACTTGCTTGCTTATAAAAAGGTACCTGGAAACTTGTCAAAAATACAGATTCTAGACCTAGGATCCACCCCAGATCTACCAAATTGGAATCTCTGAGGGAGAATTCAGAAAACCTACATTATTAACAAGTACCATAGGCAAATTCTATTTTATGGCCGAGCAAGTTTGCAGAAACCTTGGATAAATCCACTACAACTAACAAAACTACTTAAACCGGGTATTAACTTTTATTCTATTGTCTCACGAATGTGTTTTAGATGTTTTGGTGGATAAATATGGGCGGAAGTTTTCCTAACAACATTCAATCTGATTCCTTCCTTAAAAATTCTAGACCACTACTCTGAGCTGGTTGTCGCTGAAGAACAGAGGAGTGAAGAGCCACAGATTTTCCTTAATATCTTCTCACTGATTCATAGTTAACTTTCAGAGACTTGCCTTTTGTTGGCCTCAGTTCACCCATCTGTAAAATGAATATATGCCACCTCCTCACAAGGGTATTGGAAGGTTTAATTATATTTTGAAATTTTTTGCATCTGTCAAAGAGTAAAGATGTGCCAGGTCTAATTACGAGCAGTGAGTTAGTATTCTTGGGTTATCATGCCGTTAATGTCATGTCTGCATTTAAATTCATAGATTAAAGAGCCTTTTGTTTTCATTTTAAATAACTCCTTTTTCCTCTTGCTTCCAATTGTTTTTGAGGGCCCTATCACGGAGTCCGTCTTACACCAAGGTATCTGAGCTGTGGCATTTCTCGGTTTATCGTGTCTGGAATGTCTTGTGGGTCAGCACCAGCACCAGCTCTCAGCCAAGCTGGGCTCCAATCTGCCAACTGACATTTGGAAAAGCTCTTTCAGCTTCACTTGCCTCATTTGCAAAATGGAACAATATTTACTCCAAAGGCTATGAGTGAGGATAAGAGAATAGAAACTAAATCAATGGTAATTATTTCTAAGAGAAAAAGAACATTAAGAGAACAAAGGTTGAATACTGAGATGAAAAATTTTACAGCCAAGAAAAAATCCAATGCAGTACAGAGTCTAGGTTACCAGGGATGTGATCTGGGGGAGGAAAAGTTGGGTGGGTATAAAGACCCTGATATGTCTCTTCTCATATCCAAAGTCTCTGAGTATTGTTATTGGCATAGGGTTATCTGGCTCCTTGCTTAGGTAAGCAGTAGGTAGCTGGAAGGGGTCAGGAATGTGGGGCTTCACCTTGGTATTTTGGTGCCCAGCTTGCCATTGCTGCATATGCAATGTGCTTGAGTTGGGATTTGTCTCTTAAAAACAGGATGGTCAGGTTGGGGTTTATCAATATTATAATGCTGATTATTCACAATATTACTAAAAATAACAATTTATCTTCCTTATATCTTTTCACCCTCCTTTTAGGCATCCCTTTCAGCTTCTGTTTCATCCTTTTAAAGTGGCCGTATCAGCCCCTGACTATCAGGGCTTGTGAGTATCAAAATCCAACTCCATTTTCAGAAGTTAATATCATGTCTCTCTTTTTAGAATCCAGGGCCCACCTAACTAATCTGAGAGATTCACTAAGATAATGGCCTAATGGGTAAGGAAATGTCTATGGCCTTATGCAAGTAATGTTGTCCTGCTCAGTGAATTTCCAAAACAACCGGCAGACTGGGAGATAAAGAGAAGAGGTTGAACAGGGATAAGCCATTTTTGGGTCCAAAATCTTCAGGGTACCAGGCTAGAAACTCAGGCAGGGTTTCTATGTTGCAGTCTCAAAGGGAATTCTTTCTTGGAGAAATCTGTTTTTTGCTCTTAAGGCCTCCAACTGATTGGATGAAGCCCACACACACTATAGAGGGTAATCTGTTTTACTCAGAATCTACTGTGATAGTATGATTTATAATGAGAGATATATAGACTTCAACCAGTTCCTGACACAGAACTACTAAAATCCTCAGAATTTCTGTAAGTCACCAGAGGTAACAACCATGTGATTAGAGGTTTGGAACTTTTGGTTCCACCACCTGAGTTCTGGAGAAAGGAGAGAGGGCTGGAGATTGAGTTCAGCCACCAATGGCTAGTGATTTAATGGCTCATGCCTGGGCAATGAAGCCTCCATGGAAACTGGAAAGGATGGTGTTCCGAATGTTTCCTGGCTGGTGAACACGCAGATTTGCGGGGATAGAGGTACACTCAGAGAAGATGGGTAAGCTACATGCCCTTTCCTTATACCTTGTCCTATGCATCTCTTCATCCTGGCTGTTTCTGAATTATGTCTTTTTATTATAAGCTAGTAATCCAGTAAGTAAAATGTTTTTCTGAGTTCTCTGAACCACTCTACTGAATTAATTAAAGGAGGGGTTGTGGAGACCTCCCATCCATAACTATTTGGTCAGAAGTATAGGTGGCAACCTGAACCTATGATTGGCATCTGAAGGGGTGGGAGCAGTCTTATGGGACTAAGGCATTAACCTTTAGGATTAGCTGTTACTTCTAGGTAGGCAGCGTCAGGAATAATTAAATTATAGGGCACCCAGCTGGTTTCAGAGAATTGCTTGGTGGTGTGGGAAAACACATACATTTGAATTGGTGTCAGAGTTCTATCTATTGGTTTAAGTGTTAATCACAACTAAAAATAAAATATATCTTCACAGTAAAATCTACATTCAACTTGGACCAAACAGTTGGGTACCACAGTCTAGCCAAGTTGACACAAAATTACCCAGCACAACACTCAATTCCATTCTTACACTGCCATCTTGCAGGGCTAATAACCAATTGCCTTCCCTTCTTCTTCTCAGTTTTCCAACCCTTGCTTCTATTAAGGCAGAGTATGACGATAAAAATAAGCATAGAGACAAACAGACAAAGGAACAGGTGAGGAGCATTATAACATTTATGCAAACCTGCTGTTATTTCCAAAGTAATTCTAAGTCATTTTTTAAAATATAACCTTTTTTCAATCTCAAATTTGGCTAAATCAGTGTCTGTTTCCACTTCCACCTCCAATCCTTTATACTTAGAACGAACTGTCTGAGAAGAGCTGGAGAAATTGTGGTTACTTCCTCCAGGGAAGATCTAAAATAATTTTTAAAGTGTGGCAAAGGATAAAAATTGGAATCTAGATGAAATGCAGACAGACTTTGGCACACAGTAAAAGTACCTCTTGTTAAGCATCTAGCTCAACTCTTTGTTAGGTAGTGGCACCACCCGGCCGGGAGAAGAATAAATCTCTTATCTTCTCAGGCCAGCTGGCTCAATGTGTTCTCTAGGCAATAGATCATAGAGAATTATTTCCAGCTCTCAACTTCCAACCAGCAACCCAAGGGCCTTCCTACCGCCCCGCTGCTTGCTAATTCTGCTTACTCCACAGCCAGTTTCCAAGAAGGGCAATACTGAAATGATTGCTGGTGTGAGTGACTGTGGGTGTTCAGCCCCATTTTGCAGATGAAAAGTTGAACTATGGTGATGAGTGGCTCTTCAATAATGGAGCAAGAAACAGCAGCTATAATAGCCGGTCTCTCCAATTGATTAATGTATCAGGCCAGGCTGCTAAACTAATTCAGCTAGAACTAAATTAAATCCAAGTTCTCTGCCATCTAGACAATAACCAACAGTAACTGCTGATTCACTGGGCTCACAGCACTTAGCTACTCTCTGGTAGTCTGGATATAAACAGTGATGCTGCTGCTGCTGCTGCTGCTAATGATGTTAATAACAATGATACTGCTTATTGAGCATCTATTCTGTGGTGCACTAACTCATTAAAAAGTCTAAACAAAGAGTTTAAATCCCTGTTTTACAAATGAAAAATGAGATTCATGGTCAGTCCCTAAGCAAGAATAGTAGACATGGATTCAGACTCTGGCCACTCTCTCAGGATTCCGAGAACGCTACTGCATGTGTGGTCTTAGGCACTGACTTAATTGCTTTAGAAGCAATGGGTGCAAATTGTCCACATTCATCCATTAGAATAATTAAGGTTGATTTGCCTGATTTTGAATTTACCACATTAAAAATTTGTTTTACACAAACTTTGACATCAAAATAGAGGGATTTTCAAGATAGAATGTGAAATCATTATCAATACAGGTCATAATATTATACCTCAGCTTTATTATATCTAGAAAGTACCCAAGCCTAAAGAGAAGGGAGAGGAGCCAGAATTTCATAGAAATTTTTCTCTGATTGAATACAGAGAATGCTGAAGGAAACACATAATGAAAGAGATGGGGAATGACAATACCAGAAGACATATACCAGTTGTTCTAGGTGCAGTCATTCCTTCTTATCTGTTGTTTCACTTTCCTTGGTTTTAGTTCTCCATAGTCAACCATGCTCCAAAAATATTAAGTGAAAAATTCCGTAAACAAACAGTTTGCAAGTCTTAAATTGTGCATCATTCTGAGTAGTGTGATAAAATCTCTTGCATTCTGCCTGGGATATGAATCAACCCTATGTCCAGCATATCCATGCCGGATGTGCTCCTCACCTATTAGTACTTAGTAGCTATCTAGATTACCAGATTGACACTCGTGGTATCAAAGTATTTGTGTCTAAGTAACCTTTATTTTACTTACTAATGGCCCCAAAGTCTTTCATGTAACTTTTACTATAGTATTTGTTATAACTGTTCTATTTTATTATTAGTTATTGTTATTAATCTCTTACTGTGCCTAATTTATAAATTAAACTTTGCCATAAGTATGTATACTTAGGAAAAATCATAGTATATATAGGGTTCTGTACTATCTGTGGTTTCAGGCATCCACTGGAGGTCCTAGTGGATATGGGGGCACTGCTATACTCTAATGTCTACTATGTCATGAATTTAACCATCATCTTGTGCCTTTCCTCATAGAAATATTATTTTAAACTCTCATTTATTGTAATACTTTTTCCTGTGAAGATACCCATTCAACTTCTTTTGAAAGTTTTCATAGGAAATGAGATTTCCTTTTACTAAAGAAATTGCTATAGAGTTCTTTTTACTGAAATACATGTGTTTTGTTAGGTGATAGATACTGAGATCTCTTGGTGAGCTCAGAAATTAATTTCCTTTATGTTTCATGGCCTTGCACACTGGTTCCCACTGTTGATTGTTACACATATATCACTATCTTCAATTATAAACACTGCTTGAGAAAAAACTTGCTGGAGGACACATAAAACTAGATCAATCATAACATTTATACCTCCTAGGAAGAAACTCATTCCATTTTCCTGGCCCACAAGTACAGTATTAAATTAATTTTTCTTTAATTTATCAAAAGCAAGATATTTATTCATTCATGCATTCAACAAATACTTGAGTGTCTACTACATTTCAGACAGTGTCAAAGTGGCCAGAGACAGAAGCAACAAATTATACAGTCAAATAAATAACCCTGTTTTTATAAAACTTATAGTTCAGCAACAAACACACACACACACACACACACACACACACACACATTCTCTCTCTGTTCAATTTTGATATAAATAGATTATAACCAAAGGTTAAGACTTAAGAGATTAAATTTGTTATTTAGCACATTTATTTGTTAACTTCATAGCCTAAGTAACTTTAGGTAATATTTTTTTAGTGAAATATAACATATTTATAAAGAGTAAACAAATCATAGCTATTCAGTTCAATAAATTTTCACATGAAGAACACATTATTGTAACTATCAACTAAACCAGTAAATAAAACATTAATAACCTTCCAGAAATTTCTCATTTTGCTCCCCTCTGGTAACTAACCCCTTTCACTAAGTATAACTATTATTCTTACCATCCTAACTTCTAACAGCATGCATCAATCTGTCTGTTTTTGGAATTTATGTAAATTGAATCATACAAAAAGTACTTCTTTTTGTATCTGTCTTACTTCATTCAGTTTTATTTTACTGAGGTTTCTCTCTGCCATGTATAACAGTAGTTTGTTCATTTTGGTTGCTGTGTAGTATTTCATTGTAGGGCTATGTCAAAATTTAGCATAATTCATTCATTTTGCTGTTAGAATTTGTGTTGTTTCTACTTTGGAGCTATTAATAATATACTAAACATTCTTATACATGCATTTTGGAGTAGATACCTACTGAATTAAAATCTAGAAGTGAAATTGTTTGCTGTGTCATAAGGTACAAGCAGACTCAAGTTTAATAGATACTTCTGGGTAGTTTTTCAAAAAAGTTGTTTCTACATACACTTCCACCAGCTGTGTGTAAGGGTTATTATCGCTCTACATCCTCACCAACACTGCTTCGCATCTTATTTTTAGCCCTTTTGGTGGGTATTTCTTGTCATTAATACTGAAATTTTTCTGACGACTATTGATGTTGAACAATGTTCTATACTGGGCATTTTGATATTATTTTTTATAAAGTGTATCTTCAAATCTTTTGTTCAATTTTCTATTGTATCATCTGATGTTTTCTTGCTGAGTTGCAAGAGTTATTTGAATATTCTGGATATGAGTCCTTTGTAGTGTTGTAACTATCTTTTCTTCCTCTGCAGCTTATATTTTTCTCTCTCAATATGTTTTTTGCTCAACAGAAATTTTTCATTTCAGAGTAGTCTACTTTTTCAGTTTTTTTTTTTATGGTTAGTACTTTTATTTTCTATTTAACAATTTTTTTCCCTTACCACAGTCCTGAAGATTTTTTTCATTTTTATCTACAAGATGTTTGTATAAACTTTAATATTTACATCTACAGCTTATCTGGAATTAAATTTCATAAATAACTTTAGTATGAGTAAAAATTAAATTTTTCCCTGCTTGGATATTTTGTGTTGATAATTTTTGAGCAAAATTACACAGGGAAATAGGAAAGGCAGCTGAAAATATTATTAATATTTAATAACAAAAATAGCGAGAACTTTACTACTTATTATGTGTCATTACTGCCATATACATCTTACATATGTCACTCATTTTATGTACTATGACTTAGATACTATTATTATGATTCCCATTTTACAAATGAAGAAACTGAGGCCTGGAGAGGTCGAGCAATTTGTCCTAAGTCACACAGCTAGTAAGTGGCAAGACCAACTTTTGAATCAGGCATTCTGGCTTTAGAGCCCATTCTAATCACAAGGCAATGTTGCCTGTCAGTAAATCTTACATTATTTGCAGTCAATTATATAAGTGGGGTTATAGTGTCTACATTTGGACATCCTACTTAAATAGTGCAAATTATATGACTTTGGAGAAATCAAATAATAAAAGAGCAATGTGGAGTTGGAGAATATCAACTTTACTTTTCTTTCTAGCACCCTCTCATTTTGCCCTGATTTTAGTGTCTCTTGCTACCTTTCAGACAGAACTACTATGAGAGCAATTTGTTCTTTAATTTTAATGTGATGATTTTAAATCTTAAACTTTCACAGCATATTTCCTTAATTATTTTCTGGCCTTTTTATTTTTGGACATTTAGGGAGAAAATTGAAAGTACGAAAAATGTAAAGAGTGTGTCACTGTCTTAGCCTTCAGTACATTGGCATGCTAAAAGAAAGCATTTATACCGACTTTCCCATTATACCTTCTCCCTCAGCAGTTGCTGAGATTTAACCAAGAGCTTCAAGCACAGTTTTCATCTCAAATATCTTTGTTTCTGTGGCTTGAAGCCAGCCCTTTAAAATCAATTTCGCTTGCCCTTGACTCCGGTGGTTGAATTTCTATTTGATTTCTTTTTCTTATTCTTTATTTTATTTAAGTCTGGCTTCCATCCAAAATGGGAGGAGAAATGGGCCTAAACCTTTGAATACTGATTCCACCAGCAGGCTATATAGGTTACTGTAGCTTGGAGCATTGATTTGGGACCTTCAGAAAGCTTGTCTAGAGTCACTGATAGGTATTGGCTTGTATGAGGCAGCTGTGTAACCTCCCTCAATTACAACACACACTACAACCATTAAGCAAAGAGAAATGGCCAAGGAGTAGTAGCGGTTTGGGATTATTAGAGAAAATGCATCCTGAGATGGACTCAACAAGTGAACCTGGTAAGGAAAGTGCCTTGTCCCTTCACAAATAGTTAATTAGCCTGCCACATATGACAGCAATGCAAATATTTGGAGCTATCATACTGTAATACACAGCTCTGATTAGGTTCCAAATTCAGGGTCGATATGACTAAAGGGTTTATAAATAGGACTTTAGCTGTAGAAAACAGAGGCACAAAGCATACGTCATGATTGACTGAGTTCAATTTAATTAAAAGCCATTTGAGGTAGATTTGGAGTTGTTGCTTCAGCTCAGGCACCTGGGGAGACAACTGCAAGTCCTACCTTTGAAGCATGAACCTCAAAATACAGTTGTGTTGCTGGGAAAAAATCCTATACTAAATGACAGGGGATAATAGAAGTCATTGAAAAGTTCCAGGAAATATCAGCATACCAAGGGGTAAAAGCAAACTCTGAAAAATTTTTTCATAGAAAATACCAGGAATTTTAAACTTTTGTTTTAGTCAAAGGTTGGAAAGTGTTTCATGGCCCTGCCATTTCTGTGGTTCACGGGCTCTGCTCTCTAAACCCCGTAGGAAAGGAAGGTCGTTTGAAAATACCATGATTCTGCTTTGATGCAACCTGTCATTATTGATGTGACCTTGAAAAAGTCATGGACTGCTCTTTCTCTGATTTACAAGCTTCTCAAGATCAGGGGCATGTCTTAGTAAGCATGATCTCTAGCAGTGGCTACTCAGATTTGTGTTTAATGAAAGAGACAATACAGGTCGAATGAAAGGGATGCTATGAAATGATAGCTAAGCTGTCTTTTGAGCTTAATATTCTGTTTCTACATTCAAAAATATTTTACAATGAGCAATTCAGGAACATGCTAAATAAACATGGTCATATATTCAAGCCAGTGGTTTGGTTTGCACTGGCAGAGAGAAGTGTTTTATCACTAACATGGTTTAGAACTGCAACTACATGGTGATAATAAAATGACAGACTTTATGTTGATTTGACTACTGTTTTAAAATTGTGTAGTGACAATACACCCATTTTCTGGCAGCTCCCACTGCCCTGTGTCTCCCTCCACCAGGAACTCCAGCTTCAACCTACCTTTTTTTGTCAATATCACAAACTCGATTAAAGATTTTTCATAGTGGCTTTCCTAAGAAGAGTCAACTAGATGATAAGTTTATTCTTTGAAGGGCAGAAATTCTTTGCAGATTTCCTCAGGCCAGGCTCTATGGAAACTCATTTCTTTACATTATAAAGCTTGAATTTTTCCCACAAGAGTAAATCAAAATTGTTCTGTATAGACTTCAGGACTCTTCAATTTTATGAATCATATCTCTTTATTAAAAAAAAGTTTTTAGGTGAAATGCACATAAAATAAAATGTTTAAATGAACAATTTAGTATGTCCCTTGCATGGGCTGTGTGTGTCCTCCTCTCGAAGTTGAACCTTGGTTGCTGTTTGCTCATCAATAATGGGGATTGACTCTTTAGCTGATTGGTTGTGAGGATTAGCTGTGACCAGTGGAGGAACTGTTGTGTAGGGGCTGACCTTAAAGAGCAGGATACACTTTAGCAGTGCTCTGGCGCCTGCACTGTCTGCCTTTGAGTGTGTCATCCTTAGATATGACCCTTGGGGAGGCTCTGCCTCAAACCAAAGCTGGCAATTGGATGTGCAGTCTGGGGCCCCCTGGGAGCAACCCTGCCTCAGGTCAAATTCAGCTGCAGTCTGTGCCCTGCCCAGGACCACTGGCATGAGCCACCAAGCAATCTGCAGATGGCCACTGCACATACTGGGCTTGGAAGTGCTTTGAGAGGCCAAGCTACAAACCTAGGCTGGCTACCACGAGAGCCAGACTTGGGGGTGCTTTGCAAGAGGTACAGGGATTGGCAAGGCCAGATGCTGCTTTTTTAGGTTTTGTGAACCTTTGAAAAATTTTAGGAAAGTCTGCAGTATGAGCCAGGAGAGGCTGTTTGTATGAAAAATCCACTGGAATTGGCCTGTATATTGGGATGGATGGGGTCTCAGGGAATCACCAGGAGACAGCAAGCAGTGTTAGCTATGCTGATGGAGACTCAGATATGGTGGCCATCTGGGTCTGCATGCCAGGCAGCGGAGGACTCAACAAAGGAACAATGACCTCCACCAGCGTGTCTGTTCAGGAGAATGCTGTTCCTCCTACCCTTACTCTGAAGCCAGACTACTCAATTCCTCCCTGTATGTCCCTGGCACTTTTTAAGCTGCTGCCCCAGAGCCAGAGCTCAGAACTAGTGAGTCCATCAGCAGGTAAGTCCGTGCACAGGCACCTTAAAAGGAACATCTGCAACTCCCTCAACTGCCATACACGGGCATGAGACCAGCTTATTTGCATCTCTGCCCCGCCTGCCAGTCTAGAGGTGGACTCTTCTGTGTGTCCCCAGTGTAGGACTTCTGTTCAGCTAGACTTCAGGTGATTCCCAATGATAGCTATTCTGTAATTTAGTTGTAATTTTGATGCGGTTGTGAAAAGAAGCAAGCACAGCGTGTACCTACTCCACCATCTTGACCCCCATCTATCTGTATGTTGATGGACATTTAGATTGTTTCCAGCTTAGGTTTGCTACAAATGAAGATGCTATGGAGATTCATGTACAAGTCTTTGATGGACATATGCTTTTATTTCTCTTAGGCAACTACCTGACAAGTTGTATTTACGTTGTTCAGTCAATATAGACCATAAGTTTTATGAGGGTAGGGCCTATGTCTTCTTTCTTTATTAATGAATTTCCACTGACTAGCACATTGCCTGCTATATACTAGATGCCAAGCTGCAAATGGAGGCTGGCTGCCACTAGTGCTGGGTTTGGGGCTGCTCAGCAAGAGGTATGGGGCATTCCAAGGCCAGATCCTGCTTGTTTAGATTTTGTGAACCTTTGAGAGATTTTAGGAAAGTCTGTAGCATGAGCCAAGACAGGCCATTTGTATGGAAAAGCCACTGGAAGTGGCTCGCTTGGACCGGGCTGTGGGAGGGGCGGAGCATCTGATATTCACCTGGGCAAGGCAAACCGCATCAGCTGCATGGCGGCTGCCTGAGTGTGCACACCAGGCGGGGGTGGGCTCAAAAAGAAACAATGTCCTCTGCCTGGAAGAGAGCTGGAAGAAAGCTGCCCCTCCAGTCCTTGTCCTGAAGCCAGACCACTCACTTCCTCCCTGTGTATCTCTGGCGCTTTTCAGGCTGCTGCCCCAGAGCTAGAACCCAGAGAGGGCGAGTCCATCAGTGATGAGTCCGTGCACGGGCCACTGAAGAGGAAAGTCTCAATTCCCATAGCCCTCTATCTCGGCCATGGCCTCCACAGATTTCCACAGCTAGAAGGTGTGGGGACTCCTCATCCTTGCCCTGGAACTCTGGCCTGGGGAGCCTTGTGTGAGGCCGGGACCCCTTGCTTTTCCGGGAGGACCTCTGCAGCCAAGATATTTTCCCCAATTCTCAAACGCCACACAGGTGTGGGGCCAGCCTGTTTCACATCTCCGCCCCACCTACCAGTCCTGGGGTGTCCTATTCTCTGTCTCCAGTTGTAGGACTTCTGTTCAGCTAGATTCACAGGACTCTCAGTGATGGCTATTCTGTACTTTTTGTTGTAATTTTAGTGTGGTTGTGAGAGGAAGCAAGCACAGCATTTACCTACTCCGCCTTCTTGACTGGAATTATCCTTTCACTTTCTTGATAATCTCTTTGGATATGTGAAAGCTTTTAATTTTGATGAAGTTTTTAATTTTTTTCTTGGTGTTATATCTAAGAATCCATTGCCAAATCCGAGGCCATGATAAGTTACATTTATGTTTTATTCTAACAGTTTTACAATTTGAGCTCTTCTGTTGAGGTCATTGATCCATTTTGAGTTAACTTTGTTTATAACATGAGGTAAGAGTCCAATTTCATTCTTTTCAATGGGGATATTTAGTTGTCCCAGCACCATTTGTTGAAGAGACTATTTTTTCTCCATTGAATGGTCTTGGCACCACTCTTGTCAAAAACCAATTTGCCATGGATGTTTGTGTTTATTTCTATATACCTATTTTTATAAAACTTTTACAATGAAGATTTCAGCCACAAATTCCATTTTGCTTATTTCTCTTGCTTACTCGATTTTTCAGGGATTTCCAGGCTATGCAATCATGCCTTTATTTTTCTTTCCTCATTCATTAAAACATATCTTGGCCTCTTTTCTACTGATAATTCCTAAAAACTGAAAATAAAACCCATGTTTCTTTTTTTTTTTTGAGTAGTTTTTAGATAATAAATTGGACCATGTGATGATGTGGCACTTACAGTGCAAAGCCCGGGATGAATGAAGGCCCTCACACGTTTTTTTCATTTGTTCCCTTAAGTTCCCTTGAAAACAGCCATTTATTGGAACTTAGATTATTCTACTTCAAAGCTCCTCTTCTGACAATGTTTTAGTTTTATGAAATGTCACTTCTGTAGTTTTCCTTTTGAATTTTCTCTACCTTTGACATCCTGTATCTAGCTCCACATTTGTAGGTTTTTTTGGCCCAAGCTCTCTGACTGATTATTTACCTGTTGAAATATTTACATTGACTCTTTGAGGCCACAGCTGCTTCTGGCAGAATTACCTTTTAGCCCCAATGGGCCAGTCTCTGAACTTTTCCAGTTGAAAAGGTCAGGCAGTTATGGGTACTGACAATTTTTAATTTTGTAGCCTCTGTGGAAAGCTGAAGGGGGCAGACTTGAACAAATAAATTAATGTGAGCTGGCCACAAAACTCACTGAAAACTGCCATGGGAGAGAAGAAGAGGCAATTTAACTTCAACAAACAAAGAGGAGTACAGGCATTTCTGTGAGAGCATTGAGCTGTGTCTTCCTGTGAACTGAAGGAAATTTGAGTTGTTAATCCTTAAATCTGCAAATCTTGTCCAGTTAAGAGCTCTCAGCTGAGGTTCACTCAGTATATTCCAATCCAAAAAAGATTATTTAGTGATTTCTGATGCTTCAGAAATACTGATATTGAAATGGCCAAGGGTGCCCTGTTTTCTCTCAATATTCAAGAGCCTTACAGTCAAAAAGATTCTAGATGTCTTGACCACAGAGAAGACTTCACTGGAATTTTGTCTAGTCTGAAGCCACTTTCTTTTCTTGCTATTACAGAAGAAAACATGGTGATGTCATGTCTCAAGGTTCTGGGCAGCATTTAGTCACCGCAATTCTTCAATCTTTTCTGTGGACAGTGGGGAAAGAATCCAAGGCACTCTTCTATGAGTGAGAACAAAACCTCTCAAGCATTTCTTTGGCCTTCGAAAGAAATTTGATTCTTTTGCATTCTCTACATTTAATCTCTTGGGATTCATAGGATAAATTTAGAAAAGGAACTTTGTTAAGTGACACAGAGGAGGTCACGGAACACTCAAACTACCATTTCTAATGTATCTAGACCCAAGATAAAAAATATGGAGTTGGAGAACACCTTATAGTACTTCTTCGCCTCTGTATTATTTTGTTCCTTTTATAAAATTGAGTTCCTCACTGCACCTTTCTGCTCTAATGAAGCTGTTCTTTTTCAGGCTTCCATACTAATTGACCTTTTCTTGAGTCATCTTGAGCTTCTTCCCACACTTACTTTATTTATTCCTTCCTGAAACAGTTGCCTCTTTTGAATTCCCAAACATTAATTTCTTCTGCTTCTTTTTTCTTTGATTAGTCTTTCTCAGTCTTTCACTAGTTTCTTGTCTTTTGACCCTAAAGGTATATTTCCTCCAAAGTTCTGAGGTTCATTTTCTTCTCTTCTCAATCTACTGATTCTTTCCGCTTAACCTCATCTCTGCCAGTGGCTTTAGTTATCACTTATATTCTGATATCTCTCAAATCTGTAGTTCTCACCTATCTCTCAAACTCTAGTCACATTTCCAACTGCCTTCTGGGCACCATCATAGGAATACCCTATAAAGCATTCATACTTAGTATATTTACAATATACCTTTCTGAAATCGATAGAAAACTTTCTTATTTTCTGTATCTTACCTTGGTTAAAAGTACTCAAGTATATTATCACCTTCTCTCATACTCTGAGTTTCAACATCTTGTTAATCGCACTTTCAAAATATATTTACTATCTATTTTCACTGTCATCACTCTGTTAAAGGCTACAACAATATCATAGTCTTCTAACCTGGAACCTTTAAGGTCCATGAGGGCAGAAATTTTTGTCCCTTTTGTTCATCGTCTAATTTCAGTACCTAGCACAGTACTTTATATGTTGTAAATAATTGTTGAATAAATGAAACAATTCTATGCTTAGATTTTCTCCCCTTTCATTCATTCTAAACAACCATGAAGATTAAACAAAACAAAAACACAATCATAGCATCATTTATCCAGAAACTTTTTATGTTCCTTTCTTAGTTGTGACAAAATGAAGCCCACCATTTCAGTGTCCCTAATTTACTCCTGAAAACTCATTTCCTTCATTGTCTTCCAAGACTTTAGAGTTGGGGGAAGAAGTTAAAGAAAGCAGGTTTTAGGGGCAGAGTAGGGAGGAGGAGAAAGAAAGAAAGAAGGAGGGAGGGAGGGAGAGAGACAAAGACAGAGAGACAGAGCTTCCCTGATGCATGGAGTGAGGGGGAGGTACATGTGCTGGTGGTATCACCAGGGTAGAAGGGGGAGAGAGGCCCTGAGTAGGTCAGGTGCAGACATGAGTGTGCATAAGGATCTCCTTGCTAGCCTCCTACCTTTCTCTGACTCTGTACAGTGGCATTCTACCACTGAGAACTGAAAGCAAAGCATTTCACCTTTTGCAGTGTGTGCATGTATGTCACCCTGGTACTGTGCAGTGAATGGAGAATATATCATCACCTCGCCCACCCCCTAAAGGTACCTATATATCACCTATAGGCACTTGACATCATTCAACTTAGACCATGAGAATGAAACATAGCAAAGCAGGGTTTCACTCAACCAGCTAACTAGAAAAAATGATTTCACCGACTGCTTCTGGAAGCCCTCACTCTGAGCACCCAGGAAACAAATGCTGGTGACTCAGTTACATGCCTATCAATTTCTTTCTCATACTTCATCAAGCTTTGCTTCCCCAGATAAAATTGATAGTTCTGTCTTCTGGCTCTGGCCATCTTTGTCTCCCTGATCTGCTCAACTAGATCCTGCTTTCTCATCTAGATCCTGAGTTCACTGAGAGCAAAGCTGTTGAGCTGCCTTCATATCCTTCAGAGCCTCTCTCAGGGTCTTGTGCCTTGTGGCCATTCAATAAATATTATCGACTTGGCATTTACAGATGCTGTCACTGAGGCCCAAAGCAGCTAAATGGCTTTTTCAGTACTCCATAACTTGTCAGTGGCTAAGCCAGGACAAGACAGTAGCTTTTTCTTTGTCACAGAAAGTTCAGTTTTCAGTCTAAAAATTAAAAAAAAATTTAGTATCCATTTGCTTAGAATAGAATTATAGAATGTGTGCATTGCTTATTTTCTTCAACAATATTATAATCTAAATTAACAGTTTTCAAGCAAGGTGGTATCATCCACAAGCACAAACCTCTGTTTCATATGCACCTTCTGTTAAGAGCTTGAGGGCAAGTCCTTTTACCTCTGAGCTCACTTTCCTCACTGGGAAATGCAAATGCTATACCAATGGCCCAGTGATGCTGCAGGATAAAACAAGACTGAAGGGGGTCAAACAGCTATTCAAGTGTATTCTTTGGGTAACAACTATATCAACTACCCATTGGCTCTATATTCTTTTTTTTTTTTACACATGAAAATTTATTCAAAATGAGAAATCACAACAAACTACAAAAGCTAATATTTACCTCACACATTAAAACATTTAGGAAAAAAATAAGGTAATATTTCTATTAACTCTGTGACATACCTCTATAATATCTTCCTACATATTTTATCTTCATACTTTAAGAAAATTTTTTATTGAGGTAAAATATATATAACACAAAATTTGCCGTTTTAATTATTCTTAAGTATACAATTCAGTGGCATTAATTATATTCACAATGTCACTATCTATTTCTACAACTTTTTCACATCCCCAAACAGAAACGCAATAAGCATTAAGCAATTCTATTCTCCTCTCTCCCCACCCCCTGATGACCTCACATCTGCTTATTTGCCAATTTCAGGTACATGGAATCGTATAAATGAAATGATACAATATTTCTCCTTTTGCTCCTGGCATATTTCACTTAGGATAATGTCTTCAAGTTTCATCCGTGTTGTAGCATGTATTAGCACTTCACTCCTTTTTAAGGCTGAATAATATCACACTGTTGTTTATTCCATATTTTGTTTATCCAGTCATCTGTTGATGAACATGAGTTGTTTCTGCCTTTTGGTTACTGTGAATATTGCTGCAATGAATACTGGCTTACAAGTATTTGAGTCCCTGATTTCAGTTCTTTTCAGTATGTACCTAGGAGTGAATTGATGAGTCATATGGTAATTCTATGTTTATCTTTCTGAGAAGCCACCAAACTGTTTCTCAATTTTCAGCTTTAGTCTAGGTAGATATTTAAAGCTTTTATGGATCCCCCACCAACTGGGTGCCCTTCTTCTATGTTCCTACTCCATGTTTATCCAATTATAAAGCTGTTTGCACTATTGTGCTTTCATTTCTCTTACTTCCTAATACAGGTTCTCAAATCTCTGCTCTTTTAGACTATGAGCACCTCCAGGGCAAGAATTGTGTGGCACTGAATTTCCCCTTGCCAGTGAGTAATGCTAAGTAAGTATTGTATAAATTGCTGTTGAATGACTCAGTGGAATGACCAATTACTACCAGGTCTTATTTAAGGACTGCTTGGAAGTTTCCTTTAATCTGCATTATTTCCCATAAATCCATTTATCCATCCATCCATCCATCCATCCATCCATTCATCCATCCATCCTTCCATCCATCCATTTATGCATCCTTTTATCAAATGCTTATTAAGCATTTATCCTGGAACTGTAGCAGAGATTCAGAAACAAAAATCACTAGTGCTGTGGCATTTACACTGCAGTTGGAGCATAGAAGAGAGAGTATGGAGAGACAGAAAATAAACAATACATTAAATATATAATATGCCTAACATCCATTGGTCATAATAAAATATGTGCTTTAAAAATTCAAATATGATTCAGAGGGAATATTAGTGTTGAAAGGGAGAAAATATTAGGGTGTAAGGCTCTGTGGTGGAAAGTTGGGCATGTAGGAAGGGCATCAGAATGGGAGGTATGGGTCAGCAGGAGAGGACTGGATACTCTGTTGGGAGATGAAGGGGAGGAAGACCAGGGAAATGAAAAAGAGGCAGAAAAGGGAGGCAGAGTACCAGAGACAATCAGTATTACCAAAGTCTGGCCTTGGCACTGGAATTGAGTAGGGGAAAGAAAGAGGGTGTAAAGACTGTGGGGTAAAGACTGTGAAATAGTTACTATGGGACTCAAGAAGCTGAACAAAAAGATGATGCCCCTTAAAACATGGTTATTCCATAACAAATCTGATTTTTTTTCTTTCCAGCTGCAGAAGAAAAAGAACATGCAGTATAACTTTTTAATTGTTAAGTGTAGCTGTGTGGGAGTACAGACTTCCATGAAATGTGACATCTATAGCCTTAGAAAGATTCATTTAACTTGAACTATAGAATTAAAATATCTCAAGTCAAAATAACCACTTTTAGACACTCTTCCAGAACAAGTCTGTGAGCTGTTTGAAAACAGGGCAGCATTTTCCTTTGCTCCTTCACGACCTCCAGTACAAGGCCTAGGAAAGAGCAGACAGTATAAGTCTAGAATGAGAAAAACAATTTGTTATCAGGATTTTCCTTGGAAATACTTTGCCTCTGTTTTTTTTTTCTTTTATACTTGAGACATTTTTTCAAAATTATCATAAGGTTAAAGTAATTATAAAGTAATACATTTTCTTTACATATAGAACTCTCAGGAAATATATAACAGATTTCTCCAGCTCATGAAATCTGAAAGTCTAATAATAGTAATAACTCATATTTCACAGATTCTTTCTCCTACTTCCTAATACACGTTCTCAAATCCCTGTGCAATTATAATTGCCCCTCCACCTTATTTCTAGAATGTATTAGAAATCCCAGGGATAGGGGACCTGGATTCATGCTCGAAAATTTAATTTGGCCCATCAGCTGTGGCTTTTGACTCATTCCCTTCCAAATCTGGCCACTCTCAATGATACCCACTGCCTATAAAGCTGAAGGATGGGACCCTGGGTTCTTCTTTGCATGACTGACTACTCAGAATCCCCTTGCTAAGGAACTGGAGCTCTGGAGTTCTCTAGTCGCCAAAGTGCAACTAAAGCTCTGAGAGGTTTCATGGAGAAATGTGGAAAGCACACCAACATCCACCCCAGCCAGATGAGACACTAGCACACTAGAAAAAACTCGTCTTCTGACTTGACCTAAGATTCATCACCAAAACATGGGTCTTTAGAGAACATTTGCTGCCCCTTCAGTGCTTGAGCTCTGGGTTTCTTCCATGAGAACACTGATCCAAATCAAAACTGGCTCACACATGCTATACCAGCCCACTCCACTCCACCCCACCCCATCCCACTACATTCAAATGGCTACAGATCCCAACAGTTGGATATACTCCAGGCTAGAGCTTGGCGCCTAGCTACAAATACAAAGAAAGCAATTTATATATCATCATTCAAAGATTATAATTTTAACATTTTAATGTTTTTTAGCATTTTTTGCATATTTAATACATAGTTTAGACTATTGTATATGAGTTTAATGTCAGCTCTTTTCCTTTTAAAATCTCAGCTACACAACATGAATGTATCATGCCTTTTGGTTACAGAATGTTTCGTCACTAAACATCAGTCTAGGCAAAACCCATTTCTATTATCATTATAAACACTAGTTATAATAGTAATTATTTTATTGCTCCTTTCTGATAGAGGTGCTTTACTACTGATTTCAGTATATGCACCTATTCTTGAAAAATACGTTTCATTGTTTCCTATTGTTGTTTAATATTTACTTGTACTAAAATCTCATTCTGACCTTCCTTTTTTCACTCAACAGTTTTTCAAATGTTATTTTGTTATTTTGTAGTATATATTCTTTCCCCAATGTTGAACACTTGGGTTACCATAACTTCTTGCTGCAGTGGTCAATATTATGTAAGGACCTGTAAAAAGAATGTCTCTGTGATATATGTCCAGGAGTGAGTGGAAGTTTGGGTGGTGAGTCCTCACAGAGTAAACTTTTTTAAGTACCACCACATTGCTTTACAGTTACCCTTCCCAAATCCTGAGCAATACTTTGTATCACATGCTTTTCTAAGTTTTATTATTTAATGCCTGTAAATCAGTATCTCATTTTTATTTGTATCTATATTTTTTTAATTCCTATGAGGTTTCAACATCTTTTCATAGAATCACATACTTCTGAGGCTTCTTCTTTTGTGAAATATTTATTTATAGCTTTGCCTATTTACCCTATTTTGCATTTAACATTAAATCTTGAATAGTTTCTCATAATATTCATGAACATTATATATAATGGGTTTATTATATTCCCCAATATAGCATCCTTTGTTTAACCATTGCTCTCTTATTAGACCTTTAAGGGGTTTCCCAATTTTGCTAACTATGGTAAGCATCTCTACACATAAACCTTTGTCTACACGTGTGATTATTTCCTTTGGACCATGTCATGGAAAGATAATGACTAATTCAAAGGGTATGAAACATTTTAAGTTACTTAGTATTTATTGCCTAATCACTCCCCAAAAGGTTATGCCAGTTATAGTTCCATTAACAGTTCATAAGAGTTCAGGTCTTACTATACACTTAAAAATATTTTCCAAACCTGAGACACAAAACCTCATTTTTGTTTTAAATTGCTCACTATTGACATATGGATCTATTTAGTGTAGATTAGTGATTTGCATTTTTCTTCTGTTCTTTGCCCAGTTTCTCTAGGCTATTTGTTTTATATTGTTGGTTCACAATATCTGTAGAAATAGTATTTACGTCATATTGCTTTTCTTATGTACAACATGTGGTGATAGTTCTTATGCCTAAAAAAAAAAATGGCCATTGTTTAGGGCTCCTTTTCCTTGAGTGTCTAAGACATTGGATGCAAATATGCTACTGGACTTCTGCAAGAGCAAGAAAAATAGCTGTAGGCAGGGGAGGAGCCTTAGAAAATGTTTTTGCATTGAAGCAGCATAAAACCCTACAGGCTGGTTTCAATAAGTCTGACCTTTAGGACAAAGGCTGTAGACAAGGCATCGTTTTCTTAATTCTGCTTTTAATGTGTTAACTGATCATTCCATTTTTTGTAGTTTCCAAATTGGGTCTGTTCTACCATAAACCTATTTGTGATTCTTGAGTAGTTAATAACACAGCACCTTGTTCTGTGCTGTGTCAAATCTTGCTGAAAACCGATGCATTAGCCTCCAGAGAACTGTTGATAACTGACCAGTACTCTTGTTTGCCAGACACATGTAAGGCTAACTGTAGAACCATGTACCTGTCATGCTGCAAGGAGCACTAAATCCTACCTGGCTCTGTTTTACTTCAGGGATAGCTTACCCTTTCCCCTGGGAGAGCTGGGTAGTCATTTAGCCCATACCTGTTTGCCATATGGCTGCAGAATATATATATCTCATCTAACTAGTGCTTGACACCTGATTTCTTATCAGATCCTCAGCTGGGCAAACATCTGCCCAGTCTCAAACACTTCTTTCTTGGATAAAAAGTATAGAACCTCTAGAAATTTTAAAAAGATCAATGTTTGCCATGGTTGATAATGGGTAATTTCCACTGCTGTGTGCATTTCCTTATAAGTACAAGTAGGAAAATGTTCACATGCCCAAAATAGCTGGAGGAGATTCTCATCTATTTCATTTCTATGAGACTGATTCACATGCACCATATTCCTTCATTTAATGCCATGGATTCAAGTTCTTGATCCTATTACTGCATGTCCTCTTAGATGGGGAGGAGTTCTTAAAAATATTTTTTAAATTATACAAAATTGCTATTGTATAGAAGTATGCAATAAAAAATGTACAGATTTTAAATGTAATTTCATAAGTTTTGACAAATGCATGTAACTGTGTAACCACTACTTCAATCTAAGTATAAAATATTTTCATCACCCCTGAAAGTTTCTTCATGCCATTTCTAGTTAATTCATCTCAGTTCCTGCTATACATCTGATTTCTAGAAGCATAGATTAGTTGGGGCTGTTTTAGAACTTCATATAAATAGAATCATGCAGCATGAATTTTTTTGTACCTGACTTCTTTGACTCAGTATGCTTATGAGAAGTAAATTATTTTGCATGTATCAGCATTTCATTATGATTGTTTAGCAGTAATTGTATAAAAATACCACAATTTGTTTATCAGTAAATAGTTGATAGACATTTGGGTTGTTTCCAGTTTTTTCTAGTATATCATTTTGTGGAGATATATTTTCATCAGAACATAAAAAACACTAACTGATTAAATAGCACTACTAAAACACTAAAAGACTGATTAAATAGCACTACTTTAAAATAAATTCCTGTTGACCAAAAGTCATATTAAGGGAAGGAATTTAGCTTCAGAATGAGAGAAGATAGTTGCAATACTACAAAAAACTCATATCAAGAATAAACAAAGAATTTTTACAACATTTCTTTTGAGTAAAAATCTAGGAATGGAAATTCTATGCCCTAGGTTAGATTTATATCGCTTTTACACAATGATGTTAGCTGTATGATTTTGTAGATCTCCTTTGTAATATTGAGAAAATTTCCTCTTTTCTTAGTTTTCTGAGAATTTAAAAAAAATTAATGGGTGTTGAATTTTGTCAAATACTGTTTTGTACCTGTTGAGCTGATTATTTGATTTGGCTATATTAATGTGGCTAATTACATTGGTTTTCCAATGTTGAATGAAACTTTCATTTCTAAAATAAAATCAACTAAGTAATTCTGCATTATACTTTTCTATACTGTTGAATATAATGTGCCAAGATTTTATTTGTAAAATTTTTATCTGTGTTCAGGGGAGATTTTGGTCTATAGTTTTGTTATAATGACTTTTTCAGGTTTTACAGTAAAATACTGGCCTCATAGAATGAGTTTGGATGTATCCTCTCTCTTCAATTTTCTGAGAAGTTTCTATAGAATGAATATTGTTTCCTCATGAAATGCTTAGTAGAATTCACCAGTGAAGCCATTTGGTCCTATAGTTTTCTTTGTAGGAAGGTTACCTATGAATTCAATTTCTGTGATAGACACAAACCTATTTAGGTTACTTTTTTGAATGAACTTCAACAGTTGGTGACTTTCAAAAGAATGTTCACTTCATGTAAGTTGCCAGATTTATTGCCATAAACTTATTTATATTATTTCCAAATTATCTTTCTAACAAATGTATTTTATTTAGTAGTGATTCACCTATGCTAATTCCTGATATTGGTAATTTCCGTGTGTTTTTTCACTTTTTTCCCCAATCAATCTGACTAGAGGTTTACCATTTTTTTATATCTTACTCAAGATGCAGCTTTTGGTTTCAATATTTTAAGTTGGCTTCTATTTTATTAGTTTCTCTTTGTATGTTTATTTTTTTTTTCTGCTTGCTGAATTGCAATTTACTCCTTTAAAAAAAATTTTAGGGTAGAAGCATAGGTCATGATTTGAGACCTTTTTTTCTTTCTAATACTAGGCTTAGTGCTATAAATTTCTCTCTAAACACTGCTTTAGCTTCTCTCCAAAACAATTGAGTGTGATGTTTTCATTTCTACTCAGTTCAAAATAATTTCTAATTCTTTATGTGATTTTTTCTTTGATGCATGGATTTAGAAGTACTTTTTTTAGTGTCCATGTGTTTTGTAAATTTCCACATTTTTCAGTTACTGTTTTTTAATTTAATTCTATTGTGGTCAGGTAAAATTTTATATAATTTGAATCTTTTAAATTTCCAATGGACCTGTATATAACCTAACTTGGTGATTGTTCCATGTGCACTTGGAAAAAAATTGTTTATTCTGCTGCTGTTAGGTAGATTGTTGTACAAATTAGGTCAAATTAGTCAATTGTGTTCTTCAGGTCATATACTGATTTTTTGTGGAGGGTAATATGGAGTAGAAAGAGTGGAGGAGAAGCAGTAGAAGAAGAGATCAGAGTGGTTATAGCTGGAGGTGGGGAAGGGTGACCTTATAAGATCCTGAAATTTATTTATAAGCATTTTGTTTTTTATTCTGAATTATATGAAAGAGTGAAATGTTCCTATTTCTTTTTTAGCAGAGTACCCTTAGCTATTATATTAAGAATACAAAATAAAGGTGCAAGGGCAAATGTTAGGAAATCTTTAAACTAAACCAACCAAGATAGGAAAGTTATTAGACTCAAAGGAGCAGCAGCAGAAGTAATTGAAAGGAACAAGATCTGGGGTATATTCTAAAGGTAGAGATGACAGAATTCATGATTATTAGGTTATAGACCTAAGCAATTGTTTCTCCCTCCATCAATTGGGGCTCAATATTACCTTGTAATATTAGAAGAAGAAGAATTAGAAGGTCATACTCTTCATGCTAGGCTAAAACCCTCTTGGAAAGTCTATAAGTTTCATTTGAAGACAGTGACAGAAATGGCTTTTTTTTTTTTTTTTCGGGAATGGCAGACTAGTGATTTTTTTTTTTAGTTTCAAATATATGGTACATTGGTTAGAATCTATATAGTTTATAAAAACAATCCCCCCAATTGCACCCTCCCTCCCTCACTCTCCTCCTAGCCAACATATTAATGCTAACTGCATTCCTTATGCTGTGATCCCCATCCCCATGTACTTTTTTAACCCTTCACTCCATCCTCCAAGGCCCCCAAACTCCCCTCCCCTCCGTCTGACACCAAATTGTCCACTCTATTTGTGAGTCTGTTTTTGATTAGTTTGGTCTTTTCATTCCTTAGGTTACACATAAGTGAAATCATATAGTGTTCATCTTTCTCTGTCTGACTTAAATACCTTCTAGGTCCATCAAAGCAATGTCTTTTTTCATCCTCTTCCTTTTCACATGGGAGGTCTTGTTTTCTTACCCTTTCAGCCACTCTATCTTTTGGTTGGAGCTCTTAATTCTTTTCCATTTGAGGTATTCATTGGTAGGAATGTACTTGTTCCATTCTTTATTCCTGTTTTTGATACATATTTTTTCTTCTTAAAGAAGTTCCTCCAACATTCCCTGTAATACTGGCTTGGTGGTAATAAATTCCTTTAGGTTATTTTTGTCTGGGAAGCTTTTTATCTGTCTTTGAACTGTAAATGATAGCTTTGCTGGATAAATTATTCTTAGTTGTAGATCCTGGGTCTTCATCTTGTCAAATATTTTGTGCCAAGCCCTTCTATCCTGCACAGTTTATTTTGAGAAATCAGCTGCCAGTCTTATGAGTTTTTTCTTATAAGTAATTATTTGTTTTTCTCTTGCTGTTTTTAATAGTCTTTCTTTGTATTTAAACTTTGGCATTTTAATTATGATGTGTCTTGGTGTGAGCCTTTTTGGATCCTGATTTTTGGAATTCTCTGAGCTTCTTGGGGTTGTATGTTCATTTCGTTCATCAGATGAGGGAAGTTTTCCATCATTATTTCTTCAAACATCTGTTCAGAATCTTAATTTTCTTCAGTTACACCGATCAGATGAATATCTGAAGACTTAATAGTGTCCTATATCCTCCTTAAAATATTTTTGTAGTCTTGGCAACTTTTTCTTGCCATTCTGATTGAGTGTCCTGATTGGCTTTCCTGTCCTCTAAATAGGGCATTTGAACCTCTTCTTTATTCACTTTGTTTATTCCTTTCTTTATTTCATTTAATATACTTCTCATCTCAGATAATGTGTTCTTCATTTCAGATTGGTTTCCTTTTAAAATTTACACTTCCATTTTTATGATTTTTATCAATTTGTGGAAGTTCTCACTGAATTTATCTACACTTCCCAAAAGTTCATTGAGCATCTTTATAACCAGTGTTTTGAACTCTACATCTGTTAGGTTACTTGACTCCATTATATCTGGATCTCTATTCTGTTCTTTCCTATGGTTTTTGCTCCTTTGTCTTCCCATTTTGGCTGCCTTTCCATGTCTGTTTCTATGTGCTAAGCAGAGCTCCTAAGTCTCCTGGGCTGATTAGTGAGGATTTGTGAAGTAGGTGTCCAGTGGCACAGTCCTGAGAGGAGTTCAGCTGCAAGCCAAACTTAGCCCAAGCCTCTACCCCTCCAGGGCCACCTGATAAGACTCAGCAAACAATCCACAGATTTTTTTCATATAGTTGCCTTAAAAGGCCACACTAGAAACTGAGGCCAGCTGCCTCCAGTGTGAGTCTAGGTGCTGCTGAGTAAAGGGCACTTGACTTGCTAAGGCTGTGGCTTGGGTGGGGCCTGAGTTGGGGTAGGCAGGGTCTCAGGGAATCCTCTGGGAGGAGTGACATCTGTTATTTAGTCTAATGACCTCACAGCAATAATAGTGCTGTGTCTGAGCACAGGGATTGGGAAGGGCTCAACAGAGAACAATGGATACCTCTGGCACTTCTGTACAGGCTGTCTCACAAGACCCTTACTCCGATAACGTCTCCCTGTAAGTCCCTGGTGCCCCCTGCGCACAGCTGAATCGGCACTGGTGCTCAGAGTGAACAGGTCTGTTGCCATGAAAATCTGCTCGTGGACACAGGCCATTTAAGAGGCACCTGCTGTTGCTGCAGCCTCCATCTCGTTCAGCTGTTCAGGACGGGCAGCCCCACATTCTCGCCACATCCTACCTTCTGCCATTGCAGGGTGCTTTCTTAGACTTCTCCCTAGTTGTATGGCTTGTTCCTCCAAATCCCAGGTGATTTTTCCTTGCAGTTTGCTCTTTGTTTCTGTCACAACTTTGATTCAATCACCAAAAGGATGAACAGAGCCTCCATCATCTAAGCCCCTTCCTCACTTTTATTTTCAGAAGCAGCCTTTAATGTGCTTCTCCTAGCAGTATAAATCTGCCATTATTCTAATTTTCATTACACAAAGAGCCCATAAGTCTGTTCAGTCATGCTTTTGCATATCTGGAAAAGTAGGAGAACTATTTTTTTAATCAGTGTACAAATGAAAAGGGGTTTATATTTTCTTTCAAATGTGACCATTTATTACAATAAATGTGATTATTTATTACAAACACCTAGGTGGTATTTTAAAAACTATCAACAAAACATGTTCTCATGTACTTAAGATTTTGGAGAACTTAATCTTTTTTCTAATCTCATCGGCATTTGAGAATATTTAGTTTCAAAATGATTAATATGCTGCCTCTGATTTCCTATCTAAGTCAAATATGGTTGTTTTGAAAACGTGTCTGAAGGCCTGATCAATTCTTTTTCATATAACAAACATTTATCTAACAAAAATATGACAGGTCCTATGATATGTTCTCAGAGATAGGCTATTTCTAATCCAAAAAATTGTCCAGTCTTAGTCCTAAAGAATTATGTTAATGCATGCATTATATAATATGTAATGTGATAAAAGTTTGGAAAGCTAGTGGAAACCTGCTGGTATGAGACGGTTTGGGAGGACCCTTTATGTCAGCTTCAGAGGTGAGTTTCCCAGGTGAATGGTTCATAGTGCTGTGAGAAAAGAGTGAAGAGTTGTGTGATGCAGCAGCAGTGGCATGCCTAAAGGCTGTAGGGTGAGACAAATCACAGAGCCCTGGGAATCTACAAGTATTTCAGAATGGTTGGAGCTCTCCCTTAGAATATGAAGCAAGGATACTGAGGAGTCAAGTACAGGGCAGGTTGTGAAACTCCATGCTAAAATGTTTGCATTTTAATTGTAGAGTAAGGGGAAGCATTGAAAATCTCTTTTAGCAGGAGAATGGTATTATACTTTGAAAGGTCACTCTGGCTGTGGTGTGGAGAATGGATCAGAATACTGCAAGATCAGAGGCAAGGAGACCTATTAGTAGGCTGCTGCAGTAGTTGGAAGAATGATGCTAACAGTCTGAAATAAGCTGCTGCCGGAAGCAGAATTAGAGAGTTCCAAAAGATAACAAGAAAGAATCTAAAGAATAGATGTGGTTGGATATGGTGTTTGGAAAACTGAAGAGTGAAGAAAAATTCCAGACATACAGTAGATAATTTTGCAGTACTATTGATTGAGATATTGGGTACAGATGGAGAAATAGATTTGTATTATCTTTGATGAATTTAGTTGAAACAAAGTTTGAGATGGCTGTGGATATCTACCTGAAGACATCCAAAGATAATTATATATATATATATATATATATATATATATATATATATATATATATATCTGTCTACATGTATAATTATATATATATGTATAATTATATAATATATATATGTAGGTCTAGAGATCAGGAGAGCCATTCCAGCTTGAAATAATATTTGAAAGTCATAGCACACAAATGATCATTTGTAGCTTTGGGAGTAGAAGAAATCATAGAAGGCTTCATAAAGGATTAAGGATGGGGCTTTGAGAAATGCCGATCTTTTAAGGAATTGACAAAAAAAATAGACTAGCCAACCAAGGATACTAATTTAGCAGCCATTGAGGTAGAAAGAAAACCAAGACAACACAGTTTATAAGAATGGGATGTTGTGAAAGCTGAGACAAATGAACACTTCCAGAAGTCAGGATAGGTCACTGATGTTAAGCCATGATGACGAATCGGGTGAGACGAAGTCTGTTGAGGCCATTGCATCCAGCAAAAAGGAAGTCATCCACTATTCTTAGCAAGAGCAGTTACAGTGAAATGGTGAGGGAGGAAGCCAGACTGCAGTGAGTTGAATGAACAGGAGATAGCAGGTACAGAGAGCTGATGTAGGCTATGAAGAAAAAGAGAGTATAGAACCAAAGCTAAAGTGGAACATGAGTTCCATGGAAAGCTTTTGTTGTTGCAGTTGTTTTTTGAGATGAGAGAGAAGTGAACTTGTTTACAAGGAGTTGGTATAGAAGAAGCAATTGTAGCTATTGGAGAGGTGGTGCCTGACTGAGCAGTGCATCTAAGGAAGCAGGAAGGGTTGTTCTCTGAAACATCTGTGGAGGGAGGAGACACATCAAAGAAGAAAAGTACTTCTGAAAAGATCAGTCATGGGGCAGAGGTAGGGACCTATATGGTTTGAATCGTGTTTTCCAAAAATCCATATACTGAATTCCTGATCCCCAATACCTCAAAATGTGTCATACTTTGAAAATTGGTCCCTGCAGATACAATTAGGTAAGATGAGGACATATTGGAGCTGAGTGGTCCCCTAATCTAACATGTCTGCAGTCCTTAAAAAAAGAGAAATTTGGACATAGGTACACATGTACAGGGAGAACACCATGTGAAGATAAAGGCAGAACTCAAGGTGAAACAGCAGAAGCCATCAAAGATTGCCAACAAACCACGAAGTTAGAATAGAAGCCTGGAATACATTCTTCACTAATACCTTCAGAAGGAACCAATTCTTGATCGTGGACTTCTGGCCTCCAGCACTGTGAGGCAGTAATTTTCTGTTACAGCCATCTAGTTTGTAGGCTAACAAAGGGCTCTTTTGTTACAGGAGCTCTTGCTGACAAATAAGGCAATAGCAACTGTAAGTTTGCATGTGAGAGGCAAAAAGTCAAGGGACTTCTGACCTGATGGTTGTTACTTTTACGATGGACTTGGACCCAATGTCATCTCTGGGGAGTTTGAGGGTGAGAAAAGGTGGGGTGCTTGGAGATAAGTGGGGAAGACTTGAAATAATCACTCTAGACAATGGAAGACAGCAGTCTATAAGGAAATATAAGGTTACCAGGCAGTACTGAGACCCCAGGTGAGTCTGGATCTCATAATATACAGTGTTGTTTTTGTTTATTTTAATAGTCTTTATAGTGGTACACCACAGCCCAGTGTGATTATTTTGAAAATATATTTTCCACCACTGAAGTCAAAGCTATCTTTTTCTACCCGACTTGCCTTTTCCTAGGCCCTAGTCCTTAGCAAAGGCACAATGTAATAAAACTATTTTATTCATAAGAAAGGTCATTAAAATTATTCAGCAGACTGTTTGCTCATATGCCTCTCACATCCTTCCACCACCAAGAACTAATCCCTGGGGTTTAGCTTATAAAATCCATGACTAAAAAATGTTTTTGTCTTTCATCATCACCTTTCTCACAGATTTGGTGGCTCTGAGCTGTACCGTACTCTGAAGCTGAAATGTCTCAAGGCATTTTTCTTCACCCTTAAATTCAAGGATGTCTTAAGAGGCTTGTTTTCTCTTTCCATGAATATGAATCAGACCTCAGCAGGATCTGTGACTAACCAGTCCTGAGGAAGTGCAGTCACTGGGCTGATGTAGGAAAAGCTTCCATTGAAAACCTTGCAAATATATATATTTTTCCACACAAAGCATCAATTTCTTAAGGTAAAATATGGCAACTCATGTGAATCACATGAAACTTATGTGAAATACAATGGGAAAAAATGGAGCTTTGATTTTTATGAAATTTATATTATTCCCACTGCTAAGTGAGCCAGTTTTATTTTTGATCTCATCATCCGAGAAAGCAACTAAGTTCAAAGCCTGCCAAAAAAGGTGATAAGTTTCTCAGAGCTATTGCAAAAGAATTGTAACTTCTGGGCAATATTCATTAGGAAAATGGGGGAGATTAAAGCTGGGACACCTCCAGGAGGAGAAAGAACTGGAATCAGAGCAGGACAAAAGCAGCAGAGGCTGACAATTTGGCCTCACATAGTCCCATCAAATGGCTGTGACAAATCTTCATAAGTATCTTCCCCCAATAAAGAAGTCAATAACCCAGGCCCTGACAAAAGGGCCTGGCTGCCCCAGCTCCAATGGCTCTTGGGGAGCAAACCTTTCAATTAGAAGGTACTTAGTGATGGATATGCAGTCTGATTAACTCCAACCACAGTGGAAGTAGGTCTAAGACTGTGGCAGAATTTATTCACAACTGTCATATGTAAAATGCTTTATTTTAACAGTTGAAAGGAAGATGATGATATTCTTGATTCTCATTCATCATCAGTAAACCTGTGTGCTTATACCTACACCTCAAACTCTGATTACCCCATCTATTCACACCACTCTCTAAACTCTAGTTTGACCTTAATGATGAGACCTCAAAGATACACATGGAATCACAGAATAATAAATCTGCAGTGGAGTTTAAAGATAATCTAGTCAATCTCCCAGGTGTTCTTCCATCATTTTTTCTACACTATCACCATCATTTTTTCATAATAAAAAAAAAATAAAATTAAAGTCGAGGGTTTAAATAACTTAACCACACATTAGGGCATACTTGTTTGGAAAATGAGAAGCCTGCATATTTTAATTCTCTATTCAGAGATCTTTCTACCATACTACTCAGAAGGACCCCTAGCCTAGAGATCAGCTGATCAGAAAGAAAGGCCCACTGACATAGACTCAGTAAACACTGATATTATGAAAACAACTCTGATCTGTAAGTTAAGAGGGATGAGAACAAGGACTGATGACAATCTCTTTTAATTTGGTCAAGCACTATTAATAAATATTTAATAAGATGAATTTCATTGTATCTATACTTCATAATTTCAAAACCCTTCATTTATTTCAAAACCCTGTCATATACTAAATATCACTTAAGTTTTTCAAAAACCTATGAGAAAGAGAAGTTTTGTATTATTTGGTAGTATAACCCCTTTAGAGATGAGGAAAATGAAGGTTAGAGAAAAGTGATAGACCCAAGTTAACAAGGCTAAATTAATTATTAGAACCGAAATTAGATTCTAGCATTTTACTGACTTTTAGCTCAATATGTTGCCACTGCTCAACAGACAATTTTAAACTCCCATTCTACATCAGAACCTATATCAGAGCCTGGGGCATTTGAGATCTAACTGGAAGAGGTTTGATTTCAAAGTCTTGGGAGCCTGGTAGGAAATTAGATAAGTAAATAAGTGAATTATGTTCAATAAAAAGAAAATTATTAACTTGTATCCACCAAATAAGTCATTTAACTACTCTGCACTTCTGTTTCTTTGTCTGCAGTAATCACTCCTTTGTAGAGTTACATGGAATACATGTAATGGTATTTAAAATTTCCAATTTAAAAAGTCTGGAGAGCAAGCACAAGGTGCTAACATTTGGGGGCCATGAGTGAGAGTTCCAGGCAAAACTGCTCTGACAAAACCGAAATTTGTTTTACTGAACTTAGAAGAACCAACCTCCTGCTGACTAATACAATGCCATCTAAGCCCCTGTAACTTTGGGGGTAGGGACCAAAGCCTGCAGTATGCCCTGTGCAGTAAAATAGATCTTAGAAAGATCTATTATAATTTGAAATTTGCTCACATGCTGAATAAATAAGAACAAATTGCTTACTTTCTCTGTGTCTGAGTTCCTGAGGGGTAGAAAAGCATAATTATCTCAATAAATAACATGGCATTATAAGTCAATAATAGGATGACATCTTCCTGGCAGCTAGATTGTAATCGCATGAATTCAGACCTTGAATTTGCCAAGGTGCTTGTTACTGCAGGGTACCATGGGCTTATTATATTCTTTTGATCTTGAAAATGTCTGTCTCTACAGCTGAGTTCATTAAGTAAACAGCTGGGGTAATTGATAGTGTGAATACCATTTCATTTCCTGCTGCTCTAAAAGAATTTGCTCTGAGGTAGAGGAAAATGACCAGTTCTGCCACTGTGAGTTCAGGCCAGTTTTCCTTGAGGAGCTTGTTTCAGGCTGAGTGTCTGTAAACTGTCTTCTTTCCTGTAAGAGCAAAGACCATGGGAGGGACCGATTAGATTCTCTCTTTCTCATGGCAATGCTGGAGTTCCAAGATCAGATCTCTTTTGGCTGCTAAGAGTTTTACAGAGAGCTACTTGGTCCTCACCAGAAAGCCTCGGCAATGTCAGAAGGGTCACTGGATCCGCCAGGAAGAGGAAAGATGAGTCACTGTTGTCAGCCCCAGGTCTGAGGATTCCAAATGTCAGAGGAAGAGATGTCCTGGTTTCAGGGGGCATAGAACACATTTAGTTTGAGATGATGCTCTTTGAGAAAAAAGGAAAGAGATGTACAATTCTACTATATGGAAAAAAATCTTTTCCCCCAAGTTAATTAATAAATTTAAAGCAATTCCAGTATAAACCTCAGAAGGACTTTTTTAACTTGACAAAATAGTCCTACAGTGTATACAAGAAAATGATAAAACAGTAGTCAAATTTTACATAACAAAAATAATAAGAGTCAACTAGCACTTGCAGGAATAAAGTATACTACCACGCAGCGGTTATTAAACAATGTATTTCTGGGACTAGACCAGACATACATATCACTGGAGATGAATGACCCAAATGGAAAGAAACTCAAATCCGTATGAGAAACAGTACAAAATTACATAATTTTATGTCAGAAATGGCTAACAACAACTTTCACCTTCTTGGATAAGAACATCAGAAGGACAGCAGCATATTTGATAGAATTCATATCGGCAAGTAACTAAATATTTCATGGCATAGAATACCTTAAAAAGACTCTAGAATTTTCATTTTTTCTTCTGCTTTTTCTCTTTATTGGATTGAAGAGACATTTTTAAGGATATTACTAAAGGCACATTATGTAAATGAAAATATTATGTTGTCTACAAAAAAAATAGAAACATCTGAATTTCCATAAGAAAACAATTAAAAATACATGTTTAACTGGGAAAAATGTTTCTAACATATAAAGAATTAATGCCCCTAATATATAAAGTGCCAAAAAAATCAGGAAAAAAATAAATACTCCAGTGTTTAAAATGGGCAAGTGACCTGAAGAGGCAGTTCACAAAAAAAGATATAAAAGCACTAACATCCATAAAATAAGTGTGTTAACTTTGCAAAGTAATACAAAGGGAAATGTCAATATTATTTTTGCTTATCAATTGGCAAGCTTAAAATATGCTTTCAGCTATCATTGTTGAGGAAGCAGCAAAATGCACGTCTGATAAAAACAAATTGATACAGCATTATGGGTGATGAAATGTTGGAAATTTAGAAAATATTCATGCCTTTTAAACCAGCAAGTTTTCTGCTTAGCATTTATCCTGTGGAAATTATTATAGATGTTCCCAAAGATTTATATCTAAGTATTTTAAACACAGTGTTCATAATTTAGAAACAATAAAGAGGTCTATCAATATGGGACTGGTTGCATCATACGTACAACAGAAAATTACACGATGTTGAAAATCACAGTGTAGAAGTATATTTAAATGAAAAACATTCTTTAGTAAATTACTTGGAAAAACATTTACACAATACATGATTAAAATGATTTTCTCTTAATGGTGAAATTAATGTAATTTTTTCTCTTTATGCTTTCTTGCACTTTCTAAAATGTCAAAAATGAACATGTGAATTTAAAATTTAGAAAACATGATGTCCTATTATATTTGTTTTCTACAAACCTAGTACAGAAAAATTCAAAGTGTATTCTAGTAGGAACTTGAAGTGGCCATCTATTGGTTTTGTTGTGGTGGCAGCGGTTATGGTGGCGGTGTTCTTCCCAGAAAAACCACCTCTGCCATACTCCAGCTCCGTCCCCAGGACTGCAGGCTACTCAGGTGGAGACTATTCCAACTGAAGCTGCTAGGGTGGACCTAGGCCTGTGACTTAGGCCAGACCATCAGAGTATCCCTCCTCCTTGCCGAGTGGTTCAGTCATGGATAAGCAGGTGATACAGACAGTCATCAGGCCCCATCAGGCTAATCCAAGAATTTTTGCCTGGGTGACCAGAAATAAGGTATTCTTTTTGTTCTACTGAATTTAGAGCTGTGAACTGTCTCCAGGAGCCATTGAAAGAAATCCTGCCAAAAATGAGGCCAACACAATACAGAACAGAGGGATGAGAAGAAACTCAGTCCTCATGATATCACATAAATCCCTGGATTGAATAAAGCCCACAACTCAGTTGACTCCTCCACCCATCCAATTTTTTTTCAGTTAAGTGATGAAAAACAGTACTTTTAACCACCTTAGGCTGGTTTTGAGTTGGTTTTATTGCTTACAAATGAAAGAGAAGATCTTGTCAACACAGAACTCAAAAAGCTCACAGCTGATCATTCAAAAATGAACCAGGAAAACTGTTAAAGATTGGGATAAAGATGTGTACAAAGTGAGAACAGTTCATCTTTACCTGCCACTTCTTCTAAGCTAATACATGCAACCAAGCTGAAGGGACATAAGTAAGCTTCCCAGGATGTTCAGTTAGTTTTAATAGTACAAGAAAGGGGGCACTCATCAAAGATTGCAAACCTCCAAAGCTCCCTACAGCACAGCTTACTTCATTCAGATAAGTCCTCCAAGGGATGGGACTAGTGAGCTTGCTGAAATTGAATAACTTGTAATGTATCTGATTAACCATGTATGCAACCTAGACCAGTACCTCCAAAACTTTAATTTTTTATTAGTAAGAGTTAGATTGGAAAAGCAGAACCACTGTGAGTATTATGAAGTAAGGGGTTTATTATAGGAATTGGAACTATTACAGTTGTGAGATGAGCTGGGAAGCAGGTCCAGTAAGTGGAATTAGAGAATCAAAGAAAAGTCACAAAGGAAACTTCCTGAAGCTTTGGCGTACGTGGACAAGTTGGAGCTTTCAGGGAAATGTTGGGAGCCAGTGGTAAGGAGAAGAGATGCTGGTGGGGCCTGTTGGAGGCTGTTGCCTTCATGTCTGGAGGTGGACTTGTAGTTCCTTTGATTAGAAGCTGACAGAAAAAAGCTAGGTGTTGAGTGGGGGAGAGGGAGGAAAAGCTGGAACCCAGCAACGGGTGTTGGTGCATCAAGGTGTGCAGCAAGGAGGAGGCTCAGAGAACAACAGATGCTGGTCCATTTCCACCTTGTCGATCTCACATAGATGTCTCTTTGGCCAACTCTGATTTATGCTCCTACAGAAGTGCAATTCCAGCTTATCCAAATTGATGCTGTTATAAAACCACCACAGATGTGTGTACATCCACCTGGGAAATCTGTTAGAATATCAATTCTGATTCAGTAACTCTGGGTGAAGCCTGGGACTCTGCATTTCTAACAAGCTCTGGGTGATACAAGGGCTGAGGGTCAACAGTTTGATTAGCAGGACTTGGTTCCTTTGATGAAAGTGAAAAAAGGCTTCCTACCACCTAAGCAGCCCTCATAAGAGAGTAGAAAATTGGCTCGCTAGTGATGAAAAAAGGAAAAATTCAAAAAATGTCTTAATCTTTTGCTTAGTACTACACTAGAGACTATGGGAGCCACTGCTCTCTACTCGAGACTGGACATTTTCAGGGTTTTCTTTGACCCAAATGGCCCTTTACCACCAGGCATGATTCTCTGGGTTGATCATCATCTTTCCTCCTCTGATCAAGGGCAGCAAGGCCAAATGTAGAGACCTCCTATTAGCTGTGAAAGGAGGTTTTCTTTGTGTGGGCATTTTATTGACTTGCTTCTTTGTGAGAATTTGTCCCAGATTTTGATTTGTGGAGTGACCAAGCAGCAAATTAGGGCACAGAGATTATATTATATAACAGATGAGTTATTGGAGTAATAAGCACGTGTAAAAAGCATTTACATATTTAATGATCACTTTATTTTATGGCAATTTTGCATTAAATATTCAAAAATTGTGTTCTCTTTACTCATGTAAAAGCCTTTTGTCAATTGCATTATTATTCCAGGAAAAGAAACTCTATTATACCATTATGTGACATGTGATGGAATTTAAGCTCTCAATTCTGTGTCAGTCACCTGGAAGTCCTCACCTCAGCAAGCCCTATGGGGTCACCTTTTACTGTAGTAGTGAAATGAGATGGCTGGAGCTTCACTCTCACATGAGGAAGGAACCTCATTTTCAATTTCTCTATCCCCCACCTGCCAAAAGCCAAGGCGTTTTAAGGGCTTTTGATTTTTCTCATCTCATTTTGCTTCCTTGCTTTATTTCAGTTTCATTCTGTTTCTCCTGAAGCTCACATCTTCTGACCATTTATTTCACTTCGCTTTCACCACACTATCAACCCAAGAACAGAATGCTAACCCTCTTTAGTTTTGTTTTGCTTTTCTCTCAAAACGCCATTTGCAAAAGCCACTTGTGTTTAGAGAGATTTTTACTGACAAATTTGGTGGTGGAGCGAGGAAGAGTGAGGCTATAGATGACAGCAAAGCAAAGTGCAGCAGATATCTTTAAATAGAGCATTGAATAGCCCTATTCCAGAGTGAGTTTCTGCCTGGTAGATTTCTCTCCCCAAGTCCCAATGGCACTCACCCTGTTTTCAACCTTCTTTATAGCATCGCCTTTAATCTCCATTCTCCAGCAAGGTATGCCATCCATCATGGTGACTTCCTGAAACTCACATCACCTCCCACGTTACAAGGCAGAGTAAAGTAGGTCCCTCTGGTTGGCCCTGACTATCCAAACCATACTCCCTCACTCTGACCCAAACTACCCATCAAGTTATCTTGATACAAACCAAAAATAAAATTGCTCATTTCAGTGGAAAAGAATGCTACCACAGGCTGATATACCAACAATCATTATTTGGTTTTTATTTTTCTGTTACATTCTCTAAGCAAAATCTTTGCAGCCCTTGTAAGGGCATCTACCCTTTAATTTTTCCCCCAAGTGACATGTGGAGATGAAAGAAAGAAACACATCATTTATTTGGAGACATTGAATAATTATTCACTTTGATCCCCAAGAGAAAATGGTTTACACACGTTAAATCAATTATGTGCATCATTCATATTTTGTAGAGCATGAGCAGTGCATTTAAGTATAACTATAAAGTGAATTTCTTACACTGCCCAAACAAGATCTCTTCTATTGCAGCTTTTATTTTCTCTTTCTTTCTTAGAGGTCCTAGTTTTATACTAATGGGAGTTTCCAGCAGGTTTTCTATAAGGGAAGGTTTGGTGTTCAACTTTTATTTGGCAGCGGGGTTAGGAGCTAAGAGAACTCCTCACACAGAGCATGGCTGGCTCTCTCTCCAATCACTCTTCACACCCCATTGAGAGCAGAACAATTAGTTCATATTCTGGGTGCTTTCTCTGGCCAGCATTCCTCCTTTAGAGAGCTCTGCATGCTCTCTCAGCCCCTGAAGCCCTAACCAGCCAGCTCTGTGACCAAGCTGAGTCCCCAAGCCCTGGGTAACCCTATCCCACTTTCTTGAGTTTTTTCCTCCCCCATACAAACCCTAGGTTCCCAAGGAGAAGAGGGCTGCCCAGTGAGTTGCAGCTGTAGTACTTATTGGCCTCACAGCTCTAGCGGGAAGTGTACAGTGCCTTGACTGGAGGTGAAGACTGGCATAGCACCTCTCTCCTCAGTGTCAGGAACATAATCTCCTGCCATTATATTTTTCCTACAGGGTCTCTGCAGCCAATTCTATCCTCCCAAACTCCCTCATTCTAATTTAACTTCACTGGCAAGAATACTTCAAGAATTCTTATAAATCTCTTATGCCACCCCAGTTTGTTTTATTCCAAAGAGTTTCAAAATAAAATAGTCCCAGAAATCCTTTGTGCCCCTCCTATATTTGACAGCCCTTCTGTTCTTTTCTTTGCAACAATCTTTCTGTTATGAGTGTACAGCAGTGGTTTTCCATCTCACATTTGGTTTTGTAGTCAAGATTTACACCTACAAGTTCTGGTTATATTTCATTCCTACAAATATCTGTGGGTTACAGGGCAAATGTCTCATTGCACTGAGGCATTTGAAGTTCTGTGCCCACAACATTGATTCCAGTATAGGAGCTCCTTGCTTTATAGTCTCAGAGTTGTACCCCTTTTGTAGCAGATCCTTGGCCTATTCTTGCCATGTTTCTCTTTCTCTTTTTCTATTTCTGCCACTTCCAAGACAATCACTAGATTGGGGTTGCATGCAGTCTCTCTCAAGAGATTTAGTCCAGTAGGGATCCTATTGCAGATCAGTCTGAAGCCTTCCACTATTAGAAAAGGATCTTTTTTCTTCTGTAAGAAATTCTGTGTTAGTTTATCCTATATCAGAGGACTTTGCTGATTAACTTCTTTCTTGGCGTTTAACTGGGCGTTGTGTGTTCTGAAACACAACATCCTCTGCAAAGCTGGAAGATCAGTTCAGAAAAGAATCTAAGCATCCATCTCTGGGCTGAGACTAGGGCAAAGCAAGTGAAGTACTTGCTTCAGGCATAAAATTGGAGAGGACCCCAAACTTTACAGAGATAAAGATAAATCGTGTTTTTGATAAATACTATTTAGTGCAGTATATTAAACAATCAAAATTAATGCAAAAATCTATAATTAATGTAACATCAAAGTTTTAAATAAGGACAGGATCAGTATTACTGGATTTTCTTTTTGTCTCAGGCTCTGATATGGTTATACACACTACTGTGAGTAATCCTATCTTTGTTTAAAATGATGGTACTTTTGTTGATCATATATTCTATTTGCATTCATTTCAATTTTTAAAATGTTGCATTAAAATATTTATCTCAATTACTGAGGGTTTTTTTGTTGTTGTGTTTGTTTGTCCTGTTTTGTTTTTGGTGCCTGAGTACCTTGCTTGTCTCCCCCTAATCCAGGCTCTGATCCATCTTCCTTTTGGGCAATAACTTGAGCACCAGCCTACGCCCTGACCTTCAGCTGAACTTCAGGGAATTATACTAGAGTACCAATTCCTTAATATTTGGGAGCCACGTTAAGGTACAGCATTGAAGGAAAAAAGAGAAAATCATACTGAACATCAGACATTTTGGTTCACACCAAAGGACTAATATGCACTGTTGATGGTCTCCCACATATTGCTAACCTTTTGCTTTCTTTCTCCCCTCATCTTGTGGATGCTTTAGTAGCCATCTTTCTATAACCAAAATAGTAAAGGAAGGAGTCTAGCAAACTAAAACATGTTATTTCACCAAGAGGAATTAGAGAACCAGTTTTTAAGCAAGCATTTTTTTTCTCACCGTGGTACATTAATTCAGCAAAAGTTTGTGCCTGTCCACTAGTGACAGGCACTAGTAATAAGATAAATAAAACTCACATCTGACCTTAAAAAGCTGACGCTTTCTTTCCATGGTCCTCAATCAGACCTTGCCAAGGTCTCAAATGAAACTGAATCTCTGGGGGCCGTGCCTGAGAATCTGTATTGTGTTAAGGTTGATTCAGAAGCATATAGCAAAAATCTTTTTTTCGGCTGAAGCACAGCCACAAATAATTGCCAACGAATACAATGTGCTATCACAAAAGGCAAAGTAGAATGGGAGGAAAGTAGAAGTAAGAATCAGTTCTGCCTGGAGGGGTTGGGAAGGTTTTCACAGAGGATGCAACACTTGAGTGAGACCTTGAAAGATGAAAAAAGATGTCTCAGCTACCACATTGCATTATGAACACTGGGGAAGTGTTCGCTTAGTTCTGGCAAAGTGGAGTGACTGCAGGAGTCAGAACCACAAATTATCCACAACTTGCTCAATAGGACTTGGGTCATACAGCATGCACGTGTGTGTGTGTGTGTGTGTGTGTGTGTGTGTGTGTGTGTGTGTGTGTTGGTGTGGGGGTGTGATTCTGTAGCCTGATGTGTCTTGAAAAGGCTGCAGATTTATTTCTTTTCTGGGAGATTCAAGTTATAATCTGCATACTGAAGGCTCTAGAATCCCTTCAGTGATATTTTTGAGAGCAAACAGATTTAACCTTCATTTAGCCAAAAATCTTTTTGCTGACTCGTTTTGTTCTGTGTTGTTTTCATGGAATATAACATCCTAGACCTAACTAGTGTGCCACAGAACACACTGAGGAGGTGTTGTCAAAGACCAGGGTTTCTCAATTGCTTCTCTGCAGATCATGTCTTCCAGAATTAGACTCCAAGCTTGCCATAGCAGGACCAATAAAAACAAAGAAAGTCAACTAACTTCCACCAGCAAGTTTTATTAAATATTTTTCTTTCTTTTTTTTCTCATCCTAGTCCATATAAACACATTTTAAAATTTGTAGTCATAATACGGGCGATATTTTGTGTTCTTGTTTTCTCACTAATATTTAACACTAAATCTCTTTGCTTCCTGGTACATGGCTTTAATAATTATTATTGTTAATGATCTATCAAGGAAATAGCATAGTTTACATACTATTCCCCTTGTGTGATATGAAGATTGTGCCCAATGGTCCTGCAATTACAAATAATTTTGCTGCAAAGAACAGGTGAAATATATTTTCTTTCCTAGCTATTTCCTTAGAATAAATACCCAGAAGTGTAATAACATAGTTATGGGATCTGTATTATTATCCTGATGAAATTATTTGGTCTTGATGGAATTAATGTTTGTATCTCTGGAGTGAAGTTAAGAAATGGATGAGAAGGAGTTTTCATGCCACCTCCTACATAATATGCCTGCTGAAATCAGATTTCCCAGTGCACAAGATGATAATACAGAAAGGGTCTTCATACTCAGAATAAGACTATTCCAACACTTTTTCTTTTGCTATTGCATCTATTAAGACAAAAAGACACATATTTGAAACTTCATAATTCTCAGACAACATGCCAGTGACCTCTGTCCTTGCTTTCTCCTGGTCTCCTTGACTCCAGGAGCCCTTTTTATTCTGGCATGGAGTAATTTACATGCTGCTGACCACTCCCCAACTCCAGAACTGGAGATAAATGTCAATTTGGGATATATCTTTCGTGAGGGAAACTGCCCATGGCTGAAAAAAGCTTTAGCACTGTCAGCTCTACAGTTATTGAATTTTAGATCTTAAAACCTGAAAGGAAAACAAAAACCAGAAAAAAAAGACATATTTTCTTGTGAAAATCAATCTCAACAGAGTACAAGGATATGGGTACAATTAAACTTTAAGTTTGAGCTGCTGGTAAGAAAGTTTGCAGTTGCAATGAGAATCCCAAGTGGCCTTTCTGATCCTTCGGAGTTGGTGAAAGAAAAGCATCCTGCCTCCTCATTCTGGCCCTGAGCAAGAAGGCCATGACTTCACACCTTCCCCCCTCTGGAACACTAATTTTTCAATAATCTGAATCAATATTTTGAAGGAGCGACTAGTTCCTGTTTTGTCCACTAATTTGGCCCCAGTGATTACATACTCCTTACACTTAAGAATTCAGTGACAACTCGGTTCTTTCCTGAGACTTCTGGTTGAACAAAAATTTTAGAGGTAGGAGAAAACCTTGAATATGGGTCACTAGAGCCACAAGGATATCTCAACCCATGTGGCCACAAGGATAATATTGAAATAGAAGAGTTTTACTTTTATTTCAAGAGTTTTAAGACACTTTTTTAGTTTTGTAGGTTTTATTTGTTTGGTTTATTTTTTTATCCTGGAGAATCTTTTGACTGAGATTATACTACTGGAAAGAAAAATGCATAGAAAAGTGAGGAATAAAGTCTACATTGAGGAGAATAAAAACGTAACAATAAAAATTATTGCAAAATACTGAATAGAACAACCACAACAAAACAAAGTTGGAAAATAGATGAAAAAATATAAAATAATTAGATAATAAAGTTGGGACATACAGCATCCAAATAAAAATGTGTTCTAGAATGGGAGAACAGAGAAAATACAGTCGTTTTTCTTCTAAGACACTGCTACCAAGAAATCTTTGTCAAATTATAAAATATCAAGGACACCACTCTCAAGGAAACTTTGTCCATTTTTAAAATACCACAGTGCAATTAAATATTCCTAAATGCTCCAGGGACAAAAATCAAAATGTAAGGAATCAAAATGACTTTAGACTTCTTGACACTACCATTACAAGCTGGTAGATAATGGAGTATCACCTTCTATGCTCACCGAGAGATGAATAAAGTGTGAGTAGGTAGCATAAAAGCAACTCATGCTCCCTTTTTAAAAAAGCTACTGGAAGTTCTTTACAGCAAAAAGAGAGAGGCAGCATACCGGATGATCACTAAAATAAGTTTCTGCCCTCACTGGACTGTAAGATTCTCTAGTGACTTGGGCTTCTGAGGCAGCATCAGCCCCATGCTCTCTGAGCAAAATTTGTGAAATGTGTTTGGTATGTTGCCATGTCACACTGAAAGGTTGATGTCACACCAGCTTAAATTAGGGGTGCCCCGATGAGACATAAGGGATCCCTCTGAAATGCAGACAGGGGATGCTGATCTCAACCAAAACTGGCTCTGTACACACTCCCATTAACCGGCTGTGGCCCAACCTGAGCCTTCCCTTTGAGTCAGTTCATAAAGCAAAGGGTAAAGAAGGAAAGAGCAGCAGCTTTTGGAGGAAAGGTGGCAGATAGCTGGAGGGATGGGGAATTGGAAAACAGAAGAGCCATCTTCCCTTCTGGATAGCGTTTTCTCTTCTCAAAGTCTAAGGTTCATCAGTGGCTTTTGTAATGGCACTTGGCCCACAGGAGGAAAGGTGACCCTTAAGCAAAGTTGCTAAGCAATCATGTATGCCTTTGTTGTCACTCTTTTCCCAGTTTCCCCTTTTCACTCCTCAGACACCCTGAGAAGTTTAGACATCCAGGCTGTGACTAACCACCACCCAAACTCACACATACTCCTCAGCACATACCCCCTTCCCTACTCCTATCCTCAGTTCTGTACCTTGAATCAAAATGACCTCTCACTTCTTTCATCTCACCTCCCCTATCCCTTCTGGAAAACTATCAACGTTTTGATTTGTGGACTAATAACAATTAGCAAAAAGAAAGCAAATTAAATTCATTCCCACTACGTTTTGAGTATTTGAAATTTCCCACTCTCCTTCAATAATACTGCATTGTAAAAGAAGATCGTTCATGGATCTGCAGCTTCAGTTAGCTGAATTTCAGGCAGGGGTTTCTTTCACCTGTTGGGAGAAATTTCATTCTTGCTTGCTTATAAAAAATCATGGGAGGTCTGCCTGCTTCCGCCCTCTGGGGCTCCTGGAAATGAGAGCCATAGAAGCTGAGGACCTGAAGGATGCTCCCAGGTTTTGCTCTTCATCTTCCTTATTTTCTAGCTAAGAATAATAAAGTCCAGGAGGAAAAGCCCAACCACAGATAACTGTTTGGTGGCAGAGCCAAGGCAAAAATCTGTTTTTCTGCTGTTCAGTGATCTTTTTTGATTTCAATGTCATCTCCGCTTCTAGTACTCAAAACTTATTCTTACCCAACCCTGTTATCCCTCATCTATTCCTGATATCACTAGGGAAATATTTCCACCGATCCTTATATTTAGAAAAATATTTACATATCACATAACATAATTATTCTTCTAGAAATGATTTCAAACTACATCTTGAACAGATGAAAAAAGTAATCTTGTACAACTCTGAGTTTGTGTGTGTGTGTGTGTGTGTGTGTTTGTTTGTTTGATAGAGAATAGTGGCTACTAAAAATGACTGAGTTCAGTAAGAAGCAGCTACTCATCCAGAACCTCGCTGCCAATCATAAGAAAAGTATGTCATAAATGCTAATCTATGTGGAAGACATTTATAAAAACAACATGAAGCTAGCAGGCAAAGATAATTTGCACAAAATATTCAATAAACTCAATGAAGTTCTGGGTCCTTTTAAGTCTTCTGGCCTTACTTTGCATGAAAGGTTCTCTTGAGACAAATACAGCGATGTTGCAGAGTTCGTATTCTGGGGCCTAAACTTGGAGTCAGACATCCAGAAATCCTCCTAATTGATGGCTGGACCAAGAACCATTTGGGGATCAGAGGTACTATACCTACACAAAGAGACTAACAGACCTTACTACGTTTTATACCCTGGCCATGTAAGATGTGGGGGACAAGGGAGATGAAGGGGTATCTCTAAAATATTTTAGCTCATCTACATATCTTGGAAACTTTGAATTTTACCAGTGAGATCCCGTTTCTAACACTCTAGTCAATACATCAATATTTTTCACCAATAAAAATCCATTTCTGACATTCAATACACAAACACCATGTGGTTTGGTTGAGATTTGGCTACCAGAAATACTTGTAGTTACTTCTAAAATGTGTCATTTTCCAATGTAATGTCAGCTGACCTCCCACAGACTGTGTACTCTTGAGAAAAGCAATCAATCACACCTAGATTTAAACCTGTTCTTTACTAACACATTCCTAAGTTCACACTAAGATGAAGCACTTTAAAGTCTACTTCAGACTTCATGACAAGATAGAATCTTTTGACCTTGAGTTATATCTCCTCAGCTCCCTCCTTTCAGGTCATTATTCTGTTGCCTTCTTTTTTTCTGTGATGTTTGAGCTGTGATCACTAGTGACCTTGGTCTATGGTTTCTTTTCTCAAGGTCTGAGCATGGGCCTTCCTGAGAACACAGCCCCAGGAAAGCCATCTGCAAGCCTCTAGATATTCTACCCAACTGAGAATTTGCTCCTAGGAATTAGCATAGGTTCTTAGGTAGTGGGATGTTAGAATTTCTGAATTTTTATCAAGGTGCTAATTAAATTCTTTTCCTCATGATTCATGTTGGCGGCTTTTTGCTCATGATATAGAATCATATGCAAGGGACTGAACGGAAGCAGAATGTAGTGGCCACAGTGGGACATATCATTTAAAAGGAATGATCTAAATCATTAGATCTGAGTGGGCCCTAAGCCACTTTCATATGCATAGCAAATTGTAGCCTGATATCCTTGAACCTCGACCTGCCGTGCTAAAGCAAGTACCTCCCCTACAAACTAACTGATGCTTAATTATACAACCAGAGATGCATTCCTTCAACTTAAGCTTTCACCATAACTTGAGATGCAAATACCATCATAGGATAGCATTTGAAATCAGTCTATAGATCAATGGAGAAGATGGTTTTGTGAAGGATGGCAAGTGGACAGAGGCCCTTCTCTACACCCCACAAATCAAACTATGCATTGGCCTATTTGCTTGCTTGTAAGATTCGCATTGATAAGGAAAAAACCAAATCCTCTTATACTGACACAACCAAATAACCTTATGATAAAGGATCAAAGGAGCTCAGATGGATTTGTCCTCCCTGGGTGTAATATTTGCCTTGACTGATTTGTCATTGTGTGCAGACATTGGCAATTACTTTTACGGCCAATAATAGGGCAGAAGTCAAAGCTCTGGCAGAGTAAATAGCATATCCTATCATGACGAAAGAAGACATTAAAACCTCGTAGGCAAGGAGCTGCTTGCTGTATGTGAAGGCCATCCTCATGATTTATGGCATTAAATACTTTCTGTGTGCAACCCCTTCCTGTAATTAGAAGCCAGCCCTCTTAAAATGGGGGAAATTGTAGTAGTTTTACAGGTTTTATTAAGATTATGTGTGCGACTGCACATTTGAAAGAACTAAACTGGGGAAAATAATTCTGGTCCACAGTGCTCAAGAGTGTGTTTATCTGTACATGGCGCCCTGATCTCTGCCCGAGAGTCAGTCCCACATAGGATCTATGGGACTGGAAGGACACTTCAGACTCTTCATGCCAGACTCTGCTCCCTCATGTTCCGCAAGTTCCAGCTAACAGACCTGCCCACTACCACAACTCACCCCGGGGCTTGAAGTGAACTTTAACCTCAAAGTTCAGATGTGGGTAGGAGTCCCTGCTTTCCATCCTGCAAGTGTCCTAGAAATTCTGAGAATGTGTGTGTGTGTGTGTGTGTGTGTGTGTGTGTGTGTGTGGTTGTGGGTTGAGGGGTAATATATACAACAATGTGATAGGCAATGTTCTAGGAATTTTAAACATATGGATGCATTCAACACTCAGCGATCCTACAAAACATATATTATTATAAGATGAGAAAACAGCATAGATGGGCAAAGCTAGGAAGTGAGTGTTGGAGGCAGCATTCACATCCATAAGGACTGACTTCAGAGACTGGGGTGGACCAAAGGCTGGTGGCATTGGTAGCCTGTTGCCACCCTGAAGTCCCAACTGGTTCCTACTGTCTAGTCAGCTGATACGTGAGTGGATAGGTGAAGAGGACTGACTTAGGAGTTCTGGAAACTGAAGGCCCCAGAACCACTAGATGGGCACTGCTCAGGCAGTGGCCCCAAATATAAACCACTCTTTCATCTAGGATACAAGTTTCCAATCTCTCCTCACTTCGGTCTCTCCATATTCTCCCCTTTATCATCCAATATTAATGCACTCATCTTCCTATTCATGTCACATAAAGGGCCCAGGAGAAAAAGAACAAATAGCCCCTGATGTCAATAGCTTCTCTGGCACTTATTGCCAGGCCTCAGTATTGTCTGGTTGAGCATACTTCACCTCACAGACCATGACCTTCAGGGACAACGACAAAGTAAAATGAAAAAAAAAGAGCAGTTTGTGATCAGAACACAGACAGAAACAGGATTACAGTGCAAGCCACAAAAATGGTCGAACATCTCCTTCTCCTGGCAAATCTGAGTGACTGCTTCTTCTTTACCAGCTAAAGCTTTAACCTTGCTCCATTTTTTTGTTTCTAGATAAAATTTATTATGATATCTGATCATAGAATTACTCATGCTTTCTGACAGTGCCCTATTCAGAGTATATCCCTGCTTCCTTGAACTTTCCCCAAAAATCATCTTACAGAATCTCAAATTTTATAATAAAGCCCTTTTAACCCTCTTTTACTGAGCTGGTCCATGGTTCCTTGTGTTGTTCAGTCTTGTTTGCTGCAGCAAGCATCTGTCAATTTAACTTTGTTTGTATAGGTGCATTCCAGATAAAGAACGCTGAATGAAGAGCCTCAACAGCCTTTACAGCTAAAACCCAAGTCATTTAGAATAATATACATACACAAAACACCTAGTTCCCACTTCCTTTGAAAGCTAGGATGTCTCAGTCTTCAGCAACACAGTTATAGAATCTCCATTTCCTGGATGAAAGGGAAAAATTGTTTCAGATTGATGGCTTGCCCCAAGAAGTATCACCACCACTACCTTACCACCATTCAGCTAAGAAGGGAAATAAGTCTTAGCTGATTCATTGGAAAAGCCTAAGGGAGGCAAGTGTATTTGTTTTCCACATTGGCTCAGTGACTGACACCCCAATAGATTTTTTAAGTATCTACATCTAGATATATCACCTGTACTTAATATTTTTGAAAACATTTGACAATATTACTTATAGTTATAAACCTGAAATTGCAATATGGTGTAATAAATATCATGTTACAAAAGAACCCAGACAACTAAGTAGCATGAAGGAAGAGAATTTTTGTTGACATGGGGAGACCAAGGAGGACTTCCCAGATAAGGTGACTCTTTTGCAAAGTTGAATAATTGTTAGCCAGGCATGTGGACTGCAAGTCATTTCAAGTGAAGGAAGCCACACTGGTAAAGAAAAAGAGACCAGGCTCCTTGGGAAAATTTTCCATAGATCAGTTTGACTCCCTCGAGAAACCTTCTTGAAGCCTTCAGGCTGTTAGTCTGTTTTTTCTTGTAGAAAGCATGTGATATATTTACATATCAGAATATTTATACACAAGGTACTAGGGTTATATTCTATGTATTTGTCTCTTACACTTGAGGGAATGTCCTGAAATATTCCTGCTAACAATAAGGTATATGAGACCAAGAAGAGGGCTTTACGTCATACAGACTAGGCACTGCCATTTATTTATCATACACTTAGGCATGCATCTCACAGCACAAAACAGGTGCTCAGAAATCTTTTTGTATAAACATATAAAGTCGTTTGACCCCTTTGCACTTTAGTTTCTTCATTTGTAAAATAAAGACAATACCTGCATGGAAGCAGGGAAAATTAAAAGCTAATGAAATAACCTAGAGAAGCAAATGGTGACTTGCATTCAGGTAAAAGCATTAGCAATGGCGAGAAGCAGATTGCTTCAGGATGTGTTCTAGAGGAAAAGCAGTCAAAACCTCCTCATGGGTTATATATGAGGAATAATGGGAAAAGAGAAAACAAAAAAGATTCCATCCTGTTGTGACTTTCAATTCCAACCTTCACTTACTGATATAGGAAAAACTGGAAGATACATTGCTAAGTAAAGGTATCTAGTAAGCAGTTGGTTAGATATGAGTCTAGCTCTGCATAAATTTGTCTTTTCTACTGCTGTTGCTATTGAATGTGGATAGTCTACCCTCCTGCCTGAAGCTTGAAGTTCTCAACTGCTCCCTCTCAGCAAGGACTTGTGAAAGATGCTCACATCATCTGGATGAGTTAATGTAACCAAGGAGACCAAAGTGATTCCTGCAAAAATCTTAAAAGACATTTTCAGGAATGCAGCCCTAGTTTTTTTCTAAGATGGCTATGTAAATTATAGGTTTGTAAGGTCAAAAAGCCCATCTCTAAAAGGTCTCAGTTCAGAGGGTGGAAGTGGGGAATCAGAAAGGTAAGAGGACAAACTGTAGAGAAGGAATCAGAATAGGCCACCCCCTACCTTTGCTGTTTGACCCCACCCCCAACAAAGGGCCATTCATCTGATGCTTCTCCCAAATTCTGTCTCCTTCCCTTGCTCAGCGTTTAACCACAGCTGTCTTTTTAATAGCAACTCTGGGGAGAAACAGGTGAGACTCTAAAGTTTTCATTGATTCTAAAAATCTTAAGTGACCTTCTGTAATCATGAGGAACTTTCATTACTCTCAACTGATGGTTTTTGTTTTCTTCTGCAACAGATGTGTTTGGTTTTTTGTTTTGTTTTGTTATTAAATGCCCCCCTGCAATCAGGATACTTGCAAAAAACGCATAAGCATCTGCGTCCCTATTAGAAGTATCATGAGTGAAAAGAGGGTGCTCATTGCCTGGGGCTGCTTTTTATTCCACTTAGCCTGACAACTGAACTGGCAAGCGCAGGTAACAGCTTTCTCCCAGTCTCTCTGAGCACTGTGACTGCACAATGACAGCTGTGGATGGAGGGCCCAAAGCTGCCACGCCAATATATTTGCTGTTCCTGAGGAAATGGTATTTGAGTCCAAGAAAGAGAAGACTAAAAGGTCCTTTAATTTAAAGTCTTTCAGTATATGAAAGTGGGTTATTTTTACCTCCTAAAGCGGATGATAGCTTTGAATGTCAGCAACAAAACGTGAAGTAGTAAAGTTAAAGCAGGAAATGTTTCCACTGGGCATGAGAAAACATCTCCTAACAATTATTCCCTGTGAAACACTCCAATGTGCCACTGAGCAGATTTGCCACGTCTCTGTCTCTGGACATAGCAAACACGTACTCAGTAAACTTAGCACTTCGCCTTTTTGAGTTAAGGAAGCAGGGCCCCATGCTCAAGGCTCCTCTCAGTGCCTCTTTCCAAGTAGTGTGCCTAATATCCTGGGCAACAGCAAGTTAGAATGTGCTGTCTGGCCCTCCTGGAATGTCATCCACCTCTGCCCCACCAGCATGACTCAATTTTCTCTCCAGTGGCGGGGTTGGGGAGGTGAGACCTAGATTTAAACCTACTATGTACTAGGTTCTGCAGATGAGAACACTGAAGTCGAGAGGCATGAAGTAATCTGATCCAGGTCTCTAGCCGGTCTGACTCCAAATGCCACCATAGGCCACTCGGCAGCACATTTCTGGAGGCTTTAAAATGTGCAGTCTCTTGTTTTCCAGAGACTCTTTCTGCCTGGCCTATTTGTTCCAGCTTGGTGGCAGCTTTATTTAGGTGATAATTGAAGAACCCTGCTGTTTCATGAGGCAATAATCCAAGCCCTGTGCAGATAACTATTTTTTTAGGTTGAGTGGTTTATCCCTCTGATAAAAAAGAAGTAGATTATTATTGTAAAAATCCAAAGTCTTCTTTTCATTTTGCATTAGATAAAGACACTGGCATACTAACTTTTAGCAGAGGCCTAAGAGGGAATCTCAAACTGAGATGAGCAGGTCGGGCTTTCAAGCAGAGCCAGACATGGGACCGTTCTTCCTTTGCTGTTGGCTGAGATTTGAAGAAGTCATCTGCAATTGTTGGGACTGGTTCCTTTCCCTGTTATTTGAACTTCTAGAGGGGTTACAGGGTAATCAGCTATCCCCTTCCCTGGGACTGTTCTGGTTTTAGCACTGACAGTCCTGCATTCTAGAAATCCCCTCAGTTACTAACCAAAATGGTTAGTAGCCCTAATTAAAACTTCAGCTGGAAGAAATCATACAAAGACAAAAAGGAGTGGTGAACAGAAACTAAAGCAGAAGTTTGGTAACAAATAATTTATTGCTCCTACACATTTAAAGCCACTTTTCTATTTTTCATATACTTCCTGGTGACGATTGGGATCTTTTGAAGATACAGGAAAACAAACTAAAAATTCATTAAATAGGGACTGGTTAAATAAAATTTGGAGGCCTCCATCACTGAAATACTAGACAGCCTTAAAAATTAAGAGTACATGGATATATGACCATGTTGAATAATTTCCAAGATTGGAGAAAAAATGTATAAATCTTTTGCATATGTATATCATTTATGGAAGAGTATTGTTTGAATTGTATGTTGCTGTATAACACTGTTATCACAAACTTAGTTGTTAGAACAATACACATGTATTATCTTGTAGTTTCTGTGGGTCAGGAATCAGGGCATGGCTGAGTTGTGTTCTCTACAAAGCTATAGTCAGGTGGCAGGCAAGGTTTGACTGGAGAAGAATCTGTGTTTGAATTCACAGGGTTGTGGACAGAATTCACTTCCTTCTGGTTATAGGACTCAGGACATTACTTTCACTGTTTGTCATGAAGGCCACCTCAGCTCATAGAGGCTGCTTGTAGATTTTTGTCCTGTGGCTTTCTCTAGCATGGCTGTTTGCTTCCTCAAAGCCATCAAGAGATCAAGAAACTCAAACAAGCTGAGAGCTACAATCTTTTATAACCCGATCTTGTAAATGGGTGGAGATTGACTTCCTTTTTCAAAGTCTAAATTTATTTTGTCAAGTACATGAATTACTTTGTTTTTAAAACAAAACACGTACACACAAATCAACAAAATTTTACTAATCAATTAAGAGAACAAATATAAGACAAAGAACAAAGCATTTTGTTCACTTAGCGATCATCATTATAACTTCTCACCCCAGTACTATATGTGCTCAGTGACAGCTCAGCACCAGTACCTAGCCAGAACTCACATATACTTTTAGCTATACATGAAAATCAAAGTGTGTTTTATGGTAACTTTAAGACTCTGTAAAAAAAAAAACTCTATTGTACCTCTTAAAAACATTGTTACGGTATACTCAGCTGACTGGAGAGGGTATATTGTGATAAGCAGTTCATTCAGCATTAAAGAGTAAAGCAGGCCAATTCCACTTATGGTGTCTATGAGGAAACTACAAGCTCGCTGACAGATGGCAACTGGGATGTATTTAGGTGCTGCCTGGAAAGTAAACAGCTATTAATATCTCATAAATCCCCAAAGTGGTCCATGGGCCAGCAACATTGGCATCACCTTGGAACTTGTTGGATATGCAGTTTCTATTCCTATTCCAGACCTACTGAATCAGAATCTGCATTTTAAAAACATTCCAATGCATATCAAAGGTTAAGTTTGGGCTGAACTACTCCACACTAGAGAGTACAATACACAACCAGAAAAATTCACTCACATCTTCATGGGAAATATCTACATAGGAATGCTTATTGCAGTATTGTTTATAATAGAAGAAGGAGGAAAAGAAGGAAAGAAGGAAGGAAGGAAGGAAGGAAGGAAGGAAGGAAGGAAGGAAGGAAGGAAGGAAGAGAAGAGAAACTGGAAAAATAAAATGAATTTATCATGTGTAGAGTTGAAAACTAAGTTGCAATGTATTTACCAGAGGAACACTAGAAGAAGCTAAAACAAACAAACTATAGCTACATATATCAAGGATACACAGAGAGGTGGTTTATGGATAAATCCTAAAATGATAATGATGATCCCAAACAAAACAAAGATGAAACAACCAAGTTGCAGAAAGGAATATACAACATAATTTCGTTTCTGTGAAGTTCAAAGACTTAGAGTATAGATGCCTATATGTAAGTAGTGAAATGCTCATTGTAATGACAAACACTGAATTCAAGACAGTGGTTTCATCTGGGAGAAAGGGAATGTGAGGAAGAAACACACAAGGAATTTTCAGCATGCATTTTCAAATTGAGTGGTAGATATATAGATATTTGTTATATTTCCCTTGTTTTTACACTCCAAATATTGTATAATAAAAAAGAAAAAACATTCAGCTTTTCCAAAGTACACGTACTGATTTCTAATACAAAAAGCAGCGAGTGGGGGTCCCATTACGCCATGTCCTTGGTCAGTCTCAATTGGTCAATTTTTTGTCAGTCTGTTAGGCATATATGAAATGGCATCATATTGCTGTTAATCTTCTTTTTTACATTTTATAAGGGAGATATGCTTATTGACTACCAGCTTCCCTGTTCTGTGAATTGCAGCATCACATCCCTTGAACATTTTTTTATTTGTTTTTCCTTATTGATTTATAAGAAACACTAATTAAGAGCACTAAGAATGCAAGTTGATGGCCTTTTCTGTTTAAGTTGTGACCAGAGAGAGCAAAGGCTAATGGGAGCTGTCTAGTGGGACTCTGGATACAAATTGGGTCACTTCTTAGGTTTACCACCCAATATCTCATGGTATTCCCATGTTGATGTCACTCCTCTTGCATTTAAAAATAAAATAAAAACAATATATTAACCAAACACATGCACAGGAATAGAAATTCTTTCCATGTTACTCCCTGGTAACCTTATTTTACCTTGTAGAACTTTACAATTTTATTTATTTTTACTGACATTTTTTGGGTGCGGGAGACAACAGTGACATAAATTAGCAACATTTGAAATTTTCCCATCAACTAAAATTTGTATTATTATTTGAGGGGGGGGGAAGATGCTGAATGCTTTAAGAAAATGACAATCTCTAGAAATTACTTAATGGAAGAAATCCTTTTTTTGTGTTTGATATAGTACTTCTGTAGCTGTCACTGTTTATATCTTAAAAGAAAGACACATTTTCTTATTTAAACTGAGAGGAATCAATTTCTTTAGAATGCTGTAAAATCCTTGCGCTTAAACGATTAGAAAATCTCATTTATGTGATGGATGTTCCTTAGAAAATTTTTGGTAGCAATCCAAAGAGAGCTGTAGTTCCATTTATAATGGGAAAGGTGGCATCGTCTTGGTGAGTGAGACCTATTACTTTAAGTAATAATGGGCTTTTTCTCAACCCCAAAGTGTAAATGAGATTTTTAAGCATTGCAGAAGAGAAACCGCACAGACATGTGTCACAGTGCTTAAATCTGAGGTCTAACCCTGTTCCTAGGAACTGATTCTATTGCTTTAAGATTTCAGCTATATCTACACCTTTCAAGGACCCTTGGTCATTAGGTCAGTCATTTTCATCCTCTAGCACTGACCAGTAAGTCTTTGTTGTTGTTTCATTTTGTTCGTTTATTGTTTTGATTTTTTATCGTTATGAACTCATGAATTTAAACATATTTACTATGTTTTGTGGACTGAACATGTCTCCCCAAAATTCATATGTTGAAATCTAGCCCCATAATGTGATGGTATTAGTAAATGAGACCTTTTGGAGGTAATTAGAGTTAAATGAGGTCATGAGGGTGGAGCCTTCATGAATGGCATTAGTGTGCCCTTATAAGAGTCAAGGGAGCTCTTGCTTCCTATCTCTGCTGTATCTTCTCCTTGTATCCTCAACTTGTATCTTCTCTCCTCTGTGTGAGGACACAAGGAAAAGTTCCCTTACCAGACCTGACCATGCTGGTACCCCGATTTCGGATTTCCAGCCTGTAGAACTGTGAGACATTTCTGTTGTTTATAAGCCCCCAGTCTATAGTATTTCTGTTACAGAAGCCCTAATAGACTAAGACTCTGTGCTTTAATTCATTATACTTATTAATGGTCAAATTTCCTCAGAGTTTGCTAGTATGAGCTAACTCAGTTAAGTTCTTTTGAGGTGAAAAATATTCTAGGCTCATTGGAACATATCCTGCTTCAGATCTAGGATAATTTATTTCTCACAAGATCCCTGATTCTTTTTGGTATTTATGGATCATACACTAGGGCACTAGTGGCATATTGGCGAATGAGTTGGTCATTTTTCTAACCTTTTCAGTGGACGTAGTAGGCAACAATATATTTTAATAAAAATTGCAGCATAGATTTATAGTAATACTTCCCATTCAAGTTCAGGCCTATAAAGTTTCCATTGAATTTCATTAATAGTATATTTTATCTCCTTCAACAATGCCGAAAAGCTCTCATAATTACTTATTTAATATTGTTCACAAAACATACAGAAAAATCTCAGAATAATTATATTCACATTTCCTTCAACAAAAAGATTGCTGAAAACAGTTTAAGAATTTTTGTCAGTGTTTTTTTTTTTTCGCCTCCAGGTATATCCCACTAGGGTCAGACAATCAGTTTATTGTTTTTTAAAGTAATTTGGAATAACTCTTCTTTGTGTAGTTTTGTCACCAAATAGATACATAGTTAAGCCATTTATTTCATTTTACTTTCAGTTCTAAGTAATGGTCTTTTAATTGATTTAAATGATGTTGAAATAAACTATTTAAATCTTCCAAAGTAAAAACTACAATGTAGAGTATATTCACAGTGGTCTCGCATGTATCATCTCTCGCTTGCTCTTTGCCTAAAGTCTTTCTGGATCTGACACTCATTATGGTCTTTCTATTTTTTTTTCTAGTTTTTTTTTTTTTTTATCAAACGTATCAGGGTGATATTGGTTAATAAAATTATATAGGTTTCAAGTGTACAATTCAATAACATGTTAACTGTGTATTGCATTGAGTTCACAACTCAAAGTCAAATCTGTCATTATGGTCTCTTCAGAATGTAGACCCTGTCACTACTACCCCCTATTTCTTGCTTAAAAACATTTACTCACTGCTTCAACCATTTGTCAATGATCAACTGGGATGTGTGTGAGTGAGCCCTTCCCTACTTCTCCAGAATCATTCTCTTTCCTTACTCTTGATGCTCCAACTAAAACGAAATTCATTTAGAGCCTTGAAAGTATCAGACTCAGCAGCACTTTCGAGTTTGTGCCAATCTCATTTCCTCTGTCTGAAACATTCCCACTGCCTTCATTCTGTCCATCTAAATCCCACTCACTCTCTGCCTGTTCCTCATCTTTTCCAGGAAGCCTTTATCTGGATGGGAATCCTCTTTAGTGTGCCCACAGCACTCCACGTTGGTGACATCCAATACACTATTATATAATTGCCTGCTAATGTGTCTGCAGCCTCCATTGAAATGTAAGCTCTGTTAGGACAAGGATTTTGTCTATTTAGTTCACCATTTTATCCCAAAAGCTGAAAATCTTTTCTGACTCTAGGTAACTCTGCTAGCCCATTCGGTTTCTCTGTTAGTCAAGTGCTTTTATGGTCTACACACAGCACAATCAAGCAGCCCTGCCTGGATCAAAGTATTTACTCATTAAATATCTGTTGAATTAATTTAGTTGTCCCTGGTTTTGTCACTTACTTACTAATAGCTTTACTGCTGATTCTTTTTTTCTATTTATATTTTCTTTTTAGAGTTTAGAGCATCCTTTAACAATTAATTTCTTTGAAGATGATTGCACTACCATTTTCCAAATGAATGGAGGCTTGCAGAATCACTTCATCAGGGAAAATACACAGCTCACTCCTCCAAGGTGCCCCCCTGATCTACCAAAAAAGGACATTTGCTTTTTATTTAAAATGTGACTCCTTCTATTTCCAGCTTTTTGAAAGAAAAAGTGGTGAGCCTTGTAGGAGAGGACACAACTGGAACCATTACCATTTGTTCTGCAAACAGCAGGCCCTGAACTTTATCTGTTCCAAAGTGTGAGAGCATTTGAAAGCATAAAGTTCACAATCACTACTGTGCAGTTTGGCCTCCATTGTTCCTTTATCAAGCACCTTGTTAAGGCTAATCTGCCTTACAAAACTCAGAACTGCCGCCTTCCCCCTGAATTCTCAAGGGCTCTGCCTCACATAGAGAAGACCCTCTCCACATACAGAGTACTTTTAGAATAATCAAGGAAACAAGTCATTTCAGCACGAAGCCTTCTTTCCTCCACATTGTTGAAAGAATTGTTAAAATACCACTTTCTTATTATTACAATTCCTCAAAATACCAAGGTATTCAGTTTGAATGCTTCCTCCCACATTTCATCACTTAGCCAAGCACTATAGTGAGAGCGAGATGTCCCCTCACATGCCACATTCTAAGGACAGGGCAGCTATCCTGTCAGCCTCTGGCGGGCCCCATTTCATGTCCTCTCTAGCAGACACTTCAAGTTTGGAGAGACTGTACTGATGAAGTACTGGTGGAGCTGTTTTTAAAGAACAGAAAGGAAGAATTTAAGTGTTGTAAGGGGGAGAATCTGGACTTAAATCTATCTCCTCTTCAAGAATTCATTCCGAGGCTCCTTATTGCTTCCTGAAATATTTCTGTGAGCGAATATCTTGACTTACCATAAAGAAAGTCTGGGATGACATCATAAAATAAGCTCATCTCTAAAAGAACATAAAAACTCCCCCTGGATAGTGAGGAGGCTAGCTGCCATTCAACATTTAGATGTGTTAACAGCAGTAAGTAAATATTAGTGAAAGCAATTTTTCATTGACTTCAAGAACTGGACAAATACATGATCATAGAAATAATTCTCTAAAGAGAAGATTTCAACAAAAAGAATTTAATGGTCAAAGAACAATTATAATTTTTTTCTATTGATTATTAAAATCATTGTGCATGGTTTTAGCTTGCATCTGCAATGTGAGAACTATGTATTCAAAGGAATTTCAGAAACAAATAGTTGAATAGTAAATGTGCTTTGACTATGAAATCCAAACTTCGATGACTCAAAGTGTTAGACATTTCTTTTTCAATGTATGTCAAGGAAAGATTTTAAGTCACTTTAATTAGCTTACAGGTCCCACAGGGAAAAGCTGATGGCATGAGAAGAGGAAGGTATAAGAAGAGGCTGCCTACCTTTGGAGAACCAAGAACCTGAACTAAATATGAGCTCTTTCACTCATCTGTACTGCAGTTTTGAGTACTCACTCAATAGCTGAGGCTTTTGCCTCATCTGTTAATTGGGCATGGTAAACCCAACATTGCAAGGTAGTTCTGTGTATGAGAAAAAATACACGTGTGTATATACATATGAAAAACATTGTGCATAGTGCCTGGCAGATAGTAGGGACCCAACAGCTGTTGCTATACTTTACACAACACAATAAGAATCAAAATATCACTTGTAAAAATAAAAATCCAGTGCCCAATCAAGGACAAGAAGCTACCATTTTTTTACAGGCTTAGTAGATGTTAAGGATTTTGACACATTGTCTCACCTAATTAGTACAAGAGCACAGCAAGGTATGGCAGACAGCACTTCCAAAGTCAGCCTGCTGATGTCAATGACAGTGGACTTCCTCCTACAGGGCATTGCCAGCTCTGGGCGATTGAGGTTAGGCCAACAGCTAGGTTAATATATGGAGCATCCTGGATCTCCTAATAAAAAATTTCAGATATTCCAGAAATAATTTTCAAACTCTGCAATTTCTTTGCACATCTAATTACTTTCCTGATTCCACATTCATAGAATATAGACCTTAGCTTTTCTGCTTCTCATTTTATGTACACTACAATGAAAATCAAATTTTAATAACTACTATTATGTGTTTACATATAATGAGGCTATTTCCATGTTCTCACAGATGGCCTAGAATAACTAAATGTTATTAAAACCAGTTCTTATAAATGTGGAGTGTCTCTACTAGTTTATTTGATCTCTATCGATAAAATATTATTATTTTAATATTTATTTTTGTAATAATTGTTATGCTACACTGAAAATTGGCTAGAATCATATTTTTTTTCCAGAGGAGAGTGGAGAGAAAGGTTTTAATGGTAAGAATGCTCCCTCTTAGAAGTTGAATAAATAGATCAGTTAGCTGGGATCTGAAAGAGCTGAGTGGATACAAAGCAGGCCTTGGAAAGATTCTTGGCCCCTGCTGTCTCTTCAGTTCATCTCCTGTCACTTCTCCACACATTTTCACTCCTTCCTGAGTTAACGGTTATTTTCCTAATGTATCATGTTCTGACCTGTATCATACCTCAAAACAATGTAATAGTTTAAGAAAAAGACATGGCAGTCTGGACAAATGTAGTACCAGGGTGGATGGAGAGTAGCTATGATGAGGAGAGGGGTTAAAGAACCAGAGGAACCAATTGTGGTAACTTGTGCTCCTCATTTAAATAATTTACCGGGGTATGAAAACCCTTTTGCTGTCTCTGTTCCTACATTCATCTGCCTTTCATTTTCTCCCACCGCCATAAGAACCATGAACATCAAGAACCCTCCATCTCTTACAATTTGCCAGTTGTCCTATACTCACCTCCAGGCAGCTCTGTTTGCCTGATATGTTTTCCTCCCTAATCTTGCCTCCTTCATTTCCCAGAGTAAATTTTGCCTAACCTGCCCTTTCCTAGTAGAACTGAGCAGTTTTGCCTCATTTTCCAAAATGCTCTTTAAATATATTTCTGTTATGAATAACTTGATTAAAAAATTGTTAATTTGCTGTTGGTATCAGAGATCTTATTAGGGGAAGAACTGCTTTTATTTAGGAAAATACACTGAAAAGCTGTAGCTAACAGGAAATTAGGCCTCAAAGAGGTGCGTTAGCAGAAAAAACGTAGAGACAGATTAAAGAACTGTGACCCCAAAAGGGCAGTGTAGAGCTGAGAGAGAACAGAGGGGATCAAGGTTGGGAGATAGGCTGAAAAGATCAAGAGCACATGATGGAAGATGGACATGTGCATTGCCAGAACTGACCGAGACCTTTATGGAAACCGGAATCTAATTTTCAATTTAAATTCATCCGCCATGCAGTTAGACACAATCCTCCTATGCTATTACTTCCATTTATTCCCAGTGAAATTCTACTCCTTGTGGTGGCTTCATGTGAGTGGAACTTTTAGAGTATGAAGGCAACAGATCTGTGACCCATATTTTAGTTGACACCAAGACTGAGAGAAAGAGACAGAGATCAAAGAAAGAACAAAGAAAAAAGGACCCAAAGAAACTAGGTCATGAGAGTTGGCAAAAAGATTAGAGAAATAGAAATAGAAATACCATCCTTCCCCCATTCCAAACCCCTGTCTCCCTTCCCCACTGTGAATCATCAACCAGTAATTTCCCCACCTATAAAATTAGACAGATAAGCTAGATGGTCCCCCAGGCCCTTTCCAGCTTTAATATTCTATGAATCTAAGCTTTTCACCGAGCTTGGGGAAACTAATAAAAGTTATGTCCTAGTGTAGAAAAATATTTGGTTCCTTTAGTTAACTTGATTAGGCCCTGGAAATGACACAAATAATGACAGTTGTTTAACACCTAGGTGAGAAAAAAAAAAAAAGAAGAAGAAGCAAATTAAGAAAAGTATTCTCATGGCACCAAAAAATGGCTTGTTCAGATTCTTCTGGCAGTTGTGTAGTGTCTGTTCTAAGAATTACAATATGTTTTGAAATTACTACTTGAGAGTATATACAGTGGGTGTCAGACATTTATGTAATTACGTTATTTTTAAAAAAGGTTCCAGTATCTGTGGATAAAGACACGGCAATATAAGCAAAAATATCAATATATCAACATCCCATTCCCTCCAAACCTGGCATTTTAAAGATGGTTAACATAGGCTGTCAGTAGCAATTGAAGAAGATGGCTTAGTCCAATTAATTGACTAAAATGCAATTATTTGGAAGGAAAACATTAAATTGTTTCTGTTTATCTTCCAGAGGCAATTATCTGATTATGTGGAAGTAACTTCAGCCACAGAGAGCTATCATTTGGAGAAACAGGCATAGGTTGGTTAGTTCTACCTTATTTAACTGATGGAAGGTCTGTTTTGGAATGGAGAAAGAAGACACTTGTAATTTCCAAAATGAATCGATATCAATATAATTAAGTCATTTTTTCATTAGTCCTATGTTAACTGGATACGTACAGAACCAGTGGAGTCCTGCACAAAGTTCCCTGGGATCCATTATAGAATTGTTGGCACGGTGAGTAAAAGTTAAGCCCAAGAATCTGGAAACAAGCTGGGTACCACTCTTGACTCCAACACCTGTTGGTCATATGACCTTAGTTGCTATCTGTGCTTCAGCTTATTCTTGTGTAAAACTGAGCTATAAATAATAGCTTCTAGCTTTTGGGTTTGTTGTGGGGATTAAACGAACTGATACAGATGAAGTACATAGAGCCATGCCTATGTATAGAGTACACATAGCAGGTACTCTATAAATGGTTAGAAGATTTTGTCACAAGGAGAGATGCAGAGAGAGTATTAATTCAAAAAAAATAATAAGCAAGCATTCTTTGTAATATTGGGAGAAAAATAAAGCATCTAAAAATGATATATTGTATTTAATTTAAAAAACAATATGATGTGACAGTAGAAGGAATACAAGGCACATGGGTAAAGAAGGGAAGCTATTGCGTGTTTCTTATCTTTTAAGTCCAGACCCTGGGCTAGGCACATAACCTATGCAACTTATACAAGCTTTCTGACATTCTGAGACATAGCTGCTATCTCTGCCTTACAGGTAAAGAAATGGAGAGCTTAAGAATGCGTAGTTGCTTAGCTGAAATCACAGAGTGGGTCAGTCAGGATCAGACTCAGGTCTGTAGACTCCAACACTATGGTCTTTGCAATGCAGTCTGGCACCATTGTAGGAGAATGCATGGAGGGCTTGGCCTCCTGAGGTCAGCAGCTGTGTGAAGCAAAAGTCTTTAAGCTCTTAGGTTTCAGGCCTATATTATACTCATAAAAAAAAGTACCAAGGACTTAACAGAGCTTTGGTTAGCTTTGGTAGCATATTAGAAATTAAAGCTGAAAAAAAATTAAAGTTATTTATTAATTTAAAAGAGACAGCAACAAACCACATTACATGTTGATATAAATAATATATGTTTATGAAAAATAACTATATTTACCAAAGTGGAAAATATCTATGAAAAGAGTAGCATTGTTCTACAGTTTTCTCAAATCTTCTTAATGTCTAATGTATTATCTAAACAAAATGATCAGGAAATTGTAGGCTAATGCTCAGATAAACTTGATATAATTTAAATATAAATATAAATATAAAATCTACATTTTAAAGTGTTTTATTTGGGGAGAGATATGGTAATAGGCAAATTATGCCAATATAAACAGTGCTGCATAAGTTTTCTCTTAAAATTTTCTAATTGGGGAATATCTTTAAGTTTAATGAAAGTCATAGAATTTTTAGTTAAGCTCTTTCTTAAAATGCTTAATGGGAAGAAAACTTACCTTCAGGGAAAGACCCAGTACTACATGACATCAGCCCTATTAAAGTTTCTGAACTTCTTGGTAAGAGCAAATTTTATTCAATCTTAAGTATGAGGAGAGGCCTAGAAAAGGAAAGGAAGATGTGAGAATGAGATAAAGGAAGAGATGAAATACTGAGCTGATAACACCAGCGGCTGAGCTTGCCTCCTTCCTATTGCTCCAAACAAGTTCTTCCAGGAAGCTAGGAATCTGGAAAATTATGGAATATTTCTGTTAAACATGAAGAACTTTGTTGAGATCTGTTTACTTAAAATTAACTTTTGAATTACTATTGTGTATTTTAAGATATACAATATGGATAAAAATTTATAGAGAGGACACATTTGGTGCTCACTGTTATGTGAGGTATTCTTCTTAATGGGCCCAGGAATCCAAGTCAACTAGTTTGGGAAACCCTAACTACACAGGTTTACAGATCACTACATTTCATTCACACAACACTAAATGCTAACGGACTTTAAATAATATTATACTATAATAAAAATAATGGCTAAAATATATACTAGCAAAGCATATTTATTGATTAGAGAAACAGTTCAACCAGTGATTAAAATTGTAGACCCTGATACAAATTGCTTCAGTTCAACTCAATTTACTACTTGTGTGACCTTGGACAAGTCCCCTATACTCTGTGGTATCAATTCTATCAGTAAAATGGCGATAATGATGGTAATTTCTAATTCAGAGCGTTGTTGTAAATATTAAATGAGGTAACATATGCAAAGTGTTTACAACCAAGCATTATTAAGAAGTTGCTATTATTATCATTACTATCATTATTGTTGTATGGCTTAATGGTTTATCTTAATTCTGATTTGAAATTTCTCCACTGTAGTACACAGCCAGCCAAGCACCCCATAAGGAATTAAGCACGAGAACTGCCTTTTCAAGAAGGATCTTAATCCTCACAATTTCTCTTCTTTGGGGATCTTCCCGACATCCAAGGGAATTTTAGATGAGATTCCACTAAATTCTTTGGTCTGGATACTATACCTGTCACTGGAGGTAAGAGCCATCCAAAAGCTTCCAACTGTTCTTTATCCATGTTTGTATGCCCCAAAGACAAAAGATAACAGCAGTCTTCATGTTAAAATGTTATCAAAATATTCTCTGTTAGAATAGGTATCTCCTTTGGTTCAATTTTCATTTTTCATTCTCCTTTTTCCTTTTAATCAGCCACAAGTTCCATTTTTAAAAAACTCACAAGATAACTCTTTATTCCTTCTTGTCAATTCCTCCATTGACTCTCATTCTTCCTGTAGTTTTAAAACAAATGATTATCTGTAGGAATAAACAAAATTCCCTCAGCATCTCCTCACCAGCCCACATACTCTGCTCCAACCTTTCCCAGGCAGGTGCAGCCTCAGGGTACATTCTTGATTTCTTTATGCATCAATGCTTATTAAGAGCTAGCTTATAGCTCACAGTAGTTTTTGTAATACGGAGATATTTTCTACCTTGGCAGACACAGAGAAAATGTGGTTGGCAAGTAAAGTTGTAGCACAGCCTAGCAATTCATTTTTATCATGAAGTAGGACTGCAAGGCCATGTGCATTCTTTACATTCTGGAGAGGGACACACAGAGACACAAGAAGAACACCACCACCGACACCACCACCCTTGCATCAATGCAAACAAGGACCACATACCTACCAGTCAAAGGATCACCTAGCTACATGAATGGAAGCTTATACCCCAATGATCCTGGGGTACAGATTCCTAAAGCAGAGGAAACTGCTTTTTCCCAAACAAAATCTTCACACACTAGGCCCCCTCTCTTCTGGTTCAAGGCTCCCTTAGAATCTTTTTTAAGCAGAATAAGTTAGGAAAGTGCTGGTTTTGTAAACCAACTATACTGCCACTACATTAATTTCTACAAAGAACCTTTAAGTCTGGAAAACAAAACAAAATACTGTGAGCTAATTTAAATTGTAAGGTAGGTTAGAAAATGCTTCAAATTCATATCAGTGGGAAAATATGTACATTTACGAATTTTGCCAATTTAATTCATATTCCAAAAGGAGAATCATTTTGTAAAGAGTTTGTATTTTTAAAAAGCATCCTCGTTTTGCCTTTTCCAGCTGTGTTTGGCTAAGATAGTATTTCAAGCTTTTCATCTTTTTCAGGTACGGATGGGTTTCTCTAAGCCACTTTTATTCCTACTAAGGTTTTCTATGCCCTCTAGTGGTTGTTCTGTTTCTGGCATTTGAGGCAAGACAATGTACAATTAGGAAGCAAAATTTGCCCTGAGGGGAATAAAAGGACGGTGGTTGTTCACGCCTTGAAGTATGTGAAGTGTTTTCTGGGTGTCATTACTGAGAGGGTGATTCGAGGACGACTTCGCCTCAAGTTCCACAAAGACAGGTTCAAGCTTCTTTATTTTTCCAACCTCTTTCCCTGGGTTCCCCAGCTATGAACTATTGAAGATTCTACCCCGTTTAGGATACATTTGATAATTTATTATAAGAACTGTTTATTTCAGTTTGGAAAGAAACAGAGAAGAGCCTATTTCTGTCCTTAAATTCTGGCTCTTGGAGGAGAAATTTTAAAATTCATTCCTCTGAGAAATGGAAAATGGGTCGTACCAATTTTTAAGGCCATTGAGTAGAGCCATATGGTGTTCTGTGGGCCTTTCTTCCTGCTTTCAAGTCCAGTGAACTTAGTAGGAATCACACTCTTCTCATGCTCAGGCTTCCAAAAAGCCAAGGTGATTTGAAAAATATGTTCTGAGATGTAACAGCTGTGGCTGCATGGTCAGAGGCAGATTTATTTTGGTACAGCTGCCAGGCCCTCATCGTGCCTTCTGTAAATTTTGATCCCTAGCAATTATTGGAAATGACACCAACTCTTCTTAATTAACCCCTCTGACATAAACAGAAGGTGCGCTTCCTCTGTGGATTTCCTCCAGGACTGCGTGTTGGGATGGGAAAGATCTCATTGCTCTGCACGCTCACTCCCTTATTCACTAATTCTCAAAAGAGTAAAATGATGAGATGGGTTTGTTCAGATCGGCATTTCATGTTGCTTATACAGCAATGGAAGAAGCAGTTCTAAATGGGTAGAGGATGAAGAAACAGTGTAATGTTACAAAATGTCTCCATGCATTTCAGCTGTGACCACCAAGACAATCTCTTCTATAATTTTTACATCATATTTTCCAAGAGATCATTGTTTTAAATGTTTATATTGTGAAATAGCTTATATATGTGCATGCATACATATACAGTTAACTCTTGAGTAATGAGAAAACAAATACCTTTGTACCCATTACCTTAATGAGGTAATGCCAATGTGTTTTACCAATTAGTGTGTAAGTGTCCCTTCCTAACAGGACTTAAGAGAATTTCCTTTGCTGTGTCTCTTTACTGATACTTCATCTTATCCAACTTTTAAACACGTATCAATGGATAGATGTGAAATGGCAGCTCACTGTAGTTCAATTTTGCGTTTCTCTGAATTCCAACAAGTTTAGACAGCTTTCCTTACATGCGGGGGCCATTCATGCTATTTATTCTGGGAAACATTTATGTATTTTTACTTATAATTTCTACTTGTTTGTCTTTTTTTTTATTCACTTGTAAGAATTTTTTTTTATATCCTGGATATGTGGTGTCAAGCTGTTTATATAGCAAATATATTAAATAGTTATTAAAGACTGTGTGAAGATTGTATTTTTGCTCTCTTTATGCTGTGTTTTGATAAATAGAAGCTCTTAATTTTTTATCTAATTGAATTTATCAATAATTTATTTATGGTTTGTATCTCTCGTGGCTTGTTTAAAAATGCTTTTCTTCCCAGATTGTTAAAGATAGGCTCCTATAGCTTCTAAAGTGTTACTGTGTTGTGTTTTACATTCATGCTCATGAAAGTTAACTCTCCACGAAGCTCTCATGCCACTCTTCCTTTTCAGAGGATACAGTTATTTTGAGGAAGTAACTGCTCAGTCAGCAATGAGTTAACACTTCTTAGCATCCAGATGGGGCCATAGCTAGTTCTTGCCAATAAAATATGTATGGAAATGACATAGCGCTTATATAAAAAAGTGTGTGCCTTCTCTCTTTCCTTATCCACAAAGATGCAAGGACTCCAAGATACTAGGATTTGGTGAAGCCACAGATGGAAGGAACGCAGATGCTTAAGTAGCCTGCCAACCAGGAACACCTATGTTGAGCTGTCACTTAAGCAAGGAAAGGACTTCTATTGTGTTAGCCATAAATTTAGGTGCTATTTTGTTTCATCAGCTAGTATTACTCTAACCAATATGAAAACTGCTATTTTGATGTGGGAAACTGCCTTAACAAGCTCTAAAATATGTGGCATTGATATAGTGGATAAGTGGCAGGCAGCAAAGGAAAAAATGAAGCAAGATAGAAATATGAAGAGCTTTGCTACATTGAAACTATAAAATTTTGCCTGCTGTGATTGTGAAAGCAGATCAAGTGCCTAGTAGACATGTAGCTCTGTGTAAAGTAGTTGGAATTAGCTAGAAATGTGTATGCAGGTTTTTACTCCCTGCTTATAGCAAGGTATAAAAAGGAAAAGATGAGTCCAAGGAAGAAGTGGTTGGCATGAGAGAAGGGATGAAAAGGATTAAAGAGAATCCAGAAATTTAAGAGTTTCAAGGATACACAAAGCTATTTAAATCCTCTAAACCAGGATTTAAAAATTAAAATGAAAAGGACTTTGAGCAAAAAAAAAAGAAAAAAAAGGTTCATTAGGAATTCTCAGTTGCATGAAAGGATTAGTTAGGCCCCATGGCAAAGATCAGATTAAAGTTAACATTTTTTCAACTCAAGATTATTTTACGCGATGACCTGAAAGTATATCTCCCATTGCACAAAGTACAGTGAAAGAAGCAACTGTGGGAGATAGAGAGCAGAAAACAAAGATAAAAATCAGAGTAAGAATTATGTCTAGGGAAAAACTGCCCTGGTTATTCATTCAAGGAAGCAAATAGATGAGGAGCCTACTAAATATCGGTAGAAATTATCTTGCTAAATAAGCTGCAATCTGGCTTTTAAAAGTCTATGACTCTACAATAAACTTCATGCCTCCAAACTTGCCCCAGCAGGAAGTTGGTAGCAAAAACGGAATCCATCAAGGAGGATGTGTTCTTTCAGCACATTTCAGATGGGGCCGTAAGGCAGGAATTCTCCCTAAGTATGGTCCCCAAACCAGTAGGCTCACCATCTCCTAGGAATTTATTAGAAATGCAAATTACTCAGACTCACTGAATCAGAAATTCTGGAAATTGTGCCCAGCAATTTGTGCTGTAACAAGCCCTCCAGGGGATTCTGATTATTTCTAATGCTTGAAACCACTGCCATAGAGGAAAAAGAATCAGGAAGAATATCTTGGACAGTGAGGAACAGTGCAAAGAAAGTTTCTTCTAAAGAACAGACTTGAATCTAACCAAGAAACTTCCACCACAGCTAGGGAACAGGATTTTGCAAAGCCTGCATGGCAGGATTTCAAATTCCTATGACTATTGTCTCCTTCCTTTTCCTTTTTTTAGAAGGAGCTTATGTACTGAAGTTACCTTTAATCTGTCCTGCTTTATGTATTGAGGCTGGGAACAGTCTCCAAATAACTTGTATGTTATTTCCTAAGTAACCAGATAATGAAGATCTACAACCAGACCATTTGGAGAGAACAATGACCAGTTATTGCTAATGGAATGTGAGAAAGGTGGTTAAGATGATGATAGTTAAAAGAGGACTGAGGCCTGAGACAGTGGATGAGACATGAATTAAAAGGCATTTGGGTCCTTGAATCACTGGACCAAAGCTACCTTCTGACCAGGAACACTTACACTGATTTTTTTTTTAAATGAGTAATAAACTCCTATTGTGTTGAGACAATTTCTAATTCTATTTCTTTCATTGTTATGGATATATTCCATTTTTTGTTTCCTTGTAAATTAGTAAATTGTTTCATATTTTAGATGTGTCTCTTTAAGAGTATAGATTATAGTACTTTACAGTGTAGTCTGAAAATCTTGTTTATTTCAACTGGAATATTTAGTCTTTTCACATTTATTATGATTACTAACATATTTGTATTTGTTTTTCTTTTTATTTTATGGCCTCTGTTTATCCCACTTTCTTTTTCCCTCATCTTTCATGACTTCAATTGAATTAACTCATATTTAGTTATTTATCTTTTATAGTTCACAGGTAAACAGAATTGTATTCATCATAAACCTTGGTTTATGACAGATTTTTGTTGCTATTCTATGTAAAGCCTTCCTTTATATAATCCATTTGTTTGCTGCTTTATTAATACAGTAAACACTTGTAACCTAATGACCCAACTATTTTTAGTTTTCTCCCACATTCTCTTTTTTATCTTCTGAAAATCTGCTCATAGATACCTTGGACCTTCTCACCCTCTACTTTAGGTCTATTTATCTCTTTCATATTTTTCATTTTCTTGTTTCTGTACGTTGCATTCCACATAGTTTTTTAATCTCACTTTCAATTCATTAATTCCCTTGTCGCTAAATCTAATCTCCTGTTTTACGAATCCATTAAAAATGTTTGTTTCAATTTATTATATTTGTTATTTATAAAATTCTGTTTTCTTTAATTTGCTTAATCATTTTACAGTCTCATTTTCAACACTCTTCTTCTCAAGACTCTTAATTTTTTAAACAAAATAAACATTCAACTTTACAATCAATCTCTGTTATTTCTCACATATAAAATCTTGGATGATCTGATTCTTCTATCCTCAGGTTCTGAGGTATTTTGTCCTTTGTGCCTTTTTGTTGGCATTTCTTGTGAGTTCCTTTTAAATGTGTTTCTCATCCTCCTTGAGAACTTTACCAATAGGAATTTTTGGAGACCCAGGTTAAAATTATGTTCCCTCAGAGAGGTTTTGCATATGCTTCTTCCAGTTGCCTGGTGGTACTACCCATCTGGAAATCACTTTAAATTCAATTCTCCGCTTGATCTTCTATTTTAACATGCAGGTAACAACAAATTTACATGAGAACTTGATGCTGACTATGATTTCTCAGGGGGAAATTTATTTTCCTTCTATCTAATGTCAAAGTAAATGCAGGCTATTTTATATTCTGTTCTCTTCTGCTTCATAGCCTTATTTATCATTCACCCCAGCATGGAGAGTGGAGCACATTGACGTGCAGAGTTTTGTAAGGATCTTCCATTAGAATTTATACCTTTTTGGGTTGCCTACATTATGTCCTATCTCTCATCTTTAAGATGACCACATATCATTATGGACACTTTTAAAAACAAAAGTGGGTACTATTAATAATTTTACAGGACAAACAGCATTAACTAGTATTGTCCTGGGTAAACCAGGATGGATGCTCAACCTATTCATCCTCACACAGGTATCAAAATTTAGGCTTAAGAGCGCGAGGATTTTGCAGATGGGATTTGGAAAATTGCTGCTTTTGCTGCCTGTTGACTTCTAGTTTCCTACCTTTATATTTATTTTTTTCCCTTTGTGGAGTCTTTGGTTTCTTATCAGCTCAGTGAGCATTTTTATAGGTATTTATGAAAATATTTTATTTAGCCATTTTCATTGTTTCCAACTGAAAGGTTTTGTGGTAAATTTAATCTAGCATGTTACCAGAAACAGAAGTCTTTTCCCTTGTCATCAAAGGCAATACAAAGACTCAATTTAAGCATGAATTTTTCATATGCAGAAATTGCTCGAGTAAGAATTGGGATTAAAAAGCAGGTATTTCTCATTCTAAAAGAGACTCATTTTTGTTGTTCTATATATCATACCTACTAGCATATTGCCAGGAACTGGAAACACAAATAAATGTGCCCATGTATTGGGGGAGTTAATAACCTCACTGGGGAGAAAAACAATACAGGGACATGGAAAGGTGGTAATCCAAGTCCTACATAACACAGTGCCCAACATGGTTCATGAATGAAAAATAAAAAGTTGCAGAACTGGCTATTACAGGCTAGGTGGGTGGAGAAATATGCACAAAAAGCTGAACTTAGTGATTTCAGACTTCTGACCTCTGAAAGAGAATAAGTTTTGGGTATTTTAAGCCAATAAATTTATGGATATCTTTTATAGCATCCTAAGCAAACTAACACAAACCAGATGCTGGATTTAATAGACAAAGACATTAAAACAGAAATTTAAATATATTTAAAGAGCTAAAAGAAAATATGATTTATTTAGTGAATAAGGAAATTTCAGAAGAGGAATTAAATGAAAATTTTGTAATCAAAAAGTAAAATAACTAAAATAAAAACCCCTCAGGGAAGGGTTATTGATTTTTTTTCATATGCAGTTTCTGTCAATCAAAAATTAATAGATATACAAGAAGACGGGATCACATCACCAACAGGAAAATGCCAGACAATAGAAGCAAAAACAAAGGTAATCCAAATATTGAAATGGACAGCTAAAGATTTTAAATAACTATGATTACTCAATTTTGAAAATATGGAAAAGGTAGACAAAATAGATTTGGGAACAAAGAAATTCACTGAAATGGTAGAATTAATAAAGAGAACCAAATATACGTTCTATAAATGAAAATATATCATATCGACATTAGGAATTCAATGGATGAGTGTAATAGCAAATTGCATACAGTATAAGGCAGGATTAATGAAAAACAAATCAATAGAAAATATTTAGACAAAAGTGCTAAAAGGAAAATAAAAATTTTTTAGAAATCAAATCCTAGCATTTTACAATTTAATTTCTTTCTGGGAACTCAGTAAAGGGAGGGGCTCTCAACCTTCAGGCATTTTTACATTGCTGGCTGTGTATCATTTGATATCATTTGTGCTCATTGTATAACATTAGATAGATTATATTGAATGGTGTTGCTGAGTAGATTTTAAGAATAAAATTAGAACAGAAAGTGATGTTTGGTCTCAAGTACTACATGGCCTTTGTTAACTACATGGTAATTGTTAACATCTGTTTTACCCCTTCTTAGAGCCTTCTGGGGGGAAACCAAAATGGCTTGCACTAGTCCAAGAGGACATACAAAAGCACTAAGGAGGTTTAGAAGAGAAGTAGGTAAGGCAGATTCTGTTTTTGGCCTCTTTCCTTAATGGTGCAGCTCCAACCCTGTGGGTTGTATGCATTGCTCTTAATCGTGAAGAGTTAAAGAATAAAAAATTTGGCCCATGTTGAAAAGAATTCTAACACACTCTCATTGAGGAAGCACTGACTAGAGACCCAGTTCCTAAGTCTCTTTTCACTTTATCTGTGTCTTCTCAAAAGAGGAGGAGGAGGAGCTAGCCAAATCCGATCAATGGGAGCTATGTTCAGAGTGGAAGGGATAAAGATAGTTAATGAATCAAAAATCTTTCCAGAAAAGCTATAACTAACAAAAGCAGAAAAATGCTAGAATTTTAAAGTCGCCATTGTGAAAACCTTAGCAGATTGAGAAAATAATAAGCACTGACTGATAAACTATGAAAGCAAAGGAGATCGGAGAAGTTGCTGATAGAAGGATCAGGCTGATACATCCTGAAATCACTGCTCAATTACTAAATGAAGGTTAGTCAGACACTACACACCTCCTCAGATGGATTTGTGATTCTAAAAAAGAAAAGAGAGAAAAGTAGACAAGGAGGGAGAGGGGAAGAAGGGAGGAAGGGAGGAAGAGAAAAAGGGAGGAAAGAAGGAAGGAAGGAAGGAAGGAAGGAAGGAAGGAAGGAAGGAAGGAAGGAAGGAAGGAAGGAAAAAATCTGCATCTAATCTAATACCTAGCTCTACCTTCCAGTTACAGCAAAGTCATAGAAGAACATGAGAAACAATAAAATGGAATTCAAGATGCCAGATCCACACTGTGGAACATTCCACAAGATAAACAACTTGACTTCTTCGGTAAATAAAAGACAATAAGTCAAGGGAGGGAAAATTCTAATAGATTAAAAGCAATATAATAGATACCTCAACCAAGTGTAATCATAGACTTTGTTTGGATCCTGATTTGAAAAACAGCAACAACTGTAAAAAGACTTTTGAAGTAACCAGGGGAATAAAAATACGGAGTAGATATTAAATAATATTAAAGATTTATTTTGTTTTGTGTGTTGTGAGATAGATATTGAAGCATTTATAGGTGAAATTACCAAGTTTTCTAACTTTTCATTTTAAACATTCTAGAGAAAAAAAAATCATAGGAGGGGATAGATGAAACTAGAATGGTAGGATGTTAATTATTGGGTATATGAGGTCATTTTGCTACTTTCTCTGATTTTCTGCCTATTTGAAAATTTTCTGAAATAAAGTTAAAAACAAAGTGGAGGGTTCACTGTGTCTCCAACGTTCTGAACAGTTTTTTCTAGATACAGTGAGCCTGATTTGAGCTTCCAGTTCTTAATGTGGAGAGACCACTGAGAGCAGACAGTCAGAGCTCTGCCTTTTGTTCTCAGACTTTCTCTGCCTACAACTAGGTGAATGAGGCAAGGTCATTCGGGTCCCATTCTGGCTTTAGAAGTATCATCAATCTCTTTTTTGGCCTCAGTTCCAAACTGCATCTTCCAGCACAATTAGCCCTGAACTCCTTACTTTGGAAAATAAAACCTACCCTTTGAATCCAATTTAGCTTGGATCTTTGTGATTATATTCTATCAGCAGAACCCTGGAGGGCAGACAGTCCTCTGAACCTGACCCATAACTGCAGGGTGCTAGTCAGATGACAGAATTACAGAACAGCTGAATCGGGAAGGTATTTTGAGGATAAAGGAAAATTATACATGGTCTCAAACTAAGGTCAATTATTCAGGGTAATAGAAATGCTTTATAAAAACTGAGAAAGTCGGATTGAGTGTCAGAGGATGTCCCTAAGAAAGCAGAATAAGGACCAAAGACAAAGTAGAAGAATTAATATCAGAAAGAGAGACGATTTATTGTTCTGTAGATTGGTAGAAAGAAGAAAAAGGATAAAAGAAACTACAGAGACAAGTTGAAATAGACATAAAGGAGATTAAAGTGGTTTTTCTCTGGTGGCTGAAATCTTTGGAATAAAAAGGAATAGAGAAAGAGAGAGAAAAGAAAGGGGGCTGTGCCCAGGGCTAGAATAAAAACAGCAGTGGTATAAAAGCTCACCTGGCTACTCTTTGGTGATGGCCCAGGAGTTAGGCTGAGTATTAAGGAGAGTGGAGAGGAGAGCTACCCAGCTTCCAAGTTCCAAGTGGACCTTTGAATGCTACTCTGTGTTGGGCACCCCCATGGATGGGCAAGCTGGGGCTTCTAGTGAAATAGCTCATTCCATGTGCTACAGAAAGGCACAGAAGAAGTTGTCTCAGAAGGTAATGGTTGGAGAGAGCACCATCATGCAGAAAAATCCATGTACAGAAACCGCTGGCTTTCCTGTTCCTGTCCCCACCCCCACCCTGGCACACCTGGCAGAGTTTTCTGAGAAACATCCTCATTTAAGTCTAAGTCAGATGTAATATCCTAGAAGAACATGAAAGCCACTAAGCACTCTTGTGGTATGCTTTCTTCTGCTCAAATCATCTATTCCAGCCTTATTCTATAATGGATCCTTAAAATTATTTTTGTTCTCTAAACACAGAAAACATGAGCTTCATGTAAATATAATTGTGGCAAAGCTGCATTTTCACAGAAAAATACTACCAGCCTATTCAATGATTTTTAAATTAGTTTATTAATTATATTAACACATTTGCTAGGGTTTTAAATATTCAGACTAGGCATTTCCTCAAATATTTACACTTAGAGATAATTATGCACATACATAATTCAAAAATAGCTTTAGCAATTACATTAGAGGGCATATTTTCATGATAGTCACAAAAGAGAAAGGTATCTAAAGAGAATTAGTGTTTCCTTCAGTATTTCACCACAGATAGAAATCAAAACTATGTTATATTTTATTTCATACCCAATACATACCTGGTATGTAAATGTATTTCTGTTCTCTAAAAGTGCTCCCTCCTCCCCCAGGACATGTTGATAATTACTAATACAACCTGATAATTTCAATAACAACTTTGAAAATGGTCTACAACAAAAACATATTACCCCAAATATCTTACAGTTATTCATGTTAGCTATTTACACTGACATCTTTGAATTGTCTCAAGTGTATGACCTGGCTTGCTTTAATCTACAAAACTGAATAAAGCCTTGTGAAAAATATAGTTGAATAATCTCAAAGCAAAGTGAAAAAAAAAAGGTTTAATGACAAGAAATGTAAAACAAAAAAAAAAGATTGTTCAAAAAGATATAAATAATGCCTTGAATAGTCTAAAGGTTTAATACAAATAGGTCTCAGTATGAAGCAGTATAAAACCATGAGTGAAAAACTAGCTTTCTCCTATCTTAGCACTAACTTACTGAAAGACCTAGCATAAGCGTTTCCGATGTGGCCCTGAGTTTTTCAATAGTTCCAATTTTATATTTAAATCCTTTGCTGATTGCAGGTATCCCAATCTTATATCTATCCAATGGAAGATCTCAATAAATAGGTTGAAGTTCTGCCTTGGCTTTGGCACATAATTACTTGAATATACAATATTTGCTGAGAGTCCATTGAGGGAGATATTCCGGACTTTTCTAAATATCTAGAGAAAGTATCAGCAGACTTTCCTCTGTGGTTGAGTAATGGAGTATGTCAAGGGTTGTTTGAGTAACCGATTTTCTTTGCTTGCTCCTGGTCCCCACTTGCTTTGCATCTCACCGTTGGGCAGATGGCCCGCTGGAAGTTGTCACTGACCACCACGTACAGTAATAGGTTACCAAAGGTGTTCAGGGCAGCTAATGGTTTAGAAACAATATAAGCTTCATAGATCTGACTTTCAGTGGAGCAGCTGATGGAAAGCAGGCGAGATTCAATCCGAATGACCCGCAAGATATGGAAGGGCAAAAAACATATATAAAACATGAGAAGTAGAAGAACTGTTAGCCTTCTAGCTTTCTGCTTAAGGCAGCTGTGAGTCTGAGGTCCTTGGGTTAGGGTGTAGATAATCATTGTGTAACAAAGAGTCACTATCACCAGGGGAAGGCAAAATGTAGTCGTGGTCAAAATTAGATTGTACCATTTGATAGTGATGAGGTCTTCTGAACTGGTGAGGTCTAGGCAGGCAGAACGATTAGTCCCGGTGGTTGATGTGATCAAGAAGGTCACTGGAATGACAGCCACCAGGGAAATGATCCATACCACAGCACAGGCCACCACGGCCCATCGAGTTTTGTAAACGGAAAAGCAGCTCATCGGGTGATTGATCACAAAGTAACGGAAGATGCTGTAACAGGTGAGGAAGAGGATGCTGCTGTACAGGTTGAAATGGAAGCCAAAGCGGATCAACTTGCACATGAAATCCCCAAAGATCCAGTTCTCGCCACTGGCGTAGTAGTGGATCAGGAAAGGGAGGCTGGTGAGATACAGCAGGTCTGTACAGGCCAGGTTCAGCATAATGACCGTGCTGCTTTTCCAGGGCCGCATTTTGAAAATGTAAGTGGAAATCGCCACCACATTCCCTGGAAAGCCCACCAGGAAGATGATGCTGTAAATAACAGGGAGGTAGTGCCTCCTGAGTGAGATTTTTTCATCAGTGCAATTACCAAAAGCAGCTGCATAATCATAGAAATCAGATGCATTTGCCAAATTATCTAGTGGCTCATTCATGGTTGTCTCCTTTCATCTTGCAAGAAAACAAGAGAGTTCAGTTTGGCAATATGAATTGACAGAAGCAACTCCCTGATAAAAGAAAATAGAAATCATTAATGTTAGGGTAATGAAAACAATGATCCGCTTTTAAATGAAAATGGCTCTAACATCCTAAATTTGCCACTTTTTCTTCTTTAATCTCAAAAAAAGATCCTGCGGAGAAGAAATTGAATTTCTAAGCAAATGGCTGTGAGGCGAGTTACTAAAGACATCTAATACTAATATAAAAGTTAAATTACCATGAGAATTAATATGAAAGATTGGGGGAAAAAAACCCACGCAGAGCTGTGGAAAACAATTTGACAAGGTTGCTGTTTGGTCAAGCCATAGGGTATCACCATAGTGATTTAACAACAAGAAGACCCATCATTAATCAAGCGTGTCACACTTTACCTCTAAACTTGACAAAATGCTGAGAAGAATTTCTTATTATCTCCCTTTTACAGAAGAAATGAAGACAGGGAGGTTATGCAGCCTGTCCCTGGTAACATTGCTAGTGGCCTAGTGGCATGGCTCAGAGCAGAACCCAAGCTCATCTGAGTTAAAAGCTATTCTCTTTCTACCTTACCTCACTGTGCTGCCTGTTAATCTGTATTACTCTAAATAATTGATGGAACAGGAAGTGCAAAGGCATTGAAAGACTGAACACTGGAAAAATTTAAAACGCAGATTTCATGCACTGCAACACGATATGAATATACGGTAGATTTAATTTTAAATGTCAGCTCTTCCAACCCATTTTAATTGCTAACATAATTCGTTCCGGGGACTGGGGGCTGCAGGGGGAGGAGGAGCTGCCTTAAGAGCTTGGGCTCTATCATCACACAGACGGCCTGACCTTGATTCTCAGTTTAACCGAAGAGTAGCTGTCCTTAAAAAAGTTGTTTAAGTTCTCCAGGACTGGGAGGAGTGGGACTTTAATTTCCTTCTTCTTGCTTATCAGTGTTTTCTAAAACTTTGAGAGTGGATTTCTGCAATGAGCAAAGCAGGAAGATCATATAAAAGAATTACTAACGACTAACTTATTATTTGAATGTAAAAAGCCTTTGGTAAAATACATCCACTTACACATTTATGGAATGCCCACTGTGTATTAATTAGGCACTCTGCCAGGTCCTAGAGATACAAAATGAATAACACACACAGATGTACAAACCACTATTGCAGTCTACTGGGGAAAATGGACATGAAAATAATTTTAACAAAATATAACTGTACCTCATGGGGCTGTCAATATACTAAAAAACAAGGCAAGAAAAACACTTGGAACACAATTGGGCACATAATAAGTGCTCAGTAAATGTTAGGTGGTTTTTAATCACCAAGTCTTTTGATAGATGAATGGTACAAAGCTGCTGAGATCACAAAGAAGGGAGGGAACAGCTACCTAGAGACTAGTAGAGGGCAATGAAAGAAGGTCATGCAGCAAGGAACATTTAAGCTGACACTAGCAACAGGATGCGAAAGGCATTCCAGGCAAAGAAAATAGCATATGCAAAGGCACCTAGATATGACAGAATTGAGGGGATCAAGGGGAGCTCCAAATAGCAGAGTATGGCTACTATATTGGGGGCACTGGGAGGTGAAGCTGTAAAGGGAAAAAATTACTAATAATAAAATAGTGCCCTCCGTGTACAAAGCACTCTTCTACTTGTCTTATATGTATAAATTTATTTAATCCTCATAGCAACCTGATGAGGTAGTGCTGTGATCATTCCCATTTCACAGATGAAGAAACTGAAACACAGAGAAGGCAGTGATTTGCTTAAGGTCACAGAGATATTAGTACTAAACCAAGATACAGGATGGGGTAGTCTGTCTACAGAGCTGGGCTGCCTCTCACAACAAGTAGACAACAGGCAAATAAGTGCCCTATAATAGCAAAGATGAATTAGACTTTATTCTGAAAGAGCTCCTAAATTGTGTGATCTAAGACTAAAATGTCCAAAATACCAGAATTCACCACTTTGGGTTGAGAGAGGATTAAATGAGTTAATATAAATAAAGTGTTTTGAAGGGTGCCTGGCACACTGTAAATGCTGTATCAGTGTCTGCCACCGTTACTACTATTATTTGGTACTAAAATCTACACTATCGAGCTTTTCTCAGCATACAGAGGTATGTTTCATACTGGCCCAACTTAAATTTTAAATTAGTAGACTTCTCTGTTGATTAATCTGGAATATGCTATACTCTTCCAGATCTCACTTAGGGTGCAGATCAAAATTCATTTAGACATTTATTACTTTATTCTGAATAAATTGGAAAAAGAATGACAGAGATGCAAAACTTGCCACTGGGCAGCTGTTAGGAGAGGCCAGTGCTCCCTGGGGCCATGTATTACCTATCAAAAGTGAATGTTTCTCACTTTGTCTCTCACTGGCAATGCTGTTTCTAGAACTATCACCTATGCAGCACTAGAGGGAAAAGGAGTCGGGCACTGTTGGCCAGCAAGGGAGCTGGCCAGGAAACACAGCGGAGAGCTTTTCCTTTGGCCAATACCTTACATGGGCTCATGGACCGATAGGAGGCAAAAATTTGAACCAAAAGAAAATGATCATGGTCAGGCAGTCCATGAAGCAGCACTTCCTGAAGTCAGTTCTTAGAAAATCAAGATTTAAATCCACGCTGCATGTCTGTCAGCTGCATGTCTGAAAGCAGAAACATGGAGTCACGTTGTACCCCAGAGGCCCAACACACAGAAGGTGCTCAGTAAATATATGCTGTATACCTACAAGAACAATGAGTAACATCAGCACAATTTATCTTGTGCTGAAGGGTTAGTGAAGCAGCAATTCTTATTAAAACAAAAAAAAAGTTTGGTTCTTTAATGACTTTTAAAGTGAAGTGCAAAATTAATTTCTGCCATTGCCTTGCCATGTTATGGGGCCACTTTAAACAATAATCTTATCAGGAAAAGACAGGTTGTAGGTAGAAACAACCACCTTATTGTTTTGAAAAACAACAGTTCAGTTTAGGATTTAATGAAGCTGACTGACCAATTGTAAGGTAGGAGGGGCTGACTAAAAAATTTAACCCCCCTCCCATAAATCTCACCAAAAGAATGGTTTGAGTTTACGAAATATGTGCAAAGTTAAAAAACAGCAGACAAAAACTGTTCTAGGCTGTGAGCCAAGCAGAGTTAAGTAGGCTCTTTCCCTGGTAGTCCCAGGGTCCTGTGCAATTCACTGCTACTGCCCAGAGCACCAGATGTCCAAAAATAAATCATTTTCATTCTAAGGACATTAAAAAATCATGTGGCGTATTCCCTACTCTTTGCTACAACAGTGGCTCTCAAACAAAGGGAGATTACAGATCGCCTGGAACTGATGGGCTCTATACAAATCAGAAATAATGATCTATTAAGCTTCAACATAACCAGATATGTAATTTTGAACTAAACTGGATGCCACAGAAATAAAAGCAAGCACCAAAGATTTGAGAAAATTTTATAAAGGAAAAACACAATTTTAACCTTTAATTTTTTTTTCTCTGAAAGTGGGACAAGACTGTGATTGTTTGAGGCTAATAGCAATATATTAATGTTTTCGGAACACCCAGCTGGAGGACCGCTATCCTAATACCAGCTTACCCATGAACTCCAAGTTTATGTGGATAAAGAAGGCAGGACCAGAAATGGTATCTAATCAAGTGGTGGCATATATTACATCACATCCATAGAGCATTCTTGCCCATTTGGTAGGAACAAGTAAAGTAGGATTAATGTTAAAATGATTTTATTAGGGTATCAGCTAATTTTGTAGTAAACTCCTTATCTAACAGCCTCCCCCCACTGCAGCTCCCCACCCACCACAGACACCCTCTGGGTTTCTCTGGTGCCCTCCAAAATTGAGTTAATCTCCATTCACTCTTCCTTTCCCAGATGCAGGTGGACCAGGGAGGCATAAAGGTGGAACGCTGCACCTATCACCTTCCTTCAGTGTTCTGGGAGACTTCACAGCTGGGGTCACATTTGGTTACCAAGAAGAAACTTAGACCTTTCATTCACAAAGATTCATCTTGGTTTCCTCCTCCACCTATTTGTAAACTAATTTGATTTCCTACGAGTGGGAAACAGACCGATTCTTAACCCAGAAAAAATGTATGACTTGGATGAATGTTGTACTCCCTTAACCCTGGAGGAATCCCTCCACCCAGCTCTTCCCTGAATCCCAGCTTTCAGATGAGGATCTGCAACTCAGGCACCCTGAAGACCTTTAGGCCCAAAGCTTTGATTTTCGTTAGCTATTTGATCTCTGGAGAACCAAATAAAAACAGGGAAGCTCTTCACAGAAAAATGCACCTATGGACACAAAAATGGTACGCACAATTCAGAGGTTTAGAGACAATTCGAAACTAGTTTGTTTAATCCATAGCGCAAAACAGGACAAAGGGGGGGGGCACTTCAGAAGAAAAAGTTGTGCTGGTCTGCTTGTTTGGGGGCTTGTGGGCAGTATCCTCGGGCATTGCCAGCACCATCAAGCCCAGAACCACACGTGTGAACCAAGAACACATCCAGGGGTGGGGGTGGGGGGGCAGAATCAATAGAGGCAGGAGGTGAACTGTTTGTCATCAAAGTCCCCCCAGAGACTCCACGCTTTGTCTGTCGTGAAAAAGACAGGAGATGAGATGGACAATCCTCAACTTCTCCAGGTCTCCCTGAGACAAATCTCAGGCCCTCCCTAGGGTTTTAATTTTCCAAAATGCACCCCTGCCCTTGCCAGGATGTGGGGAGGATGTGGGGTGCTCCTGCTGCCTCCAAGAGAAGAATTTGGGGGTTCCTGCACTGACCGCCCCCCCAACCCCATCCTACCGCAGAAGCGTACCCCGGGGCTCTCTCCTGCCCCGGGCCCGGGCGCCCCGCTTTCCCAGTCCCGGCCCCAGGTCCTCGCGGGGCCCCACAACCAGCTCCCTGAGGCCCGCGGAGTCCGGCTCCGCCGCCTCGGCTCACCTGGCACCCTGGCGCGGCCGCCGCGAGCCCCGTGGCCGTCGGAGCGCGGCTGCTCCCTGGTGGCCGATGGCCCCAGGTGAGGCCCGGCGTCGCCCCTGGCCCGCCCTCCCCTGCCCGGCAGGTGAGCGCTCAGGCAGGCCCCGCCCAGCGGAGCACGGACCCCATCCTCCCCCGGCGCTTTCCAGGCCCCCCGGGCGGCGGCCCCACCCCCCAGTCCCGGGGACCGCGGAGCACCCTCCGTGCGGGTTTGGCGCGAAAGAGGCGCTGGCAGAGGCGCGAGGAGGAGGGCTTTCGCCCAGGAAGACTGCGGCCCGAGCTGTCTGGGTCCAGAACATCATCAGCTCCTTGCCCTCAGTTCAGGACCTTTAATTTAGCGTGAAGTGGACCGACTGAAATTCTGGCCCTCTAAATCCGAGACGTCCACGGAAGCGTCTTTTCGCTGTATCCACTTGTCCTCCCCCGCTGAGCAAAGTGGTTTAAAAATAGTTCCCACCTGTGTGGGAAGAGCTGTCTTCATCTCCAGATCTAGGACTCAGCCCTCTTGCCTTCCGACTTGGGAACAGCCTCTTCCCTTCTCTGAAACTCAGCTACATCGTCCAAGAGAACGGGATTCCCAATCATTGAACTGTAGGCTCCCTTCCAACATCAAAAACAAGTTTTTGTATTGCCCAGTGGGGATGCGTGGAGAAAGCCCTTTCTATCTCCTTTTCCTGTGGATGGGCATTGAACTTCCCTTCTGCACTGCCCTGTCGATGAGATTTAGAACAACCAGTGTATCCTCTGGACGTGACAGCGAGCCGGAGCAAGATTGTTAAACCAGGTATCCCAGAGCCCAGGGAGAAGATTTTTCCTAGATGATGACTGGGGCAGCACTATATTAGGTATTTTTTTTTATTGTGTTTATCATTATTATTTGCATCCCAGGCTCTCCCAGGAAACATTTTGCATTCAGAGAAAAATTATTCTACAATTTCATTCTTTTAAATCACTGCCTCAGTTTGTCATTTGACCCTATTTTGTTCCAATCAGTCCACACTTTCACTCAGCAGACCTTTGCTGCTTGATTATTATGTATCAGGCACTGAAAAGATAAAGAATAAGACATAATTTCTGCCATCCCAGAGCATATGTCTTTGGGAAAAAAAATTAATTTAAAAAGTGACCCTGGTAAATGAAGGTGCTATAAGTGAACACAATCCAAGTGAAAGAGAAAAAGAAATCAGTAAAGGCCTTCTGGGGTGAAAGACATTTGAGCATTTTTCTGATGATCGAGATTTCCAAATAAAGAGAAAATGACTTAAAGAGATTATTTAAAAACAAGTATTGGTTCCTAGAATTTTAGACGTGAAAGGAACATTTTAGAATATTCAATCCTGATAATGTAAAATGATGTAATCACTAAGGGAAATAGTAAGATTATTCCTCAAAAAATTAAAAATTGAATTACCAGCAATTTCACTTCTAGGTATTTAAGCCCCCAAAATTGAAGACGGGGACTCAAAGAGATATTTGTACAACATTGTCATAACAGATTATTCACAATAACCAAAATGTGGAAGCAACCCAAATGTCCATAAGTAGATGAATGAGTAAACAAACTGTGGCATATACATATAATGGAATATTATTCAGCTTTAAAAAGGAAGGAAATTCTGACACACACTACAACATGGATGAAGACATCACACTAAGTGAAATAAGCCAGCCACAAAAGGACAAGTGTGGTATGATTTCACCTACATGCAGTATATATATAGTCAAATTAATGGAGACAGAAAGTAGCATGGCGGTTGCCAGGGGCTGGAAGTAGATGGAATGGGAAGTGTTTGTTGATGGTACAGGTTTCAGTTTTACAAGATGAAAAGTGTTCTGTGGATGATAGCAGAGATCACAGCACAACATTGTGAATAGACTTAATACCACTCAACTGTGAACTTTTAAAAAATTGTCAAGATGGTAAATTTTTGTGTGTATTTTACCACAATCTTAAAATCTTATTTAAAAAAAAAAAAATCCAGTCCTATGGTCTCACTTTTAAAAAGAGGATACTGAAAATTAGAACAGTCCATGTGACAAGCCTGAGGACAGGGCCAGAGAGGCCTGGGTAAGACCAATGGCTCTAGCCCTCTGCTCTGACTCCTCTGTGCTGGGGGTGGCTGGGCGACTTGATTGAAGCCATTGCTTTATCAGAAGCAATGTGCTGTATTCCAACATTCTAAATGGCTCACCAACAAGATGGTTCTTATGAGCTAATTGTCTTTTTTATATTTTATCATTTATATACTTACTACAACTCAAAATCTTCACCTATAAAGTAGTCATTTGCAGGAAAAAAATAAAATAAAATACTAACCAATATAGATCTTAAACATCTCTGAATAAGAGAATAATATAATTTATATATCTTTAAAACAACTTGCACTTGAAAATGATATTGCTAATTTAGACTATGTTTTAAGCTTCAAATTTAGGACCTCGAAGTTGTCTTTTAATAATCCTAAATCAGACTTACATAAGGATAAAATTCAACTTCCATTTAAAATTGGTCTCTTGCCCAGATTCAGAAATGTACTTTCTTCTTTAAAATGAGCACCCAATAGAACAGAATTCCAGCACTTAAAATTCACAGCTATTTGAGCAGCACAGGTGCCACCTGCAATGTGCTGCAACTGCTCCTTTGAAGCAGGAAAAGGGGCACATTTCCAAGATAATCTGGATACTCAGAATTTCTCTAATTAGAAAGCACCGACATCTTAAAGCCTCCTGTTCCAGAAAACCCTGTGAAACTCTGCAAAGAAGGCAGATTCAAGATACTTTTCCAAAGAGCTATTAATTATTGAGTTGGGGGTTGGCAGGGAGAAGAAGAAATAGTAACATTAGAGCTAGACTTAGTTCTTAGATTTGAGTGAGACAGGAACAAATCAGCGGTGACAATGTGGACCATTCTATTTTTCTTTTCCATGGTTATCATATCTCATCATTCCTGACCATTTATATTTACAATGTCTATTATTTTCTGTATTCTGGTGCTTTGATACATAGTGACCCAGGAAAGCCCTTCCTGTGGTTAGCCAATTCCTAGAAATGGTAAACTCACCAGAGAGTATACTTTCAAATGCAAAGCAACCATTGCAGAGTCCCTATTCCCAACCACCTCCTTTATTTAGCTTTCACGCTCTGGGCCACCATCTTTCTGCCCTAATCACACATCCAAGGGCAGCTCCTGTTCCAGAGCCCGCTGAAATTATTCGAACTAGCTGATCCCAAGCCTGATTTTCCTGCCTCTCCTGTTCCTTCTCACAGAAAACACAGTAAAGCCTCTCATCACAGTTCCCTCCCTCCCTCTACCTCTCGAGGAACCCCAGTGCTTTCCCAATGGCCCCCTGTGATGTGGCATGCCTCTCCTCTTGGGATCCCTGAGTATAACAACCTTTTCAATGGTGATCATCTCCTGTCATGTTAGCCTCACCAAATAATATTAAACCTAAATAATAATAAATAATAATAATAATAAATAATAATAATAATAATAATAATAAATAAATAATAATAATAAACCTATATTATTTAGCCAAACCTAAATAATAATAAACCTATATTTGAAATACCATATATGACCTTTTCAGACTTTTTTGTGTGTGTGACTTTGGCCACAATAATAATATGTCTTGGTACGATAGCAGTAGTCTCATAAGATAAATTGTCGTGAATTAAAAAAAAAAAAAATGGATAACTTGTTTTCTAAAATTGTTTTCTCAGTGAAGATATACTGTTTAGATAAGGCAAAAAAAAATTAAAATCTATACTCTACTAGGCAACAAATTGAACTATTGTAATACCTTCCAGATTCCTACAATATTTTTAAAGTGAGGAGGAAGGCATTATGGCATAAAGTCTCAGAAGTTTGAGGCCTGAATTTTAGTGTTTGGAAAACAACTGAATTAACTGGGAAAGGAAATTACCTTTCCAGTTCTCCATCTAGGAAAAGTAGAGGTTGGGTAAGACACTTTCTAAAGTCCATTCCAGATTAAAGTGGTTTTAGTTGTGAAAACTTACAAGAAATCTAAAGCTCAGTTTCTTAGCAAAGTATGTATGATGTTGCTGTGCCAAGGTGAGTCATCTGCTGTGGTGCATGATATTGCTGTGCCAAGGTGAGTCATCCGCTGTGGTGCTATGTAAACATCATTTGATGGTTTTTAAATATTATTAAAATGATGTGGTGCTGTGAATACTTCTTTGAAAGTGAGCTTTTCTAAGGAATTTAGAGAACTGTTGGCAAAGAGACTGACTGTCTATCCTTAGATCTAATCCCAGGATAATCTGGGAGATGGTTAGGGTCTTTGAGAAGTAGATAAAGACTGAGGTAGTTAATAGAGCTAGACTGGTGGCCACAACCAAGGATGGACTTGCCGGTCTGCTCAGGAAGAGTTTTATAAGAACTATGGTGACCAATAGAAGCAGGGAGAAATGGAGACTGGAGACTAAAGGAAATGTGGTAAATAAAAGGAGTGTAGAAAAGCCAGAGGATAGAAAAAGCCATCATCAAGTTGGGCTTTTTGCCTCCGCTGGTACAGTGTCTCCTGCTTTGGACCATCCTCTCTATCCAACTTTCTGACCATACTAACTACTTTATGAGTATTTATAAAGATAAGACTTTAACATAAAACTTAATTAAATACTCATAGCTACTCTATGAGTATCTTTGCTCAAAAATATTTTTTTCTCTTTTGAATACCTGTTGTACTTATAATCTGTACAACATGACCCAGCATTTTTCATTTTTAAACTGTTTAATAACTTTACAAACTATTAGTTTTACAAACTTTAGTCTTGCCTAACCAACAGAATTGTCTAAACCTCAAGAGAGATCCATTTTGGAACTTGCACAGTACCTTAAATGGGTACATAGTAGGCAGTAATAATTGCCTATTGTTGTTAGGCAGTTATTGCTATGACCATAAATTGAATTCCTCATTTGACCTTAATTACTGCTAAATTCTTTGAGGTTTTAGTTTCGAATTGAGACCAAGCTGTCTCCCGCTGGCCTCTGTGCAATCAGTTGAGCATATAAAAAAGAACATGGGGAAAGAGTGGTCAAGAATTTAACCCAGAATGAAAATTAAGCTGAAAGACTGAATGGGGCAATTAGGAAATCACGGCTGACCAAAGAACCATTTCCGTCATGTGGCAGGGGCTGAAGCTGGTTTATGCACTGGGTGGAAGAGTAAAATGGGAAGTCAGAGTGGTTGCGAGTGATGGGAAGAAAGAAATAAGGATGTAGCTTGAAGGCTGACCTGTTTAAAAAAAAGTTTTTATTACTTTTTAGGATAGAGAAAACCTAAGCATTACGATAGATTGATGAAAATAAAAAAGCCAATGGAGAAGAAAAAATTGAAGATGGGTAACTAATGGACAAGGGACATAATAGTCGGAGGTATGACTTAGCAAATAGTAAATAGGCGTTTGAATCCTGATTTCTTTCTCTACAAGCTGTACAACTTCTATCTTTAAAAATTATTTTATTCATTTTTAAAACTGGGATAACATGATTATTATAAAAGACCTAAACGAGACAATATATAGAAAGTCATTAGCATACAGTAAGCATTCGTAAAATAGTAGCTATTATTAGGTCAGGAGCACAAATGTAAAGGAGAAAGGCCACCAATTCCTCTGAGATAGGAAAGAAAGATGGAGAAAGATTTTCATGAACTTGAGATGGAATTCCATTATCTCTGATGTTAATCCAGAGGTTCTAAGTACTGGCAGAATATTAAAATCAATTGGGGAGCTTTCAAAAACACCAGTGCTTGGCTCTCACCCCAGACCAATTAAATCAGAAACTGTGAAGGAGGGCATGAATATTGATACATTTTAATGCTCTCCAGGTTAGCACACTCTCTCTACAAACTTGAAAATTATTAGGCCAAATTTTGATTCTCAAACTTGACTACACATTGTAAATACTTCAAAATTTTTAAAGACTAAGATGACAACCATGGACAAATATCAAAAACATTATATTGAGCAAAAGGTGACAGAAACAAAGAAACTAACTTTCTGTGAGTCCATCTTGGTTCCACTGAGATAAAGCAAAAGAAAAAAAAATCAATGGAGATAAAAATTAGAATAGTGATTGATACTGAGAGGGGAAGAGGGTTTACGCAATGAGCAAGAAGAAACTTTCTAGGTTTATGTAAATGTCCTATATCTTGATTAGGGTGTTGGTTATTAAGATGACTACTTTTGTCAAAGCTCATCGAATTGTACACATAAAACCTGCGTATTTTTCTGTATGTGTTTATAGTTTGATTAAAAAATAATTAACTTCAAAAGAAGTGGGTTGGGAATTGAGATTTTTATAAGATCCCCAAGTGATTATAATATAAAGAAAAGCTTGAGAACCACTGGGCTAAATCATCTGTTGAGACTGAGACAAGAGTGAAGAGGCAATCTGGAGAAATTTGAGGAAAGTTTGAAATTAGAAAGTGGGATGAATAGGTATAACCTTGTTTCTCAGGGTGTGATCCTAGATTAGCTGTGTGAGAGACTCCTATGGTGCTTGGAAAAAAAAGGTAAATTATTGGGGCCCACACCAGGTGTACTGATACACACTTTGGGAGTGAGGCCCAGGGGTTGCATATAATGTGTTTTATCAGTGATTCTCATACTCTAAAGTAAAGCAATTCCTGACTAAAGGTACTAGCTGAGGATGAGGCATTTCAATGGGGAGAAGAAGATTGAATGGAGAGCAGGTGGGGGCAGCTCTAACTTGGAGCAGAAGGAATATTTGGAAAACCAAACACAATCTGGCCAGTCAGGTATCTCCATGAACCTGAAGAGGTGATGTAGGGCTGTAATGGGAAAACAAAACAAGCCTCAAAAATCAAAGTAAAGGAAAAGAGAAATGAAGTGAGGAACCGGTCTGGAGTATGGGGTTCAATCCATGGACAAGTGATCTTTTGAGATGTATCTTTTGGACAAACAGTCAGTTCTTCTTAAAACTGATTCCTCTGAAATGAACCAAAAATAGATGTCAGGATTATGATTGTCATAAGCAGTATTAGCAAAACCTTACATTTCAGAAAGGAATACAGCACACATTTGAGATGAATGTTGGGTAGCATTTAGAGAAAGTTAGATGTTTTCAAGAGGGAATTTTAGGAAAAGGCATCAGTTTATGTAAAAATGCAGAGGCTTAGAATTGAAGGAAGTATTCAGATAATAGCATGAGGTCCAGTTTTCCTAAAATATTAAAAAAACAAAAGTATATCTAGAAGAGTAGTGGGAATAGGTTAAGTCCTAAAAAGTAGAACGAGAGTTATATTTTGCAGAGACTAAATTTCCTCTCTCCAATCCTGGTTCTGAGGAAGCAAGCTGCCATGAATCATGAATTATGATTCCTGCAGCCTACAAGAAAACTGTTTCTTCCAACACCCAAGGGAGATTAGTAGCAGATCCTTCCACACTGAGCCTCTGATGGGAACCCAACCCTGGCCAACAGCTTCATTGCAGTCTGGTGAGACAGTGAGCAAAGGACCAGCCAAGTCGTGCTTACACTTCTAATCCTGGACTTACAAAAACTGTAAGGTAATAAACGTGTGTTGTTCTAAGCCACTAAGTTTGTGGTAATTTATTATGCAGCGATAGGTAACTAATACAGGTTTTGATGAGAATCTGTATCTAATTAGATAGGCAATGAAGAGCCATTAGAAGTGTTAGGGCAGGAAAGTGTAATAAAAGCTAACTCAAATGTGTTTCTTACCTTATTATCCACTAGTTTTTCTGTTGGGCAGGCTTTTATTTAAATATTTTATCAGCAAGTTTCTACTAAGAAAAAAGGACATCTCGGGAAGCTATTTGAACAAAGTAACCGAGTTGTTGTTGTTATCTTAAAGATTTTGTCTTCCATATTATGTACTTTATATGTCAAGTTATGTTTATTGTGCATTTTGGGGGGTTATTTATTCAGGTCTTCATCTTCTGGTGTTTACTTTTGTGCTTAAGATTTTATTTCCTCATTTTCTTCTTTGGCCTTTGAAACTATAAAAAGGACGTTGGACCAGGATCACATGGTTCCGTAGCTCTTTTCTTGCCTTTTCTTTTTTGGAAGACAAATAATAGATTTAGGGGTCAGTGTCAAGTTTCTTGCCAGCTTAAAGGAAACTTTGCCATATCACACAAACATCACCTTTGCCTTTACCTGTAGGACCAAGAAGGACCATACCCCCCAGCAGGCACCCATTCAGACACTCGCCATGTAAAACTACATCCACACCCCCTCCTTTGCCGCAGTACCCAAAATGCAACCTGTGCTACTTGTGAGCCCCAATGGTGTTATTAATGACAAGCACAGGATGGTTAACTTGTAAGCAAATAGAGAAAATCATTGCAGCATCACTCTCAACTTCTGTATCCATGTTCCACTTGCCACGTGAACAGAACATTAATCACTCTTACAGTCGGGTGGAAGTTCAGAGATTGGAAGTCTTCGGTGTTTTGCTTGCGTTTTCTACAGCAGCCAATGCTAATTGCATTACGTTCATCTAACATTTTTTTTAAAAAAACATTGTTACTGAGATTCTTTTTCCTTTCTACCTCTGTTAGAATATCTCCTCTTTCATTAGACTCTTTAGAGAACATTTGGCCGTGATGAGCCGTTGAAATTTGTTTGCCTACCCTGCTAGTGTCGTATGTCACTTTTTCCTTTCAACAACCACATGAGTAACATCGCCTTATTTCTTTTGTCATGCTTCTGAGTTTGAATTAAAATAACTCAGAAAAACACATAACAGGCTCTGCAATTTTTTTATTATAACATTTCAATGTCTTCCTTTTGACCTTTTGAATTGCTTTCATGATTAATTTTTTTCTAGGGCCCTGTTGACCCAACAGACCATTGTACAAACCTATTAACCTCTGAAAAATCAAAGTTGAAATCTGATTTAAGCAAGAAACCCCAAATAGTTTTTAACTAGCCTGGGCTTTTTGAATAATAAGCCAGACAAGTTCATTGCTGTGATGGACAGGCTCTGTGTGTGGAGGAGTTGGTGTGAATAAGGAGATTGAAATGGAATGTGATGCATCTAAGATGTAAAGATAGCATCATGTTTAATCTTAGAGTGGCTTGTCTTAGCTCTCACATTTAGAAAAAATAAAAACACTAGTTTTAATATAACAGCTATTTCTTCCTTTGACTTTTTATAGACACTCCTCTGGAATCTTCCCTTTTCTGCTTTCTGCTCAATGTATGATTATTAGTTAAAATCATTAAGCTGTTTCTTCTTCCTTTCCTAATTATACCAGATTGATATTTCTTTAGATTGAAAAAAAAATTAAACCCTCTTTCATTGTAAATCCTGCTTTAATCTCGATTGTGTGTTTAACTGTATCCAGACTTTTGTGAAATTCTTAACAACCGCCCTGTGACAATTGAAGAGACACTGTATGCTCCATGTGATTAATCTATACTTTGAGAACAGACGACTCACTCATCTCTACTCCATCTTCAAAGGTGATTTATTCCTGGCCTTTCCAGACCTCCCTCGCCCTCCTCTCCATGTCAAAACATGCTGATCACTGGTCCTGCGGCTTCAGACATCCTTTGAATCCTTATAGCTGAGCTTTCTGTTTTACTTTATTTTTAACTAGGGGCAAATAGGTTGCCAAAATCCCCAAGTGATATTCTTTGAAGAGATACATCCATATTTTGTTATTTAATTATATATTTATTTTTAAAAAGTACTGTCACTCTTTTTCCTTAGAACTGCTTTCAAACTTGATTTTCTGTAGTCTCTCTGGTAACATCACAGTGAGGCCCGTGTGGGCGGAGAGCAGGGGTGTGAGAGTGTGCAAAGATGGAAGCAAGTGTTAGGAGACTCTCCTCCTTAAAAGCAGTCCCATTGACCAATTATGATAAAAGGGCAGCTCTCAGGAAGCCTGGTGTTCATAATATCTGCACCCGGTGGTTTTAGTCACTTGCCCTTCAAAGACTGAGCTCTTGGAGAGTATTCTTTTCTGACATTGTCACCTGTAGTAGACACTTAATGCAGTCTTTTTTTGTACAATGACCTGTGCACATAGTAGGCCTTGAGCAGAGCTAGCTATGTAATATGCAGAGTCCATTACAAAATGAAAATATGGGGGTCCTTGTTTAAGCAGCAGGAGATGAATGTCTTTAAAGGTTTAAAATCTAAGCTTTTTTTTTTTTTCTGTCTCTCTCTTACTTTGCCATGGTGTTTCTTATTTGTTTGTTTGCTATTTAATGTCATTCTAAATGGAGAAGAATTAATGATTTAAACGATTAGCAAAAAAATTATCATTCATCTTTATATGGTACAATGCCAGTTTTAAAAAACTAATATAAGAGCACTTAACTCATAAGAGGCATCCTCAGATTTGTATCAGCCATGTTTTAAAGCCCATACATGCATGTGTTACCCTAACAGTAGAAACACATGCAAAATAATTCAGCTGTTTGCGTTCTACGTTTTTATACACACACATTCTGTGAACTCTATTTTCATCTTACTAATGAGTAATGAAAGATTGAAAGAAAATGAACCACGAGTTGCTCTATCATTTCCACGATATTCTTTCTATGTGATATGATAGGTTTTCTTGCCCATTAGTAGTATCAGAGTCCCGCTGACTTCTTTCTGGGTCCAAAGCAAGTTCTGGTTCAAATAAAATGCACTTACAGGGACTGTCAACACCCCCTCTTACCCAGTCACAGCCTAACGCTTCATTGTATGTGCTTTGACTCGCTGAACTGCCCCCATGCCTCATGGGTCCACTAGCATTCTTTGCTTATTGAGTGTCATGAATGCATTTTTGTAAATAGGGCTCCAAGGAATGGCAGTGGACATGCATAGTGCATGTGACTCCTCTCTTCATACACTTGCTCCATTGTTCCATCATATTTCACTTACAAAACATGAGTTCGGAGGTAACACTATTAAGATTTTCAAAACAGCAATGGCGGAACAGTAAGCTAAATGAGGAACATTAAGCTACTCCATAAGTTCCATGCCCATAAAGTCAGGTTTGGCCTAGAATTAGGAAATCACTTGTTTGACTGACTCAGGTTCACCCTGGAAAAGTTATCACAGTCAAGAACATTTTCAGAAGTGTCAATTGGGAAGTTATTATTTCTTGTGTTTATAGACCACAAGAAACATCAAAATTTGTTGTTGTTTGATTGAGTTCATCAGGATGGCTACTATCACTTCTGGTTTTCTGGGAGTTTTTTTGTTTGTTTTTCTCCACAAAATCATTTTATAAACTATGGATGAACCAGGATTATCTCTGGCTTCTGGTACAGTTTATCTCTGAGTGACTAAATACATGATACGCTTCTCAACTCATTGAGTCTCAGGTGCAGAACCATCACCTTTTATTCATTTCAGTCATTCTAGCTCAGAGTTTTGAGCAATCATGTCTTTTGGACATGGCATTTGTACATGAGTAATTTATTAGAGGCTTTCAGTGGGTGGCCCTCTCTCCATAAGATAATTGTGCCTTGAAAGATAAAAGAAAGACCTTGACAAATTTGCCCAAAAGGAGCCATGTAGTCATTCCGCAACACTGAACACACATGGACACACACACATGTGTGCATGTGCACACACACACACAGGAGGAGAGAGAGAGAGAGAGAGAGAGAGAGAGAGAGAGAGAAGAAAGCAGTAACTTGTTTTCCCTCTTTTAAGGACTGAGATAACAAGTTATCTGCTTGCAGCTGACATTTTTGAAAGCTGTCTCTATATACAATTTAAGCTTTTTCTCTTATTAAGTTTTTGGAGACAAGGAGGATCCTATGACTTTCCAAATAATCTGTTCTCCTCAGACATCACAGGGCATTTCCAAGCACTCCTAGCTTCTTTAACTTATTTCGGAGAATCAAGTTGTTGCGTATTCGTGGAAATACCTGTGGGGCCATATGCACATGTTTCTCTAGTGAGCTGCATTTCAGCCACACCTTTCTTTGTGTGAAGGGTAGAGGTCTTATGGAACAAATTTTCACCCCTCTGCCATTTTCTTGGAAGCAAGGAATGAGAGCTAGTATGTTGCATTCAGGGCACAGTGGGCTGGCCTCTGAGGTCCAAGTGATAGCAACCATCCTTCCCCTCCTTGTCCTTGTGTACTGACCTCAGCCACACATGTGTGTAGGGATAAACAGAGACTAGTTTGGACCTGCCTCTGCTCTTGCCATCAGTCTTTCTCAGTGACCTAGCCTCGGTTGTAGCAGGGTGCCAGAGGCATCGTGCCTGTAACTGAGTGTCAGCTGACAGGGTTCAGTCTAGAACACTGTAGAAAAGCACTATATCCTCAGTGTCTTGCAAATCCTCCTTGGGGAGCCTCTCCAGGCACCTAGAATTTTCCATGATTTGTGAGCTCATCAATCAACCAAAACAGGCCACAGATATTAAGAGGGAGCCTTCTAAAAAATGTCCCGATGACATGGACAAGGCAGCCACTGAGTTGGACATAACAACAGCCATTATTCAGAGTTTGGTTCTTAATATTTTTAACTGAATGGGTTAGAAAAGTCTTTTAATTCCAGAGTCTTCTGTTTTTTCAATAGTAAATTAGAGATCAAAATACCTCCTTGTCTACCTCAAAGTATGTGGGAAGGTTGATCAAGTTTTAAAAATGCACATATCATAATATTCTATAAAGGAAACTGTTAAGGGCTATTGGAAAGTCTGGCATTACCAGCAAGTGTGCAAAACCATGCCGGACAGTGTGGAATAGCAGTGTCTAAGATTTCATGCCTATCTGAAATAAGCTCACAGTCTAGATGAGAGGAAAGGCTCTATATGCTTTTATATATCCACATTATATATTGCCAATGATAAATAACACTTCATTTAAGAAGATGGTTCTAATTCCCATTTTACATATGAAGTGATGAGATGCAGTGATGTCGACTAACTTTTTCAAGTCACATAGGTACAGGAAAATGACGAACCCCAAAATATAAAACCCATGAAGTCTAACTCTAGTGCCCAAACTTCATATGCCGTCTTCTATTATTGGTACTAAATAGTTAGCAAGGACAATAATTAAGTGCACTTAGTTGTGGAAGTGATCAATATGATAATCTTTCTGAAGACGTTATGTATCTTTCTCTCAGCGCTTTACCTTCAGCTTTACAGTAAGTCATAGTAATAACCTAAACATAAAAACTAAGCCTTCTTAATGTGCTTCCCCTATGCAAACTCTCAAAATCTGCCAATCTATTTAAAATGTAGAGCTCCTGGTGAATCTCTTTATGGAGCAGTCAAGACTGGATAGATACTCTGACAGCTGGTGGTGACGGTATCTTCCAGGAAATCTCCAAGCATGTCCTATAGATGCCAACAGCTCTGTCCACACTGGAACAGGTTCTGCCAATGAACACCATATTAGCTAGTATGTTGTATTAGGGCTCTAATTATGTCCCCTTGCTGGAAAGTATTGATCCATTTATTGTGTAGCTCCTTTAAAACAATAGTGGTCCCATGCATAATGAAATAGAATTTAATAGCACTTCTGGCTTTTGAGGGTTAAAAGTATGTCAGATGATAAAAGAGCAATTTGAACACACCAAAGCGCAGCACAATTTAAAGAAAGAGTTCTTAGTGAGAAGGCTGGACTAGAGCAGAATGTGACAAACATGAGTCATCCCTCAGTCCTTCTTCAAATATGTGAGAGAACTCCCTGGTTTTTGAAATTTCATTTATGTCCTTTGATATCTCTTTTCAAAAATGACGGAATCTTGACATGACTGTCTCTAATTCTGACTGTGAACGACCAACTGGTGTTTGTTTCGACTCTCCCCACACTGCCACGGAAATGTATAGGCCATATTGTAAGTGCTTGGGATAGTAATGCTGAAATGTCATAGATCTCCTCTTGATATCAAAATATAGGGAATTTTTTCCTAAATGACTCTTTTTCATAAATTTTTATTTAATGTTTAAGAGTAGTCAGTTCAGTCCAATTCCCAGCCCAATTTATTGGACACCAATTTTTTTTAATTTATTTATTATTAATGCCTACAACACCTGGTCTTTCTAGGTGGTCTCCCATCCAAGTACTAATCAGGCTCAACCCTGCTTAGCTTCCGAGATCAAGCATTAGGTTTGTTCAGGGTGGCATGGCCTTAGACCACAGACTGTGACTCCACAGGGCATTATCCTAGGACATTTGTGTGTAAAGCAGATGAGCTAACCTCTACATTATGAAACCAGGTTCTGGGGCACCAATGTCGTGCAGTTGAACTTGGTGATGATGAGTGACCACTTAGGAATGGACATTCACCACCAGATACCTTACAGCTCTCTAAGAAATCTTTGCCTGGGAAGAGTGCCCCCTCAGAGCCAGGCTCACAGTGGGATGACGCAAAATCAGATGATTTCAGAGCACTTTCTTAGGTGAATTTCTAAGAGATATGGAGTATACATTTGACATTCAGCCAGGGATGTGACCGAAGAGCCTGGCTGGTAGAAGTCAGACACCCTGCAGTGCACAGCCACATGACACGTGCTGAGTTTGGGATGTTTGTACTTCACAAGAACAAGCTTAGACCAAGACAAGCCCTTTAAGGATCTAACAAAGAACCACAGGCAGCCCCAAAGATGACCTGAATTCAGTGCTTTCCGAAGTTCTAAACACAGCTAGATGCAGAAGAATCATCACACATGCAATTATTATCTGGGTTTATCTTCCCTTCTAGGCTGTTTTCTCTGTGCCTAGGACAAGGCCTGGCACATGGCAGCCATTAAACAAGCTGGAGATGTTATTTCAGGATTTGGGAGGGTGTCTTTAAGGACCAAGCTATGGGATCTGGTCTGGTGAGGCATCATCAGGAACCAGCCATTGCCTTGTCATAGACACGATACATTCTCAGAATCCAAATATTCATGCTGCCTCTCTCCTTGGGGAAAACAGAGATGAATCTGTATTTCTCTAGCCTTCTTAAAGTTGTTGCCTTGAGCAAACTTGCTCCCTCTGTCTTCTAGAATGAACTCCAATTTGTTTCCACTTTTTTTCATTTTAAAACTTAGCTCATTAATATAAATAGAAGAGAGTGAAATAGATTCATCAGTGACCTTAGTTTTGTGGGAAATGTACTATGCGTTCAGGGAGCAATAAAAATGTCCAACCCAGACAAGTTTGAGGCAGCAGAAGGCAGTCTCTTGAGGAACGAAAGCAGCCTAGTATTGTTGGAGTCAGCTTTGTTGACATTCGTTATATAACATTCTTTTGTTTTTAATTGACTGTTCTGTTTTCCTCAAGTTTAATTTGTTAGTAACGATACTGAAAAGATTAAGAATTGATGTTAATTTAGATATTTTGGGGAGTCATTTCAAATTCATCATCTTTTAAAAAAATTTAATTAAGTTTATTGGGGTAACATTGGTTAATACAACATATAATTTTCAGGTGTACATCATCATTTGGCATCTGCATATTCTATTGTGTGTTTACCAGCCAAAGTTTAGTTTCCTTCAGCTGCCATATATTTGATCCTCTCTACCCACTTCACCCTCCCCCATCTCCCTATACTTGACTCGCTTTACCCTGTCTACCTCCTCACTCCCCCCACCCTCTACTCTCTGGTGACCGATAGTCTACTGTCCATGTCCATGAGTCTCTGTTTGTTTGTCCTGCTCATTTGTTAAATGCATCATTTTTTGGCTAGATTGGTTTGTAGGAGTTTTAAATGTACACCCCACTCGAAATATCCTGATGCAGAGGCTTTAGCTTCTCATAAGAGTTGAAATTGTATCATGCTGTTGTTTCCCTAAAAGAAGGATGGGCATACGATAATTACTTCAAGAAATCAGACAATTTTTCCTTCAGTTTTGACTCACGATGAAACTATTAAGTATATGAAAAGTCATCTTACTAAAAGCTAGCTTTTGCAGATAAAGTAAGCCAACTACATGCATTTTCACATTTATTCTCACAACACCCTTCAGAGGCCCCACAGTATTATTCTCCCTTTCTTATTCTTGGGGAAATTAAGCATCATAAGATTTTCCGACTTTGTCTCTGATCTCCTAGCCTTCACCAGTTATTATTGTAGTGCCTCTCACCTCCATTCCTACCCTTCTTTAACCTGCTTTGTGACCTGGGGCTCCGCAAACCTCATTTCTGCTTTGCCTGCAAAGACACGGTCCTGGAGGGACTGGAAGAGGAAGAAGGGATTTGTATTAGTTTTCTAGGACTATTGTAACAAAGTACCACAAACTGGGAGGCTTAACACAACAGAAACATCATTTCTCGTGGTTCTGGAGGCCGGAAGTCCGAAATCAAGGTGTTGGCAGGGCAATGCTCTCTGAAAGTTCTAGAAAAAAAGCTGTCCCATACCTCTCTTTAGCTTCTAGTGTTTCTGGCAGTCCCTGGCATTTCTAGGCTTGTAGATGTGTCACCCCCATCTCATACATTGTCACGTGGCCATTTTCTCTCTGTGTCTTCACCTGGTGTTCTTTTCTTTGTGTGTCTGACTGTGTCTCTCCTCCCTTTCTTACAAGGACACCGGTCATATTAGATTAAGGTCCCACCATGCTCCTGTTTCCAAATAAGGTCATTTTTCACAGGGGTTGGGACTCCAATAAATCTTTTTGGAGGATACAGTTCAACCCGCAACAGTACTCTCCTTTTGCTTTTGTCTTCCTTGTGAGATGCACTTACAAGGCAAGCGGTGGTCCCAGAAGTGGCTGTTCGTCTCAGGATTCCAAGGCAGGTAATCCTCAGGGACTCTCTCTTTTCAGGGCTGGGCAGTGTGTTCTTCCACCCACCACCCCTTCAGCCCAGGGGTCTGAATCGCAGCCTCCTCAAAGTTTCCAAACTTCTTCCTTGTTCACTCTTCTCTCAGCCATCACCTTTGTAACTGCCATCTACAGTGGCTGCCCTGTTAAACCTTAAGGTTCTCTTTTACTCTTTCTTATAGTAAATCACTTTTTACTTAACCAACAACTTTTTCTATTAAATTCTCTCTGTTGAAATATTGATCTCTTGTCTGGCCCCTAATACACAGGTGGCACACTAGGAACTTATAACTAAGTGTGTGGTGTGTTCTAGCATTTGAGCTGTAAAAGCACGGGAACTTTTAACCAGTCCTCAATTTTCTATTGTCATTGTAGAAATAACATGAATGAGAGTCACCTCCTCTAGCTAGTTTTGAAGCCAGGGAAATGATAAATAAATCTTAGAACCTTCTTTAAACTCTGTTCTGGTCTATAAATATCTACAAGGGGTGAACAGCACCCCAGCAACACACTGTGGTAGTCACAGGAACCCTCCAGTTTCGCCTTCTGGGAACAGGGTGACATTGCCTTTTTTTGACATAACCTCTTTTGGAGTTATCTGTGACTCTGACTACCTTTGGACAATAAAATGAGGAGGGAGGTAGATGGGGTAAAAGGAGTCACATATATAGTGACAGAAAGAAATCTAACTATGAGAGGGGAACACACGATACTATATACATATATAGATGCCTTACTGTTAAATCGCACACCTGAAACGTACTGGATTTCGTTAACCAATGTCATCAAAAAACTAAATAAAATAAAATGCTAATGATAAAATAAATGTGAAGAGAAGTAGCATACCTCATTTCTGAGCAGAGCATAAAGAGCCAGTGCATGACCATAATGTACCTTTTCCTCTGCCCTGTCAGTCACAGAAGCATATATCAAAGCAGAACTTCCATCAGCCCACGTGCAGGGATGACTACAATGAGCAAAGCACCCAGCCAACCTAAGCTGCACGTGTCGCATGAGTGAGGAATGAATGTTCTTTGGACCATTTGTTTCTGTAGCTACTAGAACTCATCCTGATTACTACACACAGACTTGAATCCAGGAACAATCTCTCAAACTCATGCATTTTTTTTTCTGGTAGTTTATTCACTTGTTTCCTGGGACATTATGTTTTCCTCACATCCTTTGCCCCCTTAGTTCCTCCTTTTTTAAACAACTTTGCTGGATCCTTCTGCTATTCTATTTTATAAATGCGGAAATGCAGCAGGGCTCGATCTTCAGTCTCTTTTCTTCTCCATCTATACACTCTTCCTAGAAAATCTCATTCAGACTTATGTAATAAATTTATGTTTCCCAGAAAACTGTCCTAGTTACCAAACGCACACAATGAAATACCTATTAATTATCTCCATCTTGCTGTCACATTGATGACTTGAAATTTTGGATACTTAACAGAAATTCTGATTCTGTTCCACATCTACAAAATCTTCTCTATCTTCTATAATCATACCAGCATTCATCCAACTGACCAAACCCCAAACCTAGAAGTCATTCACGATGCACTCTTTCTACCACTTCTCCCAGGTCCCCATCCAACCCATCAGTAAGTCCTCTGAGTCCAATTCCAAAATGTTTACCAAACCTGATCACCTACTGCCCCTTCTCCTCCACCCTCCTAGCGAGACTCACCCCTGTGGCACCTAGTAAATTACCAGAACCTCTCATCGGTCTTGCTGCTTTCACTCTCAAACCACTGACATTTGTCGTACAGACAGCAGCGATAGTGTTCTTTTAAAAATGTGACTTACATCATATTGCTCTCCACTTCAAAAACTCCCCATAGCTTTCTGCTACACTTAGAATAAAACCTAACTTCTGTAGAAAGAGTAAGTTATAAAACTCATACTTGTTCAAAAATGTAACTGACGTTAGAAAACACAGGACTCCTTTCAGAGTTTAATAAAAAGCTGTCGACGTGGATGCCTTGACAGACTGCTTGACTAGCATTATTGATTATATTAATAAGAGGAAAATGTAGCTAATATTTGTACACATTTGTTATCCTCACATTTAAGTGATCTCTGCTTATTCTTTTGTCTTCATGGGTGAGTTTCCACCCATCTATTTGCTGAGGAGGTCGAAGAGCTTTCCTATAATCTTGAAAGTTCTGGGACTGTTGGCACGCATCCACGAGACTAAAATATCTGTTATAAGTATCACACACATAAGATTGTTTTTTTTGTAAAAAAAAAAATGTGTTTTTCACCTAAAATTTTAGCTGAGTTTGTCATGGGAAATTAAATTCTACCCTTGTGATAATTATTTCTCGCTGGCCTCCCTCATCTAGCTCTAATGAAACTAATCAATATAAAAGAACCATACAGATTCTCTTAAACCTAGAATAAATCTAAGAAGCATTTCTTACTTGCAGTACTTTGCAAGTAATAATAAATTGTTTTAAAATAAATGAGCATGAAAACACCAAGTAGAATCTCAGTCTTTGACATTGTTCCTGGCCTTGGCTTCCCAGGCCCTGTGTGAGTGGGCATCTTTCACCACTCGTAATCCTTTCCTGTAATTCCTTTTCTCGTTCACTATCTCTAGGCACTCTGGCCTTGTCAATGTTTCCAGAAAACAGCAAATTCATTTTAAACTTAGAGCTTTTAGGCTTGTGGATTGTTCCGCCTAGGACACATTTTGCCTCATCTTCCCATGACCCACGATCATTCAACACTCAATTTTGTTTTGAATGCCACCTCCTCTAAGAAGTCATCCCGTATCACTCTATCTAACCTTCCTTTTAGGCCTATTAAGTCACTGTCTCATCACCCTGTCTCTTTTCTTTATTTTATTTATTATGTGAAATGGTGTTATTTGTTACTTCTTTACTTGTCTTCTTTCAGTGGAATACAAATTCCATAAGAGCAAAGACCTTGTCTGTCTTCATTATTGGTTTCTCCCTGGCATCTTGAGCTTCATCTAGTCTATAGCTGCCCATATAAACAATTGTGAAATAATGAATAAATTTGTTTTATAACTTTGAAAGTATTTTAATATAGTAATAGTACAGTATTATTCCACATAGTTATATAAATTTGGACTAAGGACAATTCTATAATAAGAAAATTACCTGTTTTAAACAATGTTTTAGCATACATCCTTTGTGAGCCACAGCTGTAGGTAGGCCTAGCTGATGTGAGTGTTTTATATCAAAGACCATTGAAATTGCCTATATTGATCCACCTCTGAATTAGGAAGAACTCAACCCACAGTTCCAAGGTTGGCAGGTGATTTTTGCTGTGAAAGTGAGGCTGAGCCAGTGCAGTACATAAGTGCCGTTTATTGAAATTAGGATTCCATAAAACCCTCCTGCTGAGAAACTTCTTAGCATGACTATTTGCTGATCAATAACTGCGCTTGAATAAAATTTAATGTTGTGGCTCATCTGTTGGCTTTAACTGGGTCAGCAGCCCTAACTCAGGATTCAGTCCTTCAAATGATACAGGTCTGAGTGAAGGAGACATAAGTCCAGGCTGGTATTAAGCCCCAAAAGATGGATATCAATCTTAAAGTCAGACTCTAGGAGACCAGTTGTAGAGAAAAAGAGTATAACCCTTTAATATGAGGCAAAATTTATATTATTTGTTATTGCTAGTAGAGGTTCGAAGATGGCTGCATGGAAGAGTGGAAAGAACACTTGACTACTATTGGTCAAAGACAGCAAAGACTGTATGTTCCCTAAAGTCTTTGTGGGACACCCCTGTACCACCATACTAATGCTTCTGGTTATTACATCACTATTTAAAATGGTTTTTGGTCCATTTATGTTTTTTATTTCTATTTTTTCTCATGCCAATGTTTCTAAAGAAATCATTTTGCTAGAAAAATTTTTTTCATCTAGGTTTCCAAGGTATGGTGATTTAGTTGTAATGTGTGTGTGTGTGTGTGTGTGTGTGTGTGTGTGTGTGTGTGTGTGTGATATACACACACACATATATATACATATATGTATATATAGACATATATACATATATAAAATAGTCTATATATGTGTGTTTATATAACATATATGTACTATACATGTTATACATTATATTCAATATATAGAAATTTGCGTGTTTGTTGTATTTTAGTTATTTCTCTTTTGAGTCTGCATTTTGTATCAATGTATCTTCTATCAATTTTTTGTCTCTCTTCCGGAATCTTCAGGGCTGGCTGAATGTGCAAGGGAATTGCTAGCCTGTGCTTAGCTGAACATCTTATCCAGGGATATTTTTGTTTGCTTTTAAAAAGTTTTACAAATTATTCTGTTTTTATCACCCATCGAATGTAATATATATATATATATATATATATATATATATATATATATATATATATATACATATACATTTTCTAAAGAATGAGGCAGTGGCTGCCGGAGTGTTTGATGCAGGGTTCACTGTCATAGATGGACCCTCTCCGTGGACACCTCTCTCACTGTTCCCATATGAAAGATGAATTTAATTAGAAACAAACGACAAAATCATACATGGTGGTGTTCTACTATGAAATTCTTTACAAATAGATTTGAATTGTTTCATATTTAAAGCAAAGAACAGTAAAGCACCAAGTACTTCCTTTCCATGTTTTCATTGAAATGTAAAAATTGGCTTAACCTGTTTATCAGCTAGGTTGTTTAGTATGTCTTGTATGTAGCACACTGTGATTTGTTGTTTGATTTTTCTGATGGGACAAGTATTTTTCTGGTAGGCTGCCTCTTTTTGATCTTTTTAGAAACAGATTCAATGACACTGTTAATACAAACTTTCTTCAGTTTTTGCCCTCTTAAATTAGTTTTCCTTTCAATGTAATTCTAAAACTGACCTGAATTATTCTGTTAGACAACATGAAGATGTGAATTCTGCTAATTTTAGTTGTGCACGTGTTTGATAAAAACCTAAGAATACAAAATAATTCCCTACACTGTTGATTAAAAAAATATATAAAAGTGCTGACAGGATGTTGCCCCCACCCTTTGGAGTCTGTGTACCTCCAGCATAGTTCCGGCCTTGGGGGTGTGCGAACTTCCTTTTTAAAACAAGAGAGATGTAGGCTGAATCCGAATTGACCCTGACTCAAGGGGAAATCTCCTTGCTATTGTTGTGGTTATTGTTGTCACTGGATTTTTTTTTTTTTTTTTGCCTAAAATATTCTTAATTGGAAAACACTCTAATAGTGGTTGTTTGCATTAGGTGAAGTTTCAAGTATGTGATTCAACTGATGCTACTTAATATGCTGGTTTGGGGAACTTCTTATATTTAAAATATCATATTTAATTTAGAGTTTAATACCTGTTTTTTAAAGATTTTTATGAGAATATAGCTAACATATAATATTAGGCCTACACCACAGCTATTCAATAATATCTGGTAATACTTAAAATATAAAGCTATTTTTATATTATAAAATCAAACCATTCATTTGGAATTTTCAAGGAAAGAAAACTCTATCTTAATGCAAAAAATAACTTTTTATTTTTTCTTTTGATATTTTTCCCAGTATATTTAATGGTTAGAGAAAAGAAAACAATTTATAAAATTCTTTAAAAAGCAAAAAGTTTCCAGTTATAAATTTTCAAGATTTGTAAATTTTAGGATTGCCTGGCAGATTCATTTTGCTTTCATGTTGATTATGATGAAATCCATGACATTTCTGAAGTTCTTTGTTTTATTTATTTCCTTGCAACCCTACTCCAAATAATCATTCAGGATTACTATGAAATATCTCATAACACTATTTAAATAAAATAATAATACTTAAAACTCATAGAGTGCTTACTATATTCCAGGGACCATGCTATGCACTTGTACACATTATGTTCATTTAACTCTCATGACAATCCTCTGAGGTAGGTATTATTATCTTTATTCCCACTTTATAGATAAGAAAGCAGTCACAGAGAAATTCAGTTACTTGCCCAAGGTCGTAGCTGTTAAGTGGCAGAGTGGGACTTGAACCCAGGTTCTACAGGTCTAGAGTCCACCTGTCTAATCACAATTCCATGTCACCATGGTTGAGTGTGACAAAGGTTTGGTGTTTGTTTTGTGCCTTTGTAGAACTGGGGGTTAAAACATACTTTACATTACCAAAACAATTGGTAAAGTAATATTTTTTGATAAAAAAAAAATATGGAGTCCTTTAGGCAGTTCCCTGACCTGCTCATTCATTTTGGTTGGAATCTCTTATAGTCACTCAAAGAGTAAATATCATATATTTGGAAGTGAAAATATACAGCATAACACTTTAAAATAAAATAATTCTGGCCAAGCAGGGATTAGCCCTCTTCCTAGTGGTCAGTGTTGCGTCGACTTGACTACAAAGAGTTTCATAAACTCGGGGTGGGGGGTGGAGGTGGGGGTGAGGGTATTGGCTGTGGCTGAAAATGTTTCCATCTGCCAGCAGATGTCACTGCTGCCTCTTGGCACTAAATGTTTCGTGTCTGCTGAAGATGATGGAGAGCATGCGAGTAATTTTACTAAAAGCTCTGTAAGTCGTTGGGTACAGACAATACCGCTTTAGTATGAAGAATACAAAGTCGTTTACCAAAGAGGAAGAGAATCTGTCTCCCCATCCTACAGAGAACACAGTGGATTTCAGACAACCTGGTGGCCCTCTGCTCCCCCAGGGAGAGCAGCACCTGGAGGAAGGCTGAGGAACGTGGTGGAAGGCCCTCTCCACAGTCAGTCCAGAGACATTCCGGTTCCCCAAGACGGAGCTCAAGGGGAGCTCAAGGGTGAAAAAACGGAAAGCCAGAGCCGCAGGGTGGTAGTGAGCAGAACCTGTTGGAGAGCACTCGAAAGGCCCTCTTTAGTAAGGCCTGGAAGTAACTGGGAGAGAATTTGTAGAGGAAGCTCCTGTGTTGGCAGGTGGGGCCAACAGCAGTGGAAGTGAGGCCCGGACAAAACAAAGGCCTCCTGAGGACCTCTGCTGGCTCTGGGAGTGCAGAAGGAGCGGCCGCAGGCTCACCCTGAGGGCAGCAGGAGACACACACAACTGGCGACCCAGGAAAATGTGGCTGTGACCTCTGTACGCTCTCCCCCTCCAAACAATTAACTACTACTCTGAAAAATAGCCATGTTTATGGCTTTTAGTAACATTAGAATAAAATTATTAATTATTTGAATGATTTGGTTATCAAGTAATAAGGGTACCTGCTAGATTATAATTGTCTACAGATATAGCAATTATTTTTTAAAGTATTTGCTTCTCAAAAAACATTTACTTATATTCTAGTAAATTCTGTCGCCTCGCATAGTTAGGAAATACATTCTACTTAAATTTTAAGCTGTTTTAGGGTTCATTGCAGAAAACTTTTAAAGAAGAATCAGTACACTTTTCTAACTTGGTCCTGAGATTCAGAAACCTGTTAGACAAAAATAATATGATGTCAATCTTTGCTTCTGGATGTGTGCTATGTTTTGGTCAAATTGGTTGGTAGTAAGAAGACAGCTGGAGGGTGACCCTCAGTGCTGTGAAGGGAACACAGGGGTCCCCTTCAATTTAAACTGATGCAAATATTTGAAATTATATGACTAATTCCTAGGCCTATGACTAAATGGTGATGCCTACTTTGTGGAATAATTCTCTAGCAAAATAAAAACTTCACTGTGAGCACCCTGCCTTGATCTTTAGGCCCAATCTTTCCACTGAGTGTTCAACCCATACATTCCAACAGTCTAAAGGACATTTACTATTACACTGTCTCCGGATAGCCTGAACTCATAGGCTTACCAGATGTATCAAGTAAAAACACAGAATGCCCTGTTAAAATTTAATTTTGGATAAATAAGGGATTTTTTTAATATAAGTATGTAATTCAATAAATACTCTATTCCTTAATATTGCTGGGTTCAATTTGCCAATATTGCATTAAGGATTTTAACTTGTATGTTCTTGAGGAATATATTGGCCTGTAATTTTTTTTTACTCATAAAATCTTTTTTTTTTTTTTTTTAGGTTTTGATTTCTGGGTTAGAGTGGCCTCATAAAATGAGGTAGGAAGTGTTTCTTCCTCTTTTACTTTCTGAAAGAGTTTGTATAAGGCTGTCATGATTTCATCTTTAAATATTTGATTTAATTCAGTGAAATTATCTTAAAGTTTTCTGTGTAAGAAAGTGTTCAATACCAAATTCAATCTTCTTAATAAAAATTTCAATTTTTTTTTATGTCAGGTTTGGAAAGTTTTATTTTTCCTCTGAGTTTTTAAAATAATTAGCACAAAGTTTTCAGATTATTCTCTTTCTATACTTTTACTTATTTCTAAATAAATATTTATATCCTTTAAATAATCATAAAATCTGTAGTGATATGCTTTTTCATTCTTGATATTTGCGATTTTTGTTTTCTACTTTTTCCTAGAGTAGCACTATTTTTCCATTTTATTATTCTTTTCAAAGAACGATCTTTTGGCTTTAATTTTCTCTATTGTTGCTCTTTTTTTCTTTTTCAATCATTTCTGCTCTTCTCCATTTCAGTTCTAATATTTTAAGTTTAAGATGCTATTTTGTTTCTAGCTTTATAAAGTGCTTTTAAATGATTTAAAATTCATCTCCCTTTACAATAAAGCATTTCTCACTTAGCACTATTTTAGCTGTATCTCTCAATTTTTGATATACTGTATTTTTTTATTATTCAATTTGAAATACGTTCCAATGTCCATTTAGCTTTCTTCTTTGATTGATGGATTCTAAATATCTGAGGCTTTTTACATAGATTATTGTCACTGATTTTAAATTTAATTGTATTGGGGGCAGAGATCATATTCTTTAATCTTTTGAAATTTATTGAAGTTTATTTTGATGAACCAGTTTGTGAACTATTTTGGTGAACATTTTATGTTTTCTTGAAAAGACTGAATGTTGTTCCATAGTGAATTTGTAAGACAAGGTTGGTAAGGTTAAAATCTTCAATATCTTCACTGATATCTTTGTCTGGTTCTATCAACTTTGGAGACAAGGGTGTTAAGACTTGACTTTTGATTATATGTTTTCCATTCTCTTTTTAGTTCTAGTAATTTTTGTTTCATGTATTTTGAAGATGTATTATTGAGGAGTATACATTTATGACTATTATGTTCTCTTGAGGAAATGACCCTTTTATTACCATGACGTGTCCCTGTGTACTCCTGGCAATAAATACTCCTTGCCTTGAGGTCTACTTTGGCTTTAACATAGTCACACCAGTTTTCTTATTCTTAGCATGCGAATGCATAACTTTCCCCATATTTCCTTGAACTGCCCTGTCTTCATTCCAATTATGTATTTGGAGACTGAGGAAATTACCACTGTGTGATCCATAGACCCACTGAGAGCTGGCCTTGGACTAAGATTCCATTTATTATGCTCTCTTATATGTTCTCAGTCCGGTAGGGGCCATGATAATCCTTTCTGTCTGTATCAATATCACCCTGTCCTTTCCCAAAGAAGCCTACTGCTGATACAAAGGTATCCATTACAACAGGAAAGGGGAAAACTTGCACATCTCCAAGACTGTCAGTCACTCTGGACTACATGGTCTTGCAAGGCATGACCTTGCCTACCTCTCCGACTCCTGTGGCCACTCTCCCCTGAGACTCTGTCCTTCAGCCACACTGGCTTCAGACATAAGGCTTTCATGCATGGTGTAGTGCCCTGCGGCCAGCTTTCACCTCGCTTATCCTATTTTGGGATCGCTCCCCTTAGCCACTATTTTCACTGAGGTGTTTTGCTCATATGCATGCACATAAAAATGTATTGCTGACAGTGTTTACAATCGAATTGAGCAAAACTACATAGCCCAGTTCCCCTCCCCCCTTTTTTAGATTTTAATAAAGGGGTTTTGTGGTGGTGGTGGTGGTGGTGGTGGTGGTTTTACTTCCTTATCAGTTCTGCAAAAATCATTTGAAGCCTCAATCATATTTGCAGAAGGCTCAGCCATAAAACTAAGCTTACCTGCCCCCTAGTGGCAGTCTCAATGAAACCCACAAAAGCCAAATATTTTGACACAAGCCCTTTGCTGGAGTTGCCTCAAAATGGGCCTGGCAGATGGGAAGCTCCTGACAGTTTTCATCACCCAGCCATTACCATCAAGCCATGTCTAATCGTTGCTCTACATATAGAAAATTTTCACTTTTCTCTTTATTGATGTGTGCTTTTATTTGTTAATACTGAAAATTTAGTAACTTTATGGGGGAAAAATGGAAAATATTTAAAAAATAACTTTTGTAACAGCGTTGGTCTTAAGGAGGTCTGTGCCATGAAATCGTCATTGTAGAGGAGTTGTAAGTATGAAAGTAATAACATGTCATAATACAGAGAATAGGTATAAACATTAAATGATTTCTCATACAATTTGGAAATATCAATAAAGGATCATATTTATAGTCTGGTTATTTTCTTTGGACCAGACACCAACCCACTTTCTACTCTATATCCAATCTAGCAAAAGTTTTAAACAGGGAGTCTAAAGTAGGCAGAGCGTTCTCCATTCTTTAAATCAGTGTTTCTTGATCATTTTAATTCTTGCTTCATTTTGATAAACATGAAAATCTCCGTATCTTCACTCTCTCCTAAAGATTCATAGCTGCCATCCAGGAAGAATTTTCTTTCAAGTTTTATTATCTGTAGTCTGTATGAAAGAATAATAATTTCCTTTTTCTTGTTTAAACACCAAGTTGTATTAGTTATTATATTGCCTTACTTACCTCTGACCCTTTCCACTTTCCACACAACCCAAGACGTATCACATAGAAATGCTGGTTATGTTAGCTACAGATATCTCTACCCTTGCTGCTCTCAGAAGGTACCATGAATAATTCCAACCAAAATAATCTGCAGGTTCTCAGGTATCATGAATGATACAGATCTCGAAATCTTTCATGTCGCTCGCAAAACAAAAAACAACAACAAAAAAAAAAACATGGTTCACGCTACATTTATTTTTATTTGGTATTATTGATCAACAAGGGTGATAGACTCTACAGACTTTATGATTTGTCTGCTTGACCTCCATGTTGTTTCTATCACCACCCTATCCATGAAGTTAGGCTCAGGGATGACAGGATGGAGGGCTGCCTTATTTGCATAGTAGTTGGTAAATGCTGATGAGTTAAGAATTAAACATTTTTTTAGTCTTGTACATAGCTACTCATACAGAAATTTCATGTAAGTCAAAGAATGAGTTTTTGAGAAAGTGACAATTTCAAATACTCCAAAACATGACTGGTTAAATATTAGGCTTTCAAAAGAGGGGAATAACATTTTTCAGATGGGAAGGGGGTGGAAGGAAAAAATTTGTGGAGAAGAGTTACTTAAGGTAGCCTTTTGAATTTTATATTCCAAATTGCAATCTATTTAAAACATGAATCTTAGCCCACTTAAAATTAGGAAAGCAGCAGATAAGCGAGGTCATTAACAATTATTGACTCTGTGTGTGTGTGTGTGTGTGTGTGTGTGTGTGTGTGTGTGTGTGTGTGTGTTGTATGTATACCAGGTGGAGGGTCTTGTGGAAAGTGAATAATTTTGATAGCATGATTTAGATAGCAAATTTTAGGTTAAGTCAATGAAAAGATATATACATACGTCCAACGTGAGTATTAGCTCTTTAAGCCTAACGTTACATATGAGAGCCACAAGGTGGGGATACAACATAATCTTCCTGTCTCATGCTGCTGACAAGCAGAAAACTCAAAAAAGAACAGGATTTAAAGCAATGCAACTCAGTTTCTAAATTCATAAAAGGTTTCATCCCTGTTCTCCCTCAGAATAATGGTAAATTTGACCCTATATGAAGCACAGAAAATGTACTTATCAAAGTAAGTATATATTTTTGAAAATCATTTGATTTTTAAAATAGTTTACCCAATGTGACAACTGAAACTTGCTTCCCAGTTCTACCCCAGGTCAACATTGTAGAATTCTGATGTCCTGGGTGACACCCTGGTGTTTGAGTTTAAAGCTTTAGCCTTGGACATGGCTCCCTAGTATAGTGGTTAGCACATCTGCTTCACACCCCAGTGGAGCTATTATTAGTGCCTTATGGCCATGCCACCCTGAATAAGCCTGATGTCTGATGTTGGAAGCTAAGCAGGGTTGGGCCTGGTTAGTACTTGGATGGGAGACCACCTAGGAAGACCAGGTGCTGTAGGCATAAATAATAATAATAAAAGAAGAAGGAATTAAGGTTTAGCCTCTGGCCTCGGTCAACATTCTAGTATTATCCAATTGAGTCATTGTTTCAATAAAGTCATCTTTCCTTCTTTCTTTTCCAATTTTTGCATGAACTTCTTATCCTTTATATCTGTGTTTAATCTAAGAGCTTTGCAGAATATTGAATTTAAGCATTTCATAGAATGATATAACATTATTTTACCACTGTGGCTTCCCATCTAGAATATATTGACATCTATTATGATGTTTAGAGCGTCAATATTTATGTGCTATATTTATAGTTTCCGAAATTTTAAATTAAGTGGCTTGTATATATTCAAACATATACCATATTTAGTATTCATCAGCTAAGGAAGTCCTTTGCTTGTATGTTATATATCACATAAGATTAGATTAAGTAGTGGGTGATAGGAAAAGATAGTTTCTTCTTCTATCATGAGTAAAGGAGTCTGGAGGCAGGCTTTGCTGTTCCTGAAATGGACAGCCCCTGTACTCACTCAAAAGTTTGAGCTAGTTCTCTGATGGAATAAAGGGTGAGCTGTGACAAAAAATTAAATACTTGGAATTAAACCACACAGCATTTTGTATCAACAGCTAAGCACTGGGAATTGGCTTAACCACTGAACCTGCACACCATTTTGCCCCAGAGCTATGGATTAAAGAAGAATTCTTATCGACTGCACTTGATCTTTGACAATAGTGGCTATATTTTGGTAACTGTGAGGTCTGAGAACATTTCCTTTCCTTTGAATACTGTTAAATGGCAAGTAAACAATGCAGTTAAGAGCAGAGCACATTTTAGCAAGATTTTTTTAATTAATCGCAGTTCTTCCAGCTCGATTATAACCTTTCTGATTATGTGTTGCACACTTCTCCATTTCCACAATCTCCTAGCACAGGATCCTGCATGATCTTTCTTTTGCTCATCTTTACAGCTTCATCCTGTCATACTCTTACCTTCTCTCCATAACCTTCCTATTGAGAGTCCTAGAATGGGCCCATATTCTTCAGTAATGGAGAAATCTACAACCTTCAAACAAAAGACATACAGATAGTAATTGCTGACAGTGCCCAAATGAAACAGCTGAGTCCTTGCACTACAATGGAGTCCACAATTAGCAAGCCCTTGTACACAAATTCCAATCCAACCACCATAAGATGAATTATAATTGGGTCTTAACCAGTCATGACAATCTCATTGCTTTAGCCAGTGATTGGGCTAGTGGAGGCCATATGGCACTGTGATGGAAGTCTGCTGTTTGGTACCATCTAAACAATATTTGACTTTTCAGATTAAAGAGAACAGGATTGGCCAGCATGGACCTTCACTCATTTCCTTTCTCTTTTTTCCAACATAGAAAGCAAATATGATGCTAGCAGTTATCTTTTCTTAATGAGTTGATGCAAATGAAGGAAAGTCCAATGTATGGCTCTGGTCATCTTTGAGCCTCCGACTACATTTCTTGTTACATGAGAAGAATCCTAATTTTCATATTCATATTTGTGAGTAGTCTGAATGTATTCCTAATAATAATACAGTATCTTCCCATTAAGAATTATAGAAGAAAAAGAAAAAAACAGAGGGGAGGGTATTAAAAACAAATTTCAGAACTAAAGTACAGAGATTTGCAGATTGAAAGAGGTCATTAAATACCCCAAATAATGAAAACAATTAAACTTTACTAAGCCATATCACCAGAAATTTCAGAACACTAGGTGTATTTTAAAAGCTCTAAAAGCTAACAGAAAGAAATAATAAAATCAGCCACATACTAAACACCAAGAATCATGACAGTGTTAGACTTCTTCACAACACTGAAAGCTGGAACACAATGAAGCAATGCATTTAAACTTCTAGAGGCAATTATTTCTACTGTAGAATCTCGTACTCAGCCAACCTGGAGAAAAAGTGTAAAGGAGAACAAAATTATTTTCCTACATACGTAGTCTCATTATTTTTCTTATTCGTGCAACCTTCTCAGGAAACTCCAAAGGGAGGGGGAGTATGCTCCACCAAAGCAAGAGTGCACTGAGAGAAAAGATATGGGAATATAGTCTTTGACATGGGAGACAGGCAAAGGAATTCACCAGCATGATAATGAAAAGTCCCCGGATGAGAGAGCATGTCAGTAGATCTAAGTGCCACTCATCCATACTGCAGCAGAAAAACAGAAGACTCCAAGATGAATGTCCCCCAAAGGGAAACCACTGGTGTTTAGCGAGAGAAATTTTACTGTTCTTATGGAGAGTTTAAAAAAAAATTAACAGTAAAGACAGAGCCAATTTGTCAGACAAAAAATAAAATAAGTCATTTATTAAGCAGAAAACAAAAAAATATGTGCAAGCAAAGAATTATAATAATAATTGCACATTGTGTCTGCCTTGTTAATAATAATTATAAGTCATAGTGATAGGAACCATGAACATTTACCTAAGAATCATGATTTAGGTATTTTGGGAAAATGGAGAGAGAGGTGGTAGAGAACTAAATTCTCATCTACTATAAGAATCATAGATATCTAAAATTTTAAAAAGAAACAATGTGACACTATTATTTTAAAATATGAGGTAAATTCCTAAAAAAAAAATGACTGCAAGATTTTTAAACCAGGGATAAAAAAGGACAGTACAAAAGATCTCTCTTTTTTCTCATCTGAAAATTTAACTTTTAAGAGAATGTACATTTTATTTCAATGCAAATTAAACTAAAATATTTATCCATAAAATTTTGAAGAAAGCATTAAAATAGGTCTTCTAAAGTTACAACAAAGGAACTCAAGGAAAAAAAAATGACCATTTAATGATTTGTTTCTATGATCTGGTTTTTTCTATTTGTTTGTTTCCATGGTTTTTGAGTAAATATTTCTGTATAGTCTGAAATGGTCCAGCTAAAACCCACTACAAAAACTAGGTGTTTTGAAACATGAGAAAGGTTTTTGACAGGGGAATCTAAGCATCATAGGAGAAAAATTTGCTGGAAAATACCTAAAAAATTTAGTAATTTGTATAATAACCTTTCATTTGGCTTATGCATTTTCTTTCTTTGGAATACAAAATTATAGTCTTTCAATTAAAGAAAAACTTTTAACCAAGGAACAATCTTCACTCTTGTATTAATAATTTTAACAATTTGACAATAATAATTCTGTAAACCTTATGAGCCCTCATATGAAATATTATTTTTCTGGGAAAAGCTCTTTACAGAAATTTAGATATGAATTTGAAATATAATGATCATTCATATTTTTTACAATATAATATTGGAGTTATGAGTTTATATTAGATCTTATGATCACATTTTAAAATAAAATTATATTTTTAAAAAAGGATTAAATATATATTTGTGTGTGCATGGGTGGGTGGGTGGGGGTGAATATATATGTGAACAAGCAAAATAATTTCTAAAGTTGCTCTTTCAGTTTTAATGAAAAAAAAGACAACTAGATAAGTGTGCCAGGCTATATAGTTCCATGTGAGTCAGAATTAACCTTTTAGAGAGTTTTTGCTTTGAATTAATTTATGTATGGTTTCCTCTTCTTTTTCCCTTTTCTTTTCTTCTTTCTTTCTTTTTATCCCCATGCAGTCAGACATTAATTCCGTGAAAAAGTTATGTTCAATAATAAATTCATGAATACAGCAACTTTATTAATTATCTCAGTTCACCACCTTAATAGAGACTTGGTCGATAATCCTGGATTTATCTCTCTCGGAAAAAGCAATTTCTTGTTCAAAAGAACCCTTATAAGAATTCATCCCAATAAGCCAGATTATCCTTCTAAATAGTTCTATATAAGAGTTTGGTATCTTTGTGAGAATTGTTCTCTCACCCGGGAGAGTTTTCTTCTAGTCTACCTAGCAAATCTTAATCGTTTTTTAAATATGGTCTGGCATCAGCTCACCTGACATTAGATGGCTTCTCTTAACTATCTTCACTTTCCAAGTCTTCTTATTAACCAGCATGCCCCTTGCTCTGTAAAATGCCCACAGCACAATCAGAGCAGCCTTCCCTGGGGTGTCCTATCATCTTAGCATGTGCTCACTTCAAACTGCTTGGACCAGGATATGTGTTGTTGTACTCATACAATTTAATTAAAGCTTACACAAACCAAGAAAATGTACATAGGCAGAAGACATAGTCTTCTGAAAATTCATTTTGAATGCTCTTTTGAGAAGACTCAGTGAAGGTCAGTCTTCAAATACATAAAAAAAAATGTGAAAACTAAATAGGCAAAATAAGTGCGAATTTGGGGAAAATAATAAAAAATCTAGAGGAGTAGGAACTTGGGTGCCTCATAAGTCTTTTTGGGTACACTGCTATGTAGTAAATACATTAAAATGAAATGGTCAAAAATTTTTTATAAACATGGTTTAAACAAGAAGGATTTCTCAGTTTTCCCATTTGTGGGCATAGACACACAAAAAGACTTGGCCTTTTCTCAGAAGATTGACAAAAATAACAACAATAAAAAAACTGATGTTTTATTTTGAATAAAATGCCTAAATTTGTATGTATTCTTATAGCTACCCACTTCGACTAAACTCTGATTAATCAACTGTCCTTTATAACATATAATAAAAAAAAGGGCTTCTATTATAAGCACTTTCTTATCTGTAGCACTTTTGTTCTTTAATAAACTAAACATTTATTCAATATAGTCAATGCTTTAGGCACTAGGCTAAGTTCTAAGAATATAGCTGTGAAAAAGGAAAATGTGGTGCTGCCTTCATTGGGTTTAAATTGTTCATTGTTGTATTATCTTTTACATCTTATTAAACAATAATATAAATGTGTTTACATAGCTGTTTTCCTTGCTATTTGACAACTACCTAAAAGTCAGAAATGTAATTTCAATTTTTGTATTTTCAGTGCCTTACAAAGTATCTAGGATTTAGTAAAAACTAAATAAAAATTGATTGATCTGAATTTATAAATAAAGCCCAAAATGTTATTTTATCTGAAAGTTCTAATATCTATTGACTCATAGAGATCGATATTGTAACTTATAATTTGTAGATTTACTTACTGGACAAACCAATGGCTACAATTGGAACACAGGTGTAGCAATGATTTTTTAATGAAAAAAATGACTGCACAATTGCACGATTACTTATTAAATGGGACATTATTCACCTAAGGAAGTACTTAACACAGCAAGCATTACTTTCAGAGATTTTCACTATAGTTAGTTCTCAGCAGGTCTCTGGCACAAAAGTTCAGCAAGGAAATAACCTCACAGTGATGCAAGTGCCGTTTAATGAATTTTTTTGCACAAAGGATGAAAAGATGAGTCAGAGTAACAATTCATTTCTAGTTGTCGGGTGGAGTTTAAACTGTAATTCTTCAAATGTTGCTGTGTTCCCCCACAGCACTTAACACTTTAATCCTGTAATAACAGACTGGAATATCTGACATAAGGAATACTCAGAACAGCTTGCATTTTAACAATTTTTTTTTTTTTTTGGCTAAAAAGAGCTCTTTATTTTCATCCAGCAGAAAAATTAATGAGAAGTCATATATGAAAATTTAATCAATATCATTGAGGATTCCATCTGAAAATCTAAATGATCCTTTCTGACTCTGTGATGGAATCTGATTTTAGTTTCCAGGATTTGTTGCCCAAATGACTACAGTCGTCCAAATATCCTCAAGTATATCTGCTCTGTCATCTGGTTTAAACGTCCGTCTTTGATGTTTCTGTTGATCCATGGATGTCAAGATTTCTTTACCAGATGGTGGAGTTTCACACTTCCAGTTTCTCAATATAACTGGAACAGATATCTGGGTAACGTGCAGTCATAATTTACTAAAAGTACAGCCTCTTTATTGTGTTGTTTTCTTGAGAAATTTAAAAATGCAGAAAAATACAAATAACACATATCGAGTATCTATGAACCTACCACCCAATATTGAAAGTTGTTAACATTTTTGACATATTTGATTCAAATCTTTTTAAAAAAGTAAACATAATGAAGTATAAAGAAAAATAATGAAGTCTCTTTGCTCTCTATTGCCACTGTGAATTTTCTCTTTTTCAAAGGTACTTTCCCTAAAGTTAGCCCTTGTCATAAATTTAGTACATATCTTCTAGTCCATAAAAATAATTACATACACCTATTTCCTTCCAGGAGCGTAAAAGAGCATTGCTTTGTACAATTTTTTAAAATTAATGTAGATAGCATATCATTCTTTGTTTTGATATTCAAAATTACACACTTTGGATAAGGCACATCTAAGTATATAAATTCCTTTCAGTGACTTTGTGATATTCTGTTATGTCAATATTTATCTAACCATTCGCTCTTGGTGGACTATTGGATAGTTTCTATTTTTTCACCATCATAACTTCCTGTAACTAGTCACAAACTTTTTTGTGCACAGAAGCAACTTTCCCTGGACCAGTGGTACTTAAAGTGTGGTTCGCAAACTGGCTGTCTTTCCACAAATGATCATAGTCCATGACAAGATAAGGAGTCTGCGACAAAACAGGTCCGCTCTGTAACAAAGCATATTTTCATAGCAGGATTTTTCCAGGAAGGCTCTTTATTTAATTGTGGATTGAGTGGAACTGCTCCAGATCACACACATGAATGTGGAATTTCTGGGTTAAAGTATGTGACTCTTCATTTTACTGTGTACTACAAAATTGCTTTCCACAGAGATTGTCCCAACTTATTTATCCATAAAACTTCTCATTTTTTCCCACATTCTTACCCAATTAAAAAAATTAGTTTATTATAGCTTATTGGTGTAATTCATATACCATACAATATACCCATTAGACTATACAAGTCAATGGTTGTTATTTATTCAAAGTTGTGCATCTATTACCATGATTTTAGAACATTTCACCCCCCTAAAACCCTACACACGTTAGCCCTCACCTCCTCGTCCAATCTTCTCATCCCCCGTGCCTAGGCAACTACTAATCTACTTTCTGTCTCTACAGATTTCCCTATTCTGGACATTTCATAGACATAGAACCATACAATATGTGATCTTTTGTGACTGCCTTCTTTCAGTTTGCATAATATTTTCAAAATTCATCCATGTCATAGTACGTATCAATATTTTGCTCCTTTTGGGGGTGGAATAATATTCCATTGGGAGCTCAGCTGGCCCCACCTTGCCAGGGGATGTGACACAGAGGCCCAACACAACATGTCCCCCTGGGGCCAGCTGTGTCTTTAATACAATGCCAATGCTGGCAAAGAAAGCTACTGAGGCTGGGAAATCCTCAGGAGTAGTCAGCCCTAGGGATTCAGAGATGAGGCAGCTAGTGCTCCAGTATTGGGACCACCTGAGAGCCACCAGAGGCTGGTGGGCACTCTGCAAATGCTCTACAAAACTCCGCCAGGCCTCCAATTTCTATGTGTAAACAAAGTGGGGATTCACTGACTGGGTCCCTGGAGTCCAAAATGTGCCCAAGCAACATGGACCCTGGGTGGAAAAAGCATGGGGGCCTGTCCTGGACACCAGTCTCCTGGGCTTGGAGCACATGACCAGGCAGCGGGCCAGAGAAGCTTCATCTCCAAGGACCAGGCGGCGGAGCCCCAGTGATAGAAGGGGACGCTGGGGCTCGATTCACTTCCGCCTGAAGTGCTGCTGGCCACCCTGTGGCCCAGTGAGGAGTATTCGGCCAGTCGCCTTACCTCTCCTTTCGTCTCTGCCCAACTGGATGCACTCACAGTGTGACCTTCGAGAGGTCAGCTTGGGACCCAGCCATACCATGAGAGGTGCCCCTGAGGCTCCTGGTTCAGACCTCTGGGAAGCTGCTAAGGTTGGGGAGTGGGTCACTTCAGGCCCAGCGTGTCACCCAGACCGCCTGTAAAAACTGTCTGGCTCCTGTGGCAACCTTCAAGACCCCATATGCCTGACTATACTGGCAGCTGTCTTCCTAGGAAGGAGGCTAGGACAGGGTGTCCCCAGTGTCTTGACTTCTGACCTCATATGTTTTCCCACAAAAACAAGAATTTAGCCTGTGGTTCAGGGCAGCTGTTTGCACCAATGTTGGCTTTCAGGAGTATGGCTTTGTCTCCATTCAGGAGTCCTTCGTGGGTAGCCCAGGCACCTGGCCTGGCCACCCAGAGTGTTATTTCTCTTTCAACATAGGCCCTAGTTCTAATAACAGACTTCAGAAACACTTTAAAAAAGTTTTATTGAGATATAATTTCACATACCACACAGTTCACCATTTAAAGTGTATAATCAGTGGTTTTTAATATATTCACAGATACGCAACTGTCACCACAGTCAATTTTAGAACACTTTATCAGCTGAAAAAGAAACCCCTGAAACCCCTGCCCTTTAGCTCTAACTCTCCCATCCCCTCCCTAGCCCTAAGTAACTACTAATCTTTCTATCTGTATAAATTTTCCTATTCTGGACTTTCATGTGAATGGAATCATACAATATGTGGTATTTAGTGACTCACTTTTGCACTTGGCACAATGCTTTCAGAGTTCATCCAAGTTATAGTACATAACTACTTTATTCTTTTTTGTGGCCAAATTCATTGTATGAATATACCACATTTTGTTTATTCATCCATCCATTAACAGACATTTGGCTTGTTTCCACTTTTTGATTATTAGGAATATTGCTGCTATAAGCATTAGTATACAAAAATATTCCATTGTATGGGTATTCCACATTTAGTTTATCTATTTATTAGTTGATGGACATGGGCTGTTTTCACCTTCTTGGTTATGAAAAATGCTGCTATGAACATTTGTGTACAGATTTCGAGTGAATATATGTATTCACTTCTCTTCGGTATATATCTAGGAATAGAATTGCTGGGTCAAAAAATAAGGCTGTGCTTAATCTTTTGGGAAATGGTCAAACTGTTTTCCAAAGTGTTTTTACCATTTTACATTCCCACAAGTAGTGTATAAGTTGTAAGTGTATATGTTTTATTCTGATATCTCCAATACGTGTTATTAACCTTTCTATTATATCCATCCTAAAGGGCGTGAAGCAGTACCTCAATGTGATTTTGATTTGCTTTTTTTTTAATGACTAATAAAGCTGAGCATTTTTCATGTGCTTATTGGTTATTGGTTATCTTCTTTGGAAAAATGTCTATTCATATCCTTTACACGTTATTTAGTATGGTTGTCTTTTTATTATTTAGTTATATGAGTTCTTTATATAATTGAGATACAAATCCATTACCCATTAAAGAATTTGCAAATTTTTTTCCAATTAATTTGTTCTATTTATGATTTTACAGTTGTAAATGAGGTATGATATACATGAGTACAGCTCAATTAATATATAAAAATATACAAAAATTAATGTGTGTTATATATGTTTGCATGTACATCCTGTTAATATAATATGTCACTGGATTGAATTTCTAATATTTTCTTAAGGCTTTTGTGACTATTTTTATGAGGAATATGGTCTGAAGTTTCCCTTTCTTATAAGCAATTTGGGCTTGTGCCAGTGTGCCAGCCTCATAAAGAGCATCTTTTTTCTGAAGAGTCTGTGAAGGATTGGTATCATTTATTTCTTAAATGATTGATAGAATTCAACAGCAAAGCCATCTGGGCCTGATAGTTTTCTATGAGAAGAATTACATTTGTATTGGATTTCATGCTGTTGAATTCTGGGTTTTATCTTCCTGTAAAAACTGTTGGACTTTGTTTAAGAAGGTGCTTGTGGACCAACAGATGATTTTGAGGCTTCCTTTTGCATTTTGTTAGGGTGGGTTTAAAACGGTCTTTCCTCCAATTCTCGCTTATTCCCACTACTAATGTTTGACTCCTCTGGTGTCTTTATCGAATGCACAGGTGTACAGCAAGGGCTCTTCACTCAGACTGGCTGGAACTGGAAGTTCTCTCACCTCTGAGCTCTGAGACTTGTTAGGATTAAAGCTCCCTAGAATTAGCTCTTTGGCCAATTCATAGCATTTTCTACAACTGCAAAACTTGCCATTCAGCCTCAGACTCCAGGGGAAACCTATGTGTCATCCTGGAGTTTTTATTCAATGTAGCACTTTCTTGTCTATTATTTTGTTCCACGAGTTCCAGATGCTTCCTTTTTCCCAAACCCCAGTCTCTGTTGCTTCACCTCTGGGAGACCACCATGCTCTTTTTTAGACTCCTCTCCCTACACTGTTACCCAGAAAGTCTCTCTGAGAAGAAAGCTGAGGCTCACCTCATGGGTTTCCTTAATCTCAAGTATCACAGCCCTGCACTGTTGTCCAATATCCAAATATAGTTGCCTCGTTCATTTTTGTCTGGTTTTCTGTTTGGTTATAGTGGGAAGATAAGCTTATTTCTAAATACTCTATTATGACTGAAGCCGAAGTTTCCACATAAAATTCAAATTAATAAGAATGCTAGCCTTTATCCAGTTAATCGAGAGAAATCCATTTTTTTTCTTCCCTGATCCCTTTCTTCTTATAGTGTGGCACTCTTACTCATCCAGGGGATTCAGGAGTGATTTCTGTCACCTGAGACAAGAACGGGAAGTGTGCTCAAAGCCTTGAAGGTCCATTCAATCCTCTCTTCTGGCTGCTGTCACTGTAATTGCTCCATGATGTTAGCATTGGAACAGGGGTTTCAGTATAGGTGATGTGTTTCTTTTTTACCACCCCTATCTCTGTATGACAAAATTATCTTTAGTAATTATCAGGAAGGAAAATGGATATATTTCATGTGAATTAAAATTTTTACTTACGAAAGAAAAATATCCACCTTTCAGTGAGCCTTTTTCACACAGAGTTCTAAATTCAAATAAAAGGCCCAAGAGATTACATGATTGATAAAATTGAAATAATGTGCTTTTGTTTCTTTGTCTTTATAATCATTGTATTATCCTTGTTTGTTTATAATTCACTGTTTTTCCAAAGGAATGTTTAGTTCCATTGAGGTTCATGATACAAACTGCTCCTGAAGCAAGCTCAAAACTTCCAAGCCCTCACAAACTTACTCTTAAAAAAATTCCTATGCAGCTAATTCTGCTTATATTGACAGCTAACTGTATAACTGGAAGATCCCTGAGTTAAATTCCGTGTGTGTGTGTGTATGTGTGTGTGTATGTGTGTGTGTGTACACACACACACAGACAAGTATACATAAATTCCAAAAGGAACTGATGTTTTTCACCAAGAAGGGGTTTATCACTGACATTGTTTAAAATCGCAGGCACATGGTGATAATATAAAGCAGTCTATCCTGCAGCTATTTTTATTATTATTTTTTAAACTGTTCACAGTCAATGCACTTCCGTATATGCCTGTAATCTGCATGGACTTCTCGCACCTCCACCCCCTTGATACTTCATCTTTAGCAACTCAGGGCAGTGCCCCCTCTTTGAGAAGCATTGTCTTAGAAGCATTATAACTGTGATCCAAGACCCCACAGTTTTGTCCCAAGCAGCCCAATCTCAGTCCTGCCCATTGCTGAGACTTCTTTGTTGCCCATGGTGCTCCACATTCCTCACTCCAGGTTGTCAGGCGTGTGAGCAGAGGGCATCTCCATCACTTCCATGAAAAAGTAAATTAGGTTCTCACCGTCCAACCTCTTAGTGCCATCACTCTCAGTTACGCAAACACACACATGCACACACACAGCAGAATCAAAAAGTATCTAGCCGGCTGAAAATAGTTCACTTAGCGCTGTCACATTCCTTTATATTCAAAGTGATTTATATTTTTTTCCAAAGTGATTAGTATTTTGTTTTTAGTAATAAATTGTCTCGTTTTGGTATCAGTGATGTGTCATAGCAGGAATAGGAAATTTTCTAGCTCCCTGTGTTTTAAAACAGCCTAAATATAGAAGCTCTGCTCCTTGAAGTTTGATTAGACCTCACCAATAAATCATCTTGCCTAGAGCCTTTTGGTGGGGGAATATTTAATTACATATTTTTAATAAAATAACAATAAGCGTAGTTTTTTCACATATGCCACTTATATAGCATTCAACTGATGCGGAAAAGGCAAAGATGAAAGTAGAATACTCATATCCTATTATTTATGAATAATCATTAACAGTTGGACTTTCATACAAACATATTTTTTCAAAAAATGGGATAAATGTAATTTATCTGAATATTATAGAAGAAATATAAATGGAAGTAAAATGAATGAGATCCTTTAATACTAGCAAATATTTTTTCAGTCCATGAGAGATTTTCCAACAAAAGATCCCTCTAAAATTAAGGAAAGATATTAAATAAGTGTGGAATCATTTTCTCTCATTAAATACATAATGTAATTTTAGGCTATCAGCTAATTACCTTCAGGGCTCAGTAAGTGCATTAGCAATTTTATTCTTCCTCTTATTGTCAGATATTCATATTCTGTAACCACAATCACCAAAGTTGTTTATTATTTGTTTTATATAGATAAATTCAGTGGTGACCATCAGTGCAATGTCTTCATTTCTAAGATCTTTGTTTTGCATGATTAAATAATTTGCTGTAGAGGGTTCACACTGCATCTTGTATGTGTGCCTGAGTGTTTCCTTCATACCAGAAAGCAGGGCAGGCTTCATTAGAATGCATTCTGTGCGACTGCACAGGGTCCCACCCTGAGAAGGACCTTGTGCTTGGTTTAATGTTCTACTGTCACCGTCTTGAAGTTCTTAATATTCTTTTAGATAAGGAGAATTACATTTCCATTTTTCTTTAGATTCTCCCCTCCCCAAATCATGTAGCTGGTTGTGCTTGAAAGACCAGTGTTTGGGGATACTAAGTTCTCAATTACTCTTTCTTTCAGAACATAGCACCAATGTCTCTGGCATTCAACATCACTGTAGAGTTGGAGTCCAGCCTGACAGCTTTCTCTATTTAAGTGATATAATATTCCTACCCGGATGCCTAAAGAAATCCTTCTTCTTTGAAGTTCAACTGTTAAGTTTCCTTTATTACAGTTTATTGGAACACAATATGCTCCTGCTTCAATCTGCAGATCTCTTCCAGAGAATGATCTTATATAATATATTTTGGGTTTTTTTTTTTTTTTAGAAAGTAAAGAGGCAGACCTGGAAATTTAAGTGCTCTTTATTAAGTTGTTCTCCCTTTGGCACACAAACTTCCAGCAGCAACAGTGAAGAGGAGTCTCAGACCCTCTTCCTCCAGGAGCAAAAGGAGAGAGCCCTTACTTTAAAAGGCAAAACCAAACCAAACCCTGACTGCAAATCCCTCTCCAACTAATTATAGTAAAACTGCTTGAGAAAGCAGTCCATTATTCAGGATCCCAGCTTGGGAGGGGTGGTGGCTTCCTACTGTTGCTAATCTCTTGGCTCAACAACACCACCCATCTGTCATTGCAACTTCCATCACACGTGTAACAAATTTCTTGCTCTAAACCCCATTTTTAAAAGACTTAACATGGTTTCTGTTTCCTTGGTTGATTCCTGACTGACAGTATGTGGGTGAATATTTTAGTAATATCCATTAGATTGCAGTTATTGGTTGTTTGTTTAAATTCTGTATATCTCTCCTGATTTTATTTGTCAGCCTGGTCTATCAATTATTCGAGAGTTGAAAAGTTGCCCACCATATTGGCAAGTTTATTAATTTCTCCTATAGTTGTCTTTATTATTATTATTTATTATTTTATTATGTATTATTAGTTCTGTAAATTTTATTGTTCAGTGTATACAAGATTTAAATTATTATATTTTTCAAGTTGGAACTCAAATCAACTTTTGCTCTGTGAATTGCGAGAGCCCTTCTGTGTTAAAGTGGCCAGAAGGCTTCAATGGGGGAAAAGTGTGGTTTTAGTTTGCACATTTCTTTTCTCTGTGTAATATTTTTTTTCTATGGTTTATACGCCCTTCTGATTGAGTCGGCATTTTCTTCCAAACATTGTTCCAAGTTTCTGGTTCTCTAGTTTCACAATTTTTCCCCTAGCAAGGTAATAGATGTGTTCTTTTCCTGTGTGTGTGTGTGCACACGTGTGTTTGATACATATATATTTCTGTTTCAATGGAATGAATAAAATAGCTTTAAAGGTTTTTTCTTCCTTCAACTGTTTTTATGACATTGAAATAATCTGTTTAAAAGCATTGGCTGCTAAAGTCATCAGGGCTTAGTCTCTTTGGAAGTAATTCTTTTATAACTTTCACTTTTTAATAGTTATAATTTTTCCAGATTTTCCATTTTTTCTCGTCATTTTGATAATTTATATTTTCCATAAAACTGAACTTTTATCAAGATTTTTTAATCTACTAGTACTAGCATTCTTTTTATTCTAATTCTAATTTAATTTAAATAATTCAAAATTCCTCCTTAGTAGTCACAGATATTAACTCCTCCTTAGTTTAATTTCTTTATGTGCTCTGCTCTATCTAAAGGGAGCCAGTCATTTATTACTTTTACTGAAACTTTTCTTTTTTTTTTATAATTAAGTAAATAATTTAAAATTAAATTTTATAAAATGTTATTTTATTTATTTTAAACACATTAGCAAAACATGTTTATTTTATGTGTCACATGAAAAATACAAGATGCATAAAGAAAAAGTTAATACTCTTCCCCTCATTCCACCCTTCGCTGCCCTGAGATAATGATAACAGGCTGGTGTTATTATATTCCAGTTCTGTTCTGAATGCTTATGCAAACACAAACGCACATACCGATTTTTTTTTTACTGTTTTGCTTTCTGTTTACACACAAAAAAAGGGAGACACTATACACAGTACTCTTTAACTTCCAGTTTTTAATATTAAGGTGCATTGGACACCCCTTCCAGTAGGTAAGCTTGCTCAGACATGGGTTATAGTGCTATTGGCTGAGTTCGATGTTAACGACTCAGTAATATTTATTAAATAAGGTGTCTTTAAACAAAAACACAAATCAAATGGGTATGTATTAATCAGTTAAAAATGTGACCACAGGCTTGCAGGAATCTACCCCTGTATTTCTCCTAGAAATTTCCCTTAGAAGCAATGATTCAGTATTCACTAATTCAGTGTTCATGGTGACTTTATTCAACATAACTACCATAAAAAGCAAGAATTTATTGTTTTTCAGAGAGGTGCAGATTTTGAGAACAAATGTGTGTCAGTCAAATCATTTTTAGTTCTATTCAAACAAAATAGATAAAATAAGGTCTGGCTAGCTACACTTTCTTCAAAATCGCACACACACTCCCCCACTGATAACCACATTGGTGTTTTAATATTAAGTAAGAACTGTCATTGTCTCTTTTCTACTGTACAGTCCTAGAAGAGGAACATTGGGCTTCTGGAGGCAAATTTTCTTTTTTGAAATTATTTTAAAATTTTATTTATTTATTTTTAACATTTTATTTATTTATTTTTTAATTTTTCCTCCTCCCCACTCTCTCCCTTTCCCTTCTGCAACCACTAGTCTATTGTCCGTGTTCATGAGTCTCTGTTTTTTCTGTTCATTTGTTGCTTTTAGGTATATATCCCACATATAAGTGATATCATGTGATTTTCAACCTTTTCTGTCTGGCTTATTTTGTTTAGTATAATTATTAGAGGAGACGCATTTTCAAGTGAGACTGTGAGGGCAGTTAGAATTTAGATTTTTAAAGATACCTTAAAAAAATTATGTTCTACAAATAGCCATCCAATATGGATCAATTTCATGAATCATTTTTTTCTATTTTATTGAGGTTGAAAGTACAAATAATCAAAAAAGAATGTTTTGGATCTATTTTCTATTAAACAGTCAGTATACTGAATACATATCTGGCAAATAATCCAGCAAGTCAACACAGAGCTAAAACGATCACATTTGGAGTAGGAAGAGGGAGGCTATCTCTGCTTTCATGAACATTGCAGTAATAGTCATTACTAAGAAGCTGAATCCAGCTATCCAAAGTTCTCTGCTTTCTTTTAAGTGCATATATCTTTCATTATGTTAGGAGGCATTAATAAAACATGGGAGGAAAATGAGAGTGTTTCATTATTTCTTTAATATGCAAATACAACAATTACTGTATGTTAACTCTGATGTGTCCCAGGTCAATTCAAAATGTGAGTGCTCTTGTCTAAATAATACTAACAATAACTTAAAAGATGCCATAGGTAACTTTTCAAATGATAAACACAGGTTAGGTTTTGAGCTTGTTTTTATACTTAAACTTTTTGTTTCTATTATAAGAATGAAATTCTCAGTTTAGATAGATCAGATGTATAGTTAGTATTACTGTTAATTGTTAAACTTGAGAATTTAATTAAGACATTTGTGGTCTTCCATAATCCAGCCCCATCCTTGCATCTCTGTACCACCCTTCTAATCACTTCCAGTTCCTTTCCCTTCCCGTCCTACCTCCTACCACCACCTATTACCAAATATTCTCTAGCTTTCAACTTATTATCTTACCTAGAATGTCTTCCTTCTATGTTGGCCTTCTAAATTTCATCTACTTCCAAAGCATTCCAAGAGCCAAATGAATTTGTTTTCTCCCTTCCCTGACTATGAAATTGCACCTAAAATTAATCCTATAATTTTATTCTGAAAAATAACATTTCACTTTGTGTGTGTGTGTGTGTGTATGTGTGTATGTGCATGCTTAATACACTTATATACTTTCACCTATATAAGTTCTGCCTGCCCAGTAGGACTTTTTGAGAACAGGCTTCTTGTCATATTTATTTCTGTTTTCCTGAGCATTAAAGTACATACGTTTTCAACAATCTCCTATGAGTTGACTTGTATTTCTTAATGGATATGACTACAAATCAGTATGGGAGATTGGACTAAAGATGAAAGGAGACTTTCTAGGTGGAAATGAGAATGAAACAAGAGATTAAATACAAAAAAGAACTTTACTTAAATTATTTTAAAATAATAATGATGTGATTCCTTTTATAATCACCTCTCCCAATTTTCCTACTTCTGTCCTACACTACAGCCAAACTGAACATTGCACCAAATTCTATTTCCATCCTCTGTGCCTTTTCATGGTCTCAGGCCTTTGCCTAGTCACATCACACTGGCTCAAATCCCTGTCTCACTACTTAAGAGCTGCAGGACCTAAGACATGTTTCATAACCTCTCCAAGTCCCTGTTTTATTTCTCTGAAGAACAGGAATGATAATAGTACCTCTAGCATAGAATTTCTGGAAATATCAATAGCTGTTAACTATGCAGAAGACCCCACTTCTACCATTCTTTAAGGCAGTGTTTACCAAATTGTAAGCAACAACCCCCTAGTTGTGAAATGAACTTCATAAGTTCCGATCATGGTTTTTGGTTCAATAAAAATAAGTGGCATGTGGCAGAATTGAATAGAATAGGACATAAGAGAGTATATTGGCCCATAATAAGAGAAAATATCTCTTTGTGAAAATTTTATTTCATGCATAAGAATGTGTGTACTACACTATAATATGAAATGTAATTCTCACTGAAGGTTCAGGAAGAAACAGTTTAAAAAACACTTTTAACATCAATTTAAATTGCATGTCATTCATGAAATCTCCCTGATTATGTCACCCAGGATGAATTTTCCCCCTTTGATCTTTTTGAACTGTTTTGCAGCGACATCCTAGGGATGCTTTCGTAAGTATCTCATGTTTTACAGTAGATTTGTTCATCTCTGCATACTTGGCAGAGTTCTTAGCATATTTACTTAACATTATAACTGCCAAATACATATTTTGTTAATAGATGACTAAGATTTACCATATTCTGGAGGCAACAAATTGACAAGGAAAACCTGGAAGCAAAACTCGAGACAAAAAATTTAGGAATTTAAGTTCAATCAGAGGGGAAAAAATCCTGTATCTACTTATTTCTTTTGATGAGGCATACTCATGCCCCCCTACTGAGTAAAACATATCAAACTTTTAGAAAAGGAATTTTGTTATTAGATAAAGCATTTCTCTATTAATCTACATAGGGCAGGACTTCTTAACCTGGGCTTAATGTGTTAGCTTTAGGAGTACATAAATTATCTAAAATTCTCCATAACTCTGTTATGAGTACACACACACACACACACACACACACACACACACACCCTGGAGTGCAAGAGAGTCCAAACTTTATATTTTCTACGAAGGTGTTCCATGATCCAAGAAACCACAAATATAAATCTATGCATCCTTATCAGTAAAAAAGAACTTCCCAACTATCTACAGTTTCCTTTAGCTTCAACCCTCTTTTCCATTATCTTAAAAAATCATCCAGCGAGGGTTAATGATCCAGATTCTCTCCCTGGTCCAAAGGGCACCTTCTGCTATTACATTAGGTGTGGAGGGAAGCATGATGACACCTTCGGGCCATTAGGAAATTATTTAGTCACTGATCTCTCTGGTGCTGCTCCCTTTAGTCATCTCTTATTGACTTTCCGCAGCAATAAATCACCTGTTTGCTCGGTGTCTGGACAATTCGCAGAATATGTGATCATCACGCCTAATCGTCTCCCTCCGGTTTTATGGAAACCTGACGGGTGGTGCACCATGTCACTAACATTCAGTTTGCTTTCAATCTTTCAGCTCGAAAATAGACAAGCACAAGGAAAGCCTCTGCGATTAATGGCTATCTGGGACCTCCCACATAATGGGCTCCCTAGGCAGGGGAGTTAAGAGTAGCTGTGCTCAGAACAATTTGCAGACTAATGCATCCAGTGTTTAAGTGGAATTTAATGTCTGCACTTTTGTTTGCAGCAATGCGTATTCACTCTCGCCAATTAGACTTCTTCCAGCACACTACCCAGAATTAGCAGGAGGGCCGGAGTAGCTGTCAGGGGAATGTCAACACTGTGGGTGTTTAAAGAGCTACTCCTCTTCACCTTGAAGTTCATCCTCTCTCCTTCATACTAATTTCTACCATTAAAACTGACCTTGCTTTCCAGGGATGAGATTCCAGGGCCCTGGAGAACCTGACCTAAGGTTTAAAAACCAAGTAAAGATTTCCAGCCAATCAAGGAGTATCACAGACAAATTACCCTCTGATTTTTCTGGGGCAAAGCGCGTCACCTCTGTAAGGCAACACTGAGATGCCATTTCAGGAGTTCTCTGAAGCTGCTCTTTCAGGCCCTCAAGCCATCAGCTGGAAGTCCAGGTTGGATGCTAATTCAGGAACGTTAGCCTCTCCCGGGAGCAATTACTGCATTCTGGCCAGTTAAAGAAACAGTTGATTTCTGATTTTTATTTTCTCTTGCATGGGACTAAAAGCCTGAAACACTAATCTCTTCAAATGCAACTACTCCTCTGCCTTAATTGAGCATTTATCTCATGGGCAAAGTTTAGTGGTGAAATCAAATCACTTGAAAGGTGACTCTTTTTGGAGGAGAGCATCTTAGAACAGTGATGATCTCCACTATCCATTATCCACTTAAAGTGCAGTTTTCAATTCTTGGCTGAGTTTCCATTTTCCCCCACTTTCCACAATACTTCATGCTGTTTTACTTTCTGCAGCAGCAGCCTGGGCACATCCGAACGTGGCTGCTTTTCTTCTTTGCCACCCAGATAAGCAGAATATTCATTGTCACATGCTTCCTGGTGAACCAAAAACACAGCAGGGGGTATCCATTTATCAATGGCCTCCACTTGACCAATGGTCAGTTGGCAAAGTGGTGTTACCAGGGCCTTGATTTTTCATACAAACAGGAAAGGAGGTCTAAAATTCCCATCCCTCTTCTCAGCCCTCAGCAGAAAGTCTTGTCTCTCTTACTGCCCAATGGTCTGTTTTGCTGTGAGCTGAGTAAACTTCCATCTGACCTGGCAATTTTCATCATCGTGGTACAATGATGAAGGAAGGTTTTTGGCAGATACCTGTTCTTTCTGTTTTTCAGCTCTTAGCATTCACTTCGAAAACTTAGCAAGCCTATTTTTACTTCTCAGTTGAGATAGTGATAATCAATGCTTGATTTTGTGAGGTTTGCACTTCCACAACACCACCACCCTGGGAGACTCCTTGCCTGTCTTGGGCAGAATGAAGCAGAGCTCAGAGCCTTGCCTACCCCCTCCATAGCCCTCAGGCTCAACAAAGAGCAGAGAGGGCCTGAGGACCAGTCCCATATTGTTCACTGGTCCCGCTTGTTTAGCGCACCACAGGGAGCCCACATATGGCATGTCTTTCTCCAACACCTGGACCCCCACCTTCATGACACCCCTGAGCTGACCTCATCACAGACCATTGTCCTCCAGTATTCCCTCTGAACAGGCCACTCAGTAGTAAAAGCCACTGTGTCTTCAGTCTCTTGCTCTAAGGAGATGAAGCAAGGTCTGCCCTAAGATGAATGCTCCTGGAAGACCCCTCTGGTGGTTTCCTCCCTCTCAGCACTCGCAGTACTGGGCCTGAGTCTCTCCTGTCAGACCATTTCCCCTCTTTATCTTTAAAGCCAATGCATCAGACTCTTCCACCACTTCTTCCACCTGGTGAAATTTCTTTGTACAGTGACCTTGCCCTCTTCTCTCATAGAAGGCTGTAGCATTGGGTCCATTCACTGAGTCTTGCAATAGTTCTTAATAAGTCAATATAAATCACTTTCGCAGCCCTCCATTGTCTCAGCTCTCCAGCTTCCTCTTCTCTGGTGGCCTTGTCCTTTACCTGCCCTTAGCCCTCTACTCTCCTAGTAAAACTCTAGGCCTTGGCATTACTAAATGCTGCCTCCCTTCCTGACATTAATTTCACCACCTCACTTTAAGGTCACCACCTCTAGTGATTGCCAGCTTACCCTTCATACACCTCAATTCAAAAATGTATTCTATCCACCAGAATTTGCAATCTGTTGGTCCTCTGTTTTACTCCCCTCCATCCCCTCAGAGCATCATCGACCTCCTTTCCCAGCTTAACTTCCACAGTCCATCATATATGCTTTGCACATACCCTTAGCTCCCCCTTTTCTCTCTCCTTTGCCATAGTTATTTGGGAGAGCCCAGCAAACAGTCCTGTAAGAATTGTAGAAAATTTGCAATGTGAAACCGTATTTACAGTATTGTGACTTTATTTTTGACTACCTACAGTAGTTCCAAGTGTTTAAATATTTATTATTTGGTCTTTACAACCCACTTCCTTCCACATACTCAGTCCTTGAAGATGATCAATCAAATACCTTATTGCATTGATACAAAGAATAGCTCTGTGTGCTTTCAGTGTCAGACTGGGGCATATAACAGTCTGATAGAACTGATAATCACAAAAGTTAGTTTTATTGCCCTGTTGGACATTGAATGGTTTTGTCTCTAAATTAAATGCTTATTTTTCTACTTTTGCACATTTGAATTATTTCCACTTTGGGATTATTATGAATATTGTTGTAATGGAGATTTTTACAAATTCTTTTTTTATATATGTAAAAGCATGTATAGGAGTGGAAATTGCTGGGTCTATAGGATGTGCCCATATTAAGCTTTAGTAAGAACTGACAAAAAGCACATTATTAATTTATACCACAATCCACAATGTACACTCTCTTACCAACACTTGGTAATGCTGGGTTATTCAGTTATCATAGCCTATCTGCTAGGTATATAGTAGCATCTTATTTTAGTTTTAACTTGCGTATTCCTGATGGCTAATGATGTTGAATATCTTTTTATATGCTTACTGGCCTTTTGGATACCCTTTTCTAATGAAATGCCCATGCAAATCTTTAGTTCATGTTTTGTTTGAGTCGTCTGTGAATTTCTTATTAATATGTAGAAGTGTTTAAATATTTGGGATATGAGTTCTCTATCATTGAAAATATTTATCTTCTCCATATTGTGGTTTGCCCTTTCACAGTTTTTCCTGTTCTTGGATAATACTTTGGAGTGTGGGATATCAGAAGATGAAAGTCCTAAATAATACACGTAGAAAGACTATGCCAGCAGATACCAAAACATCTGTTCAATTTAGGGCAAAAAATATGTTAATTTGATAGTTTGATATCATGTTGACCAACTAAATGAATGATGTTTTTGACATTTTGACGAAGATGGTTCAGTTGCCAATTGGGTTTTGGCATTATGAAAACAGCAAAGACTGAACACAAAACTCTACTTAGAAGAAGAGAGTGATCTTGAAATTGGCTTCTGGCCCAGACTTAATTACTCCCAAAATACACCTATTAACAAAATTGGGCTTGATTTCCTTAGTCACCTCTTATTATGATTATAAATTCATCATGTTCCTGGCAGGGACCTGAATTGGGTCCATTAAGTTTCCTCTGATTCTAATATCTAATGACTCCCTGCTTCTCAATTCTAGGCAAAGCAGCTGATTAATATAAAAATTAAAATATAAATAGATTTAAAATGACCACATGCCATGACTGATAACTTTAGGTTTTGTGAAGAAAGCAAGATTGTTTTTTAAGGTCCTTTAACTCTAAGAGTTGGTATGTATATTACATGCATATATAAACACACATGTATCAAGATATATACTTATAGACATACACATACATACATATATGACACATTTTGTGTGTGTATGCATATACAAATATAAGCTTGAGAATTTATTAACAATTAGACTTCAGTCAATCTAGTTGCTTTCTTAGTTATTCAACTTTTACCATTACTAAAGCCATTTAACATTTTATAAAATTTTGAGAGCCATCTGTAATTCTATCACTCAGACATCATTAATTTTAACATATTAGGGGTATTTTTTAGTCTTTTCAAAATGTTTAATGGATAACTTTATTTAATGAAAAAAAATCTCTATTAATACATTTTTTTTCTACCTGTTACCAAATTTTGTGAAAATTTGGAGGTAGCTGTGGGATGCAGACTAGGAGTGTGCTGAAAGCTGAAGATTAATGTTACAGTTTAGCTGCAAGCAAAGAGAGAGTAAATTCAACCTTCCTCTACTTTTCAATTCTATTTAGGCCCTCGGTGAATTGGACAATGCTGACACTTTTTGGGGAGGGCCATCTGCTTTACTAGTCTAACAATTCAAATGTTAATCTCTTTCCGAAACACCCTCACAGACACACTCAGAGATAATGTTTAATTAGATATCTGTGCATCCCATGGCTTAGTCAAGCTGACTTATAAATTAACCATTATACTTAGAAAAGCTGAAGCAATCCTTTCTTCTCATCAGGACTTTGCTATCTACCATACTTTGCACTTTATACATATGCCTTTAGCCTCCCTGCTCCCTTTAATATCACTTTGGTCAATTAGATGCATAACTGCTTCTTACTATTTCATTTCTCCCGTGATTATATATTTACAGTAGGACCTTACCTCTTATTGATTCATTTAGAGTAGTACATTCTAGCTATGATGAAGTGTGGAGTTAAGACCACAGGGACTGGCAGAAACCAACCATGTCTGCAACCCTTACTTCAGCTGGTATAGGCTGTGATCTTTGGCAAGTTACTGCACTTCTCTGTCCTTCAGTCTCTTCTGGAAACTGGAGATAACATTTGTATCCACCTCACAGGGTGGTTGAGAGCATTAAATGAGTTAGTAGATGCACCAGGCTCATAGTACATATTTAATAAATATGAGCTATCCTGATTTGAACTCAACTACTATTTCTTACTTAGAAATAGTTATCGACTAACAATCAATAATGACATTTTCCTACTGATCAATGTGAAGTTACCTTGGTTTTACTGAGATTTATGATGTAAGCATACATATTATTTGAACTCTAAATAGTTAGTATGACTTTTGCATTTATTTGGTTAGAAAAATCCTAATTCACCACTTAACACCTATAATTATTTTTGAAATCCCAAATCTGCAAGGGAAAATCACTCAAAGAGAGTTTTGTAAACCACAATAACTAAGAATAAGGAAAACAAAAATTCACGTATAATTTTGCACTCACAGATGATCATAATTAATATTTTAGCGCATAAGAGTACAGGCATCTTTCTAGACATGTTGGTATTTACCATGATAATTAAAGTTTTCTGCAGCAACACACACACCCTTAAATCTCAGAGACTTAAAACATGTCTAATGTCTCAACATTCAATGTGGATTAGGCAGCCCTTTGCCACCTCACACTGCCTTCTGTTACATATGGCCGCCAATGTAAAACTTGAGAAGGAATGTGGAACACATATTGAAGGGTGCGTTTGAAGCTAAGAAGCAATGCATTGATAACTAATACAGTAGCCAGGTCTTTTTTGCAAGTTTTATTATTTTTCCTTCTGGTTGGATTCCTTCAATGGTTATATGATTTTTAGGTTTTCTGTTTCTTTTTGGGTCAGTGTTTTAGTTTAAACCTTTTCTATGCATTTGTCTATTTCATTTAAATTGTCATTTTGGGACACAAAAACACATTACAATATCCTTTTATGATCTTTTATAGTGTCTGAAGGACCTGTAGTGATATTGGTTAGTTATGCTTTTACTTCTTTGTTCTTTTTTTCTGTTTTGAAACAGCCTCATCAACAACTTATCAGTTTTATAGTCTTTGTCAAGAGACTAATATTTGGTGGGTTTCATTGTTCCTTTTTGTTGCGTGTTTGTTATTATTTTTATTCATTTCTGCTCCCAATTTTATTGCTTACTTTTCTCCACTCTTACAGGATTTTTCTTTTATTATTCTTCCAGCTATTAAGCTGAATACTCAGCTTATTAATTTGCAGCCTTTATTCATTTTTAACACATTTATTTCAAGTGATACTGTAGCAGCATTTCTTTCTACTTTAGCAGCATTGATACTTTAGCAGCATTTCTTTCTACCTTTCCGATGTTTTTTGTTTGTTTGTTGCTTTGTTTAGATATAGATTTTGTTTTTTAAAATGGTTGTATTTTGTTTTAATCCACACTGACAATAGTAAAGTAATCTATTCATATGTGGATTAACAACTACTGATATACTGGGTTCAAGCCTACCATCTAATTTTGTTTACTGGTTGTCTATCCTTTTTCATGCTTTCTCTTCTCCTTTCTTGACTTCCTTTGGAATAATTTTATTTTTTAGGATTTCATATGTTTCCTTTAGTTGTTTATAATTATTATCCCTTTTTAGCCTTTATTTTCACTCTGGAAATTGATATGTAGGTTAACTTATCAAGTATAATGTTAATTAATACTTTTATTCTCATCTTAAACAACACAAAGATTTAAAAAAAATACTTAACACTACTTATTTTCTGTCATATACTACTTCTTTCAATATTTTATTTCAACATTTTTTAAAATTCCAAAAAGCATTGATTTAAAAAATTTTTTACAGTCAAATTCACTTATAGTTACCCCCATATTTTTCACTTTCTTTGCTTTTTATCCCTTCTTACAATTCAAATCTTTCATCTGGAATCATTTTGTTCTACCTAAAGTATATGTTTTAGAATTTCCTTTAGTGCAGTGCTGATGGTAAATGCTTTCAATTTTTATTTGACTAAAAATATCCTTATTTTATCTCAGTCTTAAAAGACATTTTCAATAAGTATAGAATTCTAGCTTGCTAGTTATTTTATTTGTGTACATTGAAGGTATCAATCTAGACTTCTAAATTGCATTATTTATGCTGAGAAGTCTGTTGCCAGTAAACTGTAGCTACTTTGAGAATAATCTATCTTTATTCTCTGTTTGTAATTTTTCTCTTTCTTTGATTTTTCTGCGATTTCTCCATAATTTGTCTAGGAGTGAATTTCTTATATATCTTGTTTGAAAATCATTGGGTTTGTGGGATCTATGAACTATTGCCTTTTATGATGTTTGGGAAACTCTTAGCTATCATCTCTTTAAATAATGATTATGTCTCACTTCTTCTGTCCTCGTCTCCTGAGATCATGACTACACATATATTACACATTCCTGCTCCATCCCACACCACTAATGAGCTATTATGTACCTTCAATTCTTTCTTCTCTCTGTGTTTTCAGTTTGGGTATTTCTATTGACTTAGTTACCAATTCATTCATCTTATCCTCACCATGCCTAATCTGTTATGTAGTGGTGCCTCTGTTCTATTCATTTTTTTCTCGTTCTTGGATTCTGGGTTCATATATATTAAACTTTCTCACTCCATGTTCTATGACTCTCATTCTCTCTTCCATATTATCCCTAGTTTTGTTCTTTTGTGCTATACTCTGGACAATTTATTCTAAGTTATCTTCAATTTTAGTAATTCTCCCTTTTGATCTTTCTAATTTGCTATTAAAGCCATCAATTATTTTTAAATGGTTTAATTTCTTTTTTAATTTCTAGAACTTCTTTCTGGTTAGTTTTTAAGGGTATGATGTTGCTTTTTTATGATTTTCTCTTTCTGTAGTTATTTTTAAACTTATCTGGCATTTCTTTATAATTAGCCTCATCATTTTAAAGTCAATAGTGTCAATGTATGAAATATTTTAAGGTATTTTGCTGTGCTTGATTCTGCTGGTTTTTCTCTTGAAGACTAATTTTCTTGGATATCTACTTTTCTTTGGCTCTGTGTTATGTTGTGTGTTAAAAATTATTTGTTGGAATTACTTGAGGCACGTAATTAATGTGCTTCCTTCCAAAAATTTTACTTTTACTTCTCTAAGGTGCCTAGGATCACTATAATTCCATGACATCCCTAAACCAAATCAAGGCTTTACATTCCCTGTATAACCAAAGGGTTTGAAACCAGTATTAAATTCCCCCATGAACTTTGCTACTTTGATTTGTTCTTACCCTTGAGTGAATAGCCATTTGGAGTTTCAGGGGTTATTTTTTTGGAAGATGATGGAGAGAGTTGGCTCAGAGAAGTCCCCATAGCATTTTCCATGTGTAGAGAAATCGGGATTCATTTTCAATCTCTTTCCACTTACAAGCCCATCAAAAATATGATTCCAATATATTGGGATTGCCAAATCTTCAAGGCAAAAGAGACTTCTATATTTCCTTAACATTGAAGGTACTCATTTATTATTTATTTGGAACTTTTAATAATATACTTTAAAAGTTTATCCAAATTTTTTAGCTGTTTTCATTGCCAATGCAAGTAGCAGAAAGTACTATGAAACATTCCTTTCATTCATATAATGTTAAATAAACAAACTTGGATATATTTTGGAATAAAATTTAAATTTGCAAGAATTTTAAAGATAAAACAAAGACTTAAAATACATTTTGCTTATTGTGGACCACTTGGTATTCAACCCTTGGTCAGAATCCCTTTTTCTTCATTTTCTACAAACTCCTCCACTCCTCACTTTATATACAGAGATTCATACAGACATATTTACTTCCTGTTACTGATTTTCTGTGAGAAAATGTATAAAAAGTACTGTTTTAGTATATATATGTATGCATGGAAACATTCAAACATACATACATACAATCATACATACATACATACATACATATACATACATTATATCATATCACTTCAATTTATTTTCTTTGCCTTTTATGTTTTTCTTATAGTCATTACTTGTGGGTTTGTTCTTTTTGTTTTCTACTCTAGGAGAATTTCTCAAGCTGTTTATTTAATTTCTTGATTTACTATTTATCCTGTTCTTTAGGACCTCTACTATATTTGTCATTTGTAGTATAACAATTTCCCTCTGAAAGTAATCTTTTTTGCTCTCAATTTTTTTCCTTTTCATTTATATAATATTTCAGAGAATCATATTGAGAATATAAATTAAATTTTAAAAACAGTTTTCTCTTGGATTGTGCTTGCTGTATAATCTGTTTCATCACAGAATGTTTCCTCTGATAACTCAGATTCTGTACTTCTATAAACTACAAATTTTTTTCCTATATAATATTTTCTTCATTTTCTTATCCTTTCAGATGCTTATGTACCTCCAGTTGTACAGCTCAAATAAGCTGTGTATATTGAATGTATATATATATTCAAATATTTTTATCTTTAAAGAAGAAAAGAGAATATCTATCATCTATCTATCAATCATCTATCATCTATCTAATCTATTATCTATCTACTATCTTACTTTTTTTGCCTAGTACAGAGTTGTTCAGGAGAGAAGTCCTCTGCTTGCTCAAAATTTTCTTGGCTGTGTTTCCCACTGCACTGCTCTCACTAGCAGCCCCTGCAACACAACAATTGCTTGGTCCAACTTCATGATTTCTGGGGTTGTGAAAAACAGTTTTTTCCCCTCAAATTACCAAACCAGTTTTGCTCATATCGAACACTTCTGATATTATCTCACAAAGCCCACCACTGGAAAAAAACCTCTCCTGCTCACTTCACCCATGTTCTCTTTAAAGTTCTGTCCCTCCCATCAGTCTCCCTGGGGAGTTCAGTGCAACCGTTCCCTCTGTTCAGGCTTTTCTAAAAAGCAGGAAGAATTGAGGGCTTTTGTTTTCAGATCTTCAAACATTTTCTAGGCAAGGAAATATTAAGGGCTTTGTTACATGCTTGAAATTGGAGAATTAAAATATAGAGGAAGCAAATATAATTTAATAGCTCAAGAAAGATATCTTGTTATAAGGTATCTGATTACCAAAATATAGTAAATAGAGGTCATGTTTAAATACATATTACTTGAAACAAAAAAGAAATAAGAAAAGAAACATAAAGAAAGTCACTTATTCCTTTTCTTCAGGAAGCTCTTTGATCAATATTGGACCTGGTGATATTTTTTATTTAGCCTGTTAGAAGAAATCAAAGCGAATGAGCCCACAGTTGTTTTTCAAGTATTTATGCTAAGTATGCAGGAGAAAATACTTTTATTAAATGTATTAAGTTATTCTGTCACCATGATGAAACTGTACTGCATAAAATAGGCATACTTCCTTAAAAATAATACATTTAAAATGTTTACACATCAGGTCCCATTTTATGCATGCTTGAGAGATAATTTTAAATGCTTTATAAAATAAATAATTATTTTCTGAAGTTGAAAAAACAAAAACAAACAAAAATCTCAGCAATTCTTAAGTGGTCAAGAATATGAATTTTGCTCATTGCATATCTAAGTTATGAAAAAATGATAAAATCAAATGATTGTATTAAAAGTCATTGGACATTTCAGTGGGAATTTGAGAAGATTCAAAGTGCAATAGGAACAAATTTTTAATGTGGCCGTGCTATCACCATTAAAGGTTGTAGGTGATAGGAGGCCATCAGGAAAGGCAACAATACTAGACAATACCCACAATGCCTACATGTTCCTTAACTACTGGGTTGGAACACTCACATGCATATATGGCATCGTGCTCACCTCATATTGAAGTTATTAAGAAACATCTTACTAAAAATTATTTGAACATTTGTATATACAATTTAGGATTACACTGTAGAAGTGTAAGAGGCAATAGATGCTTTCATTTTAATACCATGGCTGAATCTAACGCTACCCATCTGTGAGATAGAAGAGAAAAGGTGAAGCTATCTTGAAACTGAACACATCTGTTCAGCTGTGGCAAGCCAACTTAGCTTTACCTAGTGGTTGGACAAATTTCTGAGATGGTAGGCCACGAGATAATTTTTAAGTAGGAACATGCCATTTTTGGCTTTTTATATCTAGTTGAAAAGTGTAAGAAGATCAGTTTACCACATGGGTAATTGGTAACTGCCAATTTGATCTTGTGGATCTGAAATTTTTTGATTATTCAGCACAACTGTTGGTACCTAATGCATGATGAAGAGAACGTATATATCTGAAATATGCAACCCCCGGTTCAAATATTAAATCATTAAATGTGTGAATAATTATTGGCATTATGATCTTCACGATCAGAAAACTTCATGGAATAATAAGAAAGTTTCAGTGAATAACAATAATGACCTGCCATTTACTGAATGCTTTATAAGAGCTAAACATTGTGGTACTTCACATATTTTTCCTCAGTTAAGTCTCATAACAACCTCTTGACTCATTTTACCAAATGGGAGATAAGTTAATGTCATATTACGTTTAAGGAAAATATTGAGCATTTTTGGTTTAAAGTGTACAACGAAACCTGTAATAATTTTGAACATGTGAGTAAGAATTGATGAATGCTGTAAATGTTAACAGTTATCTTTTGAGCAAGATAACTGATTCAATAATATTTATCTTCCAATGATTCTAATTGTGCTTCAGGAGAAGATAAATCAATGAGAGATGTGCTCCTACTCTGATGCAACACCACAGAGAAGAAAAACTGAAGGATCAAGTGGCGTGTTAGATACATTTCATACTGTTTTGTGAGATCTGATTAATAAATTTTCAGGATTTTGTGAGCAAGTTGTTAGATGCAGTCATTATTAAAAATTAAATAAGTAATCTTACAATTAATTCACATTAAAAACAAAAGTATCACTTCCCAATCACTTTAATACACTTTAGTATTATCTATGGCCTTACAGCTTTTTCTGTTGTATTTGCATGATAGAAATATTACATTATGCCCTGTTACTGCACATCACCTCTCATCTCTGCATTCAGCCACATTACATCAGTAGTCCAAAATTGACCATGGTGGGAGTACTTACACCAAACAAAGCTTGATTCATTGTTTTGCTGATTACCTAGACAGGGTTTGGCAAACTGTAGCCAGTGGGCCAAATTCAGCCAATGTCTCTTTTTGTAAAATTTTATTGGAAAACAGCTATGCCCATTTGTTTATGTGTTGTCTATAGCAGCTTTTGTACAATTCCAGAGTTGAGTTGCAGTAAGAGCAACCATCTGGCCCACAAACCCTAAATATTTGCTATCTGGCCTTTTCCAGAAAATATTTGTCAACCCCTGACAAATCTAGCCTTAAGAGACTAATGGGTAAAATATTAATGATACAGGTTAAACATAAAAGGGCATCATATATATAGACAGTACATTGTGACTAGAATAAAAACTTGTAAAAATATTCTTCCAAGATTAAAAAGTACTGTCCATTTCAACAAAAAAAGTTGTTCACATAATTGGCAAATGAGTGAAGTTCCCATATATATAGTGCCCAAGTTGAAGTTTCATTTTGGCGAATATAGTTTGAAGCTGAGAAATAGTTTAACAGTAACTATATATAAGATTTACTGACAATATTTGTATTAGGAAAAGAATTGGATTAGGATACAACTTGGCCAAATCATGATTGAACTGAAATAACAGGTTGAATACAAGTGTTTGGCAAAAATCGACCAAAGCATTCTGTGAGAATCAATTGATTTTTACATTTTATTTTTTGTAAATTATGTGCTATATATTCTTAATATCAGTAAGATTAATAATAGAGTTACATAAATACATATGCATAAGCATATAATTTTTCCCACAAAACCAAGCACATATCAGCCAGCACACTGCCAATCAGTCTCCAACAAGCGTGTGATTGCTGTTTGTCCCAGGGATGTGAGGAGACCCAACCTGTTGCTAATGATCTCCCCTGGAGACCCAACCAAGCAAAAGGAAAAAAGACAGTAGGCAGTAGTAAATTGAACAGTAGTAAAATTGGACAAGGTTGTAGACAAACCCTGGTCTCCATAGAGTCGTAAGCATTGTATCCTTCATAGCTGCAGCCAGCTGCAGGAATACCTGCAATGATCAACCTACCTTGAGTCCAAAAGTGTGGGAGGTGGGGAGTCAGATAGATCATAACTGTGTTGATAAGAATGTGAAAAACGCTGTTACAGACAATCCCAGAATCTCAGTGGCTCACAGAGTCTTACATTGTACTCACCTCATAGTCCAGTTTGGTTTGAGGATTAGAGATAGAAGCTCTGCTCCAGCAGAGACCCAGGCACCTTCTATTGGGTGTTTCCATGATCTTCAGAGGTTTCAGAGTCCCCATGGGATGTCTTGGAACTGGTTGGCACACAAGGAGAGCATGTTTAGTGGTCTCAGTGGGTGGTTTTAGGGACGAGGCCCGGAAGCGGCATGCAACACTTTCCGTCCATATCTCATTAGCCAGAATTCAGTTGGCAGGGAATACTGGGGAGAGGTGGCCTTCTCACATGCCCAGAAACAAAATGAAATGGGAATTTGTGAACATATAGTATTGTCTCTGCCACTACTTCCTTTTTAAAATTTTTGTCTAGAAAGTCCCAAAGTCTATAGGATATTACCCTCTGTAAAGTGCATGCTGACAAGGATACTTGAGTTTGTTCAACTACATGATAACCTTGAAATTATTTGGGTAAACTAGTTGATAGCCATCCATTGTAGACATGCAGGCTTTCAGATAGTCCCCAGATTCTCCAGTGTAAGCATGTTTCTGGGACACCAAGGGATGAGATATGAGGTTAAAAAGATTTTCTGGTTCTGACAGAATTGCTTTTCAACTTTAATTTACAACATAATTATTCAAAGTACTTGGCCAATTAATGAATATACCTTTAGGTCAGAGTCTTTCTTCATGTTATTGCAATCTCTTGATTTTTTTTTTCAAAACTTTTTGTGAGGGAGAATGGGGATAAAAAGAAGCATTAGGAGAAATACAGAAAATGTGGAGAATATTAAGAAGATGCCCCAAATAACCACCCTAAAGATCATAACTGCATTGTTTCAATTGCATTTTGCAAAGACAAATGTTCTACAATGTGGACTGAAGGTAATGTGCTTGCTGTGTGTGTTATGTGACTCTGTGTGTGTTTGTGGGTGTGTAAGTGACTTGCAGAACTCTATTTCTGGAGCATGACTCTAAGGACAGCACAGTAGGCATGTGTTCTTGGAATGATGTCAAGCACACAGGCAACCTTCCCCTTCCCAACCTGGGTGCCAGCAGTGTCATATATGTGAGGGAGGTGCTTCCACATGCTTCTTTCCATCTGCTTCCTAGGCTTTGAACAGAATGGAAGTGCTGAGAGGCATGGCAAAGCCAGAGCCACTGCTGTCAGTTGGCCCAAGAACACCTGCCCTTATGGTGTTTGGCACAGCCCAGGTCATCTACACTTTGATGAGAGCAGCAGTCTATGCCTGTCCACTAAAGGAATGGCACATGCACTAAAGGGCTATTTTTTATGTTTCTCTTCTTAGTAAAGCAAAGAGGCCATGAAGGTAGAGACAGTTGAGAATCCAGAAACTGGGGTGTAAGGACTATCTAGCATGCCATGGCTTCCCTTCTTTAGTTTCCTGTTTCTTAGCCGTAGAAAGGCCCCCACCTGTGGAGTACTTGCCTGCATTCCTCTTCTGGGTCGCTCCTGGTGTAATTCTTCCATCTGTCATATGGAGTATTCTGGGAGAGACCTTCCTATTCCTATAACCTGCAGAGGAATGACAGATGAATGTGGGGGAAGGGAAATCACATGGCCTCCCTTTCTGCGTGGGCTTTTGTAACTTTGAGTAAAGCAGAGCCCATTGCACATGAGTTTTGGAAAAAATATACTCCCACTGTCAAAGATTGTGTCTTCCCTACTGTGTTTCTGTTTCCATCTCTATTTTTTCCTTATATTTATTTTTTGGTAGAGAGAGAGAGAGAGAGAGAGAGAGAGAGAGAGAGAGAGAGAGAGAATCCTGGTCCTAAGAGACAGTGAGTGAGAGAGAGAGAAGAAAACAAAACAAAATAAAACAAAAATGGAAATGGGGGTGGGGAGAATTTGACTACACAAGAGCAGCATGAGGGAATTTGGAGGATGAGAGAGCCGTTCTGTATCCTGACTGTGATGAGGATTACATGACTCCATGCGTTTATCAGAATTCACAGAACTCTATGCCAAAAAAAAAAACACCTTCTGTTTATAAAGTACAAAATGAACTTATGAAGATTCTCAGACATGTCACTAGCCTTGTAGCTCCCTTTATGAAAATGATAATATTAAATAAATGGACAAGAAAATGTTTAAATTGACTGAATTGTTCTATTCCATCCAATATGGTAGCTCCAGTCACATGTGGTTATAAAGCACTTGAAATGAATGATTAAATCGAGACGTGATGTAAGTGTAAAATACACATCAGTTCTCAAATACTTCATACAAAAAAAAAGCTCATTAATAATTTCTATCTATTGGTTACATGTTGAGGTGGTAATATTTTAGATATATATAATTAAATAAAATATACTATTAAAATTAATTTCATTGGTTCCTTTTAACTTTTTAAAATAGGACTACTCGGAAATTTAAAATTACATTAGTGGCTTATATACTTCTATTGGACAGCGCTGGCTGACACTGTGTACAAGGTATAGGTAGGTCTATCATGAAATTAGCAATTCATTTGAAAACACCCTTGCTAGCTCTCCCCTCCCAACCCTCATTTCATACTCATTACCTAGAGCTTTGTTCTAAAGTTATTTCTTCTTTAGATTCCATTTCTTATTGGAACTGAAATTTAAGCATAATCAAATGACTCCTAAATTTATATTTCTAATCCAGCATCTATCTAAACCAGTGTTTCTCCGACCAGGGCCAATGTTGCACCCCAGGGGACAACATTTGGCAATGTCTGTGTACATTTTTAATTGTCACAACTTGAGAAGTGAGGATACTGCTGGCATCTAGAGTCTAGAGGCCAGAGATGACGCTGAACATTTTACAAGGCACAGGACAACCTCCACAACAAAGAACTATCCAGCCTCAAATGTTAACACTGCTGAGGTTGAGAAACCCTGATAAACATTTGTCAATCTGTTCATTGATATAACAAATGTTTGCTGGGAACGTGCCTGTGTAATGTACAATGCTAAAGTATAATGAAGAAGATAAAACAGTACTTTATAGAGACAAAGTAGATATGAATCCTGCATTCACTATTTTTACAAAGATAAAACATTTGCTTGAATAGAATAGGTATTCAGAATGTCATAATAAGATAATGTCATAAGAAGAGACAGTGATAAGTAAGAGTGTGGATGATTTCTCAACTATCTTCTTTGTTTCCAAAAGCTGACATGCTATTTCTACTTAAATATCGACGTAGTTAAAACTTAATTCATCAACTTTTCCTATAACAAACCATTTTCTAATCACGTCATTACTATTTTAATTTCTCTGGTTAGAAAATTAGGAGATTTCTTTAACCATCTCCTCTAGCTTTTCTGTCTCTTATCAAGATTTTAAACAATTTCTCTAATTTAGTCAAAATAAATAATTTTGCTTACTTTTCTTCTTTTAAAACTGTGGGTAAACAATTTTAGAGGCAAATCAGTGTATTAAAAAGTACCAGTATGTAATATGGTCCCAATGTGTAATCTAGTGGAAGAGGTATGTGATCTCTTGAAATGCCAAAAAAAGGTGACTTTACACAGGTAGTACATAGTGGCAAATAGATAACAGAGATAACTGTTATCAAAATCCTGAGGAAAATAAGATAATTATAAAAATGTCTATCCTAGACTTTTCATTCCTCTGTTACTAAAATAGTTCCTCTACTTCCTGTTCTAAATCCTTAATATCATTTTTAGTCTAATTTTTCTAAAATATTTCTTTTATTGTGATATTTCTTCTGCTCCAAAGTCTATAAATGACTTCTTCCTCCTTGAGGTATTAAATACTCAGCTCCTCTCCCCACCTTTAAGGGCATTCTACAATTTGACGTGACTCTGCCTTCATTTCTCATTATCCCCCAATATGCAAATACCACACCAGGAGGTGGCCTATTCACAAGCCCCCACCTCCATGATCTTTTGAGCTGTCCTCTATTCCTTTGGAGATATCAACTCAGGCCATCTTTCCAGGTTCAACTCAATCTCCTCTCCTTAACCATCTAGGGCCTACTCGTTCCGCTCTTTGAATTCCTTTGCATTCATAATAGATACCATCCAACATTAAACATTCTTATTCTCTGGAAGTTGCATTCATAACCAACACTATCCAACACCAAATGTTCTTATTCTCTGGAAAGAAAGAAGCCATGTTGATGTGTCTTCTCGATATCAGAATTCATCTAAAACAGTTTCTAGAAGATATTCAATGTTTATGGCCTGCTCAAAGACAGAATCGTTGATGTGCCTTTGGAGAAATATCACTATTATTCTTTTACAGAGAGAAAGGTAGGTAACTGATTCCCTTACTTAAGCAGATCAAATATTCCTTCCACATAAATATGTTGCATTTCAAAGCAATTAACCTGAAGACTACACACAGATTCTAGTTTTCAAACTTTTCTAGTGCTCCCTTTTAAGAATTTCTTTGAGAGCCTGTGGCACATTCTTTTAATATATCAAAGGTTATAAATCTTTTCTGTGAAGGTGAACTTGGCTTTTTAAACTGGCCTTTAGAGCTATGTCAGAGGATTAACATGAGTGAAGCTGAGTAATATCATAAATGGTTTTAAAAAAGAGGTGCAAGAGGAATCCAGAGGCTCACGTTTCCTATCAATTTAAAACTAGTTCTGAAGGCACTTTTAGATAAATGCTAGAGTCTGATTTCCAGCTAGAAAAGCCCTGTCCTGCACTGTGGACCTCACAGGTATAATTGGCAAAGCCCAGATTTCTATGGGAATCTTTGTCCACCCTGTTTGCTACTTTGTACTACTCTTCACTTAAAGCCAACTTTCCTTCTGTAATAAAGTACCCCCTTATGGAAGAAAACTATGATATACAACACCGATGAAAGCCCTGCTAATTCCAGGGCAGCCATGTAATTGAATGAGTCGGGGTTGACTGCAAATGCAGCCCTGTTCTGGGTTTTATTGACAAGTTTTAGGATGCAGTGACCTCTCAATGAAGCTAAAAGATGGTAATCAAGACTTTAGAGGTAGAATGTACACTACTACAAAAGTGGAGCTACCTTTGCTGAAGAAGATGAGACTGAATCGATAGATCTCTCTCTCTCTCTCTGTATGTGTTGAAAGGTACAGTAGGAAGATTCACAGATACAGGCCAGATAAACTGAATACTATTTCAAGTACCAACATTTAGACTTTTATCACCATGTATATTCAATACCCATTTGTGAAACTCCCACTACAGTTGGCTGCTTTGGTATATAACAGTAAATTAAATTTTAGGTCCTACCTGGCATCCCAGTCTTTTCTGAGCACTGCCTAATCTTATGATCTGGGACATAAGGTCTCAAACAGAAGGGAACAGGTGTTTTAGTTTGTAGACACTTCTTATCACATATTAGTTCTTTGAATCCTCGCAGAGACTGTCTGAGGTGAATACAGTTGTCCTCATTTCCACAAAGGGAACGTCAGGCATATAGTAAGTTTGAAGTGGAATGGAAGATAGTAAGTGTGCAGCCAGGCCTCTAAGCCTTCTAGAAGATTTTAAGTCTAAATGTGTGTGTCTTCCTGAAAAATCTGCTGATGTACTACTCTTAGCAGAGTTATGTATTTCTGCTGAGTCATCTTCAGAATGATGGCCTGCTTTGATGGACTGCCAGGGTTCAGAACTTCTTTAAATTGCGGGCCAATTTTATCCCATTGAATATAAGCAATATGTATAGTGATCCTTGTTTTCTAAGCTCTAAATGAGAGAAAAACACAGTCATGTTTTGATATTATGTAGCTTTTCTCTGCTTAATCATGCCACTAAGCACCTTGTTGTGTGAGAGACAACATATAAGCTATTTGCTGAGCTTATTTTTCTCTACCATTTATAAAGCATTTTCACATATAACATCTAATTTTATTTTGCCTTGGCAAAAGAGATGGCGCTGAGGCCAAACATTTCCATAGCTGTGGTTTATTAAGGTTACTTCTTTTAAATTACTATTTCTCTTTGCACTGAAGGGCAGGCATGCAAGGGAAATGCCTTTAATCACTTTAATCGCTTACTGATAGGACAAGCAAGGACGCGTAAGCATGCTTTCTTGCTGTCCTAAACTGGGGTTTCTCAGTCTGTTTCAGGTTACCTAGGGAGTGCTCGTTACATATTCTGGGCTCCCATCTGAAGATGAAGCCTGGTAAACTGCATTGTTTTAAAAAGTTATCCTGTGAATCTTTTATACACTATTTTTTACTATGATTGCCCAGCCAGTCTTAAGATGGAGGCTGCCGAACAAAACAATGCCTTAATGTTCTTCTGGTGCTATTTTCTATGATCTGCAGGATTCAGCTTACTGGGACACAGGTGAATGTTCTGCCAGGTCCCCCGAAAGAGTTAATTAAAATAAAAGAATTGATTTGTAGGCTAAGTTGGAGTGCAACTGTCTTTCTGAAGCTGCTGTGATCTCTGATTAGTTCATTTATAGCCTGAGAACTGACACTGACATGAATTTTAGATTATTTTTAATGAGAATTTTTTCATTCATTATCCAAAATTAATGCAATGGATTCTTTAGAAAGTGAAAGTGTTTATAAAGGAAAAAGTGGAATCTGTAATCACTGGGATATTGATTAATTTTTTTTCACTTTGTTTTGTTATATGTCTTTTTAAATTAACTTGTGTGTTTTTGTACATTCTGGGTACAATTCTTTCTCCAGTTTAAATATACATATTTAAAATGTGTGTGTATACCAGTTAGTGATTTACCTTTTTACTCTGTAGAATTTTTTGGAGAAACAATAGTTCTTAATTCTAATGTAGTCAATTTTACCCATGTTTCCTTATGTTTTCTGCTTTTATTAACCATTTTAAGAAATTGTACTGTCCACTTGTACTGCTCATCTACGTTCCTATATTTTCTTCTAAAAGTTTTAAAGTGTTGCCTTTTACTTATAAATCACTGTAAAGTGATTTCTAGAAATGGTATGTGATATGCAACCAATTCTATTTTTTTCCATATGGATAACCAATTGCCCAGTGTCATGTATTGAAATGCCCATTCTTTCTCCACTGATCAATCTTCAAATGGATGGCTTTGTGTAAATTGAAAAAATGTGCCCTCCCTCAGACAGTGAGATTGCAAAAAGCATACTATTTGGATGAGCCAATTAGAAAAAAAATTTTTTCATTCCTCTAAGCACATCTATTAGAAAAAGACTCCCGTTCCTCCCAGAAGATGATGCCCTGTTCTACTTTGGCTGGTTTCAGTTCCATTGGAGCTGGATGCCTTTTTGGCAGGTGTGCTGCTCTATTGGTCAAATGTGTCTATCTTCATAGCAATACCATATTTCTTAACAATGATAGCTTTGTAATAAGTTTTGATTTGAAAAAATCCTCTTTGTGATTTGGTTGCAATGACACTGAATTCATAAACTAAAATGGGAGGAATTGAAATCTTTTTAATATTGAATTTTCTTACCCATAAATACAGATATCTCTATTTTTTCAATTAAGTTTCATAATTTTTTTCTTAATGATCTTTTTTTATTCATTAATTATACTTTATATTTTATCATTAAGGTTAATATATTTTTTATTATTTTGTATTAGTTTCAAGTATACAGTACAATGATTAGACATTTATATAATTAATGATCTTTATTTTGTCAGATTTCTAAAGATTCTTAGTATTTTGGCCATCTTAATTGTTAAATTATTTTAATTTCATTTCCTAACTCTTTGTTGCCAGGGTGTAGAAATATTTTTGCTTTTTATATTGATTTGTTATTTGCTAAAATCGCTAAACTCTTATTCTAATTATTTGTCTATAGTTTGGGGAGAGGTTACTTTGTAGACAACCTTACCATTTACAAATTATGACAAATTTGCTTCTTCATTTCCCATTCTTACAATTCATTTTATTTTCTTACTATGCTAACCAAATATTGCAGAGACTACCTAACTCTTCACCAAACCTGTTTTTCCACTCTTTCATCATACACGTGTCAGCTTTTTTTCTTTTTTTAATTGCTAGTTTCACCTTTAGTAATATACTAAGAATTCTAGTACAGGGTGGAATTGAAGTGGTGATAGTGAGGACTCCTATCGTCTTTGATTTTAAGGACAGACTTTTATCTTTATCTTATCAGCTCCTTGTATGAGTGAGGATTAAGTTCGGCTGCAAACAACAGAAAACTCAAAATAACCGTGACTTAAACAAGATGAAACTTTATTTCTTTATGATTTAAAAAGTGTTCAGGGGAAGGCAGTCCAGCCCCAGATGGTGATTCCATTATCACTGAGAATCCTGGCTTCTTATATAACTTTGCTCTACCATTCTGTTACTTCCAACTTGAAGGACCTCTTATGGCTTATGCAGATATCGAAGCTCAGCCAACATTTATTTCTACGTTCCAGTGTAAGAAAGAGGAGAGCAAGGTTGAACAAACAGATCTGCCTGTGGCCAAGGCAGCTCCCTTTAACAGTGTTCCTCAAAGTCTCACACAGCATTTCCACTCATCTCTCATTGGTCAGGATTACTCTCATGACCACAAATAAGTCTGGGAGACAGAACTTGACAATAAACCAGGCCTATCACCATTCTTAAAGAACTGAGTCCCTGCTGCTAAGGAAGAAGGGAAGATTAAATATTAGGTAGCAACTATGACCTCTGCCACATTAACTAAAATTTCTGATTTTAACTAATTTTAACAACTGATGAATATGACTTTCTTTTCCTGTTGATTTATAATGCTTTCTTGATTATTTATTTACATTTTATACATAAAAAAACCTCTCAGGTACTATTCTTTTTAGTTAGTTGATCTGCATATTTTTTAATAATGGCATGCTGACTTCTTTACTATAATTTATATCACGCTTTTCCTTTGGAGCATCATTACTTTCCTTTTTGCATATTTTTCTTTGCTATTTTTCACCTACATACTTTTCTACATATTCTAGGATATTTTTGATAAATTGCAAAGAAAATTCTTGGATTTTAGAATTAGATTTGATAAAAGTCTTCAAACCTTTACAAAATTCAGTCTTCTCATCCAGAAATACAGTAAGTTTCTCTACTTATTTAGCCTTAATAGCATATATTTTTACAGGTATTACATATTTTTGATATGACATTAGTTCTACATATTTTTGATATAATGAATAGAATCTTATTCCTTATATTTTAAATTACTTGTGATACATATAAAAAATAAATGCATTTTTATACACTTGTTTGGTCTCTGTTGATTTTACTATCTCCCCATGATTTATTTTGGATGATTTGCATATCCCGCAAGTAATGATAACTTTTCAACTTTTACAATGGATATTTAAATTTTATGAATAATGCATTGGCTATATCTTTCAGAATACTGTTAATCATGATGATCCTGTGCTCATTATTCTGGAACCTGATTTTAGTAGTAATATGTCCAGTTTGCACTGTTGCATATATCTGTTGTTTTGACGTGAACATTCTTTACATTTTTGAAAAGCATCCTTCTACTCTTCATTTATTTTTTTAAGAAAGAATCATCATTGAACTTTATTGAATGCCTTTTCAGTATCTATTACTTTCATATAACTTATTAATATAATATGTTATATCATTTCTTTTTCTTATACCATTATGATATTTATAGTTATAGTGAATTATTTTACTACATTTAAAATTTTAATATACTAGTATGTTTGGTGAGACTTCTGTGCAATAAGTTAATTTTTGTCAATAATTATATTTGTGTGTGAAAGATATGAAGAGGAAAAAACAGGAGAGAAGGATGGAGAATTAGAGAGAGAGAGATGTTTCAGGAGTTTTTAAAAGATTATTCTGGCTTCATTAAATGAATTGGGCAGTATTCTATAGTTTTCTGTCTCTAAGAGAAGTTCATAAAAAAAAAAAACAGGAATTGCATCATTAAGGATTTGAAAGAATCCACCTAAAAATATTTACATCAAAACTATTTTGAAAAGTAATGATTTAGTAACATTTTTAAGAGCTTCTGGATAATTGAATTATTCAGGTTTTCTGCTTCCACGCCTTGTGATAAATACTTCTGAGATTACAACAACCTAGGAACACATTTCAGAAAGCAAAAAAGGGAGAACACAGCCCTGACCACATGCTTTACTTTTTCTGAGCACATTTCCGGCTTGGATAACTGGCATCTTCCCCTCCCCTTGGTCTAGCCTGGGTGAGGACCTGAAGCCCAAGGCCTTACCTTTATGTCTCGGTTGGGAGGAAAGTAGCCAACATTCACCAGCTACCAATAGCCTTATGTTTATTTCCACAAAGTCTCTTATCCTAGAAACTGAGAGTGTATCTGTAGGGCAGTCCCAAATTAAATTAAATGGCATTGGAGAGGTTGGCCTGACCTATCAAGCCAAAACAACAAGGAGGATGGACCCTGATTGGAGGTTGGTCCTGCTCCTCTGGGCTGAGATGTCATTGATAATGCAGATTCTAGTTCCTGACCTTGCCACTCTCCAGGCTTCATCTTCTTTCATCGTCTTCCTCATCGTCCATCCTCCAGCATCACCCAGTGGTCTCCAGTTCCTGCGACCTACCTTCCACTACCGTCATTTAATTTATCTAATTCTATCAGCTTTTAGTTTAGACACTGCTCTTTCTGGAAGACCTTTTTGATTACCAAAGTCAGGCCCAGATTGGGCTTTCATATGCTTTATGGCACTCCCTTTTGTCACATTGCTTCGACTCTGTTTATCTGTGTCTCTCTCTAGACATGGAAAGCAGCATGGTGGAAGGGAACACATCTGGTTGTTCATCATTACTCAGTGCCTAGCAGAGTGCATGGCACATGGTAGGATTCCATTCATTAAATGAATGAATGAATGAATGAATGAACAAATGGAATTCTTTTCCAGTTAAGAGTAGACAGAACCTCAAATGTTTTAAAAACACCAACAAGTAGCATTTCAGAACCAAGAGGAGAAAACAACAGACTTCCTGCCATGTGATCACTGCCTTGCAATAAAAGCTCCTTCACATCTGTGATTAATCAGCCATAAAAGAAGTTGTTTTTTTTTTAACTGAAAAACTTAAAATTGTTTGCTGCCATGAGGAGGCTAACTTAAATCTTGCTGTGGTGTGCCACAGATGGGTTGCAGGTGTGACACAGTCTCTTTAGTTCACAGTGAAAAGGCCTGGAATAGTAGGATTCCTGCACAAGGCCATTGGCCAGAAACAGCATCACCATTTATATGCCACACAAATTTAGCCTGGGCCATCTAGGGTAGGCTTGAACAAGTTTGCAAGTACTGATGGCCACTATATTGGCACATTGGCCTGTATTATTCATGACTCTTAGCCATTATGAGAATAAAGAAGAAGACACATCTTCACTAGATGTGTCTTGAGATGAGAATAAAGAAGAAGCACCTTATTGGCAGGCTCTGCAGAACTAACTGCATTCTTATCCCCTAGTAGTCCTGGGATTTCCCCAACCTAAAAAAAAAAGTGACTAAAAGGGGAGTGCACGTTATTAGTAGTAGTAATAGTAGTAGAAGTAGTAGCGGTAATATACCAATTGTAGTAAGTAGTAGAAATAGAAGTAGTTGTGTGACAGCAGTAGTAGTAGTAATAATATTTCAAAGCAAAAATTTTAGATGAAATGAATTGTCTAATCTTATATTTTTCAAACATGGGCCCTACAAGAGCAGAGGTCAATAGCCTCTGGAATAAATTAGATGCAAATAACAAATTTCCTTAAAGTCTTGAACTTTATCTTAAAAATCCGTGCATATTTATTTGTTACTCCATGATGTCAGTAACATCTCTTCCTCCTTTCCCCTCAAAAAAATGAAACTATGGTTTATAAATATGCTCTCAGAACATGGGTCAAGTTCATCTTGAGTCTTCAAGAAGCCCCTACCCTACTTCCTTACTTCCAAACACCCTGACGTGCTGGGAATTTTTATGTAGTTTCTTCACTGCCCCTGACAGCATGGAATAAAAGACAAGCCACAGAATCTCATGTTAATAGGGAAAATAGTGGATGGAACAAAAAGCACACAACAAACAAACAAACAAACAAAAAACAGAATGAAATGGTGCTTTTTTGTTGTCTTTTTTTTTTTTTTTTAAGAGAATAGGAATAAGTTTCTCCAGGCTGGGATGACAGCATTCAAGGCATGCAGCTGGACCTCCCAGTATCTGCCTGTAATTCCAGAACGGCTGGGAACCTTGTCCTGACAGCATCGCAATCTGTCAGTGTTCCATCATTGTTTATCATACTCATGTTCAATTACGCTTGGCATGTGCTCTCAATCTGGAAACTCTGCCAGATACCATCTCCGACTGCAACTTGGCTGCCTCTGACTAAGGAGGTTTGATCAGTGTTTGATTGGTGTTTTATCATTAGTTCAGGGGAGGACATCATTTAGGCCTTCCTAGATAAGATGAGGTATAGTGTTCTCATGAGATCGAGTAGCCCTCTAGGCTCCATATTCAGAGGGAGAGCTCTGGAAAAGGAGCTAATATATTTTTGACACTGGACCTGACATTTTAGCTGGTGAATATTATTGCCAGACTGAACCTAATTTTCTTGTGGCTGTCCTGATTCTGTGTTCACTCAGTTTTCCTAATGTCTGAAAAGTATCATCCAGTGTCTGGGGAAAGATGCTCATTCCATCTCTTTTTATTATTTTAAAGAACTCATAATTTGAACAAATAACTCAGATTGTCATTCATAAAATAAAATGATGAGATCATATAATCTCTAAGGTGATTTCCAGTTTGTGTGTTTTGGGATTTTAAAATTTTTCATTACGCTAAGAGGCAGAGATGCTTCACAGCCTCATGTGGGAGAAGAGATTCTGAAAATATTTTATGAGCTGAAGATTCCAGTGAACTAGAAGAGTGTCATAAGTCAATATCCAAACAAGACAAGACCCACATCATACTAGCAAAGAACCAAACTAAAACTCTTTGAGGATTGGTTCCCACTGAGAACAAGAAGGCCTAAAGTACATGGAGAATGGTAAATGGTAAAACAAAACAAAACAAAAAACAAACAGAATAAATGGGGCAGGAAGAACCTTTTGGAGGTGGTGATAGATTTGTTTATGGCATTGTGATGTTTTCCCAGTGTTTCTTACCTCTGAACAGACCAAGTTGTATACATTAAGTATGTACGGCTTTCTGTGTGTCAATGATACCTCAATAAAGCAGTTTTAAAAATTTCAAAAGGTAAATGGTCCCCGCAGTGTTTTCAATGGGACCTCAGGGACCCTCCCTGTGGAATATAAAAATGCTTACTTCTCCTGGGCTCTGATGTGCTTGGGATGGACTTGGTCCGTGCGTTATATTTCTTTCTCTGCAACATAAGTTGTGTCCATTGGGTGGGCAAGGCCAACTCTTGATGCATTTCCTCAACATCAAATTTGAAGAGCTTGAAGGGTTGTTTAAACAACACAGCTTGATGCCTTTGACATGATTTGGAGGAGGTGGAAGCCAGACAGCCTCTGGAGAATATGACAGGGACCTGGCATGCTTGGGGCTATAGGGCAGGTGTGTAAGCTGTCTCCCAGTACCTTTGCTTGATGAGAAATCCATGGTTCCCCTGGGGGAGATGATCCCATACTCTTTTTTTTTTTTTTTGGTAACAAGATCACATAGTAACGAGGCTTGTACTCAGAAGGTGAGAGCTGGAAGGACTCTACTCAACCCCCCATTCTGAAAATGAAGAGCTCCAAGACCAAACACGACTGAGGGTCTGGCCCAGTCCCAGGCTGTGATTCATGGGAACCAGGGGTGGAAACGTGGCATCCCGAAGTCGAAAGGCCCTTCTTCGTTCAAAAACCCAGCTGGGTCTCTGCCTCGTTATGTCCCCCACCCCCAGCAATAGTGTGGCCTCAGTCTCAGGCTCCCCGTCGACCAAGCAGAAAGGATGCGCCTTGTTGTTCGGGGTCCTCGTGCAGACTCCGCGTCTGCGCCTCGGGGAGGCATTGGCTGTTTTCTTGCCTTGACCTTCTCTCGTCACAGGTTGAGTCGGAGAGCCGCGAAGGCGCTGATTTCCTTCTCTCCGGGGAGCTGGGGGGTGGGGAGTCTGGGCTGCAGAACCTGCTGGACCAGGACGCAGGTGGCCCCTGGCGCCGCCGCGCGGGGGCCGGCAGGGGGCAGCAGAGGCCGGCGGGGGCCTGCAGGGGGCGGTAGAGGCCGGCGGGGGGCGGCAGGGACCGGCAAGGACCGGCAGGGGGCAGCGGGGGGCGGCAGGGGGCAGCAGAGCGCGGGCTCCGCCGCGGCCGCCCCCGGGGAGGCCCGAGGAGCTCCTCGCGACGCGCCCTTTTCAGCGGATGCTTTTTTATTTTTTCCCGCCTCCTTGGGGTGAGGACCCGGGATTGGGCAACCGAGAGGCGCCCCGACGGGTGTCTTTCGAGCGGGCGGGGGGCGGGCATCGGGCACGGGCACGCGGCGCCGCCGCGTCGGGCCCGTCCGGGGAAGGCGCGGGCCGCGTGCGGGGCCGGGGCGTGGCTCTTTCCAAACGGAGGGCGAAGCTGGCCTGAAATCTCCCTGTCCCAGCACACCCGCCGTTTGTGACGCGCAGGGTGCGCACTTTTATAAATGCAAATAATAATAATAATAATAACATGGCAATTTTCTGTCCTGGATTTTGAAAATAATATACAGGGTTTTTTTCTCTCTCTCTCTTTTGAGCAACTGATTTGAAAGCGGGTGGGGCTTGCTCGCCAAGGGACGCCCAGGCCCCAGGCCACAGCCACCAGGTCAGACGCTGCAGCTTCACAAACCCCCCCAGGTGAATGCTCTGCACTGTGGAGTGTGAGACGCAAGGCCCTGGAGGGCAGCCAGGAGCTACTTTCACGTATCTGGAGAACCAGTGTTTGAAAGAATGTCCTTGTTTGGCTCAGACAGAGGGGGATTTGGAGTTGGACCTCATCCCAAACCTTACTAACTCCCTGCTAGTCATGGGTGAGTTGAAGCTGGAGGAGCCAGCTACACACTGCGTCTTATCTATAAAAGGGGAATGTTGCTTTCGAGATGATTAAAACTGTTTCTTCTTTTATTCAATGAGATAATTGAAAAGGATTTCTAGGTTTGAAAATACTGCACGGATGTCTGTCACAACTGTCACCAGGGGTGGCCCAGGATGGAACAGTGCTGCCCTGTGAGGGGAGAGCACTCCTCCTGAACTGAGGGACATTGTGAAGGGACCAGGGGGAGTGTGTTTGTAACTCTTAAGAATTCGGTGTGGCTGGAGCATGCATGTGGCGTCAGTGGCAATGGTGTGATGAAAAACTAGATGGGGAGCCAATGGCAAAATGAGGACTAGAACCTAAAGTTCACTCATATGCTGTTTATTATTTCATGAGTTAAGACCAGGGTCTCCCCCAATTCCCTACCCTTCAAACTTGGCTCTTTAGACTTTACGGTAAGTGGGGTCTGATTGGGTAGGAGCCATTCCAACAACCTTGACCCTTTGAGTCCACTACAGAACAGAAGAAAGCAGCCTGATTACTGTTTCTCGCTGCCTTGGCAACCACACAATTAGGGACAAGTGCAAACAATGCGGGGAAGAGTGAACATGTAACTTGGTTGTGACCGCTGGAACCCAAAACTACACTTGTCTTGTCAGCACTGTGTTATTAAGCAGGAAGGGAACGGCAGCCTCTCCTGGGAGGCACTTGGCACTGTGGGTCCCCCACGTTGCAGGGCAGCAGAGGGCACAAGAGTGAGGACACCCAGTGTAGAGGCCACACCTGGTACCTGGCACACAGTGGGTGCTCCATAAATGCAGATGGGATGAACAAGTGAAGGAATGAATGAAGAGCAGAAAACTTAGCCAACAGCTTGCTTTTTATTCACCCTACACACCCTACAGACAACCCAAAACAAGGACAAAACTTCCGCTGGCTTGGAATAGGTTGGTCTCACTTTGGGCCTTTGATCTGACTCGAATGGCATCTCTCAAACACTGAGATAGTGTAGGAAAGGACGTCTGTACAGAAACTCATTCTATCAAGTTCCGCCTCACAGAACATTTACTAGCCTGACAATTACATTTTCTCACTGTTGTTATTGTCATCATTATTGGACACTTCGTCAGACTTAACACCATGATCAATTCATGTTTGAGCTCTGGTTTTTAAGCCATACAGTATTTTGTTTCTAAGCAGGGAGAACTGGGGTAGCAGAGGAACTGCAATATTCATTAATGAGGAAGGGGGTAGCAGTTTGAACCATCTTTGGTTCCATGGTCCTGGTCAAAACAGTGTTGTCATCTATTTTAAGGCTTGTTTTTCCCACTCAGACACTTTCTTCCTACGTCAGTGCATGCCTTCCCTCCTCCCCTCCCCACCTCACCTTCTTCCCCCTTCCCCTTTCCCTTCACTCCTCCCTTTCAGATTTTCTGATTACTTTTATTTATTTATTTTAAAGCATGGTGCTGTAAAGAGTGTGGAATTTGGAATCAGGCTGTCTGCCTGCTTGTTCCAGCCTTGCCCTTGACTAGTTGGCTGAGCCCTGAGGATGCCACTCACTCCCTCATTTTCCCCATTGGTGAACAGAGACCCTGCCAACCTCCCATGATTTCTGTGAGGATACACAAGAAAGAGTTCTGAAAAGGTGTTGTGCAGATGTCTGCATTTTTTTTTTTTTTGCTCAATTCCTTTACTGTGTCATTCCATTTGCTTTTTCTAATGTTCTTTTCTCTCCTCAAAACTGACATTTTAAAAACTGTTGCTGTTAAAATGAGTACTTGCCTCTTAAACATCTTCAAGTTGCTAAGCAGCATCTACCTCCCCCCTTCCCTTTTATGCAGCCTGGTTGCCATAGTATCATCTGAGCATGGTAACAGGAAGCAAAGAGCAATCTTTTTTTTTTTTTTTTTTTTTTGCTAAATGGGGTTGGGTAGACAGATAAACACGCTGAAATGTTTCCTTACAACCCATCTCGGAGAAGGGGGGGCAAGTGTTCCAGAGTACACCAGTGGGTTTCTTTAGTCACCTACTACCTGGATTTCCTACTCACTTAGAGCAGTTCGGCACACCTGTAGCTCCATGGATGCCATACCACCCGTGGCATGACATTTTCTACAAAGGCTTTTGAAGGGCTACTGCTGCTACTCCCTTATTTGTAGCTATTTAGAGCTAAATGCAGACTCAGATCCTTCTCAGATAGTTGCTAAAAATAGAACATTGAGCGTGAATCAGTATTGTGACTAAAGGTACTCGTGTCATAGCAGGTTTAGAGTAGATAATAAATAAAAGTCATCGAAGTGACATCAAGGGGTGGGTGCTTTTTAAAAAAAATGGAAAAGATGGAGATAGCTATAAAAATAAACTTCTTAAAATCTAAGATGTATTTTAAAAAATATAAACCGTAGAGTCCTATTCTTTGACTGAAAGCTCACAAAGTCAGGCACTTGATTACTCGTGACACAAACTACTGTTGCCACCGGAAATTACTTTTTCCCTTTGGCCCATATGATCCTGGGTGGTCCGGTCTCCGCAGCGAGGATGCACAGGCATAGCGTAACTGGTTGTTAAAGCACTGCAATACTTCTGTAGTGGTTGGTGTTTCCTTTAGCTCCCAAAGTGTCTCTTGCTGCCTAGTCAGCCACCCTCCAGTTCCAGGACCCTCTAGTCCTCCCACAATCCAGCATCTAAGGAGTTAAGGCTGGCACAAAGGGGGTCTCCAGGAGCCTAGCACTGAGGCCAGTAAGTATCTGTGCTGCCTAATCAGTGTTTATTTCATACTTGTTAAATATGTTGAATATCAGCTCTTAAAGCTGTCCTCACATACTCCAAAACTTTTTCTAAATAATTATCAGTGTTTTCTTGAGGAAGCACAATTTACTCTTCCAGATTAAGCCATCAGGGAAGTGTGTTGTTGCCTTCTAGGAAAAATGTGCCTGTGCTGAATCTTCTTGGGGAAGACAATGCCTGTGAACTTGGGTCACAGGATTGAGATGACACTGTTGCCTGCGTTCTCATGCTTGGCTGGCCAATGACAATGACACACAATAGCTGGGCAACTGGTTAAAATAGAAAGTGCATTCCAGGGCCCCATAGTGCTGTGTGTGTTGATCGCCTGAGCTGATCCCTGTATCTTAAACACACATGGCTCAGAGGGACTTAGAGAGGGCTTTTCATGCAAAGGCAGGCTTGTCCCAGACTCATGCAAACAAATCAACTTCTTCTTCAAAGTGGGATGAAACTTTCTGTCATTGGTCTCCAAGGGCCTTTCTTATTTTGTGTTTGACAGCTTCTACTTGTCCCCCACCTTACTGGAAGCCACTTCGGGGTTAATGGCATGTCTTTCCAGAGGAATCTGAGGACCCAGGAAGGGAGCAGAGGAGATTATCCAATCTTCCCTTTAGCCATGCAGGAGCTGAAGATACCACAGATGGTAGTCATCCAGCACCTCTCAGAAAGAATTTCTGCCATGTCACTCATTTACTCAAGCCCCGATTTCTGATCCTTGCTCTAGGAACATTCTTTGTGATGCCTAAGGAATGTGTTATTGAAGCCCATTTTTCTTTTGTTTGGACTCCAGCAGAAGCAGAGGTTAGCTGTCAGAATGTTCTGTAAACTAGTTCTTCTGAGTCCCAGCTTTGCTGGCTGTTTCAAATTTTTCCTTTATCTGGAGTCCTTGGCCAAGTGAGATAGGTTTTCCATGTCTGAACAGTGCCTACTACGTCATCTTTCCCTTAGCGACTCTCAAATCTTTTGTCTATGGCCATGTCTATGACTATATAGCAAAGATGTGTTTTCCAAGAACAACACTCTTTCCAGATTCTACAAACTTTTAGATAGTCCCTAACTTGACTATGCCAGAAGGCCAGCAATCAGAGCTTCACAGGTCTTTGGCTCTTATGATGGCCAAATTATCTTTGGATTAAGTTCAAGTGGTATGCTAGTAAAGGTTTTATAACTGGCTTTCTGGGGGAAAAAAGGAAACACCCTGATTTGTGGCATTTGGTAATTTCTCTGGTGCAAATACTCTCACCATGGCCAATTTCAAGCCACTAACATGATGTCAGTGAATGTAGAGTTGGGAAGAGATGTGCACAATTGTTTCTTGAGAGCCGGTACATATGAGCTGGCTCTAGCACATCACTGAAGTAATCCCTTCTCCAGGGGAATATGACCATCTGTCTTTTTTCATGTTCCGTTCTGTATCTTGTTTCCATCTAACATCTAATTCTGCCAGACATAGCAATCCTTTAAGCCAATGGTTTCCAAACTGTTTCTTGGCCAAAGGTCTTTGTGTTTATATAAATAAATGAACTACATAAAAGCAACGCCAGCCTGATTGAGAGATTTGAGAAGGTTTTAGGTGCCACACTATCCTTTGGCTATGGAAAACACTAAGAATCACTACTTTCAGTTTTTTCCACTTTTTGATGATTTTAAACAAACAGAATTTTAAAGAAAATATGACATAGTTCTTGACATATGATTATTTTCTTGAACTTTTTGGAATAGATTGAAATGAGCAATGTTTTTGGTCCACTTAGCACCATTCATACAACCCACTGCTTTTGGTTGGGAGGTGCTCTCAGGAGCGCTATTGATCAAGATACCAACAATGACCTCATACGAGCTGTAGGACAGGCCAGTGTAGTGGGAGCCCTTGCTCTACCAGAATGCCTAATTTAAGTGTTTGTCTGCAGCTCTGAATGTTCTCCGGTTTCAGCTATCTACCAAAAACTGAGAGCTATGAGTCACACCACTTAACTGGCTTTTGGGTTTTCAGTCCTGCTTTTTTTCTCAGTTAATACCTTTCTCTGTCTCTTGTTTTCTCTCTCTCTGGGTTTTCTCATGATATTATTTCATGTGATTTAAATAGCCCTAAAAGATTCTTTTCTATATTTCCCTTTCAACAGAGTGCTTCCATTTTTATTAATCTATTTTATGATGTAAATCATAATTTAATGAAGATGCACCATTCAATCTTAATGGCCTCATGCTTCCATCTGAGAGTTCCTTTCATTTTGATGGGATAAACAGGCTCAGAATTTTCTACAATTGAGTTATTAATAAAGAAATAAAAATTCTACAGCAAAAAAGGAGCCTATGAAGACAAAAGAGAAATTGCAGGAAAGTGCCATCTGCAAACTCTACGCATCTCTCTGTCAGCACATGGTTTAAGATTGAAAGTCTTCCTGATCATACCCTTGGATCCTAGAGCAGTAGTAATTGGGACAATAAATGCTCAGGAATGTCTTCAGGCTAATGGTGATGGAACCAGCAACACCAGTTCCTTGTGCAGCAAAAGACACAAAAGGGCAAAGCTTTGAGGGTTTTAACTTTAAACTAATGGTGTGAAGTACTAGTAATTGGATTTCAGACCACAAACTGGGATAGAGAATAGGTCAAGGTGACATTCCAAATCACACATATAAGTTATTGTTACTTCCGCCTGCTCGTAAGACCTACCTTCTTTGTCCACAAGGAATGGGGAAGACCAACCTGACTTACATCCCTATCTTCAGCGAGTTTCTGGACCTCTCTATTTAGACATCCTAACATGGTTCACACTGAACAGGTCCAAAACAGAACTACTCAAATCCAATTTTTAGTCTGTGTTTTGTATCTCACTTAGTAGAACCGTTCTCAAGGTTTTCCAGGCCACAAACCATAAACCTGTTTGGCCTCTTTTCTTTCCCTGCCCTCCACTGACTTGTCAAGTCCTGTCTACTACCTCTCTAAAGTCTAACATTTCTATCTCTTTCTTTCCAGTTCCAACACCATTGCCCTAATTCAGGTTATTTTAATTTTTTCCTCATCTGGAACAATGTTTTATTCATAAAACATTTTCAATAACTATAAGTTGAAAGACTGGGTTATTATAGAATCTTCCTCCTTACTGTCCTGTCTTTGGTCAAATGTGCTTTCTGTCTCCCATTTATATGCTATTTTCCAATGAAAGTTCTAAAACATAATATGGATTCTGTCATTCCTGGAGATCATGAAATTGCACCTGCCATGTCCCTTCTCCTTGGTCTATACCACCCCACATGGCCCAATACACTCTTCGAGCCATCCTTTTAAGCTCTCTCATAACACTTGGCTGCCTCTGCAGAGTCTACCAGACTTTGCTTCCCCAGTACAAATCCCACCCAGACTCAGCTGTCTCAAAAGTTTGGGTCAATCTGACCCATTTCAGGGAATCATTTTAGGATTACATCTCCATTACCAAGCAGGATATTACTGGTGTTTCTCACTTAGGCCTTCTGTCGGGTCACCTTTCCCCGTTTTGTGTTCTTCCTGAATCACACGGGCTGGAAAATCTGGCAAATACATTTCTCCGAAGGCTTGGTTTCCTGCTTACATTGTGCCAAAGAGAAAAATCTCAGGTGAGATTGAAAGGTGGAAGAGAAGTTGACTTTACTACTGCAGCAGCAATAGGCAGGTTTGGATGCTTTCACAGAGGGCCTATATGAGGCTTTGCCCATGACTTCCAGGCATCCTTCAGCAGATTACCTATAGTGTTGTTGCAAGCATCTGAGATCATTGATTAAAATTTCCTGGAATTCCTGCCTTCCTGATTTCTTCACTGACCTTTGTTCTCCCAAAATTTTACCTGTGTTTAACTCCCTGCATAAAACCTTTTCTTCTGGAAATATCTGGAGAAGTTTCTATTTTCTTGATCAAAACTTGGCTAACATGAATCAAATAACAACTAGTGATTTAGAAATGAGTTTAACCAAGCCTCAGCTTTGAGCTAAACAAGATACCTTTCTGTCCTGTCTGGTTGCATGAATCTATAGGACTCCACTGCTGCTTCAGTTCCTGGAGTGTATTTTAAATCCTTTCCAAGAATTAAACCCCTGAGGTGGATCCCAGCCCACTTGGCTAGGACTCTGTACCTTTCCTAAATTTTGCTGGCCAATCACATAAGAGAACTTAATCCTGTGCCCTTATCTACTCTACCTCTTGAGCTCATGCTTCAAAGAGAGGCCATCACCCAACTTTGATTTTCACTATTACCTGGGAACTTCTGCTCTCATTCTTTATTCACTATTTGTCTTCAATATGCTTTTTGGCTCCAATCAATTGGAGTTAATCGTTGAATCCTCATCCCATTTCTCCAGGGGACAGACAAATAATACATGGCCTAGGTTCTACCCCATCCCTGTTTTGTCCCAGATTTTTTTCCTTCTATTGCTAGTCTCCTCTTGAAGTCCCAATACATCCCTTAGCTGACACTGTTATGGTTACTATATTAAGCTAATAACATATCACTTAAAATTATAGCATTTTTAATTCCTGTCATCATTTCAAGTCCTGTATCCAACTCTGAGTTAGGATATAATAACTCACAAATACAAAAAGAAGTAACCAGAGTTATAATGAATAGATTTTGCATTACTTGTCACAGAAGCATAGAGCAGGTAGTCTGTTCAGAACTATTCATGACCAGTCTTCAAATTGCTGAAGTCATCCATTCTTTTTCCCCTACCTATTACATTGTGGTGTCTTGTTTTACTCTTTCCTCACTATTTACTCTTCTGAAGAATCTCCTATTCCAGATTTGAGTATCAGAATATATATATATATATATATATATATATATATATATATATATATATACTCTGATTTTGAATCAGCCCTCTGTAGTGTCTATGTATTGCTGAAAGAGTTCTTTCTTTTCTCTGGCATGCTCTCTACTTTTCCTCTCTGGAAAATTTTTGTAACCACATGTATGCATTTAGTACTACAGACTCTTCTTTAAGAGGTAATTTATGGAAAACCAATCCATGTGCATTATGAGTGCCAATGTTATAAGTCCATATAATCATATAATTTTGGAATTTGTTTGAGCCAGAAAACAGGGAAATCAATCTTTGGTATGCCTGCACAATCCTCATGTCCATATCCAAATGGGAATACTTAGTGCAGAAGATCATGGCAGCACTTGTTTTACCCCTCTCTACCCTTACGCTTTGAGTGGAGAATTAATTTCTGCTAAATTTTAGATATGGACACATTACCTTTTCTTCTTGGAAATCTTTTAAAAGAGATTCCACCCACCTATCACATTGTTCTGCAGGATGAGTCACGAGCACTGTAATGCCACGCAGGGAGATTCTAACACATTTACTCATAGATAGACCTCCTGGCTGGATGGACTAACGTTTCAGATCTGTCATGCTCCAGTCTTGTAGCGATGATCTGTACTTTCATGAGCACAATGGCAGCATGATTACTACATTTTTATTCAGTGTCTGACTTCATTCTGGGGCTTCAGGCTTTCCCCCTCTCTGTTGCCATCAAGACTTGCTTCCTCTTTTCCAAAATCCAACTGCCTGCTTTCCAAAGGGAGTTTCCATGACAACTTCTGTTTGTGGTGGTGTTGACTCCAGCACTCTACTTCACCTCTCCTTTATGGCACTGAGCTCTTATTTCCTAAACATCCCTGGTTCCTCTCTTTTCTTATATTGTGCTTACCTTTACTCAAATCTCTCTGAGTTCAATATATATATTGATGAGTTTTGTTCTCAGGTAAACCAGAGAGAATCAGAATCAAAGTCATAGTTTTAAACCTACCCCATCACAGAGAGTTAGATCAGATCAAGAGTCTCTTGCTTTGCAGAGGTGGTGGTCATTAATTTTCTGCCCTGGGAAACAAGATTAGATAAGAAAGAATCCAGGCAACTTCACCCTCCCCTGCCACCACCCAGTAAAAAAAAAGAACATATACATTTATAAGATCACCTTTCAAAATAATTCTACATATTTAACCAATTGAAACTTTGTTTAAGGTTGTGTTTGTTGTTTTTTTCAGATGCATTCCTGGGATAGGGAATGTCTGTCATTCTCTCCTTAGTATCGAATGACTTTTGCACTCAAGGACAAATTTGCTGTCTTCTATAGAGGTGGGAGATTGAAGAGAAGGTAGAGGGAGTCATTTTTAAATGTAGACTACTGAGAGGCAAGAAGGGAGATGATTCTGTAGGGAAATGTTCAGAAAAATCCTAGAGCTTAAGGAAATGAGAGCACTTTGTATGACCTGGGGTGCTATAGATAAAGAGAGGTCAGAGGACAAAATCACCTATTTTACAGATTTCTGCAGCACATTGGTGGCAGCACCTGCAACTAACCACTGTGAAACATTCCACCTTCTGACCTTGGCATGTGGAGGTAGGTTGCTGATGCCTATGTATGTGTGTGCGGTATTTCACCAGATGCAATTTGAATACTTTTTCTCTAGTATTCTTAGAGGACTAGCAGACACACAAATGCAGCTCTGTGACACTCTACTTGGGACATGGGCTCTGCTCCTTCCTCATTCTCTTTCTATTTATTCCTCTGCACTTTAATCTTTTCATAAAAAGGACTCGTCAGGAGTCAATCCCTTGAAGTTCTTTTGGCTGCCTTACCATCCAAAGGTATATGGTTAATGACAAACATAAAAAAGAGAAATAGACACATAGTCTACATAACCACATAAGATGAATATATCTTTTGAAATCTTTGAACTATCAAGCATCTTTTATACTGGAGAAAATACTGGAGAACTATCAAGCATCTTTTATACTGGAGAAAATACTGGATCTTAGTGAGATCTGAGTGTGCTCCTTATCCTGTCTCTTATCTAGCCAGATGCCCTCGTGTAAGTTATTTAACCTCTTGGAGCCAGAGAAGAGGGAATAAAATGATCTGCCTCTGAATGTTGTGAAGATTATGAGATAAAGTTAATAACATATCTGGCAGAGGGTTAAGCTAAATAAAAGTTTGATAAAGGGTACCTTTCACACATTCAGGGTGAGGTTGGAAATGAAAACAGTTTTAGTTTTCTAGGGCTTTTGCATAGGAAATTTTCTATCAATATTCATTCAAAAATTCATCCAACAAAGTAATTATTGAATGATAATATGTATCAACTAGCATAAAGTTTGATATAATTTCTTATGTGTTTCAGTTGAGGATGTGACTTAGACCTATTTTGAAACTAAATCTTTGGAACAGAATCAGCTTTATTAGGCTCATGATATCCATGCTCTTGTTGGCTGCTTTGGAATTCTATGCTTGCTTACCATATGAAAAACCAGTCATGATTCATCTTATAGTCCAAATTCTCTTGAGAGCCCTCAGACCCATTTGTTGCAATGTAATCAGTGTTTGTGCACTACTTTCTATGTTCAGAGGGCAGTGCTAGAAGCTGGGAGTAGTTAAGGAAGGATAAAATGCTATTCTGTTGGAACAGTAAATACGACTGAGAGCCAAAGCATCGGGTAAATGACTAATAGGAAACAATGAAGTGAATGCCATGAGCAAGTGAGACAAGAAGTGTGGGGAGAGAGGTCCATTCTGTCATGGCGAACCAATTAGTGGATGCGATAGCATTTATACATAGCCTTGAAAAGCAAGCAAAATCTAACATAGCAAGATGGGAAGAAAGAGAGACTTGTGTCGGCAAAGAAGGTTGAACATCTAGGTTGCCATATTTAGGGAGACAGTGAACTTGGCTAAAGTTATAGCTTTGAAAGTACAGAATCACTAAGTTTATAGTTGGAAAGGACCCTAGAATCCAACTCACTTATTTTAGCAGCATATATTAAAGGGAATTATATGAGATATGTTTGGAAATGCATATTGGATTAATTCATAGAAAACCTGTTATTTGAAAAGTCTGGACTTCCTATCACAGGTGATGGATATTTCTGGATGTTTTGAGTAGTAGAATTAAATGCTTTTCCAACTCTTATTCTGGTTTTGGAAACTTCTGTGGCAGTAGTTTTGGATAAACACTTGGAGAGCTTGTTAAAACACTGATTGCTGGCCCAAACTCCCAGAGTTTCTGATTCAGTAGGTCTGTCTGGGGCCCAAGAATATGCATTTCTTACAGGTTCCCAGGGGTTGCTGACATTGCTGGTCTGAAGACCACATCTTAAGGACCATCGTTCTATTGTATACTATTTGTTCCCAACTCTGGATGCCCATTCGTATCATTTGAGGAGCTCTTAAAAAATACTGAGGCTTGTGATTTAGGCTGATCCAGAAGCACAGAGGAAGACAATAGCTGTTGGCAATTGTAAGAGTTCCCAGGTGCTTTCCGAGGTCAGCACTTCTTAGATTTCCTTGTGCATATGAATCACTAGGAATCTTTTAAAAATGTGTATTCTTTTTTAGTAGGTCTGGGTTGGGGCTTAAGATTATACATTTCTAATGAACTACCAGCAAAAGAAAATGCTGCTGGTCAATGGACCACACTTTGAGGAGCAAGGTCCTACAAAGTTTAATATATTTTTCTTCTTACTTTTCATTCCAAGCTTCTGTTCACTGGTTAATTCAGTCTCTCTTTCTCTGACCCCAATGCTATATTATAGTATTCTATTTCCAAACTATTACTTGAATTGTGCCTCAGTAAAAAACATAGAAGTACTGGATAAAGACTTGGGTTTGGGTTCGGTCAGCAGATGAGTCGGCCTAGACATGCTCCTGCCTGATGCAGTGCAGGTGAGCCTGCACCAGCAGCCCAGACTTAGACATGTCCGTCTGAAGCTGTCTGTCCCTACCAACTGCTGTGCTTGGCAGGCCACCCACATGCCTTGTGCTCGCCTGCCTTGCAGTTCTTTCTTACATGCTTCTGAGCTTCACTTACCCACCCTTTCTCAGCAACTTGCTTTTCTGCACAAATTACTCTTTGTTATAAGCATAATTCCCAAAGAGAGAATAAGAAGCTTTTTGGCATACCTATTAATCATGAAGGAGACTGAAAGCTGGGAATAAGGAAAGGGAAAAAGAGACATAATAACTAAATGGAAAATGCCCATTTGAAATGAAGACTCTCCGACAGGCCCCCTGGTAGGCTCTGCTCTCCTGTCCATTACCTTGAATGCCTCTGCTCGTGTGTGTGTGTGTGTGTGTGTGTGTGTGTGTGTGTGTGTGTGTGTAGGTATGTGTGTGTGTTGATGGTGGAGACAGAGGACTTTTCCCCTTTTATTTTCTTCGGTGAGTTCTGACAACTACTTAAAGTGCTCTTGGCTAGAAAACTAAACTAAAAGTGAAAACATTCCAAGGTTATAAGGCAAATCCTACCCTTACAACCTCAGGTAGATCAATGCTAAGACACCTAAATTATTTCAATTATAGGAAGATATCTGAGCACAAGCTGCACTGTGCCATTATTGAACAAAGAAGGAAAACAGTAATTGTTTTGCTAAGCTGTGTTTATATTAATAAAAGCCTCTGAAAGAGTTTAGCCCTTGAAATTCTTCTTCCTGGGACCTTGAGATATTATCACTTAGGAGCGGGAACTGATCATCTATTTACTGACTATATATGGGTGAAAAAATGTTTGCAAGAGTTCCAAGAGTGACTTCCAAATAGACATGCAGAAAGTGCAGGAATTCAGGCCAATTGTGATACTCTGTGATACTCACAAATTTGGGTCACTCTCTCAATTAGTTTAGCTCCGCATCTGTGTGAGTACAGAAACAAAGCTACTTGGAGCCCTTGCGGGTTGGCAGAGCATCTTAAAATACCGTCCTAAAGAGGCAGGGCTGCAAATTCAAAACAGACTTCCAAAATAAACTCAGCAGGGCAGCACTCTGGGACTTACCAAGCAAGGCCCCTGCTCCCAGTCCTAAATGTTTGAAACCTCGGTACTGTTGACTGTTACAATCTTCCTCTGTGAGCCTGCTTCTCCTGGGAGAAATCAGTCACTCTGAAATGCAATCATGTTTTCTGCCATTCCAGATGCAAGCTTTCACGAACCCTGCACACGCCCCCTCCTATGTTAGTCAGGATCACTCTTTCCTTGTGGTAGAAGAAATTAGGTGTGCCTTGCACGCTTCAAGTGCGTGCTCGTGGGAAAGCCAAATGTTGGACATGGGAGTTGGAACAAGACTTGAATCTTGGAAGCTACCCGGGACAGGAGATGATGTATAGTAACCACTACAATTCTCTCAAAACTAAATCCAAATTCTGTCTTTTTTGTCTCAGCCGTTTCTGCCACCAGAGCAAACTTTTTATGTTTTGGAGCATAAGCACAGATCATCTGTCGTGCTTTAAAGTGGGTGTTTTTTTTTTTTTTTTTTTTTTAAGGAGCTAATTTGGTTGTGCAATACCATCAAGAGGAGCCACTTGTAAATTATATTTAGGTATGTGTATGTTCTTCCACTTGTGGTGATGCTGAATCATATCCATCTTCATTTTATTATGTAACTCCACACTTACAGGAAGGGCTCCAAGACTCTGTCAAGCAGAAGAGGCCCCTAGCCGTCCATGCTCCATCCAGCAGAAGGGGCTCCGTTCTTCCCTCCTCCTGGCCTGGCCTTATAGTGGGGAAGAGAGTAGACTGGCCAATTTTTCTGGGTTGTCTGGAAGCTTCCTGGTTTTAACTAAAAGTCCTGTGTTCTAGGAACTAACCCCTTCCCTTAGTCCCAGGCAGACTGGGACAGCTGGTCACCCTAACAGGTTTGGTTGTTTGCCCATTTCTGGTCTCAGGTGATGATTGTGTGGACATTAGCTCTAGGTCCTGATGCCTCTAGGTTCATCCAATCTAGTCACTGGGGCCAGGGGCCTGGGGTGGGGGAAGGACAGCTCTCCCCTTCCATGTGGTGCTATGACAGGCATCAAGGAGTTCTACTGTGCCGAGGGAGGTGATGGCCCCACAGGGGACAGGCGTCTAATTTTATTACATCATAGTGAGATCAAGGCCAAGAATCACTACGTGTGTGTGTGTTGGGGGGAGGTAGTGTGGAGTAAGGGGTGAGGAGGGACACAGGCTTTAGAGCCCAATTGCACTCAAATATTAGTCATGCCTCTTATTCATTCTGTTTCTGGGGCAAGTAATTGAGCTTCTCTCAGCCTCAGTCTCTTTTCACTAAAGCAGACATCATGACTCTTAACCCTCAAACTTCTGGACAATATTCTTCCCATGAAAAGGCAGTCAAATCCTGATTTACTTCTAAACTTCAGAATAAGTCAGCAATTTTGTCTTTTTGACGTGATTTGTGTTATCTCTAGAAGGATATTACATACATTTAGTAGGCATAAAGTTTATGCTCTGTAATTAGGATGTGTAAGAATGTAAATTAATTTTTCTACAACTGAATTAAATTTCCTCATGAGCCTTCATTTCCACTGATGGAAGGGAAAAAATATTGCTTTTGAGGATTGTTCAGTTTACTACTAGACTTTTTAGGAGAAATCTTTAGTTTAAATCCAGTCTATTGAAGACTATGCTCTAGTCTTCTGTATTTCCTTCTCCTCTGGTGTATCAGAGCATATCTACCACTCGCTTCAAGAAGAGATGTTCCATCAGAGTCCTCTGTTTTAGCTTATCTAGGAGTGGCCCATGCAGCTGGGGCTCTGTGTGAAGGCCACTACGACTATTGGGGGAGGCTGGTCCGTGGTGCTCTGTACTTGTATCTGTTGCCGATGTCCACAATTCTGCTGCCACCCCAATCACAGGGTCTATATATTTCTCCTTAGCTTGACCCCAGACCTCTGGGTAGCCGCTGACCCTCATAGTATCTTGGCTCTCTTTCCTTACATTTAATGGAGAAGAATCAATTAGCATGTCTAAGGCCCTCTTTACCTAAACATCAAAGGCCACCATGTTGGCTCAGAGCATATTACAAGGTGTTACAAATCTTCCGGTGTTCCAGTAAGATGGTAGGCACAAGCCCTGAGTGTTATGGATTCCCTCTTAACTTATTTGGCATTTCTAACCTCTCATCTGCCCCTCGCTCCAACACCGTTTTGACCGTGGAATGGGGCTAGATCAAAGCTATTGACATTGATCCAATTCTAATGCAGTTCTGTGAAACACTCTCTTGGTTCAAACCCCAGCCATTTTTATGCAGAGGAAACAGCTTACATATTATGTTATATAATGTCTTAGGTAATTCCCTGCGCTAGACTTATTATAAAAATTCTGTGGTCTGAGTCTTACAAGCTTGACTTTTTAAACTTGCAAAAGAAACTCTTTTCAAAACTAAACTAGCACTTGGTTTGTTTGTTTGTTTGTTTGTTTGTTTGTTTGTTTGTTTGTTTTGATTCCCCTCTCCTTTTTTCTTTCTCCCTCCTTTCCTCCCTCTCTCCTTTCTTCTTTCCTCTTATCTCTTATAATCTAATATTCTTCAGTATTTAAGCAAGTATTAGTCTCTGCGTACTTATTAAATTGAAAACAACTGTCATAACAAACTAGCCCCCAAACTTCAGTGGCTTAATGTAATAGAAGTTGGTTTCTCACCTTTGGAACAGTTTGATGCAAGTGAGGAACTCTGTTGCATTTGGCACAAAGTTTCTAAGAGAGGGTGAAGGAGGTACACCTGTCTGTCTTGGGAAGGAACCATATTACTAGATTTTATATTCAGTCAGGGGAACCGGTCAAATGGCCACCTCCTTGATGCAAGAGAAGCTGAGGACTGTTGTCCATTGTGCAGCCACTTCCCAGCCACAGTTCCAACCAGGGATTGTCCTTCCAGGTGCTGACTTTTGCAGAATCGTAGAATGTGTGTGGCACTATACTGTGCATATGGAATAAAAAGATTATTAAGACATGGTTCTTATCCCCAAGGGGCTTTTCTTAAATATTGGTAAGCTATTAACCTTTCCATACTGCTAGTGGTTGTTGGTAACAGTAAGATTCAGCCTTTTGATTTGTCCTTAGGGTAATGAATATGGAGGGGAGGGGGAAGAAAATCAGCAAATAACCAAACTGAAAGCTGAGAGGAGTCTTGAAGATTATCCGTACAAAAACTTTGTCCATGGTTAAGAAAATCTGAGGCCCTCAGAACTTGATCAAATTTTTCTAATTAGTGTCAGAACCAAGTTAAAAATCCAGCTCTTTTTATCTTCTAGTCTTAAACACTTTTCAGTATACATTAGAATCTGATGACTGTGCAAAATATAAGAGTTTATAAACTTGGCTTTTTAAAAATATGTTTTCAGGCAAATGGAGCTAATGGTACGTAGAATTTTCCAGTGTGGTCCAGTTAGCACTCACCATTATACCTAGAAAACACACAGTCATCGTGGCTTCATGTTGAAACTGTGGTGCCCTTTGGAGTACTGTCTTTACCTCCACTTTGTATCCTCCCTTCATATGCCCAAAGCTGTCAACTTCACCTTAGGCAATGACATCTACCAGCTTTAATTTGTTCAACTAGCAGTCTGATGTTTCATTTCTGCATACAGAACCATGTACCCAAAGCCACTGTCCATATCTGTAAACATTTGTATTTAATAGTATGGTTATCATGACCTCTCCCAGAAGACCCATGTACATTAGCTTAAATGGCCACGTCACTATGATCTGTCAGCTGTGGTTGGATTGGCATTGTCGGCTTTTAGACAGAGGTATAAGGGGCTTGGGGATTTTTGAGCATTAATTCTGTGACTCCCTGGGAAGAAAGCACACCTGGTTTGTAATGTAGTATTTTCCCTCATGGAGATTTTCTTTAATGGAAATGCTTTTGACCTGAAAACTTAACTCCAGAAACTTTCAGACTCATATACACTTCTCAGGTAGACATTGACCTATGAGGCTAGAACTCAGGCTACTCCTGAAGATTCCAGCTCTCTATCCTGAAGAGTTGGTAGCAGGGGAGATATGCCAGCACAAAGCAGGGGAAACAGTTTACCAATACTTAAGGTAAGCTCCTTCAGAAGAAAGTCCATGTCTTAATTTTCTTTTTATTCTTAATATCCCAAAGTAGAGCTGTTCAGCAAATTCTGATTCTATTCCCCAGGCTCGCAATCAAGACCTTGGAGAAGCTTAGTATTGGTTTTTGAAAATAAGAACAAGCTGTAAATATTGTATGATTATGAAGCTATTCCCACACAGTAGGACTACTTTGCACCACAGTACATGGCAGTAGAATTTCTAGTTCCCTGAACGCTCTGGAGGGTCTCAGACTCATTGCAATCTAAAACCATGTACTCAGCTCTTCAGCTGGAAGAAATAGAGTGAGATGGGAAACTTAATTTCTTAATTTATAAATAAAAATGAAGTTTCCTACAGAGCTAGACTTGGATACGTTAGCTATACCTAAGTATTCACCTACATTTTCCCAGCAAGCTACTGAGACACTGATGTACATTTCACAGACATATTTTAGATTGTACCGAAATGACCAGATTTCTCCTAAGCTACACACCTGCCCCCTGCTCCCCAAAATTCATTCTATGAGGCTAGAATCAGGCCCACTGAGATTTTTCACCAAGAACAAAATTACTTTATGTATACATCAAAAAACAGTTGGAAAGAAGTTGTTATATTTTTCTGCACTGATATCAGACTAATGACATTGCAGTCAATTAGTTGGCATTGTTCTTTTTAGTGTGAATAGCCAAAAGGGCCTAACTTCAGCTGGCCCAAGAAACCTGTCCCTTCTTCTGAATTCTAAATTTGAATGTATAGTTTAGGTTCTTGCCCTTTCACTTTCTCCTGGACTGACATTGGAAGACTTCATCCAACTGTTCACTTAGCCAATTATACAGCAAAGATTTACTGAGAGTTTGTACTGTGTGGGGCACTGTGCTGGGCATTAGGAATCTGAAGATGAGTAAGGCATGGCCCTTACATTTAAAGAGGTTGTCTTAATGTCTGAGGGAGGAGATGAATGTTATCACACTGTATTCATAGTGGGAGAGTGATCAAATTTATTTAGAACAACATGTAGCACTGCTCTACTGCACACCCCCAGGGATTATGTTAAAGGATTTCTGCGTGAATGACAGCCTTTAAGGTACAATGAGAGTGATCTCTCAGAGATGTGTGACATGGCTGTTCTGGGAAGAATTACAAAAAGGATTCATAAAGGATGAGACACTTAAGCCTTAGAATGATGGCTAGGTAGACAAAATATAGAAGGACATTGCAGGGAATGACCCAGGCAGAGGGGTAAAATATGGATATGGTAGGACTACATAAGTGGACAAGTAGAGGTGTGGTAGGAGATGAGGTTGTAGATGGAAGCGGAAGCCAGAAAGGAAATGTCTTACACGCACATAGAGAGTTTGAGATGCATTTGGTTAGTACTGAAGAATGTTTAAAAGGCTTTAACTGTGGCATTTTAAAAAGTTCATCTTAAAAGTAATGTGGAAGATGGACCTCTGTAGGATTTGGTGGAAGGGGGACCTGGAGAACAGGGAGATAGGAGGCTATTGAAATAACCCAAGCAGAGAAGCAATGGAAGTTTGAGTTGGAGTGGTGAGGTGGATAGTGATTCAAGCCATTTAGGAGGTAAAACCCAGAGGTCTAGGTGACTATTAAGAAGTAAGGGATAGGTAAAGGGAGTTGCTGAGGATGAAAGCTATATGGGTGAATCATAAATCATTTAACCAGGGTAGAGGAGCCAGAATGAAGGTTGCTTTGGGCATATGGATAACTGATCCATGTCAAATTGGAAATTGGGACCACCAGGACAGTTGTGGAGATAAGACTGGAGTTAAGGAGAGATGTGTGGGACACAAAAAGTAATTTGGAGCTATCAGTGTTTAGAGTATATCAGAGGATAGTCCCCTAAATTACTAATTTCTCCCTTCTCTCCACCTTAAAATGACATCTGATGAACTTTCCCAATGATTAACTTTTTCAAAACCATCACTTGGAATCTAGTCAGTCTTAGCTGTCAGATTGAATTACCACTTACACAGCGCTCCACTTGATTGTTACAAGTCCCTTCATAAGGTTTCTGTGCTTTTCTGTTTCCCTGATTGCTTCTAGGTAAATAGTTGAATAGATTTTCTCCTGGGCTCTGGTCCAGCATTATTCAGTGAAAAGATCATACATCTGATTTCCTGTTCTACCACTTTTGAGCCATGTGGTCTTGTGCAAATTATTAAACATCTCTGAGCCTTGGTTTATTTATCTTTGCAAGAGACTATAATAATAACCTGCGCATGGTTCTTTTTTAAAATTTAAATGAGATGAAGTGTTTAGCCTGACACATTAATAGATGCTCAACAAACATTACATTTGTTCATTCATCAATTTTGTAAATTAGAATCTATTAAACTTGACAGAAAACTTTGAGACTCTCTCACCTAATTCTGCCAAATTGAAGATGAGTGAACTGGAGAATGAAAATGAGCAAGGTTACATAGCCAGTTAGTGGCCATCTGTGGACTCCACACCCTCATGTTTAACTTTGAACCATACTTCTTCCCAGCTTTATTTGGAGGAGTCTCTGACTTCCCATATATCACCATAGCTCTACTGGGCTTCCTTTGAGGAGATAGAAAAATGAAGACTGTATTGGCTATCTACTGCTGCAACCCACATACCACAAACTTAGTGGCCTAAAACACTGTGTATCTATTAGTTCATAGTTTCTGTATGTAATCAAGTCCTCTGCTAAGGGTCTCACAAGGCTACAATAAGGTGTCAGACAGGCGGTGTTCTCATCTGGAGGCAGAATGCACTTGAGATTTACTTGGGATGCTGCAGAATTCATCTCTTTTTTGTTGAAGGACTGAGGTGTTGTTTTCTCACTAGATGTCAGTTGGGGGTCGCCACTCAAGGTTGATGCCATCTGGCTCTTTCACAGGTCCTCTCACAATATAGCATCTTACTTCTTCAAAGCCAGTGGCAGAGATTCTCAACTCGTCTGCTAGCAAGTCATGTATATATAGTTTTGGGACATAATTACAAGAATGACATGGCATCACTTTGCCATATTCCATTGGTTAGAACAAGTCCAGGTCCCACCGACACCTGAAAAAAGGGGCTATCTTAGAATTTGTCTCTCTGCAGATACCATGGCAGGTTTCATTTGTGAGAGTGTCATAAAGCACAGTCTTGTTGTCCCTCAGCCTCTTTTAATCACAACCCAAAACTCTGCACTGCTTTTGGGGAAGCTGGATCTGGAATGACCACAGGAGCCAGACCCAAGGTGTCCTCAGGGGACCCTGTCAGACCCACACCCACAGTGGCACCAAAGGACAGAGTGGTGCTTTGGGAAGGAGAAGATACATGTATTTACACATGTGTGTATATGTGTGTGTGTGTGTGTGTGTGTGTGTGTGTGTGTGTGTGTGTGTGTGTTTGACTAAGGAGTCCTTCCTGAAAGCACATCAAGAGATACTACCTGCCATTCTGGCATTTTCTGAAGTGGCTTTGCCCTGAATTGTTGGTACACTCTGTGACATGAGTCATGCTGCCTCTTTATTAAAAATCTATCTTCTCCAGCTGGGGCAAAGCAAATATTTACCTGTGTCTAACTCTGGTCTCAGCCATGGCGAATGTCTATGCCTTCTCTGTGGACCTACCCAACCCGCTGGATATGACTAAAAGGAGGAAGACATTCTGGTTTTCCTCAGTCCTTCTGGGAACTGAAAAGTGAGAAGATGCTTTCTCTGTCTCCAGGTCCCTGCCTGAGTGAATTCTGCCCACCACCACCTGACAGCATATCTTGAAACTTCTTTCAGCCTACTTGCTTGCTCTTCCTATGTTAAGTTAATGTGCCTTATTTTATCCACCTACCAAGCTTTATAATACTCCTTCCCCCACACACACTGATCACTCTTTCCCCTTACATACTGTAATTTCCTATAGCTACTGAATACCTAGGGCATGTCACACCCGAACAATATAGCAGTCACAACATATCTGCTAGTGTGGTTCTACTGTCACCCTCCTATCCCACCAAAATCCCCTCCTTATACTACCAACTGTCAAAGCATGTCAGGCTTCTAAATCCCACCTTAATTACCACTGCATCCCCAACCATCCCACAAGCATTAATTTGCACTAACTTTGGCCTCTTGTAGCACTTACTAAATCAACCCAATGGCCTATTTTAGGCAATTTACTGTGTTTTGTGTTACATTATTATTTAATTATTTCATGGAAATGCATCTTATTTCTCTGTTGAGATTATAAATCCCATGAAGACAAGATCCAGGTTTTTCCACATTCTCTCTCCCTTCCTCTCTCCCTCCTTTCCTTTCTATGGTGTTTAAAATTTGGGCCATGAGGCTAGATGGACTCATATTTAAATCTTAACCACCACTTCCTGCGTGCATGAAACCTCTGTGATATTCGTTTTCTTTATGTTTAAATGAGGATAACAACCACTTCATCTGTTGATAGAAGTCAGTGAAATAACATGTACAGAAAATAATGTACATGTATGTGCCTAGCACATAGTAAGTATACAACTGGCAAAAGATGTTGCGGAATCTTTAATTGCATATTAACGACCATTTCTGTTTCATCCAGCAAGAAATATTCAAGCACCTTCCAGGAGCTCGGTGCTGGAGGGGATGGAAGAATGTCAAAGAGCCAAGTAACCTTGCTCTTCAGCTCTCTGTAGGCCGAGACCCAAAGCCCTTCAAGAGATCAAAACAGATAGTAATTGTTTTCAAAAACTGACTCCTCTCACAATGGTTTCATTATAAGAAGCCCTTTCAGTGTATACCTATTAGCATTCATGAGGAGAGCGGCCTGGGGCTCCCAGCTGGGCATTGTTTCCCATTTTCTTCTGCAATGAAAATGGGGGCCACCTCTGAAGAACAGGTGACCAGATGGCACTGTTTGATGAGGTGTTAATGGGTGAGCAATGGATGCCTTCCCATTGTGCTATATAGATGGGAGACAGGGACAAAGACAGGTCGACCGCCTGTAGGGTCCTCCTCTCTTCCCTAAGCTCATCCCCCTCCCCATGTATGCTCTTCACACATGTTGGAGAGACAGAGAAATGTCTCATGATGCCATTGCCTCTTAAAGCTCCTGGGACACCCTCATGTAAAGATGGTCACTAGATGGGTAAGAAGTAAGTGCCTAACAAATGCCTGCTGAGTCGAGGGTCTCCGTCTGGAAGCTGATGCCTGAACCATAGAATGTGTTCAGCCACCCTGACAAGACCCCTGAACTACCAGTTAAAAACGGAACTTGGAGAACTAACTGAAAGCCAAAGTGTGAATGCTTATGTGTTGTTTTGCTGGAATCTTTGCTTTTAGGGGAATTCAAAGGCATTCTCTGCTCCCTTTTGTGGGTAGCTCAATGAAATGGGAAACCCACATTCATTCCTGTTAGAGTAAAATTACAAGTGGTAGGATTCTTCAGTGTTCCTGTTTATGGAATGCAGAGTGCCTTGATTATTGGTGAAATACCGCATTCTGAAAGTCCCAAAGGAACATGGGATTTCTTGCATGGGAGGTGCTCACCGAGCCAGTTGCAGTAGAAGAGAAAGCGAATGCTTCAGAGGAACAGGAAAGCACTCCAGCACCTGCCTAATCTGAGTATCTCTCGGTGGATGCACCAAACTTTCTCCTCGGCATTCAGTGACGTTGTGTTTTCCTGCCCTTGTCTTGGCTGATTACCAGGTCCACTGATGTCAGTTTATGTCACAAACTACCCATTAACCTGTAATGCCCTTAGAATTCAGGTAGACTCTCCTAAGGAGCTTGAAGGTGGAGAGGGTTGGATCCTTTGAATCCCTCAACTCTGTGGCCACATGGTGAAAACTATGAGGAAATTTTGCACCTGAGAAGACCCCAGCCCTGTGGCATTGAGGGGAAAGATATTTTCCATTTCAGCTGCTCTCCCCATCCATCTCTGACCTATCTTTTGGTCAGGTTGGGCTTGGGGAATTTTGGACCAATGCTCCTGATCACCTCACAACTGCTGTTGCTAATGATTTTCCCTCACCCCCAGCTTTCTCAAGATGTCTCTTGTGAGAGTTTAATGGAAAAATAAAGGACAACAAAATGGCTTTGTAACTCACTGCAGGATTTAGCAATAGCAGCACTCTCTGTGGATTAGTCTCTTACTATGTGCCTCGCCCTGTGCTAAGCATTTTTCACACATTGATTTGCCCAGAAACCCTTCTAGGGAAGTTCCCTTATTATCAACAGTTCCTGATGAGCAGACGGGACCAAGTGAAGTTAAATTAGGTGCCCAAGAGCGCAGAGCCAGACAGTTAGAGAACTGGAGTGTCAATCGCAGTCTCCTGATTTTAGAGTCGAAACTCTCAGGCACCATGTTATATTGCTCTATAAGTTGAAAGAAAGTCTCCCAAATTCCAATTTTTATTTTTTCTCATCTCTTCATGACACATAAAATTTTCACTCTTTTGTATCTCTTTTCTACTTACTGCCCTCCACCCTCCCATCAAACCAAAGGCTAGTTGGTATTAGTTCAGTTGATTCTTAAATATAACTGTGCCTTAGCACAAGAGGTGCTTGAAGTATATGAATACTGGTAGCTATCACTGATTCCTGCTAATTTTGTGGCAAGTACAGGAAACAGAATAATAATCTCAAAGTTTAGCCCAATAGATCAGGACCAAGAAAGGGGAGGATGGTGAAGCATGGAAAGTACTAGCTGGGGGAGGTTCTAGTCCAGGCTTATGGCTGCTGTGAACACAGAAATGCTCGCTGGTGGGCAGTTCATTCAGCAGGTTTGGGTGTTGAGGAGTGGGGTTTTGCCAGAGCTGTGTAGCTTAGGTTACCATACCTTAACCTACCCATCCCTTTTCACATTATGAAAAGTGGGACAGCATGTGGATCCTGCTGTAATTTGCTCTGAAGTATGCAACTTCATCCATGAAGTCATTTTGCCAAAAGTGTTTAAACTGGGTTTTATTTAACTCCCATGTTACAGGAAATATATGGGTTAGGAACCAAGGCAAATGACTCAAGGAGCAAGTAATCAGACAAATCCAAAAGCAGGACATTCTACAGGACCCCTGCTAGTTTCCACTATCAATGATGTGAACAAATGCAGAGGCAGGAGGTGCAAAGGGACTCGCAAGATTCAAAGAAAATAAAGAAATGTAACAACCTTGATTGGATCCTGCTTTGAATAAATGAGTTATAAAACACATCTGGAGAATCATGAAAGAAATTTGAATACGTAACAAGGACTATATGACATGCAGGTATTATTGTTAATTTTGGTAGGTGTAGTAAGGGGATGGTGATCATATAGGAAAATGTCCTTACTTTTCAGAGATGCTGCTGAAGTCTTCAGGAGTAAACTGACATGATGTCTAAAATTTACTTCAAAAACTACATCAAAAAATAGTAAAGTATGTGTGACAACTGCTAATAATTGTTCGTTCTTGGGGATGGGTATATAATGTTCATTATACTACACTATTCTGACTATGATAAATCTAATGAAATGGAAATTACCACCATGGCTTGGCAGTGTAAAAGCAATGTTGTGATTTATAAGACCTATTTACAAGATAATCACCACATGTACAATGGCTATTAGACATATTGTGAATATGTCAGATGCATTTTGGTGAGTCTTTTTGATTCCCAAACCACTGTGCTCAAGTGCACTCAGACAGCTGTTTTAAGTGGGCTGAAAAGAACCTTCTCATGTGGCATGTGTGGTCCAGCTTAAGAAGCACATGGAGGGAACCTTGTCTGCGGCTCTGAGGACACCAACAGCTGGAGGGCTGCATGGCCCTCCTCTGGGCAGGGTTGGGAGGCTGCCCACCCCAGTACTCCTCTTATGGTTACAAGAAATCTGTTATTAGCACTTTTTCTCCTTAATTTTTCCAAGTCAGCGGCCACAATCTGATGTCTTCTGCCATTTCACCTGTCCTTTCTTGAAATTTCCTTGTCGAATTTTTATGACTCATCCCATTTTTACTCTGCTTAAGGATTTTATTATGATTTATACTGTGGTTCTCTGTTTGACAACTTTTTTTTTCCCTAGTACCATCTGCCTCTTTTTAGAGAACTGGTGATACACAGATTTACACACCACACATCTTTGGTGAATGTCAAATATGAAATTGTTCATGCACTAAGTGACACTTAGAATACTTAGGAAAAGGTAAATTGTTCATCAAAACTGAACCAGATGTTTATCATTTGGATCATGTGGGTTAGTTTCATTTTTGCTTGCTGTCGCAATGTTTTCCTCTTGGTGGTAAGATCAACTCAAACTCACCTTTCCCTACTGCCTAATTCTCCATTCATTTCTCTTGTCTTATTGGTTTTTTGGGATAATACAGCTTTTGAGCTTTCTTCTCTTGTTAGAGTCTATAATGCCTTTTCTAAATTGAAATTCTTCCTTCAGGGAGCCAAGAGGTCTGATGCTTCTAAATTTACATCTGGGTAACAGATTTGCTACAAAGTTGGAATACTGAGGTACACAATTAATGTTTCAGAAATTTTATAAAGAGTTACATTCCTTGAGGTCTCATCCAGTGAGTTCCTTCATCAGGGACAGATGGTCTACTTTAAGGACAGTCAGGAAGTTTCAGAAACATGACATAATGTTTCTCTCTCTTAAGATATTTCTTTTTGGTTCGGCTTCTGAGAAATAGTCCCTGTGCCCATCCCATTCTGTTTCTCTGTCTCTGTCTCTGTCTCTCTCTCTTTCTTTTTCACACACACACAGATACACACACACAGATTCTGATGAAAATAATATCTGGAAAGGTGTTGGCATTACCTTTTATGTAGAGAATATATTTGCTTCTAATAATATGGATTGGTACTTTATCATCTTTAGATCATAAAAACTCAGTTTTTCTCTTATGAAAAAGAACGTGCTTTACACAGAACAAGCAAATAAACCATAAGCTCTTTGAAAAAGACTACAATAAAAAAGAAACTAAAGGTAATCATTTTGACCCTGAGTTGTGATCAAAATCATACGTTATACTTGTCCTACATCTGATATTTAGCTGCAAGTTCTAGCTACAGAGTCTCATGAGTTTGCTCCTGGGATGACATTTGATAGGTTGGATCTGGAGACATGATGTATGTTCAATGATTTTTAAAAATATGAAATGCAAATCAATTGTAAACTATCTTCATAAGAGTAGGAAAATGCCCCCAAATCCAGTTGTGTCAGTTCCTTTGAGGCAGTTGTATTTATTTAGAGGCAATAACACATGTTTGAATCCTTACAATTGCTTTCCATGCTGAATATTCTTCACTGAAAAGTAGCATTTCTCCCACCTTGAAACGTAAATATGTTATGACTACAATTTGCTTGAAGCATCTGTGCCACTACAATTTACACACACTGTGTCACTCCTCCCTTCCATTCTATAGATGCCTGAATGTAGTTGGAAGTCAACAAAGCTCTTGGGCAGGGTGGAGGGGAGAGCAGGAAAGCAATGATTATGCTCAACCAGGACTGTAAACTCCCTCTGAGTGCGAAATGACTCACGGCCTCTCTGTGACATGAGTCATTCCAATATAGAACTGAAGTTGTTAGCTACTACACAGCCCATGGCTGTTTGCTCTGAGGCAGATGGACTTCCGACTTCTGCAGAGGCTAAAGAGCTATGACTGAGGAGCCAGGGGCATTCTCTCCAACAGAGGTAGTTGGAGAGCTTCGTCCCATTTTCTCCCTGGGTTTTATATATCTCAGCGTATTCTGTTTCCTAAAATAAGGTGCTGCCAATATTTTTCAATCAAGGAACTGAACCAGAGAGAAGTTTAATTTACAAAACATAAAAGAAAAAATATAAGTAACAGCTCTAGGTAAAACATTAATGGTGGGGTGGAGTGGGGGTAGCAGTGGGGAAGGAAGAAGCAAAGCAAAAAAGATAAAAGCACGAGGAATTTTAGTGTATTAGCTTTCTCATTTAATAAGAATTAATGCAAGTTGTTACTATACTATTTATTCTTAATTGTATACAAAACATCACAAAGTGGTTGATTTAATGGGAAAGTTTATTAAGAATAAGATATTAATAATTCTGTGTTTTTTCATTCATTAATCAGTAGTACTTGATTTCCTGCAAAGAATGGAGCTTGGCTTACCTTACTGAAACAATATATTCACCTCTGATTTCTCAATTGTAACTAAAATCATCAAATGCTAAATGTAAGTGCCTTGTCTTTAGCCCCTTAAAATCAATTACCACCCCAGTTATGTATTTTGAAAGTCTTTGGAACTGTTGTAAAAACTCAACAGTTCTCAGTTCTCAGTTTCTCAAAACCTCGCTGACAAAGCCTGACACACCCAGATATATCCCGGTGACTTGAAATAGTGGTTGGCTCAGCATGGGTCGTGCACGCACCCACACCTGCATTCCCCTGCGCACCCAGCCTTCCTATCAGCATCTCCGCCTAGTCTGACTCCACTTCAGCTTTGTATCTTCCATCTTGGAACCAGCAACTTAAAGGGTCACTCCCCAGCAAATTGTAACAGGTAGACTCACTCTAGGGGGAAATCTGGGATATGTCTAGTGGTCTAGGGAATGGGACTGACATGAAGCTTTGGAAAACTTATCTTTGTGTCTGTATCACAAAAAATTTTCTAGTTTGCCTTGAGAAAAAATCAGAGCTTTCCCCCAGAAAAATGAGAAGAAGGTGGTCGATCTTGTCTTTGGTCCTTCTGTTTTCCAAGAAGCACCAACTACTTCCTCTTAGGACCAAGGACTCTTTACTTTGTGTGTAGCTGCCTTGTCCAGATTTATGCTTTCAATTAACTGCAATATGATGTTAGTCAATGATGGCTTAAAAATTAGTGTTGAACCTCTCATTAATTCTTTCAATTGGTTCCTCTGAAAACTTAAAAAAAGAAAAAAAAGAAAAACCTTTGATTCCCCCAAAATAATTCTCTAGTTGTAAAATTGTGTCAACAAAGAGAGTATTGAGGAGGACATTTGAGACGCATTCCTGTGTCCTTTGTCATCTCATGGAAGTGTCCATTTACATATAAAAACTCCCAATGTTAGACTAATTTCTGTGTGATCATAGCCTTTAGCTGATTTGAGTCATGAATGTTGCATGTAACACTATAGAATTTGTCGAAGGACCTTCCTGCTGTCAACACATCACAAATTCCTCAATGGCTCTGTCCCACTTAATGCTACTCAGGAAGGCAGTTGGGGGTGATAGGAAGCAGGTATCGTAAGGCATGTAGTAAGGCACTTGTCCCCAGTGCTCTTTGGCTGAGAAGATGAAATAAATAACATCTATAGTCAAATCAAACGTACTTACTTTTCTTTAACTTCTAGGTAATGTTTCATTGATACCTACAATTTGGATTTTTCCTAGAGATGTCCTTGTAATGAATCCTATTTCCTAGGATTTATTTTTACTGTAATTAATATAAAGTAACCGCCCCCTCACCCCACTTATGCTTTTGCTTTGTTTCTTTACTATATATTTATAAAGTACAGCGAGAATGGTTTTACCCTGACTTATTTGGGAGAAGCTAAATAATGATTATGAAAGAAGAGTTTACATGATTATTATTATGGAGCCATGTAGAAGGGGGAAAAGGAGAGGGTGTTCCGAGCGAGCCTTAAGTAGCAAGGCTTGAGCAGCAACTGCTCAGAAAGACCAGTTTTTCTGCCAGGACTGCATCCTTCAGTGATACAGGGTCCTGAACAGGGCCTCAATGGCTGTAGGGTCCTGACACAGCCTTCTCTTCTAGTTGGAGGACTCTCATCATGTCATGCCGGAAATTTTGCATTTAAAACCAAGACACTCTTCTCTCTGCCTCTAAGTGGTAATTCCTATGACTATCATTGTTGCTGCCACCACATGATTGGCTGGTGATAAGGAAGAAATTAAAATGGATCTCAAACAGGAACAAATAAGGAGAGCAAAGGACAGGGCTTGTGGTAAAGGAAATAGAAGCAGAGGATTGGGAGGACAGTAAAACAGAACCGTGGAGTTTGTGTGATGACTGTGGTGCCCACCAGTGGCATTTCCACGTAGTTGGACCCTCGGACCTCACAGGTGCACATGGACGTCCACCTTCCCCACCTACTTGAAATGTGTCTGAGTCATTTCCTTTGACAATGAACTATGAGGGAGGTGATACTATTTCAGGTCTTGGTGAAAGCTTCTGGACACAATGTACATGGCCCTACATCTCTCTTTGCTCTAGCAACATCTCAGAAAATGGCTGTTTCATCAGCCTGGATCCCTGAGTGACTACAAGCTGCCAAACTATGATGGACATGTGAGATGACTGAGAAATAAATTTTGTTGGTTAAGCATCTGAGATTTGGAGGATATTTGTGGTTGGCCAGGGATCTCTTGATCAGCAGGAGGGGATCGGGGGGTGCTTAATAATGGAACATGGGGAATGAAAGACCTACAGAGAGGGTCCTGTGGAGGGAAGACCTTATATGTTTTGGGGATGACTGACACAAGAAATTGCCTGAAGCTCTAATTTTACAGAAGGCCCATTCCTTGTTCAGAATCCAAAACCACATTTTAGCATTTTCTTTAGAATGCATGGAGAATCTCTCCTCTAATCCAAAGCCTGAAGCAGCTGCCAAGGATGCCCAGGATGTACTTTGTTCCCAGAGAACCATGGCCAGTCACCCAACAATCACAGGGGTTATTGACTTCTGAGGATGAAGTGGATTGGACTGAAAGAAAGTCTTACAGGCTACTTCTAGTTTGGATATCTGTTTTTCTCAAGGAAAGCGACACTGGCCATCTCTTGGTTAAAATCACAGCTCCTGGGTTTGCAGCAGGACTGGGGTTTTCTGCCGTGCTGTGGACCACAGCCGACCCCTATTTGTTTTGATTTGGTAGAAATGAGGTAGAGGGTTGCATCATCTAGAGGAGACTGTCAGACACCAGATTATGTTGAAAAGGGAACGAAATGGAAGTTATACAAACAGAAGCAGACACAAGAATAGCATCTGGAAATTTGAAGAGTTAAATGAACTGCTAAGGTTGGTTCTCCTGCTCCTTTGGTTATTTGTAAAGTAGGCAAGTTGCACAAATCATGAGAAATGCGTAACGGTACTTCTAGTGCTGAATACACTATCTGTTCACTTTATATTATTCCAGACTTAGGTACTTGCAGAAATATTTTTCATCTGTGGATTGGTGAGATTTCTAAATTCAAAATATATAAAGGTAATTTGAGCTGTGTTTATATAATACATGTTCATGTTGGCAGTTTTCCCCAACTATTTCCATAATCATACCTCCCTGCCCAGGACTGTAACTTTGGCTGTGTGTAAAGAAATAGCCCACCAGCGGCTAGGAATGGTCCCATGTGGACAATCTAGCATGATTTTTTCCTCCCTGACTGGAAAAAAAAAAAGATGTGCATATGTACATGATTCTTTGGCTTACAAGTGAAATAGTCCATTTCTCATGTTGGTTATAGTTTAGGGGATGTTCAGTTTTATAAAAATATAATGGAGCCAATGAAAACTATGGCTTTCTCTGACCTTAATATCTAGAGAAGAGAGAAACAACATTAAAATAAGCATCCATTTGGGTGCTCAAGGAAGGCCAGCAGAGATTGTTTCATCTGATAGTCAAGGCATGTTTCTCATATGAAGAAAGATTTGGGATTTGAGAATAAGAGAAGTGCCTGAGGTGAGTGAAGAGCTGACTGAGTAGGCTGCAGGGTTAAAGACCAGTAATCAAAGACACATAGTTCAGGAAGGAGGAGAGGAGGGGGACAAGGAATGCTGAGGATCCCCTGGCTCAGGGCAGCGACAGGAGGAAATTAGAAAAGAAGGAAGAAATGACCGCATGTGTGGGTCAAGGCTCCATTCAGACTAAACTGTCAATGTACAACCTTGACCTTGGAAAGAATAGGAGGCAGCACGGTTGAAAACCAGGGATACTGAACAACTGGTTACAGAGAAAAGAATAATAGTGCAGCCTCAGTCCTTGAAAACTTATTCACTTATTGACAGTGTTCTTTTGAGACTTCTGTGAAGAAATTTTTTTAAGTTAAAGCCTTGTTATATTATTAGAAAATCTTCTGAAAAGAGAGGTAGCTCTGTGTTTCTTAGCTGAGACAGTTCTGCCCATAGAACCTGGGAAGAAATATTTCTGTTTTAGTGTCCTATTATTTCAATTAGCTGAGGCCCAAAGAACTATTAAAATAATCCATGGATATATGTCATTATGCATTTGTCAAAACCTATACAATGTACAACACCAATAATGAACCTTAAGTAAACTATAGATTTGGGATAATAATGATGTGTCACTGTAGGCTCATCAGCTATAACAAATGTCCCACTTTAATTGGGGATATTGATAATGAAGGAAGTTATTCATGTGTGAGGGCAAAAGATATAAGGGTAATCTCTGTACTTTTGGTTCAGTTTTGCTGTAACCTAAAACAGCTCTAAAATAAAGTCTATTTTCAAAAAGAAAAAATAATTTATGATCATACAAAGAAGCTGCATCATATAAGATGTTACTATCTTCCATGGAATTTCAAGATTTTTATGCTAAGATATATGCTTTACATGTGATATTTTCAGAATTAGTGAATATCTTGCACAGAAAGTGATGAAATTCAAAGTGATTTTCTGGAATAATAATTACTACTATTAAAAGTAAAAGTGCGCTAATTAGGTTCATTTTTAGAATGAATCCATTTGCAGCCATTTGTGCACTAGCTTACATATGTTTGTACACACGTACACAAGAGACTCCTCCATTTAAAACAAATCAAAAACCTCTAGCAAGGAGCAAAGACTCAAACTCAACTTTGAACTTGGGAACTTTCCACACAATATGTTTGCTGTGTATATGGATTTGATGAAACATGCTCGTATTCAAGCCAAGAAATGCTGTCGTTGTGGCTGTTTGTCTTGGAGATGCAGGGTTTTGCTAGGGAACAGTGTGGGTGTAAAACGGTGGGGAGAGAAAGCAATAGGGCAAGATTCAGCCCTGGTAGGCATTAAGAAAGTGTAATATTATGCTTTCTAGGGTACTCTCTCATTAGAGATTAAATGAACATGTCCATGCTTCAGGTGGATGTTTAATGCCTTAAGTTAAGTGAAATGTTCCTGGAGATAAATCCATTTGTTCTTGATGCTTAGTAAATATTTAATGTCAACCCTGCATCTTCCTCAGGTATCTTTAAGTCATTCTCTGTGTTCTCAGGGAGCAGCCCTGGCACTTCCCCCAGAAAGCGGACCCTGCTCCTGGATCCATGCTTTCAAAAGTAGCCACCTCAGTATGAACCTGAGCTGACTGGGGGCAGACATGCTACCCCCAGTGACAACCCCATAATAACACACAGTTAGAGAGCTTATGAGCCAGCCTGTGTGTCACCTGCTTTTTCACCTACTCCTTCCAGCAGTTTTCCCAGGTGGTTCTTATTATTACATCATTTTACAGAAAGAGAAGATAAAGTTTAGAGGTTGCCCAAAGACAAATGGCTAGAAACTGGCACAGCAGAGGTTAGGACCCACGTTACTTCTAATTCCAAATGCATTTGCTTGTATAGTAGATGGCTTATTCTTCTAACCCCTAAATCGCATCACTTCTTTTCAATGGAATCATTGCCCAATTTGGTTCCCACACTTGAAAGATAAATCTTAAAAGGATGAATGCTTGATTCAGCAGGGTAGTTGTTCTCTCAAAAGTGAACCTAGGAAGTACTTAGAAATGACAGGCCTGAGTGCCCCACCATGTCACATACCAGCTCATTGTGAATGAGGTCTCCTGAGTCCGGGCCAACAACCTAGAGCACGTTTTGCAGTTGTACTTTGGTGCTGCATGGTTGCTTGCAGTGACAGGAGTGTTGTTGTTTTTTATGAATTTTTATTTTTTGTCTTAGAAATTGTTGGCCAATCTTGTAACCAAAAGTGGAAAAGTTTTCCAATCTACAATAATCAGCCATCCTACACTCATCACTGGTAGGTCCATTGGGCACAGAATAAAAGAAATCAGCAAGGCTTTTGCCTCACCCAGCATACATTTTTGTTAAGTGATCTGCCAGAAATGCCATTTATTCTTCAACATTATGCATGCTGAGATGCCTCCTTACCTCTTGGAGCTGAAAAACTGAATTTAACAAGATGAATGGTGTGAACCTTGAGGCTGCATGGAACAGGAGCAAGATTAGTTATTTCTCAATTGCCAGCTAAATCCTAACCAATTTATAGATCGACAGTTAATGGCTCAAATCCACAGGATCTCTCCAGGTCGCCCTGGTACTTGGAAACTTTTCCGAGAGAAAATATGTATGTATTTTACAAAAGCCAATAAGAGGGAGTCTTCAGGAAGTCACAGTTACCAAGTTCATAGCAGTTGGCCAAGCTCTGAATAGCATTAGACAAATATTTAACAAATACATAGTAACTCCATTCTCACTTGTGGTTCTGATCCTGCCCCTGATCTGTGTTTTATTAAGTGTGGCCAAGAAAGGCCACGTTGGCTCTGAGGCTTCCCAGGGCCTTGAGAGGTACTTTTGGGTGGGCCCAGGACACCAGGGATGTTTCTGGACCGCTCAGACTTGTGGCCCACCCCTAATGCACTGTAAACCCTTCAGGCTGATTGAGCTTGTAGTTACTTTGCTCCTCCTCCAAAACTCTAAAAGGACTATAGGATTTAAAATGACAAAACAAAACAAAAAATAAAACAGATATAAGCCCTTAACAGAGGAGAGGCAACAGAAACCTCATTTTGCTGTTTGGAAAGAGATGAATGAATGGCCACTGATTTGGCAGATTCCAGAAAGCTGAACCCTAAGCCACAGCAGGTAAAGACAAGAAGCAACCTGACTGTGCTTCACAAAACCAGGAGCAGTGGTGCCAGGTGCTTTTCAAAGTGGGGCAGAAGAGAGGGCTGAAAACTGGGGAGTGGCTTGAAAGTCTGAGAGGCAGTTAGACACTAGGTTTACTCTCCTCCCACTCTGCACAACACCATGAGCATGTTCCCTTCCCCCAGTTTTGGCAGGAAACCAAAACTGTATTTTTGGAGGGGTAAACCAGAGGCATTCTGGCATGGGGGAAGACCAGACACAGCTGGAGGCAGCCTAGTGTGCTCTGTGGAGCACTGGTTATGTTAGCTATTGGTTTGGGCTGGGGGAGAGGGAGACAGTTTGTAGTCATTACCAGTTTCAGAGGTACACATACTCCCACCCAAGCTAATTTCAAGCTAACAACATAACTCTGATCTTGGAATTGAGAAGAGATACACACTTATCAACTTTTTGTGAACTGAAGGGAGCTGGCTCAGGGACCAGCAAAAATGCTAAAAATAGAGACATTAAGTGGAATGTGCATACAAAATGTGGAATAACCTCCACTTTGATCTCCTTCTCTATTTGTAGCTCATATTCAGGCGACCAGGATAATACCTTATAATCTGTAGATGAAAGTTGTTGTTTTTTTCCCCTTTGGAAAATCTGGTTGGTAAGAGATAAGAGGTACACAGAAATTCTTATGTCATCAATGTCTTCATGAAATGACCAACCAGCTTCCTCTATAATGAATTTCATTTAATAGCAAGGCCTCCCTGCAAAGTTTCCAACGGCGCTTTACAGATCTACTCATATGTAAGCAGCTATCCAAAGATGACCAGTTATTTAAAAAAAAAAAATGCCAGCTTGAAAGTCTGAAGCAAGAAAAAAAAAAACAGAAAAAAAGGAATTTAAGATTTAAAAAAAAGACATGTATAGAGAAAAACATTCAAAAAGTTGACATTATTACAGTTATGATGTAAGAAAAGGAAGGGTTTATAAAAAACATTCATAAAGCAGAGAGAAATCTTAAAAACTAAAAAAGTAATAGGGAAACAGAAAAATCTCAATAGATGACTCGAAAGATAAAGTTTGAGAATCTTCTAGAAAGGAGAAAAGCAAATAAATGAACAATGAGAGAAAAATATTTTAAAATACATTATTAATTCAAGAGGTCTAAAATAATGAGTTTCATAAAAAAAAAAAAAGAAAGAAAGAGAAAATAGGAGAAAATTATCCGAGAAATACTACAAATAAAGTTTCCAGAATGAACGTGTTATATGAGTTTCCATTAAAGGAACTATCAAGCATGAGCAAAATGGACAGAAAGGACCCAAGCCCACACACATCATTGTTAAATTTCAGAACACTAAAGACAAAGACAAATTCTCATAAAGCTTTCAGGAAGTAGAAACAAATATTAAGATTCAAAGTAGCATTGAACTTCTAAATATCATACTAGAAAGCAGAGATAAATGATCAATGCAGACCTTCAGAATTCTGATGGGGACGTGATTTCTTATCCGGTATTCAGACCCAGCCACACCACCAATTAAGCGAGAAGATAAAATAAAGACATTGTCAGACAGTCAAGGTCCAAAATCGTCCTCTTTTGCATCTCCTTTTCAGGAAACTCCGGAAGGAGGAAGTCTTCTACAATAAGTGTGTACTCTTGGTAGAAGCAAACCATGAAGTATCATGCCCACCCCAGAGGCCAGGTGTCCATACACAATGGGGTCACAGCTAATCACCTTACCATGAGATTTTCTAATGTTTGCAAAACTTGGCCATGTGCTGGCTTCTAGATAAATTGTGCCTATAAATTTCTTCTATTTGCTACAACTACCCTTTTACATACTTCTATGTATAAGGAACTTAACCAAACTTTAACAACCAATTTCTATGTCTGCCTCATTTCCTAGATGTTGACTCTGTGAATATTAAATATTCACATAGTAAATATTCCTGGAGGACAAATATTCTGTGCCAGACTGTGTCATGTGCTCAGGAATCAAAGGTATTCCTTCCTTCATTCATTCAGTATTTGGTCTATTACTATGTCTAGAAACTGGGGAAACTTGATAAGTGAAACAGGCAGAATTTCTTTTTCCTGGAACCCACCGTCATTAAAGGGAAATAGATGTGTAAAAAAAAAAAAAGATTAGATATGGACCAGCCTTCTAATTCTCTTAAGAATCTTGGATAAGGCTTTTAGTTTCACAAGAGGATGTTAACACTATTTTTCACCTATTGAGTTTTTAAGTATATGGATTAGTATTAACAATGCAGGAGAGGGAGTGATTAAATCTGTCTGGATGCAACAAGGAAATCAACACTGAAGAGAAGTGTGTTTTGTTCAGCTTTTATCCCTAATGCCTGACAGAGTACTTGGCACATGGTTGATACTTTGTAAATGTTTCTTGAATGAACAAATATTGGGAAGATGGAAGCATGGATGGATGGAAGAATGGATGAACTGATTCAACTGAAACTCACCTTGGTTTATTAAGAAGGTGGTTCTAAGAGCAGTAAAAAGGTAGTATTGATTCCAAAAAAAATATCCTTTGACAGATCTGTTTCCATGGCTTCTATACAGTCAGGACATGGTTATTCCAGCCCCTTGAGCTTCCATAAATACAATTTTGAGATGAGCCTAGACTCTCATGGGCCACATATTTTTTAAAAGGGCTCAGTTTTAGAGCTCCGAGTTTCCTTGGTTTAGATTTCAGGGACCCCTGGGACTAATTACATACACAAACTTCAGGATATTTTTAAGGTATTTTTATTTGAGTTAGAAGCACATTTTCCGTGTTGTCATTCCAAGTTGTTCTTTTTACCAATAGTATATGGCTATATACTATTTAAACATGTTTAAAGAGCTTTCTGTCCAAAATCAAGTTCTGTTCCACTCATTCTCACCTTTGTCTATATCCAAAGTTAGGTTTGCAGGAAGAAAGTTATTTTTTATGTTTAAAAAATGGTATAGCTGTGCGGGGACAGATCTCTTATAACATTAACTCTGGGGTGAAAAAGCCCTCTAAAATTAAACAGTGGTCTCTAAAGCCAATCGTGTGATTTAAGTTGAGTTGTTAGGAAATTCCAAACTGCATTTAGCTCACCTCACTGAGCTGGCTCTGCTATGCTTGCTGCAAAAGGCAAGAAGAACCCCCACTCCCCGCCCCACAATAAACCTCAGATTGCTTTTACTGAAAGGAACATGCTTCAAGGTAAGAATAAATGCAGGATGACTTCTGCTTACTAAAAATAAAGGGCAAACATTTCTTTGTTTCTCATTGCATTTAGTTTGCACTTAATAACCCTCTGAAATCAGTGTGGAAAGTGATGTAGCACTAACTCAGGAGCTTGATTGTGTGGTACCTAAACACACACAAAGACAAAATTAGGCAGGTGACCCACAAACATGCTTAATAGGGATATGACCAATTTAAAGGCATCTTTTGAAAATGAAAAATATTGGATCTATCAATTCTGTTTTGGATTTCTGCACTTACCTCTCTTGGCTTTGTGGGTGAGCAACTCAAGTCACCATTTGGATCATTGTATTTATGGGACATAATTTATGAGGCAATAACAATCCATTTAAGCTGGTTCTCAGCCCTCATTTATTCTCTGAGCGTGGATGTGCTTTTCCACTTGCTCTCAGGGCACCCATCTGATGGGTGTTAGTAAGCTGTGCAGCCCTGCCTGGCTAAAGTCCATCTGTCTGCAGCACTCATGTTCTCTCCACAGCCTGGGTGGCTGCCCCTCTGCTTCATTAGAGCTGAGCTCATCATATTTACTGGAATTGGCTTTTCATTCTCAAGGATAAACACTGTGGAATTAGAATCAGGAATCCTGGCTTTCTAAACTTGCTTTTACAAGCATGGGTACAGTCAGTGATTGGCTTTACAGCCTGTGAAGAGAAATTTATTTCATTTCACTCAACAACTGTTTATTTCTTTGAAACCTATTTATTCTGACATCATAGATTAAGCAAAAGTGAAAAGAGGCAATTCACACTTAATTTTTCAATAGAGGTGGAGAATGTCACACAAAGTTTTGTCTGAGATTGAAGATGAGATTTTCTGTGGTTTTTTGGAAAATGTTTATTGGTCCTCACTACTCAAATTCTGATCAATGGACAATGGCATCGCCATCACCTGGGGGAATTTTAGAAATAGGAAATCTCAGGTCCTCCATCCTCTTTTTAATAACCCCACCCTCCCCAGTGATTCATATGCACAGTAAAGTTTGAGAAACACTGGATGTTGTCTGTCACTGAAGTCAATGCAAGTTAATTCCAATGACATTGGCATTGAAAAGAAAATTAAGCCAGTTGGACTTCATCCTCTTTGGTTTTAAAGAACCCAAGTGTCTTCTTTTGCCCATCCACTTCTAGAGATTTTTGATTACTTGGCTCTGTTCTCATTACTTGTTCGTCATCTCAAATTATAATCATTATCTCAAGTCTTTTTGCAACTAAATTGTACCTCACCATAAAGAATGAAGATAGTCTTTGGGTGGGTTTCATGACAGTTGCACTTTAAGGTCTTAAATTCTCAAAGTATGTTGAGACTTTCGGCCATTGTAGTGACATTTACCCCTTTTACTCAAGTAACATTCTGGATTCCAATAGTTTGGGGCAAACTTGTACAAATAATTATGAGTTTTCATTATAATTAACATTACAACTGTATTATTTTATGAATGAAGAAGCAAGCTTAACCATCACCTTGAAAGTGTCTAAAATATGTATTTATAATACAGTAGCATACTCTAGATGACCACAAAAACTGTCATTACATTCATTGCATTGACAGACTATAGACATCCTGATAGAACTGGGAACTTGATAGTAGTTGACAAATGAGTGCTTTCCATGTCTTCAGTTGCCCCAAGCTATGAAAATTAGTTGGAATTGGAGACACATTTGTATGGTACTCAGGACCCATTTTTGAAAACAATGAGTGATTTTTTAAAAAGATACAAGCCCTATATTTTAACACAGGGACAAAGGGTCTGAGGTGCACATCCAGCTGAGATCTACATCAAATCAACTCTCAGAATGAAAAGTATAGTGGGAAAACAGGAAGCAGACTCTTTATTGGGTTCCAGCCTTGGATAAGTAGAAATGTTTGGTATGCAAGCAATGGCTCATATGTGAATTCTTGCAAAGAGAATATTCCTCTGTGGAAGATGAGTGCATTTTCTATTTAACACCTATTCACAAGAGTGTAAACTTACACAAAGTTAGTAATTTATTTTTAAGATCTAAGATGAAACAGGTTTATTCTTAATACCTAGCTGAGATTTGGGTAAACAGAGAAGACCTAGATTGGGTGGGGAAGATAGGAGAGTCAGAAAATTTGGGGAAAGACGGCAAGATGAAAAGCATAGGCTTTCTACATGGGGGATCTGACTGTTCAGGGGAAGAGAAGGGGACACCACGGAAGACCATTTCCTTAGCCAACCTGAGCATGCGCCCACCTTCAGCGGCAGACTGATCAGAATTGTTGGTGTCCACAACCAATCACCACAGTGACAACAAAATCACAACAAAGAACCTCTCTGTGCTTGATGGTTTGATGGGGGAGCAAAGCAATGAGCAGGAAGAGCAACACACAAGGGCAAGTGCCAGTCTACACCTTACTGACCTGGCCCCACTCTCCCCTTTTTACCACTGGGCAATAACAATTGGGAGCTAAGACAAGAGGACAAACGAAGGTCCAGAAATAAGGCATTTGAATTTGTAAATTATAAAATGCCGTCCTGGTGGCTAATGGAGCCACATGTCCCCCAGGAAAGTTCTGCCATTTGGGAGCCCGCGAGGGACATAGAAGACATCTGCTGGGGTGGGACGGGGGGAGTTGGCCCTGGCATTAGGACTCCTCAATGGTGACAAGACTCATCAAATCCAGGAAAGGGACCAACTACAAAATTTTAGGGTGCCAGGTAGGTGCCTCTTCTCCGCACTTTACATTTCCAACTCAGGATTCTACACCAGGCAGTTCTAAAAGCCTGTCAGAACTTTACTACTTGAGGAGAGCAGGGCAAAGAAGATCACAGTTATAAGAACCCAGGTTATCTAAAAACTCACTTGGGTGATTTGTGTGGCCAACTTTAAACAAAAGCACCCACTCTTCCTCTGGTTCCCACAAGCAGAAGCTGTGATTGTCTCCTCCCCCTGCACACACTTGCACACTCTCAGCAACCTCTGAGAGTGTGCAAGTGTGTGCAGGGGAAGGGGGCCTGGGGACCCAGTTTGCTTCTTCCATCATCTTTAGGTAATTCATAGTTGCTCAACTGGTCAACAACTTGCAAAAATTTCCTTTAGACTGAAGGGGGAAATGTCTTATGCTACAGTGTTTCAGATAAGCAAAGATTCTGAAATGTGGGACCCAGTGCTATGTCATTCTTGCCTAGGCTTAAGGTGTCACTTTAGTCTCATCTGATGCCATTGCCAACAACAAATTATTTTTGCTAATGTTGCTGCCTTTGCCGGGAATGCCTACCATCAGTAATGCACGTATACATGCATGCACAAGCGCGCTTGCGTGCACCCGCGCACACACACACCCATTTCTTCCTTCTGGACAGTTCCTACTCATATGTCAGGACCTAGATCAGTTTTTACCCTCTCCATAAATGAGGCCCTAACCCTGGTGCCTCAGGATGCGAACTTATTTGGAAACAGGGTCATTGTAGATGTACTTAGTTAGATGAGGTCATGCTGGAATAGAGTGGGCACCTAATCCAATATGACTGGTATTATGGTCCACATAATAAGAGGAGAGAGACACAGACATAGAAAGAGAAGAATCCTTGTGAAGACATAGATGCACGGAGGGAAGACAGCCATGTGACCATGATAGCAGAGATTGGAATGATGCATCTACTGCCCAAGGAATGCCAAGGACTGCTGGCAACACCGAAAGCTAAGAAAAGGCATGGAACAGATTCTCCCCTAGAGCTCTCTGAAAAAGTATAGTCCTGCTGATACCTTGATCTTAGATTCTAGCCTTCAAAGCCATGAGAGAATAAATTACATTATTTTAATCCACCTAGTTTGTGGTACTTGCTATGATAACCCTAGGAATCTCATACAGTGACCATTCTCAAAATTTCCAAGCAGTTTATTGGTGCACTCTCAATTCAGACACAGTACTTGACTAAGGCACTAATCATGTTGGAATTGTTAGGATTTACATGCCTGTCTGTACAACTAACGTGTGATTCCTTAAGTGCCATATTAATTGGTACTCCTAGCACAGTGCCTGGTACATAGAGGTACTTAAATACAGAATAAACAGGTGAATGAGCAGTTGAGAAGGTTCAAGAAAGAAAAAAAAAAGTTTAGTTAATTACAAGTGTAAGTGAGGCAGCATCCACAGTACAAAGGGCAATGTGAAAATGGCACCACAAATATTCCTATTGTGCTGTAGCCTACCGGTAACTATTTTGCAGTATTGCATTAATTTTCAGATTCTCCCTCTTTTAGAGAGAGCCAAATTGCCAAATTTAGACAAATTTTTAGAATTAAAAAGCAGGCCATTAATTTTCCCTGTTTCTAAATAATACCAAAGGGAAGAAGTCTTCTTAGTTTCAGGAAACCCCAGTTTTGATTTTACCTCTGAAGATACCTTTGGTGACCAGACCTCCTTGACTAAGTACAAGGTCTGGGGTGGGCCTCCCAGAGGCGGAATAGAGCACTTCTCATTACTTCTTGCACTTAGGGAAAAAAAGGAGCTCCGTTTCCAAAACAAAGTCTAAGGGGCTATGCAAAAATATAGCCTGAGGGAAATAAGAAATGAATGTTTTATCATAATCCCTTAAAAGGGAAAAATGTCACCTTAATTTAATTGAGGCTTTGGTATTACATTTCTTCTCTATCTGTGACACAGTTAAACTCTATTATCTAAAGCACTAACCCAAGATGAGCTACTTTTTCTCAAAAAAAAAAAAAAATCTTTCTGATATCATTTTTCAATGTCTTATGTGAGTCCTTTGGTTCTGAATTAATTATTCAGAGAAAGAGAGTGAATCAAAATTTCAGTTGAAAGTTTGGTGTGTGAGTAGTTTAAAAAGCAAATTCAAGACTATAATATTGATTTATTCCTAGAAAAAAAATTTAAATGTTTTAATGATACAAACTATGGAAAGTAAAGAGTGAGAACTCCTCACCAACAGGGACCCATAAATGGACATCTGAGTATGAGCAATTCCCCAGCACCAGAACACGCAAGAGGGGTGTTGGTTATCAGAATCTTGGACTTGAACACTGAATACTTATGCATATTGAAAATAAGCATATGCTTTAAAAATGCATATGACCATGTTTAATATTATTTTCTCTTTATATAATTCATACTGTTCATGACATACAGGGTCCACATGTGGGTGGGTACCAAGAGCCTTGAAGTCTGTTCTCAATCCAAGAACTCCACTGTCACTTTGGGTAGACCTCCTCCATCATTGCAATTGTGTTTGCTCCACCCCTTACAGTTTATCAATGCTGTAAGACAAGTAACTAGAAATCCTTTCTAATCATAGGTGATAGTTGCTGTGTCAACACAAAGTAATAGAGATCTAACAAGAATGAAGAAAACGTTGCATGAAGCTCTTTGGAATATGAAATGGTATTCTATGTCAGTTAAAGACAATATGACATGGTGAATTTTTTAACTTAAGAGACATATTGTTTAGGATGTTTCCTCCCATAATAATTAAATGATCAAGCAGCACATAAATCACATAAATTCAAAAAAAATTCTTTTAGAGAGTCTATTAACAGGTCATGTTCTTACTGTAGTAGATGCCTTTCATTTCCACCTTAGTTTCAGGTGTGGATGAGAAAGGCATAAGACATCTACATGATGCCTCAGTGTTTTCTTCTTCTGGGTAACTCTGACTGTAGCACGCAGGGGTAAGAAAACCCAGCAACCTTAAGAACATACTACTCAGAAGGTCTTGATCTACCCTGATTCTCCTCATTAGGCTCTGCTACCAGTTTTAAAGTTAAAATAAGAGAAATGCCTTGAATGTTACTCAACACAGACTAAGAGCCCAATAATATTTGTTGAATTAATGAATATTAAAATATCAAGCAGCTACCTGCCTATATTAAGAATAGTAACAGGATAAAATAGCAAAGAATCATTCCATTGAAATCTCAGAAATTGCGGTCAATAACCAAAATAGCAAAATAAATCAGACAGAATATACATAGCAGATTATCTTTTGTTTAAAGAGATAAGTAAATCAAAATGGGAATTGCCTCTCAGATGTAGCATTCACCTACATGCTTTACAATGTTGCCATCATTGTCCAAACAAGGGAAGATCAATAGTTTTTTTTAAAAGGTGGACTTGAGAAATGAGAACCAGAAATTAGAAAATCTTATAGAAAAACCCAAAAGATAAAGAGAATAAAGTATTTTTAAAACCATGCAAATACACACACACAAATATGACACTATAGAGAATGAATTCTTTTTAGTTTATAAACATCTATTTTATTGTTTTCAAAAAGTAAAATTAACCTCAAAAATGGGCTCATGCATTATATTTTATATTTTTATAAGCCAGTTTTCACTTATTTAGACAGGTTACAGAATTTTATATTCAATTACAAAGCTAGGTTCAACTAAAAGGCTTCATTCTATGAAGATCACAGAAGTAATGTTTTTCCTACCCTTCCAGAGTTCTTTGTATCCCAATAAGTAAAGACCATCTGGAAAATAGAAAACAAAATTTGAGGAATGAGTGCATTCTACTGCCTCAGGAAGTGTATCATTTGTCCCTTAACCTATATATTTGTCAGATTTTAAATGAACTGATGCCTTTCTAAATTAGCAAATATTTGGCAGGGAAAAAAAGAGAGAAGCTCCAAAACCTTTGTCATTGTGTGCTTTAATTTAAACTAACAAAAAAACGTGGTCCAGAAATTTAAAATGATCAGTTTCAAAACTCATCAGACATAATTAATTCCCAAATAAACTTTATTTCCCTTGTTGCTCCCCAGAATTGACAACAAATGGAAGAACAATGAAAAAAGAATAGATATTATGTAAACAAAAGAGGGTAAAAATATTCTATAAATATTACACTCCCCATCCCTACCTCCCTTTCCTACTTTATTTTTCTCCCATTGAACTTGCCACCTTCTAAAATTTTATATAATTTTTAACTTTGTTTATTGTCCTGTTCACCTGATAGAAAGTAAGCTCCATGAGGGTATGGGTTTTGTGTTGTTTTGTTTATTTTTCTGATGCCTCTTCAGTGCTTAAACAGGACATGATACGTGTTTGTTGAACTGAATAAGCCTAATTAAGGACCTCAGATATTATGTAAACATGCAGCAACTCAGAGATCCAATTTTCTAGCAGCATTTATTTGGAACAAAATGTGGTACAGTATTCTCTCATGGACTACTAAGTCATGCTTTCCAGAAATAATAAACTAAATAACATTTCTATGGCACTTAAGCAATTTATATTGCTTTCTCATGCATTGTCTCACTTGATCTCTCAAAAGCCTCTTGGGGAGATATTTTTCTATTCTCACCAGGTCACAAAGAAGGTTGCTGAATCTCAGACAGATTAAGGGATTTGTCCCCAAATACTAAAGACAGAAAATGTTGAAGTCTAAATGTGAATCTGTGCCCTATGAGGGCAAAGTTTATTTACTCTCCCCTTAGCAACATGAATTTTCATGTCTGGATTCCTCTCAGACTTGTCAGGCTGCACTCAAGCTGCCCTCTATACAGCATCCCTATAAATGGCCATTTCAGTGATTCAGTGACTTTTTACCATAAATGTATCTAGGTCATATTGTTGAATGGTTTATAACTTCAGCTAACGCTTTCTTGAAAATCATGTTCCTGTAGTTCTTGTTGGATGCTACTTTATTCAGTAAAATAGAGGGGTAATTATCTCAGGTGGTTTTATTTTCTTTTATTCATATCCCCCAAACAGTTGATCAAAAACAAAGTATGCAACAGTGTATTAGACACTGTTAGACACCAGGGCTACAGAGGAGAACAAGAAACGCTTAAAAAATGATGATTTTCATGATAAAAACTCTCAGTAAACTAGGAATAGAAAGGAACCTTCTCAACTCAAGAAAGAATGTCTATAAAAACAGCTACAGCTAACATCATGCTTAATGATGAGAAACTTGAAGCTTTCCCACTAAGTTATGAGGCAACAATGTGCCTGCTCGCCATTCTTATTCAACATTATGCAGGTAGTTCTAGCTAATACGAAAAGACAAGAAAAGGAAATAAAAGGTATACCAATTGAGAAAGAACTCAAACTATCTCTGTTCATAGATGACTTGATTATTTATGTAGCAAATCTGAAAGAATCAACAGAAACGAAATCTTGGTACTAATAAGCTATTGTAGCAAGGTTTTAGCATACAAGGTTAATTTACAAATTCAACCTCTTTCCTACATACTAGCAATGAACAAGTGGAATTTGAACTTAAAAACACAATATTATTTACATTAGTATTCCCCCAAATTAAATAGTTAGGTATAAATCTAACAAAATATGTGTAAGATCTATATGAAGAAAACCATTAGAACTCTGATAAATGAAATAAAAGAACTAAATAAAAGACAAGATAATTCATATTTTTAAGTAGGAAGACAGTATTGTCAAAATGTTAGTTTTTCTGAACTTTCAATGCAATCCCGTCGTAATTTCAGCAAGTATTTTGTGAATATCAATAAACTGATTCTAAACTTTATATGGAGAGGCAAAAAACCCAAAGCAGCCAACAGAACATTGAAGGAGAAGCACAAAGCTGGAGAACTAACACTACATGGCTCTTCAAAACCTACTATAAAGGTACAGTAATGTAGACAGTATAGTATCAGCAAAACATACATGAGTAGATTAATGGAAGAGAATAGAGAGCATAGAAATAGGTCTCCATTAATATAGTCAACTTACCTTTGACAATGAAGGAAAAGCAATACAATGGAAGAAAAATAGTCTTAAACAAATGATTCTAGAACAACTGGACATCCTCATGCAAAAAGAAAAAAAAAGGAATCTAGACACAGACTTTATTTTTTTCATAAAAATTAACTCCAACTAAACAACTCATCATATGATCCTTCGTATTTACCCAAAGGAGTTGAAAACTTACATCTACACAAAAATCTGCACACAGATGTTTATAGCAGCTTTATAAATAATTGCCAAAGCAAGGAAGCAACCAAATATCTTTTAAGAAGTGAATGGATAAAAAAAACTGTGATACATCCAGATACTGAAATATCATTTGGCCCTAAAAAGAAATGAGCTATCAAGCCATGAAAAGACATAGAAGAAACTTAAATGCATATTAAGTAAAAGTAGTCTATCTGAAAATGCAACATATTGTATGATTCCAGCTATGTAACCCTGACATTCTGGGAAAGTCAAAGTTATGGAGACAGTAAAAAGATTAGTAGTTGCCAGGGGTTGATGGAGAAGGAACAGGGATAAAATAGGTGGAGAATAGAGGATTTTCTAGTGCATGAAACTACTCAGTATGATACTGTTATGGTGGATACATGTCATTACACCTTTGTCCAAACTCATAGCCTGTACAGCTGTGGACTTAGAGAGATAATGGTGTGTCAGTGTAGGTTAATCAGTTGTAACAGATGTACCCTTCTAGTGGAGGATATTGATAATGGAGGAGGCTATATATGTGTGTGGGTAGGGAGTATGTGAGAAATCTTCCCATCAGTTTTTCTGTGAACTTAATACTGCTCTAAAAAACAGTTTTAATAAACACACACACACACACACACACACACACACACACACACACACGCACACACTCTCTATTGGTTTCATTTCTACCTATCTATGTTAGGGTCCTTCCCCAAATGTCCTCAACAAAAGATAAATTAGGTTAAAATTTTACAAACATAAGATTTCTCTGCTCTCATAGTTTTCTGAGAAAAACTCAGGCTGATGAAGCCAACTGTTTTACTGTATTTTGAAAGCTTTTTCTGTCCCTAAATGGCATCCCAAATGCAAAATGACTATGTTGTCTTTTGCATTTAAAGTTCTCCATCTTACCTGGGGTTTATGGTTTGTATGTGAAAAGGTCAAGTTAGAAAGTCTAATAACAAGACCAACAGTCTTTCTTTCACACTACTCCTGCAGCCTGCCCTCTCATATATGATTGGGGCCACCCTTTGCAAACTGCATCTGGGAAGTATGCTTTAAAGGAGCTCCCCTACTTCACCCGGCTGCCGACTGGGTGGTGTTCTGGGAGGCTGCCTCCCAGCAATGCCCCGCAGTGAAGCCATTCAATGTGGGACCCACATGGTGCATACAATTTGATGACTTTAATCCCAATGAGATGGCTTCAATTAGCACATTTTAGAAAAGAAATCCAATTGCTAATAAAGAAGCATCTGGTCTTTCTTTACTTAACATGGCCACCACATCCTAACAACAACTGCCTGAATCATTAGAACTCCAAGGCTGAAGTCCTCACAATTTTAACAGTGGCTCTTCTGGTCATTCAGACACTACACATCATAGGGTCAACCTAACCCCTTTCATTTGGGAAACTGTTCTGAGATTAGGATGTCAATTTCCTTACTCACCTGAGTTCAAGTCCTAAGTGCTAGGAGACAGTTAAAAGTTACATACAGCTTTGTGATAATATTGAAAGCATGTGTGTATAAATGGTACTAATAATTATCACACTCTCATTTATTGAATACCAGCTATGAACAAGCCATTATGCTAGGTGTTTTACATGTGCTATCTCATTTAAAACTCCCAGTAATAATTTTGAGACATAATTATTCCCGGAATGCACAAGTAACTTGCCCAAGCTTGTGCAGTGGAGATGCTAGAATCCAAATGTAGGTTTGTCCCATCTCAAGCTTTACACGGGACTTCCTCGCTACTCCAATCCTAGGAGTTTCTCCAGAGTTCACCATGTTCACTTAATTATAATAATAGTTAATACATAGCACTTAGCATTCACCATGAGTTAGGCTGCTAAACACTATGTTATATTGGTCTCTCAGCCTAACTACACCTTTGAAGATAACTTTGCAGAATCATTAGGACTGTAAAATTTTCTTTGAAACTACCTAAATGTATTCCTGCATACACACAATACACTACACTGTACACACACACTCACACACGCACACACATGTACAATTTGCATACTTCTCACTCCTTTCTTGAAGTCATCACCATATGAATCATTTAGAGTTTGAAACTTACCAAGCCAAATATATCCCATCTGTCTACAGAGAATACATCTAAATTGCCCCACTTTTTCCACCAGGTAAGTCTGCACAGACTCTTATGGACACCAAACCAAACATTATGGAAAGGAGAATCAGCCTGTCTGCAATTCATTTTTAGCCTGCCACTTTGTTTTCATTGGTCTATTCCAGGATGAAGGCAGAGAGCTTATTTTTGTGGCATCCAGGATCATAGACACCGATCCCAGACACAAAGCACTCAGGGTACCACCAGACACAGAGTCAACTGTGTGAAATCCAAATAGTCCTGCTCTTGTTCCAGTGTCCTCTTCCTCCTAGCCCTCGGGACATTCCTATCTTCTGTCTTGTTCTTCACAAAAAGTGCTAGCAATCTATTTAGGGCAGAGCTCTGATTTGGATGTCAAATAAAACTGATTGATTTTATGATTCAGTAAAGGTTACCTCAAAAGGTGAAACAATTTCTGCTGCAGAAGAGCACCCATAAATCCCAGCTATTTGTGACAAGTCTTGTCCCACTGGAGGAAGATGGATTCCTGGATCTGCATCTAATCCTAGAAGAGATAGCAAATTTTCCATTCGATGTGGCTCAAGAACTCGGGCCCTTTAGGTATCAGGGACTCTTACATATATGAAGACAATATGACTAAATGACAACTTGTCATCAACTGTACCTAGAGAAGAACTACGAGAACAAAAAATGAAATTACCTATTTACTATTCCAGTGGCAAAATAAAACAACACATCTCACACCTGTTAGTTACCTCACTGTCATCAGTTACAAGCCCTGGAACATGCTGTCTCCAAATGATTAGGAAGGGCAGTGTGATTTCACTGACAGCCTTCCAACTCTCTCAGCTCTTCCAAAGCTTCAGGAGGGCAAGGGATTTTCTTGTTCAATGTCATAGAATGAGTGCTTAGAGAAATTAAGTTGAATCAATACACAATTTCATAAAACCTTTGATACATCTTGAATTTTGAGATATCCTCAAATTTCTTTGGGATTCTTGGCCCTGCAAATGGGGGATAGATGCAACAAGAGATGGTGAATGTGTAGAAAAGTGATGGAAGAAAAGGATGTATATCATGTGTGTTGTGTTTGGTATGTGTTTGTGTGTGTGTATGTATATACACTTGTATATAAAAATAATGTAACAATGGGTGGGTGGGCTATGGTACATGGTAATCTAAAGCAAGAAGATCCACTGAGCATGTTTACTTATCATTTCAATTGTCCTGCTATAACTACCAAAGACAAGACAGCAGGGAAAACTGGAAGGTACTTAAAGACTTGGAGTGAGGAAGGAAAATGAATCTACAGCTTGTGTGGCAAGCACTGTGTTAGGCTTTTGTGTGACTGTCTCCTCTAATACACAGAATTATTACAGGGTAGAGTGCAGTTCTGCTCTGCAAGAATGAGGTTGAATGTCATAATAGAAAATGATTGATGGAGTAATGATTCCACCCTAGTTTTGGGGTACAGCTGCTGTTCTATATTATTCTCAATTCCTGGTCTCACCTACCTGGTTCAAGTCCACACTGCCACCTTCCAGTCTGCTTTGCCCTCTCTGTAGTCCTTAAGGCCTATATGATGTTTCTAATATCCAAATCAGACCATAACACTCGTCTTTAATTCCTTGAAGCAGCACCAAAGGACTCCAGGATCTAGTCCTTGCCCTTTGCAGCCTCCTTTAAGGCTTCCCCGCAACCGCCCCCTTGTGCACTCTGCCTTATAATTCACCACATCAGCAGGATATTTCTCATCACCACATACTAGCAATTCTGTCACCTACTTCTGAAATATCTGTCTCTCCTACCTTTTTTCATAACTAACTTGGAGTCATTCAACACGTAACTGAGACTTCAATTCCTCTAGGAATCTTGCCTGAACCTCAGGTTGATTTGGGGGCCCTCCTCTATGTCCCGTGACATAAAAATTTACCACATTATGTCAAAAATAGTCTTTTTACATTATCTATCTCTAGTTTTAAATACTTTCAAGGCAAAGGCCAAATGCCACATCTTTTCATACACATAGGATTTGCATGTGATACCTATAATAAAGAAAATTTTTAAAAAATCTGCTTTTCTCTATCCTGTATAAAATACAAATAAAAGGGAGATTTCTCTCAGATAGAGTGGAAATGTCATCATTAATATAAACTACTTCTGGAATGATATTGGTGGATGGCAGGGGATATGAGAAAAGATATATTTATAAAAGCAAACAAATAGTAGGGTTTGCAGGAAGGAATGGCTTCAGACCCCAACTCTACAGCCATATTTATTGCTGTGTGTACCCAATTCTTTCTTCCTTTCTTCTGGTTACATGTAAGAGTTTGCCCTTCTCTAAACTAAGGTTTATCCTTTCATGTCTAGATCCCATTTTCACCTTCTTTCCATGGGGCCTCGTTTCATTATTTTCCTCATCTCCTATATTCTCAGCAGCTTCCCATCACAATTGAAATGTGTTCCAGTCTTGAGCTTCTTGTTAAAGAAGGTAGGTTGTGTATATTCTCTACCTTCTCTTCCTCTACCAAACACATAAGAATAAATGGACACAAATGATACAGACCCACTAGGACAAAGAAAAAAACAGGACAGAAGTCTATAGTGGAGGAAAAATATCGACCAAGTTTGGAAGATGGGCATAGGATGGATAAATGGCCATTGACTTAGCAAAGGAAAAATAGCTAGAAGCTATGTGCCTGCCTGCATAGGAAATGCTAACAAGAAGCATATTGATTGTGCTGCAAACTCTTGCACAAATTGAGAGATTGGAGGTATGAGGTACCTCAGAAGGCAAGTTTATAAAGTATGATTGAAAACAGGATTGGTTATATAAGGAGCAGACTCCTAAATGTCACCCTCACTCTTTGCAGCCAATTAACCAGCCTCATTTAGCTCAACATTAGGTTTGTTTTCTGGGAAAAAAAAATGAAGCAAAGACTCTTCAGTCTCAGAAATACTATAACCAGTGGAAAGAGACAATGAGTCATGAAAACAAAGAGATTCACTGAAAGTCCACAAACCAATGATGATACCCTCAGTCTCTTCCCCTACTCAGCTCAAAGATTACTGGCAACCAGACTTGGATCCTTAGAAAAGAAGCTATAGAATTCTCCTGCTGAAAAAATGACTGCCTGTAGCAACTATGAAAGTGTGCCTGAGATTTCCTTCAAGAGAATGTCTTGCGGAAGGCATTGTCACACTGAAGTTACGTGTCCCTGGGTTACAACCGGCTGATTACTGAACATTTGGGGGGTACAAGTACAACATGGGATGTTTTCAAAGAACGACCTTTTCTTGGAGACTTCCAATAGCCTGGCCAAGATAGTCTGAAACAGTACTGCAATCTTGGGCTCTCCTTAACCACTTTTTCCTTTCTTCTCTCAGAGGTGTCAGACCTGCACTGAAGCCTGAAGTCTCTTCTTGCCTACTCCTGTTCCCTCTTCCTTTATCCTTCACAGGCATCTTCCCAAATAAATCTCTTAATCATCTCATCCTATCTTGATGTCTTCTTCTTAGAGGATCTGAACTGACAAAGTTGTACTTGGAGTGGTACAAGGAAACATGGGCTAAGCTGGGGTTTGGAAACCAGTTCATTCACCATCTGGCTGGCAAGGAGGATCTAATCCTGAGTGGAACATGGAGCATTTGCTGGTGCAACATTGCCAGATAATCAGGCATGTAAAAGCCAGGAGGGGAATCATGCCCATGACCACAGCAGAGTTGCCTAATAATTACTAATTTGTATTGATATTATAGAGAGATGGTGAGAAACTGAGGACAATAAACACATAGTTGAAGACTAAGCGTGAGAGCCAGAGGGAATCTCTGGTAACTTACAAAGAGGTCCTTATTTTGCTGCAATTAAAGTAGACACAGCTAAGAAGCAGACTCAGGACCTGATAGAGTTGCAGACCACTAAAGATGCTTAGATGAAAGTCAAAGCAAGTTTGTTATGCTAAGATTAAGGCCCTAGTTAGGAAAATCTGGAACCCTGAAACATGAGACAGGGATATCTGGATGGATGCCCTTCGTGGTTCTGGCTGTGTAGATATCCCTGATCACTCAGAACCTTCTAAACTCTTCCATCCCTAGTAAAAGCTAATACATCTGCCATGATGGGAGAGGCTTTTATTTGCAAGGCAACAAATACCTTTCTTTTTCCTGTTAGCAGGTGGATAACTAGTATTAAATCCCAGCATAACCTGGTTGGGCACAGACTGGGCCTGATAAGGGAGGGAAGAGACTGCTCACTGAAGAAGCTAAAAGAATTAGCAGTGTGTACTGGGAGGAACCAGCAGAGTACCCTGGGATTCGATTTTGAGGGTTATTGGTCAAGGCAGCCAAAATATAAAACTGGCTAAGAAAGAATACATTGCTATAGGCATACTTTTTTTGGAACACAGGATTAAATACTCTGGCCAGGACCCCAGGGGTTGGGGCATACCACTTTTAGACAAGCCTGAACGTATTAGGCCCACACTGAGTAGGGTGGAAACACCTGAAAATCCCTGGCAGATGGTAGAGGAAGGCATAAAAGGCTGAAGAAGGCAGGCCTGCTGAAGTAAATTTACTACTTGAGGCCCAAAGTCTTCTTGGGGATTATTCTCCTCTAGAAAGCTCAGAGGAACAAGTCACCCAGGTCATCAAAAATGTGTTGGCAAGAGGATACAAAGTGTCATTAGGAAGTGCAGCTCATGCTGCCTAAGAGTTTGCAAATAGTGTGAGGGGAAATGTCCTAAACAATGCAAAGCCTACCTTAAAATGTTTTTCTTCTCTCAGAGATCTTGGTCCATCAAGTCCTGGATGCCTCAGTAGCCTTGTGATACCTCCTAGCAGATGTTTTATGTATATTGTCAAGTTTTTTTCAGTTATACTTTGTGGAAGATTAGTCTGCAATAAGCCACTTTGCCTCTACAGAAGTGGACATCCTCTAAACAGCTTTTTCTGTACCTAAATATAAATATAAATCAATAAATAATACATATGAACCAACAGTCAAAGCTCCACAGACAACTGGGAAAATTCACTAAACAAAGGCAGGGATAAAAGGAACAATAAGAGAAAAACATCTGTGAGAAATGGATATGAAGCAAGGGGCAAAAGAATAAAAACATATAGTTATCTTTATCAGAGAACTAAAACAAGCTCTTGAAGTCATGAAAGAACAATAGGATACTATCAAAATAGAACATCTGAAAAATAAGTACACGCTTTTAAATTTTAAAAATTACTATAGAACAAATCGTTAATTCTAGGAGTTTTGGAAGGTAAAGTTCATCGTAAAGTAGAAAAAAAAGGATGAAAAAGAAAAGAGAAATATAAGAGAAAAATAAGAAAACAGAGGATCGATTTATTAGGTCCAATGTTTCAGAAACAGTAGGTAAAAAAAAATGGAGAAAAGAAAATTATCAAAAAAAAATAAGAATATATTTCAAAATTAAAAGAAATATTTTTGGAAAATGCCTGAAAAACACAATGGATGAAAATCTAAACAAGACTAAATTTTACAATACTGAAGATAAAAAGATAATCTCAAAAACTTCCATAAAGATAAAATGTGTCACATATAAAAGATTTAGAATGGCATCAGAATTCCCAGTTAGACAAAAAAAAAATGAAATAACATCTTCAAATTCTGGTGGAAAATAATTTTCCACCTAGAATTCTCCAAGACAAACTATCAGTTAAATATGAGTTCAGGTTACTTTGAATTCCAGACATTTGAAATCTCAAAAAATTTTCTTCTATGTATTCATTCTTAGAAGCTAAGTTGCACTACCAAAATGACAGAGTAGACCATGAAAGAAAAAGATATGGGATATAGGACATAGGCTTTTCGACAGAGAAAGAGTCTGTGGGAAATAATCCACAGGGTTCTGTCAAAGAAAATTCCAGGATGGTAGCCTTTTGGCATGAGGAAAGGTCAACCAGGGTAGATTGGAGCAGAAGCCAGATGGAGGATGACAGTAAAGGAGGCTTCAATGACAATGACTATGCAAATGAAACTGATTTACTTAAGTGTTTGACTACTCTGAGAGGAATACAATTCTGCTGGAGAGGCTTGGGAAGAGTTAATCAGCATAGAGAAAATTAATGAAAAAACAAATTGTACAGAAAGAAAAAGCAATAATAGTGTACCTTGTGGCTCAACATGAATAATAATTATATATAAACGCTGGCTATTTCGTTAAATAAAAAAAATTGTTATATAACTTTTCGGGGAAACTAGGGAGAGGAAAAGAAATACACGTGTACATACATAAGATTTCTCTAAGAATGTTTCTACCTCATCTTTGATAATAGGAAGTCAATAGAAATGTCCCAGATGAGCATTACTTAGAAATACAATGGCAATATCAAAACAAACAGCTAAAAATATTGAATGTGTTTCTAGAAAGTAAGTATGTGAAATGCAAGGGAATCACATTTATTTTTATTAGGCTTTGAGCCATTTGATTTTTTAAAACTGTACATGTACTGTTTTGATAGAATAAATAAATATATACATATATATAATTAAAGACCTAATCACTTCCACATTAAGAAAGACCAATGTGTGATTCACAAACATCTAATCATGTACCAGTCTTTTCTATCTTAAAACAAAGAGCACCACAAACCTCCCTTGACATTTTGGCTTCTTCAACCTGCTCTTCCATTTCCTTATCTTCTCAGACCAGTTTCTTTAGTAGCTATTGCCCTCCCTGTCTCTTCTCACCCACTTGCCATTTTTATTGATTTCTTTATTGTTTGATCCCATAAATTCTTGCCTTATTCAACAATGTTAGCAGACTTATCTTTTGGCTTACCTTCCACCATTTCTCCTAGTCTGTATGCCCCTCTGGGCACTGCTCATTTCCTTATCTCTCCAAAGCTTCTGCTTTTTCTATTTGACCTGAAAATGTGCTCAGAAAAGCTCTCTTGCCCATGTAACTGAATTCCTACGGCATTTCTCAGGTTCCTCTCTGGACTGAGTTTTGGGGCTGACCTTTCAGAGTGCCTTCTCCTTACTTCCTTGAAGACTTGCCTGCTTCCTTGTCTGCTTTCATCAAAGAAGAGTCACCAGTTTTCCTTAAACTATGCCCTGAAACTTTGGGCCTTGGCTCACTCTTCTCCCCAGCCCCATCTCCTGAGACTGCTGTCTGGGCCAGAGAATCCAGTTCCTGCTTGTCTGGGCAAAAGGTATGCATCTCAGCCCTAATGAAGGAAGGAACATGACATATCAGATAGAAAAAGAAGTCCAGAGTGGCTAGAGAAGAGAGAGCAAGGAAAATAGTAACTAAAGATGAGACGGAAGGTGTGATTGGGTTACATGACACAGATCTTTTACTCAGTTTGAGGGATTTTGTCCTTAGGACCAGTAAAAAAATATATATTGAAATGTTTGGGGAATGGAATAGCTGTGATTGGATTTTCATAAAAGATGGGTTTGGATGAAGTACAGAAAATGTATAAGGTGTGACTGAGAGAAAACCAATTAAGAATGATGCAGATGAAAGATAATGGTAGTAGGATAAGGGTAGTGATGGTGGAAACGAAGAAATGTAATTGCAACAGAGAGAGACTTAGGAGGTAAAGTCAACAAGATTCCATAATGATTTGGTTAGGGGTGAGGAGAGCAAAGCATCAAAGATGACGCCCAGGTTTATGGCTTGAACAGTTGAGTGGCTGGAGGTGGCAATCAAAGATAAAGAGGACATGGGAGAAGGACCAAGTTCTGGGGAGAAGTTTATTAATTTTGGAACTTGAGATGTGTTTGGGACAACTAAGTGAAGATTTTTAAGAAGTCAGCTGGTTATACCGTTAAAGACCATAGAAGAATTGTTTGAGTTGGTAGATAAAAATGGTATAGTCACATGTGTACCAGTTTTTTATTTCTGCTGTAACGAAGTGTCACAGTGTGACTTAAAACAGTGCGGATCCATTATCTTATAGTTCTAGAGGTCAGAAATCCAAAATGGGTTTCACTTGGCTAAAATCAAAGTGTTGGCTCTTAAGGAGAATCTGTTCTTTTGCCTTCTCAACTTCCAGAGGTCACCTGCATTCTACATTCCTTGGCTTCTAGCTTCTTCTTCAACTTTGAAAGCCAGCCGTATAGCACCTTCAAATATCTCTCTGTCTCTGTGTCTCTGTCTCTCTCTCTGTATCTCAACCTCTGTCTCCGTCTGTCTTTCTGTTTGTCTCTCTCTTCCCTCTCTCCCTATGCCTCTGTCTTTGTTTCTTTCTCTTCCCCATTCCCCTCTCTTCATCTCTCTAGCCTCTGCTTCTATTGTCATTTTTCTTTTTATGACTCTCACCTTCTGGCCTCTCACTTATAAGGATGCTTACACTGAGCCCATCTGGATAATCCAGGATAATCAGTCTACCTCAAGATTCTTAATTATATATGTAAAATCCCTTTTGTTATGTAAGGTAACATATTCATAGGTTCCTGGATTAGGATGTGGACATCTCTGGGAGACCATTTTTCTGTCTACCACAGGTGTAGAGGCACAATTCTATACTTGCTTATTGAATAGGTGATTTAAAAAAAATGAATGAAGTATTTTAAAGGAAGTATTATTTTCTTCTAGTATGAGAGAATCAAACTCAGAAAGATAGGGTAATATAATGGATGAAACAGGGAAATAATAGAGTTTATAGTACAGCTAAAATCCAAATTGTTTTTACCTCAAAAGTTATAGGTATTTTTGCACCTAAAGAAATTGTCCTTTTTGAACACTTAGAGGAAAGGGAAATTATTCCTGAGAATTTGTCCAGCTTTTTTATGGATGCATTCTAACCATAACTTTGGTGAGTTGTAATATATGGCATTCCATTAAGACACATTCAGTAAGGGGACTGCTTTTCCTGGTCTTTTCCCTCTAGGTACTAGTATCTCAACTTTCTTTGACAGAACCTCAATACAATACAGAGTACATAGCCACCATGAAGTGACATATCTCATGGTTATAGCCAATGAGATGCTGATAAAAGTTCTTTCCTGATCCTGTAACTCTGAGATGTGCTGACTGAGAAGTTTTAATACCCAAGGGAGTTATACTTCTATCAGGAGACACAGCATGGTTCCAAAGGAGTAGCAACTTCCTTGAAACCTGGTTATTTCATCATGTCACTAGACAAACAAGCAAAAGAAAGGCTGCATTTAAGCTGGTGTATTTGACCCTGACTATCAAGAAACAATAGGATGCTGCCACACAAAAGTAGAAGGAAGATGTATAAATGAAACTCAGGGAATCCCATCGATTGCTGCCTTGTAAAACCCATTGTAATAGCCATTGAATGACTCATCAACCTAAACAGAGAGATCACATGGGGCTCAGGAATATATGCATGGCAAAGGATTACAGCCAAAGGGAAATTGAAGGGTAGAAAAGGAAATCATGGATACCACCAGTGATAAGTTATAGAAATAAGAATTGCAGCTATCACCCTTTTTTCCTCCTTTGCTATGCGGTGCATATAGTGTTTTACTTGAGTTCTCTTCTATTTCTTCTCCCCCAATTCCTACTATCTTATATAGTACTCATTAGTGACATATATGCCATTTAGCTCATAGGTGGAAGACTGTTGGTGAAAACAGTGGAACAAAATTGAATAAGAGGAGTGGCATCACCCATATCATCTAGACTTGGAGAAGGATGGAGTAACTTCTGAGGCTTTGAGTTATCTTCTTCTTGAGAGAGGAGCTGAGTTTACTTTTAACGTGTCAAGAAAGTTAACTTACATTAGTCAGTTTGGGGCATTTTTTGAATTGTCAAGATGGGAAGAAAGATGTGGTTGATTTTAGGTAATGAAGGTGACTATATTAGGCATATATCTTTTTCCTTTATGGTTGCACATCACCTTTGAATTTGTTCTGGGGAATTATTCCCCCCATTGTGTATTTCATCTTGACAATGAAACTTAGCTGATCTTAAGAAAGGGGATGAATGCTGGTAGCCCAAAACTAAACAGAACAAAGCAAAGATAAATGTCCATTGCAAGTTTCATCAAGTATAGATAAGACTATTTCCATATTTGGAGAATAATTAAATTCAATATTTTTATGTCACTATAAGTGTCTGATTTTTTTCACCACTATGGAATGAAAGTGTATACAGTTTACTACACAGTGCTATATAGAGAAGCCAAGTATGAATAAAGGTATATCAAATTAGTTGTTACAAAGTAGGGCTCTCTTGTCAATTCTAATCTCTTTTAAACAGGATTTGAAAAGGTTTAATCTAGGTGTGAATACAGGATACATCTCCAATTTTTGCTTTGATTGTTCACGACCAATGATTTCGCTCTGTGTCTGTTTTCAGTCCCAACTCTTCCTTCCTTATATCACAATATTTAATAGAATTTGCAGCAAATTTGCTCTCTTAAAATTCAGCAACTACATTTCTTGAACTCTGGTTACCTCTATTCTTGATTACACAGAACTTGAGAGTCCTTCTGTTTCCAGTGCACCCATTAAATTCCTTCTCTTTACTTAATATGTGAGACCAGGGTTTTTCTAGTTGGAAGATGCGTCTTGGCAAAGACCTTCTCACCACTGATCTCTCCCTCTACCTTGTCTTGACCCCTTCCATCACACCCAGCCAAATACCCAATAGGATCCCCTCTCTGCCCTCATACCCACTTATGTTGCTCCTAAATACAAAGTGGCAAACGCCCAGTGTTAAGACAATTTCATGCCCGTAGCTGAGTAAACCTAGAAAGCTTTGACTGGAAGGTAAAATGTGTGTCCTCTAGTGCACTCCTTCATTTTTTCCCTTTAATTTTTTATTTTAATGGTAATGTTTTTAAGGACGTAAAAGGAGAAAGACTGGATTCTTAATGACAATTTCTGACTCTTGCCTAGGCGGATAATGTTACCTTCTGATGTCAGTAAGATGGAGAATGTATTGTCCTATCTCTTGTGGCATTACCAGTTTGTTTGGTTTTTCTCAGTTGTTGAATTGCTTACATGAAGTACTTCTAGGCAAGTGAGGGAATTGTTTGGCCTGCACAGGAATCAGACAATTGGATATGAAACCAAATCCCCAGTCCCTTTTTTTCACCGTTATATTCGGTCTAATCATTCGGATGAGAGGATGAAACTAAGACTTTTTAAATGGAGCTAGAGATTTCAGAGATGGATATAAAATGTAGAAGCTTAGATGATTATTAGAGACCATCTGATCTAAGTGTATATGTTAAAAATGAAGAAACTGAGGCTCATCAAATGCAAGTACCTTCCCCACAGTTAAGAAAAGAAGAGACTATTCTCACATCCATACCATGACCAGGCACTGCTGCTCTTTTCTGCAAGATGTAGAGAATATCCTTTTAGGAAATTTTCAAGCATATTTTATGTAGCCTAGCTTTTGTTACACAGGTCTACCTGAGGCTTTGGTAAGACTTGAGAATCAGCTCTCTTCTCTAAAAGCAAACAAACACTATTTAACTTGCTTTGCTGCGCTCCGGCTTGCATGCTGTTTTACTCTCCTCTTTACCTTCCTACCAGTAATCTGTGATCAGCTGCTGTCTCTGTGGTTTCCAGCATAATCCCTCACTGTCTTGCCTGCATTCCCAACTCACCCTTGAAACTGCTCCTTCACCACCCGTCCACCAATGACCATCTTATTCCCAATTTCTGTAACTCCTCTATTTCTATTACTTTACCTCTTTTCTGCTTTTGGCATTAATGACTTATCCCTTCATTTCTTCCCTGAGTCAGACACTTGTGAATTCTTAGGTATGTCACTTTTTACAAAGTTTTAAATTATAGAATGCTTGAAAATTAGAAAAAAATACCAAAATATGGTTTATATTTCGATGTTCCCGATGAAACAATTATTCATCTGACATATTTTCTTTTGGTCTATTTTCACATCTCATGTTATCTCAATTATTTTTGTGTGTTCTGCATATTTTCATTCATTTAATTTATGCAAGTACTCAGTCTAATTCATAATTTCATTTACAATGGTATTCGATACCCATAATAAAGGACAGAATTTATATCCATGATATCCTGAATTGCTATAAGAAAATTCCAAAATAGGAGCTAAGTACAAAGTATATGAACCATAGTTGATGAACAATATTATTCACTGAATAAACAACAACTTAATTTTATAGAAGAAAGATTTCTTGAATCTGTTATGCCTCCGAATGGGAATCAGGTTTTTTTCAGACTCCCTCTCCTTTGCTACAGTCAGTTGAAAAATTGCTCCTTCCAAAGATATTCACATCCAAATCCCTGGAACCAGAGAATACATCACCTTGCATGGCAAAAGGGACTTTGTGTATGTAAGTGTATGATCTTGAAATCAGAGGTTTATTTTAGATCATTCACATTGGGCTTAATGTCATCACAAGAGTTCTTATAAGAGGGAGGTAAGAAGTGAGAGAAGGTAATCTGGCCATGAAGACAAAGGTTGAGGTGATGTCCTTTGAAGACTGAAAGACCCATGAGCCTAGAATGTGGAGGTTCTCCCCTAGAACTTCCAGAAGGAATGCAGGTCCTCTAACCCATCATTTTAGTGTGTAAAACCCATTTTTTGGCTTCTGACATCTAGAACTGTAAGATAATAAATTTGTGTTGTTTTAAGCCACTAAGTTTAAGGTAATTTGTTACAGTGGTCACAGTAATCTAATACAATCCTCTTCCGCACTCAAGGCCAAAGCTCTAGGAGCTCTGCGCAAAACAATAACGGCTTTGCTATAGCTACTCAGCTCTCTTTCCTAACTATACTGCCCACCTGTCATTTCACTGCTTCTCCTCTTTTCACTACTTTTGCCTTTTTTCTCTGTACCTAGTCACTTTGGATTTGCATTAGTAAACTATGTTGACTGGATGCTCTCTTGACACCTTAGCTTTTGTCTTCTCCATGTCTGGCTGTAGTATTTGGAATCTTAGGAACAGCACACTGAGATCAAAAGAGAAGATCAGACAAGGATTTCAAAATCCATAAGACCTGGAAAATTTATCATTACCCCAGAACTTTCCTGAGTTCTAGACCCATATGTCCAAAAATTTATTGGGCATGTTTACCTGGATGTACCCATAGATACATAAACTCAACATGTCTAAAACTGAACTCACAGTTTTCCCAGATCCTACCCCTTCTCTTGTATTCTCAATTCTGATTATTGGCAACACCCAGTCATCTCCTCCTCAAACCTCAGAGTTATTTTAGATTGCTCCGTTTTCTTACAGAGCATATACCATTCCCATGCTCCAATATGGAGAACTGCTCAATTGTTTACTTTGGGATATTTACACTTGATTCACACATCAAGGACTGTGATTATAGTAGATGTTACTATTATTTTAGTATAATTTACCTATCATTGATTAAAAATATAATATTAATGAAAAATATAATATTAATATGTAAATAAATATCTTAAATTGGTTTTCAATTAAAGAAACAGGTCTGAGTGAATATCTAACCATATGCAATGCATGAATTCTTAGGCACACGATGCTGTTCCCTTTACTAACTAGAAAACTGCACCAGGCCTACCTCCAAGCTAATAACAGACTCTTTTCTCTCCAACTGTGGGTACTTTCAAATTCCTCTGGATGTCACAGCAAATCACCATTTTAGTATTTAGCGTTACAGAAAGAGGTCATTCCTGTTTTCAGGTTACTCTAATGATAACATGAAAAATTAGGACTGTAAATCATGATATAGGCATTGGCATTTTGATCATATGCAGTAAAAGATGGGGTGGCATTTCACACTTGCCACCACCAGTGCTCAAAAGTGTTACTGGGTTGAGACAAGATAGACAGGGTGTCCCCAAGTTATCACTCAATGACTCAGTTTTATGGGGACCCACTGACTCCCACTGCCTTATTTTCACCCTCAGTTAGAATAGTAAGAAGCCTGTGTCCCAAGGAATTCCTATTCTATTGGGCATGAGATTCTTAAAGATCCTAGTTTTCACTAACAGATGACTGATTAGAACTTAGTGCAGATAATATGGAGATATAAGACCCATGTGTTTTTTTGGAGTATAGATTAGAGCATGTAATTTTCATTTTTCCAAATGAGATCCAGCCTTCAGCTTTCTTGTTTTATCTCTGTGTATGTACACACACACACACACACACACACACACACACACCCATCAAAGAAATGAAGATAAATATAAAGAGATATAAAATAAATACCATCTTAAATCCACCACTTAAATCCACCAGAGATTTAATCACTGTTTACGTTTGATTCATATTCTTTTATGATTTGTCTAAGTAGCAAGTAACGTAAAGACTTTTTTCTGTGCCAGAGGGGGGAAAAAATGAAACAGAGAAGCTAAAAGTTTCAAAAATAGTAGAAGCAATCTTCTATTTGTGCTGTGGCAGCACAAGGAATTGGAGCCCCGTGCCACACATAATATTCCCTAATGTAATTAGGAAGCCAAACCTATCTTTCCTTCTGCCATTGGGAACCCTAAACTATGCAGTATGCAGCTAAAAAGAGAAAAAAGAAAGAAAAGAAACTGATACAATATCTTTCCTTAAATGCACTGAGGACTGAAATATTAGCTCCTAACCCATGAAGAATTGATGTAGCCCTTGATTTACTAGAAAAATCTGCTGGTGAACAATTTTGTCTCTCATCACCACCACTGACAGATTCGTGCTTAGAGCGAGGCTGTTTTAGGTTGCAGAGGGAATATTTTCCCTAAGCTCACCCACAGAGTAATTGTCCTTAAAATGAAGCTACAAAAGGTGAGAGGATCTTTAGGAAGCACTTGGACTGACAAATGGTTCCACCGGGGCCATTATTAAAGAAACTGGGTAATTCCTTCAACTCTCCAGATCCCGACTCTCTCCACTGCATAGTGGGGCTAGAAACCCACATTCAAGACACCTCACAGGATGCTTCCCAAATAACATCCTGTAAGTGCCTATAAGAACACTCCAAGATGACTACAGTTATGTACAAATATCAGGAATTATCATCACTCCTGGGGCTATAATTATACCTGTCAGCTCGGAGAGGTGACTGTTACTGGGGAACACACACATTTGCCTCTCCTCCCACTTTTCTGTTTAGATCATAGATCCATATCTGTCACACATATTGAAATATACAATAACTTCTCCCTAACTTGATCTGCTTCTTACAGCTTTCTGAATCAATTGGCTGAGGGAACAAAGCACCTGAATGCAGCTGATGCATGTATATAATTTCCTCAGAATACTGATACATATGAAAACCAAGCCAAAAAAAAAAAAAGAAAGAAAGAAAAGAGAGTCAAAAATAATACATATCTTCAAAGCACTATTTTTTATTAAACTCACCCTGTTTTGGGCCATGGGCCAGGGCTTCCTTGAGCATGCATTTTAATCTCCCGATATGGCTTACCTCTCACTGTCCAATCCCTATCCCACTTCCCCTAACCTCACTGCCTTCTTATCTCTCAGTCAGCACTACCTAAAATTTCTGAAAGAGCCATGCCCCCTCAGGCTTTTACCCACACATATTCATCTCTCTCTCTCTCTCTCTCTCTCTCTCTCTCTTTCTCTCTCTCAGACAGTTCTATCTTCACTTGCTAATACTATCTTATCCTTTAAGTAGCTTGACCTAGGAAGCTATATCCATCACTCCAAAGTGACCAACATGCTCTATGCTCCTAGTACTTACCCCATTAAAGCCCCATCCACTGAATTCTAGGGGTCAATTTAGTTGCCTGAGTCTCTCACTCTTGAAGTATGAGACTTGCTTTCTACCTTTGATGTACAAGTACTTGGTACATAGTGGAACTCAGTAAAAGCCTATTGCAAAGAAGAAGAAAGGAAGGAAGAAAAAAAGTCAGTTCCAGGTGAAAGAGGTTTATTTTGGTTTTGTTAAGATAAGGGTGAATATTTTGGTAGGAGAAAAACCAAAATAGTTCCTTTCTTGAATGGGGAAGGAAAGACACGTGACACATGCACACACATGTGTATATGGGTGTGTATACACATATGTATATGTATATTGTATATATGTATCTGCATATATGTGCAGACATATGTATATATGTATATTCGTATGTGCATAGACGTACATGTATATGTACATATGCATAGATAGATATATTGTGTCTGTCTGTAGGTATATATACATATATCTACATGTATACATGCATACAAAAATACATACATACTGATTCTAGTCTTCCTAGAGTATCCAACAGCATATCTACAAAATCCACAGTATACACATACGAAATTAATATAATCACAACTTAAAGGGACAGATAAGGACTTTTAACCAATTTTCAGCAAACGGTTATTGATGTTTACTTTTGAAACCACATGCACAGCTTGTGCAGCTGGGGATGCTGTGTGGGCCACCTGCTTACCTAGTGTTTCTTCAATCATGTTTGATTACAAATATGAGGGAGAAAAATACCAGATAGCTCAACCTGATATGTATTTTTATCACTTAGTCTGTGTTTGGGCAAAGGAGTTCAAACAAAGCGTGTCAGCAGTGCCTAAGATGGCATGGGGCTCTGGCCACCTGCCGCAGCAGATCCCTTGCTTAGTTTCCATGTGCTCTGAGAGCAGGACAGAAAGCAAATCCAACTGGCCACAGTAGGTGACAGGAGCTAAAGCCCTTCCTGATACCTACCCAATGCCTCACTGATGCTGACAGTGTTCTGAATAAATTTTCCAGTTCCCATGTCCTGTGCAAATAAATGTATAAAAGAAACAATTATCAGCTGTGATTTAAAAATGCTTTAAGAAGACTAGCATAATTCTAATCCCTTTTTTGGGGATGATACTTCACAGTTTGTTCAGTGTTTTACATAGATCATTTTCTTAGCTCTCTATAACAATAGAGGTAGGAAGACAGAATGTGTTTTAAAAAACAAATGAAGACAATGAGACTAGAGAGGGAACATTAATTTCTCAGAATTATTCATGATAAGCATTAAAAAGTCATGTTTATTTTGGATCAGATATTTATTCTAAAACAAAAGTACAATATAGTAGAAAAACTAGGAGCTTAGAGATAGATGGTCTTTAAGTTTGTCCACATGCATCTATATAGGTCTTGGCAGGTCATTTGCTTTTTCTGGGATTGATATTCTCATCACTAAAAAGAAAGCATCTGTCTTCTGCATGTCCAAAGAGATGGTGCATATGATAGAATGTTGTTGAATTATAAAATGCTAACTCCCATCAGAAATGACTACCACCATGGTGAATGATTATCATCTGCACTGGTTATTGTTCTTTAAAGGCCAATCTAACAGAGTTAGAGGCTGAATTATGGTATCGCTGGAATATATCAGCTTCTAACACCCCTATGCAAAGGAGAACAGGTTGTGCATCCATAAATCACAGGCTAGTTTAGTCTTTTATTATAACTTATCTCTTGGCTACAATAGCTCTTGTTGCTTTAATTATGGATCATAATACTTAAAGTTTTAATTAGAGATGTGCAATTTCATTAAAAATAAGTCAGATGAAATTGAAAACAAATTTCATTTACTTGGAAATCAGTGTCTATAATGAAGTCATGCTATTGTATATAAAACAATGGAATGACTAGCTCTAATGAAGGAGTTGTCACCTGATCCCTATGTACAAGCATTTTCCAATTTACATGGATCATGTTACAAAAGATCTCTTATAAGTTGGATATTTAAAATGTATAAGTCACACCACACAGAAAATCCCACGTTACCCATCTCATGCCAGCCCACCAATACCTATTTAATTGCAGTGTGGGCAAAACATAAGAGGAGTAACTCTGTTGTGTTTCGGATGAAAAGGAATTGTATGAACTAGCATGGTTATCCAGTCACCACTCTTATAAGAAGATATGCTTGTGAACAGTAACTCAGGGGGCTGAGTCCACATTTCCATTTTCAGAGCAGATGGAAAAAACTCCCCAGGGGAAGGACATTCCCTCTGAAGCTGCATAGGGTACTTGGCACAGGAGGAGAAGTGATCTTCCACCCTGTGTCTGCCATGGCCTCTCAAAGGAAAAGGAGAAAATGTCCTGCCCATGCTTTAGGGCTTAGTACAGGGCATCCCTATATATAGGGCATTCATAATTTAGGTGTTGATAGGTCAGGGACTGACTATGATGCATTTCCTAATTTTTATTCCCTGCCATAGACATATAAGACAGGCAGTCTTTAAGTATAAGATTTAAAAAACAGCAATAACCTGCCTGGCCCCAGGGCAGTCAGCCTTGTTACTATGGCAGCTTGGCTGGCCTTTTCAAGCTTAACATTCAAATTCCTCAAATGGGAGAAAATAGTATGAGAGACTGACATCTTCAGAAATTGAGGCAGACATGATATTAAAGGATATTTATTCTGGAAAAGAAAAGAGAAAAAAATCTTCATTGTTCATGCTTTCACAAATATGTACCAGCTATTTAATTTAGCTTTGATCTGCCCCCAACCCTATTTCTCCAGTGTTATTTTTGCTACTAGAATGGATATGACCCAGGAATGGACCTGAACCATCACTAAAGAAGATAAAATCAGACCTGGTCCACCTGGCAGTGTGAAGGACAAGTAATCAGAGGCAGAACTGAGATTGTATAGTCTGGAATTGAAGGTTAGGTTAATCTAGAGCTTAAGAAAATAATTAATACTTGAAGAGTTGTGCCAGTCAGAAAGCAGAGAAAATTGTAGACAAGAGTGCCCAAGAGTTACTGAATCTGAACAGGCTCATAGGTGCCCAAATGAGCTGCCCTATTTACTGTCCGTGGTTTGACAGTCAGGAAACCAAGATCCTGAGAAGAGGTCAAGAAGAGCCTTTCTATACCAGAGGTTAGAATTACCCAGAGGCTGGAATTGCTCTCTCTGCAAAGATTCTGATTCAATTTATGGTAGGCCCAGGAACCCAAGGTCCACACAAAGAAAAACGTTGTATTATTAAGGATAGTGTTTTATTTCACCTGCAAACAAGTAGGTCAGCCATGACACAAATAAGGTAGTGAGTTAAGATACAGAGGGAGTGAAGTAAAGAGTATACAGATGCCCAGTATCAACCAGTAGTTTCACATGAGGTTGAAACAAGCCGAGGAAGCCTGCAGATGAAGAACGAAAACTAGAACCACTCTGGGCTTTGGTCCTAAGTTGCGCGCATTTCCCACCCAAGTCTGAAGAGCCTTGACATGTTTTTCATGGGCTGGTTATATAGAGGACAGAAACTGCTTTGAGAGAAGGTTGCAGGCAGGGACCTGGTGTGGAGGGCTGGACCAGATGTAGATTGTCAGGAGGAGGTGGGAAAGGAAAGGAAGCCCAGCGGGTGAGAAAGGAACAGTAGCACCATTGTCCAGAGGATGGATGTGTTCTCCAAAGCACTTTCTTTCCCACGCAAAGCAGTCCTGAGAAAAGATGCACTCAACCATCTGGGTTTAGTTCTGCCAGTTTGGTGGTCATACCTTGAGGGCCCTTAAGATGGTTGAGGGCAAGATGTGGCAACAGTGGAAAGACAGGGCACTGAAGGCTGTTTCATGATGGGGACACATGGACTCGCTGGCTCCTACTGGGATTAAAGCAGACAGTGGGAAAGAAGGATAGTGAGATAGTGCAGGGGTTGAGACAGGCTCCGCAGCTGAACTGAGTTTGCATCCTTGGTATTATCTTGGCTTAAGAAACTGTGGGCAAAATATTTAAATCACAATTATTTTATCAGTAAAATGTAGATAATTATAGTTTCTACCTCTTGGGTTCATGTAGGGATTAAATGTCACAATCAAGGTAAAGTGACTGGAAATTGTTAGGTAGATGCTATCTATGATGAAAGTCACTATACTAAGTTCTTTGTCTTCTCAGGCCTTTCTCTATCGACCTTCTTTCAAGTGCCCTCTGACCACTGACTCATTCCTCTTGGCATATATACATGCTGCAATTAGTTCCATGTTTTAACACTCCAGCCCAACCTTGCTTGAAAGATTTGTCTATATTCTGTCATGTCCTCACCAACAATTCACTCTGCCCACCACCCTTCGGCTGCTCTTGTCAGGGTCTCGCATGGTATCATTGCCAAATCTATAGGCACTTCTCAGAAGGTTGCATCTAGGACTCTTTGCCACCTATGGCACTCACCCTCTGCTTTTTTCTTGGGTATCGCTTCCTCCTTGCCAGCCCCTCTATCGGATCACCTCTTTCTCCATTTCTTGAGAAAACTGTACCCTCTCAATGTCTTGAAGCTTTTCCTTCACTGCACCGCACTTCCATTGCTTTTGCCAGGAGCACCTCATTTTTCTCCAGCATTTGTCCCTATTGTAGTCATTTCTTCAGTGTGTTATGGCAGAGCCTCCTGAACCTTAGGTTGTTAAATTTTCTAGTGCCTGGAAGTACCCCCGCCTTTCTCCAGCTCCCAAATGACCCACAGAGCTTAGTAAATCTACCAAATCACAGGTAAGATTTTATTTCTGAAGCATAAATTTATTACACTCCCTGTCCCACCCCAAACACAGTTGTCCACATTTCAGTAGACGGCTTCATCACTGACATGGTTATCCAGGCTGTAAAGCTAGGAATCATCTGTGATTAAATGTTTTCCCCCATATCCCACAGCAATGTTGTAAGAAGACACAGGAGCTCCCTCCAAAGTATAACTCATTCCTGCTGTGTCTCCTGCCACCAGTCAAAGACCCAAACAGCATGACTTTTTTCCTGCACAACTGCCATGTTTCCAGTCTCGTCTACATGCAATCCATTCTCAACCTGGTAGCCAAGGTCATGTCATGTCACCTCACTGCTCACTGATGTTAAATGCCTTCCTAGCGCATCTTCAGTGATTCAGGGGAAAACATTTGCCCTGAATTATGGCCTCCCGTCATCTGACTCCTGAAGACCCCTCTAGCATCATCTTGATTCGCTCTCCTCTCTCTTGTCATGCTCCAGCCTCACTGGCCTTTTCATTTCTGGAGTAAGTCTAGGGCATGACACCCAGAACATCCTTCCAGAGTAGTCTTCTGCCTGGAACATTTTCTACCCTGCTCAGGGTACAATGGAATCTTTTTCAGACTTTAGGTTTTTCCTTTCATAAGAACTCCTTTAGGGGTCTTCTCCCAAAACCCATCCAAAGCCCACTCCCATGACCCACATTAACAATAATTTGTACATATTTTACTCAATAAAGTTGTTTTTTTTTTCAATGTTCACCGTACCATACCTTCTATAGAATCTAAGCTCCATTAGTACAGGGACCTTTCCCCTCACATTTTCAATGCCTAGCATAGTACCTCCTACACAAGTAGTCTCCTTCAACACTTGTTAAATGACCAGATGAATTAAATTGATTATAAACTTCAGTGGTCTCCAGAGATTACGCAGCACAAATTAAAGCCCCGGCACACAAAGGCGCTGCCCACCCATCCAGACCCCTCTCCTAATCTATTATCTTGGTGCTACAGCCATATTAATTCCCAGGCAACCTCTAAATGAAACATCCTCTCTCAGAATAGTACTTCTACCTGGACTATTTTGCCTCATCCTTCTCCTGTTAGAAAAATCAGGCATTATCTCCTCTATGATTTCAACGATCTCCCAGATCACCCCAAAGATGCAGCTCACACACTTATACCCCCTCATAGTTACTCCATATTTAGAACTAATTTGTCTTCCCCCAGCCCTGCTCTTCTGTGGATGGTGTGTGCTTCAAGGACACATTATTTGTCATTGTATCACCAGAATCTTCCACCTGACATAGTACATAGTTGGTGCTCAGGAAAAATTGTCGAATAAATAAATGAATGAATAAATATCCCTCTCTGGAAGGTTCTTAGAATAACTGTATTGGACTACTCATTTACCAGTCTTACCGAAGTCACTACGTTGATAATTTTAGAATAGAAGTTCAATATGACATATTGGGTGAATTAACATGATGTAAACTATGGTACTAAACTTATATATAATAGCATAATTATACCTGCTATCAGATAATTAGATGTGATAAGTGACTTTAAAAGGTTTTAGGTGCATTTCCACTAATGGTTGATTCGTGGTAATCTTGGAAATTTTTAATATTGCCAATTGACATGTAACTTGGTGATTATTTTAGTTGTGAGAACCTCATATTCTTTAGCACATTGTTTTTCTCTCAAACGGTACAGCAAATGTTCCTTTATACATTCATTACACTGGACAGCATCTGCCGAAGGTATGTGAAGGATAATCTCCAAGGACTTCCATAGTCCCAGCAAAACAAATGTGTACAAGTGGCTGCATTTGCTTCAGCCTAGAGAACATTAGTTTTCAAATAATTTTGACCTTAATCTTTCCCTTGCCATGTCCTATGTCAATTTCATAAAACAATAACAAATATAAACCACCTTTTGTGCCTTGCAAGGTTGAAGTTCTGTCTCTCCAGCATCCTCTGGGCATGATAGAAAACGTCAAAGACTGAGAAATTACCATTCTGAAGAGGAGGTGGATCCAGTTGATATAGTAAGCAAACAGCTTTGAACAGTGCCTACAATGCCCCAATAATTTCTACATGGAAATACTAAGATTGCACTGCATTTGTAGTATCATAGAAGGTGTTCTGGGAAGCATAAGACCATATAGTCCCTACCCTTTAATTTTTGTTGCCACTTAAAAATTACTTAGCATTCTTGTGTCATTTAGGGAAGCAGGATCCAATTTAAATGATTCAGAAGACCAAACGAGGGACTATCTACAAGAGTGAGAGCAGGGTAAAGGCAACCTATAAGAGAAGTTGAGGCACCCAGAGATTAGCAAGAGTGGGAAGCCATTATCACTTTAGGTCTGAAGGGGAGAGGAGAGGAAAAGTTTTGCTGGGGCCACGAGGAGGTGCCCATGACAGCAGTGGGAGCTATGGAGGGTCTCAGTCCCTTCCAGAAATGCAATGCAAAACAGTGAAGGAAAATACCTTCTCCTGGGTGTCCAGGTTATTCAGTCCATAGAGTATCAACCTTGGGGCACAGAAAGGTGGGGATGAGGGAGAGACAAAAGGAGAATAACCAGCTAATTTCCACAATTCTATTTACCATGATCGACTCCTCTTCCACACATGCACACACTTTCTTCTGAACGTTCCCTATATCCAAGACGTTTTTTGCTGCCATATGTTTCTGAAGGTAGATCATTGAGAACTAGCAGCCTAGACACATGCAATTTAAATTGAATGTTCCTCTAATGTCCCTTTTGTGATCTTTGTTATTCAGATTGTTTACACAGACCAAGGGTCACCAATTACTTTGCCCCTGAGAGCTAGATTGTGGAATGCCAGGAAATTGCTTTCAGTGATACTGCAAATTAAAAAGCAGAGTAACAGAAACTCAAAAGGCATTGATTATCCAGCCTGTTACTTGACTGGGGAAGTCAGATACCTCCCATATTAACTCTCTTATCTGTAAACTTAGCACAAGATTTTTCTCCAGTTTGAGTAACAAATAAACTTTCCTTATGTAGATAAATTGTCTTGATATCATGCTTCTATTTTTATTTAAAAAATTACTGTTCTTTACATGCACAATCATTCTGCCTTATATCCCACACATTTACCAAATCAGAAGAAGCTGAAGAATGAATTCATAATCTTTGCAACGGATTTATATTTTTATCAGTAAAATTATTCATTACTCATCTTTGCTTGAAACGATATCTCATATTTCTAGTACTGAGTTCCTACATTTATTATATTAGTGTGTCAAACTTAACTTTATGTTTATTCATTTTCCTGGAATAATATTGATAATCTCTAATGTTTTCTGCTACAACTGGTTTTCTTTTCATTTGCCCTAGAGATAGTATTTCATTTGTTCAGGCATTTTTTGATTAGCCATTTTTTTTTCAGCCAGTTATTCTCATGCTTTCTTTCTCATACTTAACTCTTGATAAAAATTACATGAACAATATATTTCTGTTTTTTGATCTCCAAATGCACTACAATTTTCTTAATTTTGATGTTAGCAATGTAATGTTTCTCTAGAGAATAACATTAACGGATATTTAGATTATATTGGGAACTAATTAAACTAGTTAATTTACTAACTCCTTAAATATTTGCCTGATTTTTATCCTTAGTTGCTGGGTTGCTGTTTTTGTTTTTGTTTTTTGTTTGTTTGTTTGTTTACTGTGATTATGTATGGAACTCTTCTATGCTGGAGACAAGAATAGATCCTGCTCTCAGGAAGATTTTTGTATAGATAAGACTCACAAAATTGTGTCTCCTGTCCAATCCTCTTCACTGAACCTCAGACTCACATTCAGCTGCCTTCTCTTGAGTGTCTGATAGATATCTTAGACTGAGCATATCTCCAATCAAACCTTTGGCTTCCCTTCATTGATCTGCTTCTCCCGTAGACTTTCTTTTCTCAGCAAATGACAACTTCATTCTTTCTGGTACTCAGGCCAAAATCCTTTGAACCATCCTGGGCTTCTCTTCTTCTATCACATTCCAGGTTATGTCTTTAAATTATATGCAGACCCTCCACCCTGATCCAAGCCACCATTGTCTCTTGCCTACTGCAATAATCCATAGCATCCTAATTGGCCTCACTGTTTCTACCATTGGTCCCCATTGTCTATTCATAATATGTGTTGGATCATATCACTCTTCCTTTCAAATCCTCCAGTGACTTCCCATATGACTGACAGTAAAAGCAAAGGCCTTACAAATTGCTTGTAGAAAGTCCAACATGCTTTTTCTTTGCTACCTCTTCAGACATCCACTCCACCCACTGCCATGTTCACACGTGCTAGTCGCACTGGTCTCCTTGCTATTCCTACAATGTGACAAGACTTCTTCACTTCAGGCCTTTCCACATGCTGTTATCTTTCTAGAATATTTGTGCTCCAGAGCTCCAAAAGTTGCCTACCTTCTTCTTTTACATCTCTACTCAGGTATTACCTTTTCTTCTCTTATTGAAAGAGCAACCCTCTCCATTGCTTCCTATCAATCTTATGTTATCACAACCTCACATATTACATATGCACTCTAATTTGATGTCTCACCACTAGAATGTAAGTTTCACTATTATGCTCCCTTCTGTGTCCCTAAAATAAGGAACCGAATAGGTTCATAATTAATATTTGTTGGCTAAATGAATAAACATATGCATAAATGGCCATTGTTGCATATCAAATGTATAATTGCTATACAAGACTTATGAGATAAGTGCTGTGCATGTGAGGATGAGAGATTACTTTCAGCCAGAAATATCAAGGACAGTTTATGCCCCAGGAACCTCTCATCCACTTTTTGATAAAATGGCAGGCTGACAGCACAGTGGTTGAAAGCTCAGGCTTCCTATCAGACACACCGGGATTCAAATCCCAACTTTGCCAATTACAAGTGAGGTGACCTTTCTGACCCTCCATTTTCTGAACTGGAAATGTGAATAATAAAGCCTGTTTCCTAGAGTTAATGTGAAAACTGAAGAAGGGTTAATATATGTCATGTTTATCTGATGCAAGAGGCATGCCTCAGTGCATGGTCACTCTTATTAGACAAGCAAAAACTGCAGGAGGTTTTTCAGGTGTAGAGACCAGGGAAAGTGAGCAGAAGAGGCACGGAAGCATGGGATAAAACAATGGAAAGCAGAATGCTCTGATCTTCTGAACATGAGAAGTAGGCACAAGAAACGTGAGGTAAAGAGGAGATGGTTGTAGCCAGATCATTAAGGAACTTGGATGGCAGCCACAAGTGTGAACTTTATCCAAAGGAACCAGGGAGTCATTGAAAATGTTTTGCAGGGATGTGGCCGGAAACGACATGGTTGAAATAAACTGACTCTAGTCAGTGTGAAAGAAGGATTTGAGATACCCACTACTGTAGCATGGAATTTATAGCATGCCATTTATAAATTGTAACAAAGCTGGCTTCCAGCTCTGCAACATTCTAGCAAATTGCTTCCTGGAGGCAGTAATGGTGCCTATATCAACAGAGTCGATATGAAGATCAAGTGAATTAATACATATAAAAAGCTTAGACTGTTCTGACATATGGTAAGCACCTTGTTAGCTATTTTCAGAGCCTTACTGGGTATTGAGATTGAGAGAGAAATAAAAAGACAAATTCTAAAGAAATTTTTCAGGTACATGCAAAAGAACTCAGATCTTGCGACTGCTTAGAATTGAAGAGGATTCTGATGTTTTGCCCTTACGTGTCTGCAATAGCCAGGTTTCTTAATTGCAAGTATGTAAGAGAAGCCGTCCTAATGGTATTAAGCATTTAATGTTGCCTACTTAGATCATAAAATCTTAGGAATGTCCAAAGAATCGGGCTTGAAGACTATTTAACAGGAACAGTACACAAAGCATATTGCTAAGACTCTACTTTTGCCTTGTGGAGGGGACATCACAATTCACACCTCGGAAGTGGGCAAGGGAAGTCAGAATTTCTATGCTTGCTGTTCTGGAAAGTCAAAAGCATCCAATGCTATCATTGACAGAAAGTGAACTCCAAATGGTGCCTACTCTATCCCATTAGTCTCCTCCAAATGGAAGTCACACCTGGCTGCAACCTATGGGGGGTAACCTATGTCAAACACCTTTACCAGAGCTTCAAGGAAGCCAAGAAAGAAGTGAATTTAAAAGATTCTTGGAGACCACAAATCATGACAAATATCAATGTCTAAAGTTAAGTGAAATTAGGAAGTCAGAAGGGAGACTATATTTGTCCTGTGGTTAAGAGATGTTGAAAATTGAATTTGGGGTTGAGATTCCAATGGAACGTTTAGTGGAATGTATCTAGCAGACATTTGGATGTGGATTTGGGGTTCTGAGTGGCATTATGGTGAAGGTCATACAGAAGTAGAGACTGCTGAAGTAATGAAAGTACATGAAGTTGTTTGCTAAACTCCTAATGGGTGGTTTTTAAACATTTCTCCTTGACATTTTTCTTTAATTGTGAGAACTTATTTATGATTGGTAGAGTAAAAATACACAATGAAGCTCAAAAATCTACAATGTTTCTTTTTGTTTAGTAACAAATTTATCTACCTATAATCTCTCTAATGGTCAAATAATTGATTTAAAAATTCATTTTTATTTAATGGTCAAATAATTATTTGGTTAAATAAATATTTAATTTTATTTAATTAATGGTCACATTCTTGTTTAATTTAAAAATTAAATAATTTTTATTTAATGATGAAATAATTATTTGACCATTAAAGAGCTTATAGGAAGGTAAATTTGTCACTTAACAAAATGAAGTATCATTTTTGAGCTTTATTGTATATTTTTGAATTATTTAAATTTTGAATTAGATTTAATGTTTAATTACTTTATTTAATTTAAAATTATTTTTAGAATTAACCTATTTTTAGTAAAAATTTATTATTAAATAGTTTTTATTATAATTATTTAATTATTTAGAATTATTTGATTTTTATTCTTTTCATCTTAAGAAAGAGCAGATACAATTTAATATCTAGTGTTCAAATTGGTAACCAATTTGGAAGTCTTTATATAAATTTATATAAATTTTTTTTCCTTCAAGCACTGAATGAATTTTAGTTTCTGAATAGTTTTCCTACCTCAAGGGATTGTTGTATCAGTCAAGGTTTGATCAAGAAGCAGAATTGCTATGTACAATGAAACATAAGAGATTCATTACAGGGGTGAGCTTTGTATGCAAGTGTAGGAGCTGGGGATACAGTCTCTGCAGGCTTTTGGCTCTGCACCTAATGTTGAGCCTGAAGTGTGGAGCTTTTGTATCAGCCAGACTGGCAAATGAAGGGAAAAGCTGAATGTGGTTGAGGGCAAGGGAGCCCCACAAAGTCAACTAGAACCTGCAAGACAAATTGGAGCCTGCATCTGTCTCTTATCACCTCCAGCCCCAATACCATGGGGGTCAGGGAGAAGCTGATGTCTTTCAGCATAGAGAAGCACATGCACCCACACCATGTCCTGGAAAAGCTGAAGGAACAGATCGTATGAGAGCTGGAGGTAGGAAGAGTCGGAGTGCTGTATCTTACCAACCCAGCCAGCTAGTGGATCAGCCAAAATGTGAATAATCTGCCATAGTGCCTGGAGCCTTGCACTGTCCTTCAATTCTGGAAGAAAATATGGCTGTTGTTTCACTCCCATGTCTGACATCAAATGTCTCTTGTGGCCAGCACTAACCCAGAACCATATAAGGAAAGGAATCTGGGAAAACATAGTTCCAGCTTAGCTAAGTTGACACACCACAGTTGTAAGAATTTCTACTCATAATATTTGCATCTTATAAGTTATCTCTCTGTATAGACTATTAATAGACATTTGACAGCAAAAAAAAAATTATTTTGATTACATTTTTTATGATTTTGACTGTGGTTTTAAATAAATTTGGCAACATCTCTTTAAAATTTGCAACTTGCTTAAACACTCAAATATTACTTGTATTTGAGTATTTCATTTAATATCCTACCACCTACAAACAACTAAAAGATGAATGAAGCAATTGTGGAACATTTTAAACTAAGTAGACATAGTGAATTGCTGTATGTTAAGGAAGCACTTTGCTTTGCCCTCTGTTTCTGGAGATAAGATCCATATGCTTTAGAGAGTGGGCTAAATGGTTCCTTAGAAAACCTAGGCTGCCTGACCTTCCACCCATGGTCCTGCAGGAGTTCCATGCTTTTACTTATTTTCTTTTAAACCCTACCTTTGTTTATGAAAGTGCATTATTCATCATTGATCCTTGTTCTTTTTCCTTACTTTTGACCTCAGACTCTCCCCTCTTCTTACTCAATTAGCTAATAGCTTAGAAAGAGGGGGAAAAAACTTCTTCAAAAGCCACTTCTTCCTTGAAGCCCTTGAGTGATGAGCTTTTAATGATCTATCACTTCCTTCTTGGCAAAATAAAGTAGGGAGAGAGTCATCTACTCATAAGAATAAAAGTAGAACTTCAGAGACCACCTTATCTTTAGAAACACACAAGCCCTCCCATCTGATTCTCATCTGAGCCTGCAATATTTTTCTATTTTCCTTATATTTTATAACAAAGCAATCATACTTATGTTTTAATTCACATGCTTATTTTTTGGTGTTCTGTGAAAAATAATAGTTTCTTTCACATAAAGAACTACTTTTAGACATATGTCTTGCTAGATATATAGGTATGCACATAGATTGGTGGATGAATAAATGGATTAGTGGATAGGTAGATGGAAAGGTGGACAGATAGATACATATACTGAGTGTCAGAGGAGAAGAGGTTATTTGAAATTATTTACCTATTATTCATTTTCAACATCAATGATTCCACTTTTCAAGTTTAGAAAGATTTTTCCACTAAGGAAATCTTATTAATGAAATAAAATCTTTTGGGTCTTTAGAATGTTTTAGAATTTGAGAATTCTGAATTATAACTCACTGATAGTTCAATTTCCTCATTTTATATATAGGAAATGAAGGGAGTAAGAATATAAGTAGAAAACTTAAGCATAGAAGCCAAAACTTAAACTGATTTTCTAAATTCTATTGCTTTCTACTATGCCACTTAAAGAAATATATGGCCTAAGAAACTTGCATGTAAAATAGTCTCATTTGATCAAACCCCATTTAAGTGTTAATGCTAGAATACAAATGATACGATTAGTGGGTTAGTAGATTCATTTTTTCATTTGTTCCAAGTCATATTACACCTATAAGATTATGGCCTTGTAGTAAAATCACAGCTTGAGACTGGATATGTGATGTTTTTGACGAATTATTATCAATATTTTTAGATCTGATAATGGTTTTATGGTTATATTGTTAACATTTTCTTATAGAAATACATACTGAGATATTTATAAATGAAATTATCTGATGTTTTAGATTTGTTTCAAAACAAAATAGTGTATTGGGGGGGTTATGAAATAAGATTAGTTATATTTGGCAATTATTGAATCTGTGTTGCATGCATAGTTATACTTACTATTCTCTCTATTTCTGTTAATGTTTGAATTTTTTATAACAAAAATTTAACTGAAAAAAAAAAATACTCCCACTGGAGCATTAAGGTGATAAGCATAGGTTCTGGAGTCAAAATGAGGGAGATTTCCTTACAGATCTGCCACTAACTAGCTCTCCATGTGTAGAATTGGTGTAAAGTAGCCTTTTCAGAGGATTGTAAAATTAAATGAGATAATACATGTAAAACCCTTAGGACACCCTCTCCTAGAACATTTGTAATTACTAAAATTTTACCTAATATATTATTACTGTTATTGTCATTGTTTTAAAAGATGTCTTATCTTCATGGCCTTCTGCTCCCTGCCACAGCTACTGCAATGGTTAAAAAAAAAAAAAATGTTAGATAAAAGACGTAAAAACCATTATCCTAGGTTCTGAGATGGAAAGAGTGCTCACTAAAGTTTTCAGAAGACAAGCAGAAAGGAATTCGAAAGTTTAGTTTTGCAGAATGCAGAATGTAAAAGGAAAGAAATGCTCTTGATTTTAAAGATGAACTTTAACAAAAATCAAAGCAATTTTATATCCTACACTTATCTGAGAAGTGAGCGCCACATGTGACTTTGTTCTGAAGCTGGTTGACTGCTGTTATAGCCAGCAGATTTTATTCATTACCAAAGCAATTGTACAACATTAACTCCCTTTAGCTACTCTTCTTTTGTATCTTCCTCGGTTCTCCTCCCACTACTGATCTTCTTGTCTTTTCTTTATGAAGAAGTGATATGGTTGGAGTAATGGGTAGACTGGAAGAATTTTTCTGTAGGGGCTATGCCAGAAATGGGGAAATGGATGCCTTTAAATTAGAATTAAGGAACCAGCACATAATTCATAGTAGAAACCACTTTCAATAAAAAGGTTAAGATCCATTGTTTTGCAAAAAATTTTGGGGGGATCATAAATATTTTGCCAGTGCCCATTTTAAACACTGATAAGTGCATAGATGTGGAAACAAAAACCTGGTATTGTTAATTCACATATTGATAAATGCAAAACAGGTTAATAATCCTATGAATAGAGGCCAGAATCTTTAGAATATTAAATGGGTCTATCCACTGTCTGGAGCACAGTAGTCATCACTTCTCCTTTATGTAATAACTAGTCTAACCTCTTCTACCACGTCCATTGCCACCCTCATGTATTCCAGGTAAGCATGCCCTTATTTCAAGATCTTTGTGCTTATTTTTTTCTCCACCTCAAAAACAGACCGCTCAGGTAGCTCAATGACTTGCTTCCTGAGTGTTTGATCAAATACAACCTTCTTGGTGTGGTCTCCTGTGACAACCACTGCCTGAACCTTCATTTGTTCATAGAAAGTTTTAAGGTATGTGATTGGATTTAGTGCCTTGATTAATTATTAAATGTCTTAGGAAAAGGCTTATCTGAAGTAATAAAACATCCATTTTAAATAATTTACAAAATATATTTTAAAGAGGACAATTTTGTTAATTTAAGTATTAGAAACAACTCAAGCTGTTAAAGTATTACCAATAGGAGGAGATACTAGCTTTGTTTCCTTGAACGCATTTGGCTTATTTACTATGGAAGCATTTATTTGCATAAACTGTTTAAATTTACTGTTTAAGGAACAAAAAACTATACTTTCTTAAGAATGTTGAATAATTTTTAAGAAATTATGTAGCAGTTGAATGATGTGTCAACTATTTAGCAAAACTTTTTTTCTGAGGGAGTAGAAAGAAAATTGCACTGTAGCCTGTCAATCTGCTTTAGCCTGTCACCTCATGCCTTCTAAAGGCTGAGTCCCCAAGTCAGTGCAGTTATCTATAAAGCAATTAGGTGGTTTCAACTGTGTGATTTTCTGCTATAAAGTAAATAACAAGCACAGTGTTCTCCCTGAACTCTTCCTTTCACCAATGTTCTTACTTAACAGTGAGTTAGGATCTCTAAGTTCTGCATTTTATAACACAGTATCCTCTTAAAAGATTCTAAATATGACATTTCTGTTAGATCACAACATAAACGTTCCTTTTGTAAGAAGAAAACTCTCAGAATCAGATTTGTCAGAAAGTGATGGCTGTTTTTTGTTGGATGTGGATTTAAGTAAACAGTTAAGACAGTGGAGCTTTTACTAAGATGATTTAATAAAGCTCATTAATGTGGTTGATTTACATAGCTGACCTGAATAGAATATAAAATTCATCTCTCTGCTGCAGTAACATGTCATCAAAATATATTGATGTATTAAATGCACTACCAATATTAAATTTTAATTCTAAATTTAATTAAACATGTTAAGATAAAAGGCAACACAAAAGGAGAAATTTCAAAAATATTGAAAAATAGTTTCCTTTTATTTTTCTTTGTTGCTAACCTACGTAAAATGCTTAGTCTACCTCATCAGGAAAATATTAATACCATTTTCACTGTTATAAAAAAAAGAAACAACACTGAGTTATTTTTGAGATTATAGATCAAAGCTATTATATCAATCAATATAAAAGCCAATGAGTAGTTAGAGCAGGGCTTTAGCTCTCGGCAAACATCCCCTTGTCTCTATCAGCTATATTCACAGTAATGAATCAGCAAGAAAGCATCTGACCCAGCAAAACTCACCCCTATGTCTGAATTGTGATTCACACAATTCTGAGCCTTAGAGTGCAAGCCACTTGGCTATTTTTTATTTTCTACTTCCATGCTCAATTCTTTTGTTTTTCCTTCACCATGCAGTGACTGAGGATATAATACAGCCTGCTTGATAAGTATGTGATTTTTTTTTTTTTTGCATATTAAGATCTCCTGGTCTTCCTGCACCTTTATTGGAAAGGAAGGAGAAGGGGATTATATTTGATTCCAGTACTTCCTGACAGTTGATAGTTTGGCCTTGGCTGTGAAACTTGTAAAATGTGAGAATTAAGCTATCAATAGTAATAATAAAAATAACTGGCAACATCTATTGAATACTTATTTGAATGTTGACAGGAATTCAAAGTATTTTCTGAATACCAATTCCTTTAATCCTCTCAACAATACTATGAGGATTTCTACTCTCCATTGCAGAGATGAGGAATCCTAGGTACAGAGACATTAGGCAAAGTCATATACAAGCTAATCAGTGGAAGAGTTGGGACTTAAACTTGAGAACTGGTTGCAGCCTGCACTCAACCACTATAATATGAGGCCTTTTCAATAACAGCAATGTTAAAAATAGTTTGATATTATGACAAATGAAATACAAGAGCATGGGCTTTGGAGTAAGCAATTATGGGCTCAGGTGGAAACTAGTAGTGTGAATTAGAGCAAATTATTTAACTTAACTAAACCTCAGTTTCCCAATATGTAAGATGGATTTAATTCAACAAGGCCAGGTAACAGGCTTACCTTCCTCAAGTTTCCTCTGTCACCAGTCTGTGGCTCCTTTCCCTGTACTTACCTCTGTCTCCCTAGTTCCCTGGATCTCTTCTTTTCATTCCTGCAAGCAGACCATTGAGAAGCTCAACTTATTACATAGTGAAAACCTGTGAAGTGATTGAAAACACTTGTAATGGTCAAGCTTCTGACTAATATTATGGATGCTGAAAACTAGCTAACCAATGAGGGTGAGATCAGAAAAGAGTTTTACATCATGCAGAGAAGCATTGTTTGCAGAATTTATTTTTCTGTGGATTTACATTTCCCAAAGTACATTATTGATATTAGTAGGAGTTACCAAAAGTAAATATATAAGTTTGGGGATAAACAAAATCAAACAGATTTCTTTATTTCTTGCAGGACTTTTCAGAGCCTTTAATATGCTAATGCATTATGGGAGTCTCTAAGTGAACAATGTAGTATGAAGCCTTTACCAAACACATCTAAAAGAAAATCCTTTTTTATTTTCCCAGATCATTTTGCAGGCCTAGTATTTAGCAGGAAAAAAAAATTGGGGAAATTTTTGAATACTGGTGGCACCAATTAATAAATGTAGGACTCAGTGCTTGGGATTGTTTCTGTGATTTAGGGAGTAGAACAATGAGACTACTTCCACATCTCTGATTCCTTTTAGAGCTGGAACTTGAGCCTTTTGAGGAAGCTGCAGCCTGGACCAGATTGTACAACAGAGCTAGACTGTTCCTAGAACTCTAGAAGTAAAAGCTGATTTATGGATTTATCTTATTAGTTTCTTGGGATATAGAAACCCTGGATACTAATCTTTAGACTATTAGAGGCAGTATACGAAAGTCTCAGTTGTAGATGTATATGGGTCAGAGAATAGAGAATGATTTGAGTAAATAATGACAAGATTACAGAAGACTAGAAAAAGAGTCAGAAGAGAAACACAAAAATTATCTAAAAGTGGTCAGTCTGTAACCAGCCTCTATGAATATCCACCCACCCTAACCTTAATCTGAAGATGTGAACTGGGCAGACAATTACAGCTAAACAGGCTGTGTATTGCATCTCTCCAGGGGTGCACTTATTTCAAGAACAATTACTACAGAATGGGGGTTTGCCATGGAAAACCACCCTGGTCATATACAAAGGTCTTGAGCATTAACCTCATTGATTAAATAAGCTATCTGAAAATGTCTTCCTACAAAGTATTATATTTGTCAGGCTGTAGCTGGTTAGTCCTTTAAGCAGAGTTCTTAAAGGTAGGGTCAAAAATCCACCAGGCCACCCAAGCAGCTAAAATCACACAGGAAATGAATTCGAAATACCACAAAGATATGATTTGGGTAATCCTGATTTTTTAAATTGGACCTCTATATTTTAGAACATTTCAGGAGGTTTTCTATATTTCCATGTTTCCAAGACAATCTCTTCCCTTATTATTTTCCTCTACATGAACAATAGAACCCATCAAAATTTCATTTGCCAAATCTCTGTCAAAACACGTCAACTGGGTATAAATCTTCGCTCAAGTTTCAGGATTAGACTGTGCCTGAGTTTTTGTGCCACTGAGGAGCTAAATTTTACACTGAACCTGGGTCCATCACTCACCTCAGCTACAAGGTTTTTTGGAGACCCAATTTGAAGTCATCAACCTTCTGTGCCTTAGTTTACCTGTAAAGAAACCTCCCGGATTGCCTATGAGTATAAAGTGATAAATTATTGTGAAGTGTTTTTCAAAAGAGAGTGTGCAATGAATACTTAATAATAAGCTTTCCAATATTGAAGACATAAAGATAAATTAGGCAGTACTTTTGCCTCCTCTGAGAACAATGATAGAATCCTTATTTGGGTGTCAGTTAGTCTAATTAGGGCAATAAGTACTTATTAGTTGATTCAGTATGAAAAATGTGTTCTAATTGCCCATTTGGTAAAATTTACATTTTTCTAGAAGTTTGGAAATCTTTTGTTTTGTTATTTTCAATATTAAAAAGTCCTTTAGAAGAAAGATATTGACTTCTAACCGAAAGCCAATTTCCTCATTATATTTAAATGTGAAATCTTGAGAATAGAGAATTTTATAAAGTGTGGTCCAAATTATTAGCTCAGCGATGTTATATAACTCAAAGTATATATAAGGCAGAGTTATAAATGCTTAATTATGTTAAAAATAACTTTAAGATTAAAAATATCATCTGTGCTTCTTAGTCAGGAATCCAGCAAATTGAGAACTTTTAAAATTACTTTGGGAACACAGCGGTTCATGTGTGATGAAAGCCTATGAAGGAAGTCTTTGTCTTTGCGGCATAGTTCGCAGTTTTGAAAGCTGAGAGCCTGATTTGGCCTAAGTGGCATATGTATGTTTTCTATTCCTTGATGGCAAATTTTTCCTGTCGATATAGTCAATGTTTATTACTTTAAGCATAACTTAAATGATTCTACACAACAGCCAGTATTTGACACCAAAGCCAGTATTTAACCTCTGAGTGGTGGAGCCTCAGTTCAATTTCTGATGCAGGAAGGATTTCTGGCAGCTGCATTTTGGCGACTTGGGGTATGGAAGTTTTGTGTATGGAGGAGACCGTGAGGGGGACCAAAGGGGCAGGGCAGGTAACATCTGATGCATGATCTGGCAATGTGTGAAAATCCTTGCTGAAATTTTGAAGAACCACAAACTTCCAGAGGGTTAACATCTTTTCTGTCTTTATAAAAGGCAAGCATTGTGCTTTTGTCTGTTGTGTTGCCTTCAAATGAGGGGCTAGAATCTAGATGTATAGTAAGATTTCTTCCAGCCCTGGATCCATGAGTGTAATCTCACCATAATCACATCAGGACTGGACTGCTTTGCAAAATAAAATAATTACATGTGTAAATGATCGGGCTTGTTGGGAAGACTAGTGATCCGATGAGTTGGGGGTACAGAGAGGCAGTGTGTGGGCATCAGCCTGGGAGATACAAAGGTACAGAGAAAGCTGTAGCAAAAATTGGAGTGAGTAAAAAAAGAACAATTCTCATTTTGTTTTGCTGTAGAAGGGAGACCTGCTAACAGAGTTCAAGATTATAATGACTCAGAGAATATTTAAATATAGTTCTTTCTTTCTTTCTTTCTTTCTTTATTAAGACTTTTAAATGCAGAGATTTATAAAGCTTTGAGATTTTAGAGGTTTGAAATTTTAGAGAAAGAACGCAGTGACATGAGACCAAAATGATGTAAGGTGATGACATCAGCATCAGAATGCTGTTGCTAAGGTGAACCTGTTTTTCTCTCTAATCCAGATGGAAAGCTAAATAATTGCCCATTTCTGGTAAGGAATATATCCATGACATGATTCCTTTTCTGTAACAGATAAAACAAAGCCAGATGCTTTCTCTTTCCACAAATTATTTTTTAAAATAAAGATACAAATTTTATTGTAAAATATAACACATGTTCTTGGAAGAAAATTGAGAACATTTTATATAAATATGATATTTTAATTTATCAAGAATATATACTGAGATCTAAAAGGATAAGAATGAGATAGTTTGATGAAGCTACCTGAAAAGAGGAGAATTTTGAATTTAGTGAAAAGGGAGACGGGGAAATATCTAGAAGTGAAAGAAAATTTTTGTCAATCTTATGATTGTTGACAGAGGAAAGGTAGCTAGTGGAGTCCTGGGTTTGAAGACAGAGACAGAAGCAGTCATTTTATGGCTGTTGACGGATCCGAACTGAATAATGGATTATGCCATTAGTACAGACAGAAGAGGGCATAGCCGAGAAATGCTGTTAAAGAAGCAAGGGGCGGAACTTAGCAACAAATTGGAGGCCAGAGCAGTTGAACACAGAAGTCCCTCCCACATGAACATCTTCCAGAGTTCTCCCTGGAGTTTGAATCTTCTGCTTGAAACATGCTCCTCCGGTGATGCCATGACACACTTCCTCACCTCTGCAAACCTCTGCTCAAACAGTTCTTTCTCAGGAATCCTGTTTTGTATAAACAATATAAGCTGTCAGTATTGCCTCCTCACTCCATCTTGACTTGTCTGATCCCCCTTACTGTGTGCTACTTTTCCTTTGTCTTTTTTTCCTTAACACTTAACACCTTCTAATGTACTATATAATTTGTTGTTGTTGTGTTTACAGCCAAAGTGGTATAGTGGTAAAGAAAGTGGACTCCTAAGCTCGCCTGCCTGGGCAAATGAGCTCTACCACAGGCTAGCTGTGTGGTCCCTGAAAGGTTACTTAGTGGTTCAGGTAACTTTTCTCATCTCTGAGACTGGAATAATAAGAGCTTGTATTTCACAGTGTTGTACTTGACACATAGTAATTGCTATGTAAATGTTTAATAAATAAATGGTCTCTCCCTTCACCCCCCAGGACTATGGAAACTCCCAAGAAGCAGTTGTCACGAGTGGCATTTTGTAGAGGAAAGAGATGGGTCACTCTTTTCAGAAGTTGGTGTTTTCTTTGGAACATAGAATTTCTACAGGGTTACGATTAGGAAAAGTAGTTATGTCCATGGGTCACTATCCAGCCACAAGGGACCCTCTCACTGGCCAGAAAAACCTGGGCAAAGACTTCACAGATTTGACTGAGAAGAAAGGTAGTGAAGGTGTCTCCAGCCGAGATATCCCGGAGCTGCAAGGACTTCCAGGTAGCTGTGGCTCCAAGAAATGACTAGAAAGTAACACTGAGACTTGATAGATGCCTCATAAGTTTTGGTGACATTGAGGACCCTGATAAAGTAGAACTATATGGCATCAGATTAAAGATGCTGAGTTAAATGAGGTAAGCAGATATGGACATGGTCCAAAAAATTGGAAAGAAAAAGAACCCCAGACTTATCTGGTCCAGTGTTTCCCAAAATGCATCCCCTAGAACACCATACTCGATGTTTTTTAAATAAGAAGTTTGTGGTAAAATAAATTACCAAACATGACAAACTATATAATTCTTTTTGGATTCTCACAAAGTACATCCCCAAAATAAAAGCTTTGAGAAGACTTTTGGCAAAAGCTCATGTTTAATTGGTTATTCCAGAATTTCCCACACTTACTTGGCTGTGGATACTTTTCCTCAGAAACATTTTGAGGCTAATGTTCATAGATCTTGCTTTTGGGATCACAGTGTAATTATTCAAACTCCTCCGGGTCAGATCTGTTTCTCATTCATCTTTACACCTTCCAAATTGCAGTCAAAACCAACATATAGCAAGTATTTAATAAATCCTAATCAGATGAGTGACAAAATGGATCTCGGTAGAGTGGCAATCCTGGGAGAAACAAAAAGAAGTGGCGATGGGAATGAGAACATTGAAAAGAGTTTCATCCAGGAACATTATATTGTAAATTATATTGTAGTAAATCAAAAGCGTTGCATTTATTGTTTAAATGCAAGCTTGTTATCAAAGCTGCATGTACCACATGCACATGCCATACTTTATTTCCCACATTTAGTTCAAACTTTTACTCAAAGATGACAGTGTCTTTTCTAGCCAATGAGCTCACACACTCCCACTGTCACAGAGGCTTACCCATGATCTCACCAAAATCATCTTTTTTCCCAAATTCACTCACTTCTGAACATTTTTTTTAAAAAAGTTATTCCAATTCCTTTCTAAGGATCTGGGCTGCTCACTGAACTTCAGCGAAACATAAAATTCCCACCCTGTAATTGCATATACTATTGGGGAGCACCAAAGTTCACTCTTAATTATTGGTTTGGTCTCTTTCCTGGTTTTCAACATGTGGCTCTAAGGACCTTTGGGAACCCCTTAGGAAGTGCTACTCCTCCAAATCTGATGCTTGCCCTTGTGTCTTAAACACAATTTCCTATTCATCCTGTATCATCTTCCAGTCTTTCCACATTTTATTCATTTATTTAAAAAATAGTTATCATCAGTCCCATTTGTCAGGTACTTGGAATATACTAATGAACAAAACAGAAAGGAAAAAAAAAAAACCCTGCCTATGGGGTGCTTACATTTCAATGGAGGAAACAGACAACAAACAATAAACATCAAGTAGATTATATATTATAGCAAAAAGTGGTACATGCTACGGAAATGAAGGAGCGAAAACAGAGCAAGGTAACATATCTCCTTCCTTCAATCACTATCAGATTCCTGTCCAGTTTGACCCGTCGTTTAGAAGATGGGCAGGAGGTAACGGATGGAAAAATCCTTCAAGCAATTCAATGGGAAACAGAGAACATGCCAGGCACCTCTAGCATTTTCATGTTTAAAGGATTATCTTCTTTGTCAGAAACACAACTTTAATATAAGTAGGTAGAGACAGGGCCTAAGAATACTCATCCTTTATTGTAGGTGAAAAGTCAAATTATAGGGAACACAACGATAAGTATGAGGGGAACATGGTGATCCAGTAACACTGGGGATGAATTCCAGTGTGTGTGTGTGTGTGTGTGTGTGTGTGTGTGTGTGTGTGTGTGTGTGTGTGTAGTTTTAATGAGAGGAGTAATTGAAAAAAAAATCATTCCTTTTTCTTTGTACTTATTTTCAGAATTCACCATTTTGAAAGGCAAATGATCACTGGCAAGTTCCCCTTCCATGAACAGCTGACAACATTAGCATCCTCTTTGTCTCACCATGTTCTTCTATCTTTGGCCTAAAAACATCTGAAATTCTTAAGGAAAGGAACATAAGCTTCATCCATATCAGGCCTATCTCAGAAATTTGTTTCAAACGACCTCAGTTTCAGGACTGGGCACATCCAGTAACCTCTGACCTGACCTTCTCTTTGCAACTTCAAATGCCCTTGGGCCTCAGGGCAGGAGGTTTTGTGCAACTACTACACCAGAAAAAATTGGGACAGCCGAGGTTAACCAACCTGTTGGGACCCTTGCCTTAGCACCATTGTTTCCGAACTGTGCTAGAAGTCACACTGGGGATGAGCTGTGTGACTACAGTGAATTCACAGGACTTTAATGGGATACTGAGGAAACACAATAATACTCAACATTTGTCTGACACTGTGCAAACTACTAATTCAAGGTAATTCTGTTTCAATATTAGAATCACACTACTTTCATTCTGATGGTATCATATATCTTTGCAAAGTTGGATTTTCAGCAGTTACTAAAATGAAAAGTAAGAACTACAGGAAAATCAATGTGGAGCAGGAAATGAGTGTCATGGCTCCAATCTGATTTCAAGGTTTAGAATTGTATGCAGTGCCCAATAGGCATTCACAATCCATTAATAACTAATCAGGCTTATTTAAGATGAAACAAAAATATTGTTTTTCTTTCAAATATTTGGTATAATCTTTTCAAACAGCTACTCAGTTGTTAAAATATAAACACTAAATTGTTAGCACCTAATTACTTAATAAATAGAACAATTTGGTATTTCTTTTGGCCTAGGAGCATAGTGAATAAAAATATTGAACATCGAGAGCACCAAAAACCAAGAAATTTTGGAAATCTCTACTTTAGTCCACTACAACTATTTTGACATAACAGTTATCACTCTTCAGTGACATTTCTCTTGAATTCTAGAAACTAAGGATGATGATGATGATGATGATGATAACAGTAGTAGTAATAGTAGCAGCTAACATATATTGAACATTTATTATGTACCATATTTTGTGTAAAGGATTTCTCAAATATTATTTCATTTACATGCTTTATGCAATTTATTCATTCTATTTTTCTTAACCCAGAAATTTCAGTCCTATTTTTTTCCCAGAGCATTCTACTCCTGGACCTGTGGAGAAAATTTAAAAATCAGTTGACTTTTCTTGTGATAAATTCAATTGAAACACTATAACATTTTTGACTATTATAAAACCAATTTTCTATTCCCTGCCTCATTTTCAATAACCCACACATTTTTTTTAATTACAAGTTTCTTCTAAAGTATACAAATTTTCTCAAGCAACTTAAATAAAAATCCATCAACCAATATTCAACACTGTTCCATGCTATGCACCGTAGAGGATACAAAAAGATTTCAATGCATGGTCTCTGCCTTCAAGGAACTTCCAACAAATTTCTTACAGAAAACAACAAGAAGAAAATTAAAAACAACAACAGTATATGTCGAAAGACTAAGTGGGGACACATAGGCTAGGAATATTATATTGAGAAAAAAATGCTGCCCAAGATTGAATTGTCAGAGGCCAAAGCCACCTGTAACTTGCTTTGCTGTCTCATTTCTCTCTTGCTGTAAATAACTTTCCCTTTCTTTCTAGCCATCTCTTCTGGAAAGTCAACACTTCCATCTATTCTAAGACATCTATCCTTTTCTACTTGAAGGAAAACTCTGTTTCTGTGGAAATCACCTACATTTTAAACATCACCAGAGATTAATTTTCCTCTTGCTTATAAGCTTGCTAACTTTGCTGTAGCCTATAAAATATATGCTTTCATAATTGCATTTTGACTTTTGGGATTTATATTATTTCTTTCTCTTCTCTAATATAACATGCGTGTGTGTGTGTGTGTGTGTGTGTGTGTGTGTGTGTGTGTGTGAGTGAGAAATCCTTTGTCTCTATAGTTCCACTATGGATTTTTTGCTTGAGCCCTGCATTTTTCTTTACCACTTTATTATTAGTGCTATTTTCAAATTTGTCCATTTAACCATTCAACAACTATTAAGTGTCTGCTATTATGTCACTATATGTTCTAGATGCTGGAGATGAACTGATGAGAAAGAAAGACATGGTCACTTTTCTCACAGAGACTAGTGAGATACATAAACAAGTAAGACGTATTTACAATAGACTGTGCTCATTGCTATGACAGATAATATGTCAAGGTGCCAAGAAAGTCATGGTGGTCAGGAAAGCCTCCCTGGAAGAGGTGGTATGTACATTGATTATTGCTGGATGGAAAGATGTTAGATGGGTATGAAAGGAATGAAAGATATTTCATGCAGAAGGAGTCCAGGCTCTAAATTATAAGGAGCATAACACATTCTAAGAATTAAAATTAGTTTAAGAATCCTGGATATGAAGTATGATGGAAGTAAGTTCAAGAAGCGTGGTAAAAAATATACTTGAGAATTAGCCAAAAGATTTATCCTGAAGATAATGAGGAGTCATTTTATGCAGATAATAGCACTATAAAATTTGTATTTTTATAAGATGTTTGGCTGTGGTGGGGAGTAAAGGATGAAAAGTGAGGGGCAAGGTTGAAGGCAGAGAAGTAAAGAAGAAACAAAAGAAGGTAGGGACTTGAATTGGGGCACAGCAGTAAAGCTGGAGAGAATTAGATGGATTCGAGATATAGGAATCTGTAGGACCCAGGAGTATTTAAAAGTTGATGGTAGGACAGAGGCAGGTATCAAAGATGGTGGATTCTGTTCACAGAAATGGGAAACATAAGAGAAATGTTTTTCAATAGAACAAAAAGAAATGACTTTAGTTTGCGGCAAAGGGAAAATAAGTTATCTCTGACACATTCAAATGAATTGGGCCTAGAGGTCAAGAGAACGTGATAGAGTTATAGATCTTGAATTCATCCACTGTTGGACAATAATTGACAACTTCTAATGGACAAATCCAAAGGTGGTGTTTTTTGTTTTAATTCCTCTGGCACCTACTTTACTTTGACATAGTTTATCATCTTCATAACACTTGTTCTCTGTTTGGTTTCTCAACCATTCTCCTTTCTGTTTACTTTATCATGACTTCAATAACATGAACTTTCTTTTCAGAGTTTCAAGACTTTCAATATTTAGTTACAGAAAGAAGAAAAAGATAAGAAGGTGAAGGAGAGGAGGAGGAGCAGAAGAGGGAAGAGGAAAAAAAAGAAAAATATTGGAAAGTTCAGCTTGCCAAATTGATCAATTCATTAATTCAACACACATTTATTATTGAGCATCTCCTCTCATGTGCCAGGCACATACTAGATTAGGTACTGGAGAGATAATGGTCACTTCCGACACTGACAAGCTGGTTGAGAAGATAGATCTTAAGTAATTAATCAAATAAATGTATTGCCATACCCTGTAAAAAGTGCTATAAAGTGAACAGTATCTATAAAATCTTGCTACCCAAAGAGTAGTCCACGAACCAGCAGCATCAGCATCACCTGGGAGCTTGTTAGCAATCTCAGTATCCACCCAAGAAAGAACCACTGAGAAAGAATGTGCATTTTAAACAAGACCCCTGGGGGGTTTGCATGCACATTAAACTTGAGAAGCACTACTCTAGAGTGCACAGGGCTATGAGAGAAGACAACAGGTTATCCCTTGAACTCATCTTGAGGTTCAGGGAAAAGTTCTCTGAAGAAATGGCCTCTGATTAGGCTACTAAGGTAGGCAGAGGCTGAATGCCACAAGATTTTGTAGGCCATGTTGGGAACTTTCACCTTTTTTCTAAGAGCAACCCAAAGATATTTAATGGTTAGATTAGTTAGCTCAAGCTACTATAAAAAATACCATATGGATGGAGTAGCTTAAACAACAGAAATTTATTTTCTCATAGTTCTGGAGGCTGGAAGTCTGAAATCAGCATGCCAGCATGGTTGGGTTCTGACAAAGGCTCTTTTCCTGGCTCAAAGATTACTGCCTTCTTGCTGTCTCCTCGCTTGACTGAGAGAGAGAAAGAAAAGATCTCTCTGCCCAATATCTTTTCTTATAAAGGCACTAATGTCATTATGAGGGCCTTGTGACCTAATTATCTCCCAAAGGCCCTATTTCCAAATACCATCACATTGGGGCTTATGGCTTCAACATATGGACTTGGGGGGGATGGGGGACAGAATTCAGTATGTAGCAAAGCTTTTAAATAAAGAATTTTGGAAAAATCAGAATTCTGTCTTTGAATTCTTATCCTGGCTGAAGTATAGAAAAGGGATTAAAGGAGTCAAGGGTGTGTGTGTGTGTGTGTGTGTGTGTGTGTGTGTGTGTGTACAGCTAAGAGGCTATTTTCAGTAGTCATGGTGAAAAACACTGGTAATTTAGACAAAGTTGCATTGGTAGAAATGGAGCAAAGTAAAACATTTCTAAACATTTTGGTGCTAATTTTGACAGGCTTTGATGATGAATTTCACATGATGGTTTCGGGAGGAGGGTCAAGAATGACTGCCAAGTTTTTGGCTTATGCAATTGAATTGGATAGGTATATCAATTCTTGAGATAGGAATCATGAAATCAACAAGTTAGTGCATGGCGTTTTGCTAAAGGCAGTGAACAACAGCCATTATTTAATGAGCATTTATTATGGCCAGCCATGCATAGATGTCTTATGTACATTATCTTAATAAACTGCACAAACCTAGCCTTCTGAGATAGGAAGATCAACTCATTGTTAAGGGTATAACAGTCTGGTAAAATGAACATATTCAGAATGCTTTCAAAGGAGAAGAATATCTGGGAAGATAATGTGAACAGGGAAGCCATAACAGAAGAAAGAGGATCTAAAGGTTGGATAAGATTTTGGTAAGTGAAACTCCTGGGAGTCAGGTCTGTGGATAAAATGTAGGGACCAGGTCCTGGAGAAACATGCATGACTCCTAAAAAGTTCACTTAGAAAAACATTGTAGAAATTGAATAGAAAGGGAGGGGCCAGATTTGAAGGAACTTGAAAGTCTGTAATTTAGATTTTATGAAGAGAAGAATTTAAATATGGAAGGAACATGACTTTACATGACAGGAAAACCTGTCTGGCAACAGGGAGCTGGAACATAGGGAGGTTCAAGTCACAGAAGACAGCTTACTAGTATTTGTATTACCCAGGTACTAGGTCAGGTTCTGGACTAGGTAGGAGGAAAACTCAACAAGACTTTATTTCATTGGATGAAAATAGGAGAATGAGCCAAAAATGACTAAAATTTTAGAAATAAAATTAAGGGGGTGCTGCTTTCAAAGTCAGAATCAGGATCAGGAAGAAGAGATGCATACACCTGTCATCATTTCCTGAGATGCAGTTTAATATTACATATACTGATATTTAAAAATAGATTTCTACTTGTTTGACGACAGAGATCATTTAAATTTCCAGACAAAAAAAAAATAGTAAACAAAGGCCTACAAGTTTTGACATATGTTTCATTTACATTGGGATGAAAAAGAGATTATAAAATTTCAGTGGAATAAAGCATGGTATTCTATTGAAGAAATATCCTAAAATCATATGAAATATTCTGTTTTTAAAATAGAATTGGCAAAATCAAAAGAAACTATTACATTCCACCCCACTATAACTTCATCACAGATGCACTGAAGAGTTGCTTATACATAATAGTGCATTGGGTTCAGTCTTTCAGATGAATGGAGCTTTGTTCCTGCCTTGGTCAAGTCATGTAATCATGACACAGTTTTTTAAAATTCAAAATGTGTTTTGTGGAAGAAAAATGTATGCCTTTTGTGCTTTCAAAATACCATACATTTTTTTCTCCAAAGCATGGGGAGTATTGTTGACTGGGAAAATAATAAATAACCCGAACTAATCTTTCCATTTCTCTTTTCCTGCTATATCTCAGGAAACTTAGCACCTCTAGGACAGCATTTGTGGAGTGGCACCTGATGGTACCCTTCGGATCAAGTGTTATGTGTGTTCAGCAGCAAACACTTAATGACAATGTGGGCCCATGCACAGTATATATCGAATGGTACCTAAAGTACCTTAGGATTAGGTTAAGGCACACCTAATCATCTCATGAATACCTGCCAAGAACACGAAAGAGTAGTGTATGGATATCAATTTTATTGTTCAGAATTCCCTAATCGAAATCCCCAGTGGCCTGAAACCTCCCAACGAAAGATATATGGGCTGCAGTAACTAAACCACTACAATAACAGATGCTATACAGGAAAACTGCGTATGCAAGGGTATCAGCACGTTTTGACTTTGAATATGCACTTGGGCGTTATAACACATTCTTCCTCACCAATGGAAATTATATGTAAATGTTTGGTAAGATATTAATTTCCACGGCAGACACTGAATATTTTTCCTTTAAAATATATATATATTTTATAATTTTAAATTAAAAAGATGATAGATAGATAGATAGATAGATAGATAGATAGATAGATAGATGTGCTTCGTGAAACGGGCTAATGACTCCAGTTGCGTGGACAATTCGGGTTTCTGCGGGATCTGCCGAGTTGTGTGTTTGCAGAAGTCTTGGCAGTGCAGCAGCCAGGAGCTTTGGGCTGGCTGTCTTCGAGGGTTTCCCCCCCGAGCAGCCCCTCTGCGCGCCCTGCCGAAGCCGTGCCACTTTGCCTGGGGGCTGAGATGATGCTCGCTCGCTTCCGTCCTCCGAGAGGGAGACCCCGCTCCCCTCGGCCTGGACGCCCCGCCCCCGCACGGCGCCAGGCTGCGTCGCGGGGCCAGGCCCCGCCCCCGGGGGCGGGGCTCCGCCGCCGAGGCCTGACGAGCGGGCTGCGGATTGGCTGCCCGCGCGGGGCGGGGCTTGCCGGGAGGAAGGGCTGCAGCGCAGCAACAGAGTTGAGACTGTGCCTTTGCTTCATCATCGGAAGGCGAGGTTTTCCAGGTCGGGCAGCCGGCTCCCGGAGTACGGTAAACAGGGAGCGAGAACTCTTCTTCCCAGGGCAGTTTCTTCCTCGGGATGCAGGGGAGAAGCCTCAGCCGCTTGGTCCTGCCAGAGGTTCCTGGGGTCCCTGCAGGCGGGAAGGAGGGGCAGAGCTAAGCAAGGTAGGAGGACCACCCCCTCCCTTCTTCTCCTTCTCCTTCCTCTCTCTCTCTCTCTCTCTCTCTCTCTTTTTTTTTTTTTTTTTTTTTTTGAATGTTTCAAGAGTTTGCTGCAGTATGCTGCATTCCATGTGTGTTGCTTTGGGAAGCCAGGGAAACCGGATTCCACTAATGCAAATGGAATACTTGCAGGGGACCCTGGAGTTTTACGTAACATTTTGATTTGAGAAAAAGAAATGGCAAAGCTTGAATCTATGCCGCCTGTTTGGGGGCGAGGCTTAAAACGAGTTTTTTTTTTTTTTTTTTTTAATCAAAAGAACAGATCCATTTATTATTCAACAACAAAAAAAAAATTTGAATTCATGGGAGCATTCTTATTTTTTTTGGTATAGAAAATTCTCACACAACCATAGTTAAATAGTTGACTGATCCTATTATTTGAAAACAGACCTGTACTTAAGAAAAGAAAAAAAGCTTAGTGGTAAATAATCATCAATTGAAACGTTTAGCTAAAAAATGTGTCTTTTTATTAGAAATTAGAGACCTACCTAGCTCTATAATGCTGTGACTCTGAGTTTCAAAAGCACATTTTTAACAAGCTGGAAAGAGGTAGCTTTCTGACAAGTTTTCGATACTGTAGTTCAATGTTTACATTTCTTTTCCTGGCATGTCTGAGCCTTTGTTTCAAGCTTAAAAGTGGAACCATTATATTCAAAAGTAAAGCTGGGTTAATAATGCTTACTGCAATTATCTGATCTTTATGCATTTTTAATGAGAACACACAGCCAGCAGAATAATTTAATGAGGGCAGGCTAGCTTTTAAAGCTGTGTTTCCACTATGCCGAACCATATCAACTTTCTTGCCGAGAAGCAGCACTGAGAAATGATGGAGAAGGTTTATTTATAACACACTTGGCCCAAGAGAAGGAAAGGACATATTTGTTAAAGAATTCTTTCTGCCCTTTTCCGTTTTAAATTTCTGCCAGGCATGAGGAAACTGTGCTTTTTTGTTAGGCCTTGGAAGCATGTGTTTACAATAAATGTGTAACATTTTTAGAATAGTTAGCAAGCATTGAAGCGAAGAAAAAGATCTGACTTGCTTAACCACCACTGTGAGTGTTCTTCAAAAAACATTACTATCCTTTTAAAAGACAAAGGTGAAGTGGAAAGATATTTGTTAATTGAGTAATATGTGCATTTGGGAGATAATAAAGTAACAACACAAAAAGAAGACATTCTTGTAATCTTTAAATAAATTGAAGTTTCTTCGGCTATCCTGCCTGCTTTGTGAGGAGCAGTAGAAATACTCATTTAAAGAATGCCACGTAGATTCTTCTAGACTCACAGTTTTTACTTTCAAGGAGAAGTGCAGGACACTAGCCCAGAACTTCTGACGTCATCCCCCAACTATTTCTGCTGTGTGTTCTTTTATTCAGGCTTGTGGAGAGGAGTATTTCTTTATGTCCTGGCCAGGAACATTCTAACTCTCACTTGGCATGTCTTGAGTTATGTCTAAACCGATCTCCTGCATAAATAGGACATCTTCTACCTGCCTTGCATCGGGCAGGTCAGAGCAGGTTCTCTGCAGGGTTCTGGCTGCATTGGCAAAAGGCAGCAGGGAGCAGAGCACGGCCCAACTTCCCCTTGGTGCAGCCCGGCACTGGCACCTGGGTGAACAGTCCCTGTGGCCCTATTCCCAGTTTCCCTGGAGCGACTATGTAGGACCCGGGTTATGCCACCAAGCTCACGGCTGATCGTGATGGTGGGAACAGCTGCTTTTAGATAAAGAACACCATGTCCTAGTGTAGAAAGAGCTGAAGGTAGGGCAGTTCAGTACCGCAGGCTGTTAATCCCTTGTCACAGGTGGCAACCTTGGTTGTAAATATCAGGGGAAGGTTAGTTTTTAATAAGGAATCGTTTAGGGAAGAATTTCCATTAGAACAGAATGGAGTTCTTGGGAGTTCCCAGTTCTAGTTTGTATCCTCTTTCTAACTGCTTGTGTAGCCTCGAGCAAGAGCCCACTTCAATTTTTCTCTCTTAATAGAATTGAATAATACCTACTACACTTTCCCTCATAATTCTAGCATTTCGAGAAGCTTACTTGTGTAACAAAAAAGTTGTTTATCTTGTGGCAAAATGAGCTATTTAAAGTAAAAAAGGATAAAACCTCATATTAATGAAATGGTTGGCAAATACCTTAGAGAGTGAAGATATACAGTCACATATACAAACTCCTTCACTCTGCTTCATACTCTTGTAAATTTTCTAGGCGTATTTATCTTTAGACCAACAAATAAAATTTCCAAGGAAATGAGAGCTTTGCTGTTTGCATTTTCTCCATCGATCTAGTGTAATATACTAGTGCAAACCAGACTATTTCAGACACAGGCCTTGTAGTGCCCCAAAGCATTTAGTGCTATTTCTGCTTCATCTTTTTTGCATCGCATTTGTGAAGGTGGAGTGAAGAGAGAAAATAAGATGAAAGGAGAAAAATATGCTTGCAAAATATCCTGGATATATAGCTTTACTGGTTAACAGCCTGCCTTCTCTCTGCTAGTTGTTGTAATTTGCTGTTGCTATGGTGAAAACAAATCAATATCACATGGCTACCAGCCAGTCCCGCGCTCAGAGAGTGCCACAGAAATTCAAGATCAGGTACTCAAGATTCCAGGCAAGAATTGAGAGAAGAGGATTTGGGTATTGAGCTTAAGAGAATTCCTTATGGTGGACTGACTAGCTCAGTCTTGCATGCATTTCCTCTTCCTTTCCTCCTGCCCTTTCCCACCGATAACAAAAGAAGATGAAAAGGAAGGAATATTGATTTGTTTACATTTTCCAAAATGACAAGTTATATTATCAACATAAAAGTAGGTTGGTAACATTGCAAAGGGTAAAGGATTCTGATTAATTCCATTAATCAGAATTAATCAGAATGGTACAATTTCAGGGCTTGTCGGTTGTTGAAACATAGTTTTGGGACCTTTAAGATCTCCAGGTACAACTGCATCTGAGAGCTGGCAGAGTCAGAAACAGGAACTAATATCTTGTCAAGCAGACATACCTGGCAACTCGGGAGCAGGTGGGCAGTGAAGGCCCGGGCCCTATGGAAAGTAGGAAGGTATGAGCCATCAGCATCAGCAAGTAGCAAAGTCAGAGGAAAGCTACAGGTCCAAGGTCAGGCTAGGGAAGCTCGGAACCCCAGAGGCAGAGTAGAACAGGTAAAGGACACTTAGTTCTTTTCACAAAATCTGCCTGAGGCCTACCCTGAAGGCCCAGGAAGGAAGAAAGTGAGGAATTGGCTTCAAAGAGAAGTAAAGGTGTTCCTTGCCCACCCAGGCCTCTTTTCTAGAATGGTCCACTGAACCTAATGGGTGTAGATGTCCACTGCCATGGAGAACAAAGAACTTGACATTTCATGCTTTGATTGCTCCCTGAAGAACAAGGCAGGAAGACTTAGCTGGGCTTTATAAATTAGTTACAGCACTGTTTCATTTCTCCTCCTTTTAACTCAGTTCAGTTTTTCCGTTTGTTTTTTTGTTTGTTTTGTTATGGTTTTTTGTTTGTTTGTTTGTTTTTAATGTGTATAAACTGTTAGTTGCAGCAGTGGTACTATTCATAGTAAGGAGTTGGAGGTGACCTCTTGGTGGTGTCATGGCTGGATCTGCATCAGGCCTGTGCCTCCCACTCTCAGCATTGTTTAGCTGAGGTGCTGCTGAGAGTGCAAATAAATGTGAAAGGTAAGTCCCTAGGGTTTCTTTTATGAACCCAAGCTACAGAGCCAACGGACAAGTTTCCTGCTGTCCTGCTCTCTTCAATATGGCAGAAGTGCTTGGTAATAAAAGAGGACCCACCTCCTTACCCTAGTGCTCTGACAAAGAATGCATTGTATAGGAGATCCTAGGTCAGTGTGTTCCATCAATCAGTCAACAAGTGTTTATTAAACACCTCTTTGGTTGTCTGGCTTTTGCTGTTTGGTTAGAAGAAGTAAATTACCCAATACCTGACTTTTTGTGTGTGCAAAATAAGACAGAAAAAAATAATAAAAAGCTGTACGTTTCAAAGATTTTAATAATAACTTTATCAACTAATATTCATGTAACATTCAGATACTAACTGTAGGTTTGAGACAGTTTCGCTGTTTCAGGGAGAATAAGAGAAGGACTTGAGTTTTAAATATCTGTATGTACTTTCTTCACCTCTATTATATTTCTAAGCCTAAATGCTGTTTTAAATATATATATATATATATATATATATATGTTATATGTATATATGTGTATATATGTGTATATATATGTGTGTATATACATATAGATATATATGTAGATATATGCATGCATACATATATACATATATATGTGTGTGTGTGTGTGTGTGTGTGTGTGTATGTAAGATGAGCAACAGACATAGGAGAGTGCTGCAAAAAAAAAAAAAAAATCCAGAATATAAGGTTGCTGAGAGCCATCACCCAGTCTTAGCAAGCTGAGATTCAGCCTTGAAGTGACTGGAGAGCATGGGCATATCATCTAAAAAGCTTTAACCATCAGTCAACAAAAAGAATTCGTAGAGCCTCTCATACTTTTGAGCCTCAGGGTGCTTGGGAAGATCCTGATGCAATTATTTCACCCTCTCCTCCCAGCAAGGAAAGCTGACTCCTGATCCTAGAGGATCAAACTTCTCCCCTTTTATCCTTAAAACGAGTTACTTTTAAAAATCTATTTCCCTCTTTAAACACATTTTTTTTTAACCCTAACATCAAAATTAGTGTGTATTTTGTGTGTGTGTAGGTAAGCTACAAGGTAACAGACCCAGTTTGGGAAGAGCTGGAGAGGAGACTGAGGATGTAACTTCTTTTCAGCTTTGAGTCTCAGCAGGCAGATAGACAGCTGTAAGATTTATGAGCCTCTATGGCAAACTGGTTGCTGTCGAAGAGCTTTGGGGGTGGTAAGCCACTTCAGAGGACGGGTGGAGGAGGAAGGAAACAAGGAAAACGCTGCAGGTTCCTGGTCCTAAGCACTTTGCAATCCACAATCGCTGGGGAACAAGATACTAACAAACAAGATAAGAATAGGTCAGCACACAAATGTCTTCAGAAGGATAGCTAACATATGTATAGCAGCTACTCTTTACAAAGGGCTTTCACAGACATTATCTCGATCAACAGTTCAAATAGAGAGTTAAAAACCAGGAGACTAAAGTTAAGCTCTCACCAGGGTGTGCTAGGTTAAGCTCCTGGAGGAGATGAGCTATAAACTGGATTTTACAAACTTTTATTCATTTATTATTTTTGGTGGTTAATTAACTTTAATTTTGAAGAATAGGAAAAACTACAAGTGTCCCTGGTACATGTGTGTGTGTCACTATCTCCTGTCCCCAAATGCTTTCTTGGACAACAAGTCCATTTATAACCAGTACAGTAGGCAGCCTAGCTGCCGACGCAGAGCAAGAAGGGAGGCTGGTTGGTTTCACTTTCTCAGCTCAGAGGCATTAGGGAACAAAAAGCTATTCAGGCTTCACACCCCGACCCAGCCACACAGTAGCAAGGTGAGTTTGGCTGCGGATGGCAGGCAGCTGCTTCTAGAACATAAAATTTATTAATGGTTGTAAATGGCCTACAAGTCGGGGGAAAAAAACAAAGTCAGCAATGAAACCGAAATTCAAAGCGTTCCATTTGCTCACGAGAGCATCTCATTGAGTTCTCGTGAGCCTGAGAAAGGGGTAGGGGTAGGAGAGAAATTAATATTTTAGTGACGTGTTTTAACCAGGTGTTTTACACACATGTCGCTTGTATTTTGAACCTAAGAAGAACACATGAAGTTCGTGTTATCCCCACAAAGTAAATGTCGGCCAGTAGAATAGAATTTTGAAAGGTTCTGTCACACACCCATAATCCCACAGCTAATTCTTGGCAGAACCAGAATATAAACTAGGTAGGCCCAGACATACCTCCAAGTTCTACAGATAGGTGACACTGTTTTCAGAAAATAAAGTTGAGAAAATAAAAAGAATTCATTTGCAGGAAGAAATAAAAGCTCAGCGTGGAAGTAGACAGTCAATTATTACAGAAATCTCAGATGTACTTTATATAGTTTTCTTTATAATACGTAAATCTTGGGCATTATAATAATATTAGTGTCTTACATCATATACTATTTCAGTTAATTTTTGCTTGTCATCTTTTTTAATAGTCACAAAATCCTTTTTGTCTCCATTTTATAAATTAAATAAAAAGTGAATTTTTTTGAGGTTATGCAATGTGTTAAAAGTTTCATAGCCAAAAAGTGGAAAAGCTAGTCCTCAAAACTATGGAAATTGGTGCATATGATATTTAATGAGACAAAACCATCTTTAATAAAATTATGCTGCAGTCTGACTTGGAGTTTTCTTGTAATGGATGTTGCATAGTCAAATAGAGCCCAGCCCATAAAATTTTGGGAAGATAGTGATGTTTTTAATTAAGATATTGGATTATTTTTAAAATCTATAAATTTCTGGCATCCTCGTTGCAAGTTTCAATTAATCAACTAAAAAGTATTGGAGAAGCGTATATTATATCAGTGATTTACTGCTTGTAATTTTAAATGCTCTGGAAGTTCAGAAAAGTAGAACTCTGTTTGGGCTAGAATAGCAAATAAAGCTTCATTTATTTGAAGAGAGGAAGAGATACTTTCTCTAGCTCTGAATGGATATGTGTTGTCTAGATCAATGTTTCTAACATGGGATGTCTGCAGCCCAAGCCTAGGGCAAGATCTTCCTCTAGGTAAAGAAAAGAAATATTTGAACGTATAGCTTATATATTATTTAGTTTATCCTTTTAAACTGACAGTTTTCATGTGTTTGATAATATATATAACATATTCATATTATTATGTAAGAATAACATTTATAAGTAAGTAACTAGCCTCATAATGGTTGTTTCTGCTCAAAAGTAATTTTTCTGATCAGGGTATGCGATCAAAAAAGTTTGGAGAATACAGTAGTCAAAATTAGAGAAATGAAGGCCATCTCACGAAGAAGTGACAGCATGATATAGGGACCAGTGAGAAACTTGACTTGGAGAATAGGGATAAAATGTTGGAGAGCAGTGGGAAATAACATTAGACAGAGTGGGAAAGTCAGAATAAGGGATACTTGAATTGCCATGTGGAGGAGTTTAATTCGTTACCTAGAACAGCTCATCTAATGCTTTATAAAGATTCAATTGAAACTTGTAGAATAAAGTTAGAGGTCAGAAAATTTGTAACAAGTGATGCCACTGGCTGGAAAACTTTTGAAATATTCCAGGCATGATGTGGGAAGGAGTTGAATTAGAATGGCAGTGTGAGGATGGAGGAGAAAGGGCAAATCCAAAAGGCATCTTAAAGGAAAATAATAGAAGCTAGTGAGAGCTTAGAAGCGTTGAAATAATGCTGGAGTTCTAGCAAGAGAAATATTGATGGGACCCTAACAGAAAATGGGAACGAGGGACCAATCAGTAGGAATGGGGTCCAGGAAGGGAGTGAGAAGATGAGTTTGGGTTCTGGTAATGGTGCTTTTAGCTCATGATGGAATCGTTCAAGTAGGATATCCCATAGACATTTGACAGTGTGGGAATGGAGAACGGCTTAGACAGCAGGCAGCAAATATAAACCAAGACAGTGTAAAGCCATATATGCTCACTACCTCCAATTAGAAGGGAGCATAAATGGAGATGGGCAGATGATCAAGGATGAGCCTTCGGGAAGACTTCTGGGGCTTAGAAGAGAATAAGAGCTAACAAAGAATCTGGAAAAACAAATATCCACATAGGAGCAAAACTGTCAACCCAAAATTGAGCAACTGAGACTGTTAAGCACCATACCACACTCTCCCTTGTTCCATGGGATGACTGTGCAGCCTCCTGCACAGAATTATCCTACTGCACATAGTTTACCCTATCTGACATGAGTGCTCTGGCTATGGTCCTCTTGAAGGCAAATGTTGGTTCACCAAATATTGGTTAAAGCCACAAAATATCAGAAATATCAGATTGCTAGGGAGGAGGACTTTCATACATAGTTGACTTTTTCAAAAAGTAAATCTTAATTAATAACCAAAAGAAAGCATTTAAAATTAATAGTTATGAACACTCTTGCATCTGTATCTCAAAATACACATGGTGGATGTGTTGCTGGTTAAGACAGTAATTCCAGAGTGATTGGAGATATTATTGGACACTGGTTATCCTATTCTCAAAGACCCAAAGGTTCATTTATCCTGGATTTAGCAAGTCTCAATTGAACACAGCCATAAGGACTACTCTGAGGAAAACGAGGAAGCACTCGAAGTATACAAATGGTTGATGACTTCCTCCTACCAGATACCTACAGTGACCAAACCACACAAGAACGTCTTAAACTTTTACATGTATAGCAGATCTAATCTCAGGGATCTAATTAAAAATGTAGATCTTGTTTCAGTAGTTTTGGAGTAGGGCTCAAGATTCTGCATTTCTCACAAGCTCCCAAATGATGAAGATGCTGCTCATCTGCGAAGACCTAGACTGCAATGGCGACTTTGCTGGCATAAATGTAGATGGTAGCTGTCCACTGGCTCTGCAATGATTTTAAAGGAGCATTCTATAGGGCTGGGGAGCTGGACCTATCTCCTCAACACAGGAGGCCTTTTCAAGCTGCTCAGGCTCTGAGTGGAGCTAAGCTTGAGCTGACTTATTCCATGAGCCATTGCACCAAAGCTTCTGTGGTTGAGGGCACGAAGGCAGAGACTTCAGCAGTTTCAAGCAGTTCTGTGGCTGCAGACAGCCAGGCTGTGGATGTCTCCCCATGCCCGCATGGCTGTTTTCTCTGTGGATGCATACTCTCGCCAATTCCTCAAGAGATTTGCTCACTGCCTCCAGGGAAGGCTAGTATGTTTGTTTACATGTCTGCTGCAGAGATTTTTTTTCCTATGGAATATATGTGTTCAAAATGAGCTTTAGATTTTTTTTTTTCTTTAGAAAGTGGTCAGAACTAGAGCCTGCAAGTCTGATGTGCCTACTTCAAGCCACACCCTCAGTGGGTTCAGGGAACTCTGACAAATTTGCTGTTTCCCTTAAGATGTAGATAATACCATTCTCCTCTCGTTCTCTCCAAAGAATGTGAAGAGTATAGAGGAAGTGTTATATGCAATTAAAATTACATTTGTATAAAAATGTTAGTTTTAAAGTCTTGCAATCTGAATGGAAAATTATTAGAAATGATAGCTTATAATGGGTAGCTTCAGTGAAATGTCCAGGCCTGAGTGTTGATAGTTTTATATCTTGTTTTAAGTCTTACATCTTGTTTGTGTCCATCTGTCTTCCCTCCCCTCCCCTCAGTGTTTCATTTTTCTCTATGTCCCACATGTGCCCCCCTATATCCTAGAGCCAGAGTCCAGCTAAACTGATTTAGAGGAAGTCTTCCTTGCCCAGATGCCCATTTAGTCCACACACAGATGGCTGGTATTTTTATGCATTTTTAATTTACCAATAACCTTTTAGGAATGAAAGGGAACAAGTGTTTATTGGGTTTATTGAGTGCCTACTAGATGCCAAGCCCTCTGCTGAGAGCTTCATGTACATCAACTCAGTTGAGCCTTTATATGAGGACAATAAAGTCCAGGAGGCTGAGTTACTTGCCAAGGTAACACATGAACAAGTGACAGCAAAGGGTGAAACCACCGTAAGTGGTTTCTAAGCACCCAGACCTTTTCCAGTGGTGCTTACTTGGGGGTTGCAACAAAAAGGGTTTGCTTTCAAAAACCTTCTCTTGCATTTGCATGTCCTATTAGCAGAATTCACTAAATAGTTAAATAGAACACAAACAAGCAATTACCGGCCTACAGTGCACAGCCTGTAAGTTCAGTTTTAGCTGGGAGGGACTTGGTAAATCGCCAGGGATGGCTAGAGCTTCATCGCCATTGTGATTAGTTGGCCTTTTCCATACTTTTGAATCTCCTTTGTGTGTGTGCATAAATGTAGACATTGGTATTGAATGTACTTTATAGATACCTTAAATTAATTACTTATGCACAAAGCTCAATATCAGCTATGAAACCTTTACAAAAATGAGATGTTTTGTGTTATGGCTTTGCTACCCTCTCTGAGAATGCTTAGAAATCCCTTTTCTTCTCAATCAACCTCCCTCCTCAGTGCTGTTTTTTATCTATCTATCTATCTATCTATCTATCTATTTATATTTTTGGTTTTCTTTTTTGGACCTGTCACCCCTTCTCCACCAAGGGCACATGGTTGTTCTCCTGAGCTGCATCTACTGATTATCCTCTCCTTGCAGCCTCTCTTTCTCTCTTGCTCTGTGGGCTCCTGAACTAACCCAGGGTCTCTTTTCCCAGGTTCTGATCTCTTTACCAAGGCTGTAACTAAATGGCACACATAGATGCCCGGTGTTTCTGGGTTCTATGCATACCTGCCTCTTAGCTAATAGAAAGGATTATTTGCCCCCTTACGAAGCCCATCATTTGAACCCTAAAGTATCAACTTCCTGGCAGCCACCACAAAGACCATCCCCTCAGGAAACAAAACAAACCCTATCTCTAGAGTTTCCCTGTTTCTTTAAAGTTCCCTGTTGCAACTAGGCTGCAATTAAGAGGCAGCATCAAAGGGACTAGCTGCCTCTGGGGCTGCTGGGATCTGCAGAGAGTTTAGGTCTTTTTAACTCGTTTCTTACCATGATCCAATACTCCAGTTGTGTCTTTGTTCCTCTGGGTGTCCCAGTATAAGCTCTGGGGAGACACATCAGAGCCAGCAGAGGAACTTTTTGCACTCCACAAGATTGTGATAGCCCCTACTCTTTGAGGTTCACCCAACCAACAAAAACCACAAACATAAGATGAAAATCAGAAGGGAATCCCAAGTTGGAAGAAGGGGGAGGGCTCACCCAGTACAATTCATGTTTACCCATTACTATAGCCCGGACAAACAGTTCTGAATTACCCCTCAACCACCTCTATTGACTGGGCAATCACTACCCCCAAACACTTATAACCATAACATTTTGTTATAAAATTCTTCCTTGTGCTGAAATGAAATGTGACGCTCTATGAAATGTGACTCTCCATGACCTGCACCCTTCAGCCCTTGTTCAGGCCTTTGGAATGACTGCAAACAAGTCAAATCCTTCTTAGCAGGAGAGCCCCTCACCTCGTCTAAAGGTAGCAATCAGGCCTCCTCCTTTAGGAGCAGTTGGCCCCTTCCTTACTCAGGATATAATACGATATTATGCAATCTAACACACTCTGAGTTTTTCTCGCTCTTTTGTTTGTCACATTGTTGACCCATATCTCTATTATACTTGAACCTTGAACCCGCTGTGTTAGAGAAAGGGGTGGGGCTCTCTATTTTTCCTTGGCTCTGTTTAGGCCTGAGCACAGTGGAGGAGGGGAGGGAGGGGGAAGGAAGCTGGTGGATGGAGGCGAGGTGGGGAGGGATAGACATCTTCCTCCACACTATGGAATGCTCTAAAGCAGTCTTCCCTCCCAACAATAGGCTCTAGGCACCTCCAGAAATACTTGGCAAGATGCCAGTATTGAAATGCAAAACTACTCATAGGATGATTGACAGATAGAGATATACATACATATGCATATAGATAGCTATAAATATAGCTTAATATATATATTAATATATATACAGATGTAGATAGATCTGTAGATAGATGCACTGATAGATTTAGATGAATATATATAGGTAGTTATAGATACAGATTGATATTTATATATACAGATAGAGATAGGAATATAGAAATATAGATTTATATATATGTACATATGTGCACAGGTAGCTTTAGATATAGATTAGTATATATACAGATATAGATAGATGATAGATTACCTCTACAGAGTTTGAATACCACACTGACAGTTTTTAGAGGTAAATTAGATGTTTTTGGTTTCATTTGTCTTGGTTTTGGGTTTTGGCTCAATGAAATGGTGATATTTTAGCCGTAGCTCTCAGTCCTCCTGAGTTTCTTCATGGTCCTCAGCACAGTCCTCAGCAGTTTAGAGACACCCTGTGCCATCAGTAGATGCCGAGGAAACCAAAGGAACTAATTAATCCCAGTTCCTGTCAAAGGCAGGCTGCGCTAACCTGCCCTCCTTCCTCAGAGAGGGAGAAGCCAGGAAGGGTTTTCTTCCTCAGTTCCTCCCAGGGCCTGCTTGGGGACACCCTGAGCAAACAAAGGGAGGGTAAACCATTTCCCAACTAGCTGGCCCGGTTTTCGTTTTCAGAAAGCTGGACAAAGGCTCTCAGAAAGCTTTCGAACTTGAGTTGAGACAAGCCCTTGTTTTCCTCAGGAAAATTCCCAGGTTGATATTTAACTTAAAGATCCCCAGGCCCTGACTCTATCACAAACTCTGCTTTTTTTTTTTTTTTTTCTTTACTACTAGTTTTACTAATGTCTTATAAATCCAGCCAGCATTCTTTGACATGCTAAAAATTTGCCTCATTAAAACGACAAATTCTCTAGCTGACCAATGAGAAACATTAATTTTCCCCCTCTGGATAAAATTGACGTCCTGTAACCCAGAACACATTATATAATTGATCAGAAAAAAGAATTGAGAGGAGTGATTATTTTTGGAAACATCGATGGCCAATAACCCAAGAATCGAACTTGGAGAGTGTTGCCGTCTAAAACACTGTGGATACGCGAGTTGACATTAGTCTGTTAGCCAGTACAAGTTGCATCTTGAGTTAATTGCTCTGCGGCTGTGAATTTTATTTGATGTTCTGATCTCTTCCTTCCAGCTTGATTAGCGTAGAGTCATGGAAAAGCATCAACAAGGCCTGTGTGCTTTGTCAGGTCAACAGTATAGAGTCCCTCTCACTCTTAGAGCTATCAGCGTGGTTGCATTTTAGTACATGGCCCTCTGTGGTCCCCACCCCTCTGAGGCCTCCCAAAGCTGCTAAAGCAGGACTGACATCGGCAAGGAAGCTAGTTTCCCATTACAGTTTGGCAGAACCCAGCAAATCTTGGAGTTAGGTTTGTGACACTCTCCATCTTGCTCACTGCTTAAAAACAGAAAAAAAAAAAAATCAAAACCATATGTTCAATACAATATCAGGCGTCTAGTGAACACTGTGCTATTAAATAATAACTGTCGACCCATCCACATACTTGAAGGCTGTGGGAATAGGAGCCGACCTGCTCTGGCCGGGGCTGAGGCAGGTAGAGAAGGCGATTGTTTGCTTCCTTTCTCAAAATGGCATGTTGCTGGACTCCTTCCAGCTCCTAATGGGGGAAGCAGAACGAGACTGCATTTACTGACTTATTTCCCTCCTTCACATCCTCCTTCTTCCCCGCACATTTTCAGGATTGGAAATTAGAAACACTTTTCTCCTACACACAAAATTACTCCCTCTCACACACTTCTTTTTTTTCTGCTTTGAAACCGCAATTGCTGCCAGAAAAGGCTTCTTGAAGAACACATGCCTCCCTGGCCAGAGCAGTCGAAGGGTTAAATTTAAAGTGTAGCCAGCTAGTTAGACTTTTAGACCTAGTGGCTAGCTAGGAAGAGAGCTCACCCTTTGGGCAAAGGAGGGTATAACTAGAACAGAACCCGGGGGGGACTTCCAGGGTCCTGATAATAGGTTATTTCTCAGTCAGGGTGTGGGTAACACAGATGAGTTTACTTTGTAAAAATCCAGTGAGCTGGACACTTAGGATATGTGGTCTTTTCTGTCTTTAATAAAGTTTTTAAAATGTAGCTGGTTACCTAGTACCGCCTATGGTAAGATAAAAGCAAAGCTAGTTGAAAGGTTCTACTGTATCCTTTCCTAATCCCATTCATGCCTTCCCCCTCCTTATCTGCTTCTCTCCTCACAAACCTCTAGGCTCCAGCAATGGGCTCCATTCCCAATAATAATGAGAAACACAAGGCCCCATAATATCCTGCTCCTGGGCCAATGGGAAATTAATGCTTCAAATTCAAACTTGGGAAGAAAGGAATCATCACTGTTAAATAATAATGATAATGATAGTGATAGTAATAATAATGATACCACTTTGTTATGATGTACATAACATTTTTACTTTCCATGTTTTTATGGTTTACACATATGAAAATTTTGCTTAAAATGTTTAGGCTTTATTTATTTATTTATTTATTTATTTATTTATTTATTTATTTATTTATTTAATCCTGTTTGGCAATCAAGACTAGTGGAAGGAATAACCTGGGAACCACAGATGGCAATGCCCTTTGCCCTTTCTTGCTGTGTAACCCTAGATTCATGGTAGTCTGTTGAAGTCAAGAGAGTGCAGGTCTCAAAAAATAAATAAGGGTGGCTAAGGATGACAAGAATTCAAAACTTGCAGATCATCAACATAGATTCAAATCCTGGGTTCTCCTACTTAGGATGAACAAAAGTTACCAAGTCACTTGGAACTCGACCTTCTGGTTGGAACAAATCAAGGTGGTCATGCCACTTCTTAGGAATTTTGTGAAGATTTGGTGAGACGATGCACCAGAAGTGCCTCTGCACACAGTGAAAATTTCCATGTCGATAGGAAGGAGACTGACCATTAATTTAATCTTTACCTGCTCTGCCAGGGCAAATGTGTCTTTTTAGTGAAGTTTCTTTGATGATAGAATTTTGCAGAAAAAAAAAAAAGAATACTGTGTGAAAGGTCAAGGAAGTATGTCTTAAACTTTCTTCATTTTCTTTCATGGAATTTATGCTTTAGTATGACAGATAAGAGGTATAAATAAATCTACAATGGTAAAGGTAATTCATACCACAAGGCTGGTATAAGGTGCCCGGTCAGTAGATTACTGTTGTCTCGGTGAGGAACGGAAGGCTCCCTGGAGGAGACAGCCTCTGACATGGCCTGTGATGGAAGAATAAGACTGCAGTGCATGCACTTGGGAGGCACCCATTCAGGTTTCTCTGGAGCATGGGGCAGAGTTTAGGGAGTACCCGTGGGGGACAGCTAAAATGCTTGGCGTGGACGCAATGGTAGAGGACCCTGAATGCCAAACTATGGCTTTCCACCTTTATTCCAAGTGCAGCAGAGAGCCACCGAATGTGTGTTAGCAGATGAGTGATGGGGTCTGACACCACTTTAAGGGAGATAATTCTGCAAGTACAGTTTAGAGCTGAGAATGCGTGCATCCAGGAAGTCATGAAGGCATGAGCTGGAATAGTGACAATGAGAATCCGGTAGAAGGCAATGTGCCCGTGTAGGAGAAATTCCCTAAGAGTGTGGGAGGGACTTGCTGAAGACTAGGGAAATGGAAGGAGTCTAAGATGACCTAGAGACCAGGAACCCAGGTCACAGAAACATTTGTGAGGATGTTTCTCACAATGACGGAAACACACAGGAGATTGGGGGAGATAAGGAGAGATTGGGGGAGATAAGGAGACTATTTTGGGTCATGAGAAGTTTGAAGTGAAGTTGGATCATCCTCATGGAATTGGAGGACTAGACTTCTGTAGACTGTAGGGTTAGATGTATATTTGGGATTCATCCATAGCAAAGTGGTATCTGAAATCATAAAGGAGTTGAGATAGCTAAAAAGGCAGGCTAATCTAGAAAATAGTTGATGCCATAGCCTGGGGGAATGCTTACATTTAAGGGGATTTCCTAGGCATGCTTCCACTGGCATAGAAATTCAAAGTGAAGAGCATTTTAGAGAAGGCAGGTAGATATTCCTGAGGACAGATGTGTGGGCCTTTGGATCTGTGAGAAGGGATCACGCTATTCATGATGTCCTAGAAATAATGCTGATCAGTGATATAATATGCACATGTATTGGAGTTTCCTAAAACCAGTTGATGATGAGAAATAAAGCCAGATCCTAAGAAAAGTTCAGTAAAGGTGAGAACTGAGTCTGGTATCTTGACAAATGGAAGTTAAAACAGCTCCCCTGACCTTTCAGAGGTCCTAGTGGGGAGTGGCGACTGGGAAGCTGAATGGCAAGGTACCAGGATTGTGGAAAGTGAAAACGTTAGGGAGTGTGGAATACTTAGAGCAATCAAAGGAAAGATGGAGGTGAGTGAAGAGGAAGCAGGTTAAGATAAGACTCGTGCAGGTTTGAGGAAAAGTGTGCTGGGCTGGCAGATGACACCTGATGCAGCTTTACGCCCGAGGAGACTGTAGGAGATGGGTAGGCTGAGGCCACCAAGGAGAAATGCTTTCTGAAAATTTATAGGAACAGATCTAATTTTTCTATAACAAGAAAGGTGAAAAACATTAGGTAAATTTGAAAGAAGGTATAAGTTGAGGTTTAAGTGCTTCTTCAGGGAGATTCCCAGAGGCCTTTGCCTTGAAACGAATCCTACTTTATTCAGAATAACTGTAGAGAGAGGAGGCCAACATACGGCATCCATTCCCAGTTGTTAAAGATGAGCTTTGCATCATTTCATGCTTTACTAAAATGCAATGACTGCCGCTTATTTCCAGAGTGCTTTACCAATGTTATCTGTTGTTCCTTTGTTATTTTATAATTTCCTTTAGCTCTTGCTTTCATCTTACTGGATTAAGCAAAAGGATAATTCATGAGCTTATAGCACCTTCTCCTAAGTAAAAATATATCTGCCAAAATAGATGTCATATATGGAATATTGTGAAAGTCATTATAGCAATCTTTGTGCATTTTAAACTTGAGTTAATGTCTGGTAAGTAGTAGGTACTCAGTAATTGTTTGTGGAATGCAATCGAGTGAAGTATCTTATTATTCAGACAGGCATTTCTATAGATGATTATTAGCTATGAGTCATACTTACAGAAACCCATATAGTCTGTCTTCCAGCCAGATACATCCAGAAGTTTCCATTACAGTTGAAGATAGAATTCATTTTCCTTCAAGAGATTGTACATATAGCTGTGAAACTGTACTTCAGTACCAAAGAGAGGCCAGCTAAGCCCCAACCCTTCAGCCTGGGTTCTCTTTTGCATTTAAACTTCAGAGAAGAAGTTTAGCTGACGAAGGCAATGGGCAGAGAGAGACTAAGGGCAAAATACATAAACTGAGGAGTTATCTGAAGTGTCCTAAGTTTTAAAATAAGTTTTAACTGCTTAATTGCTGTAGGACAGATACTTCTGGTTTTGTTCGGCAGCACAAACTGTACAGCACATCTTACAAAATGGACTGACCTATTTATTTGCCTTTGAGGGCCACTAGAAAACTAAGTAAAAAAACAAGCCTGCCCACAGTCAAGGCCAAAGTGAGCTTTTATAGCCATTGGGACAAGATCATATTTCTGTACTACTTTTGTTCCCCTACCTAACTCCAACCCCAGGAGAAGAAAGAAGTTGTGGTTTTGTCCCGAACCAGTTTCAAAAGCCATCACTAGTTATTCCAAATGCTCATTTCATTGGCTGTGCAAACTCTTGAGAAGCTTATTTAAAAAAAAAAAACAAAACCAAAAAACAACAACAAAAAAACCAGATGACAGATTTCTAGGCTTCAAACCTTGACTTAGGATGTCTTGGATGGGTCCTAGGAATCTACATTTATTGGGGAAACATAGAGTGGTTGAAGCACAAATCATTAACAGACCTCCTGGCACAGGAAGACAATTCAAATCCTGCATTCAAATTCTGCCTCTGCCACAGACTAGATACACTTCAGGCAAATTTTCAAATGTTTGTGAATCTCAGTTTTCTCATCTTTAAAATGAGGGTAGTGATACCCACTTCTCTAGGTGATGATTAGGATTAAATGAGATTACTTATGTAAAGAACTTTGTGTACTGTACAGAATAAACAGTCAATACATAATATTTGGATATATTTCTCTGGGTGAACATGAGGCTGTTGGGGAATAATCCCAAATTAATGCTACAAACCCCCTAAACAATTGCAGAAAGAGTGGGGACGTCACCATGACTATTTCTGCAATTTCTTAAAGTCTCGTTATCACTCACAAAAACATTACTATTTCTATAAGGTAATTCCATACTAGACTCTTGGGGATACTTATATTTGGTAAGGATAATAAGACACTGGAGAATGTTACCCCAGACTAAAAGAATGCAGTTGCTTTGGAAAACAAGAGGATTGGGCCACATTTGGAAAGTTTCATACAGTGCGTGTGTGAAAATGGAGCACTTGACCCAGCTCCATTGTGGCTTGAACTGTTTTGGCACTGATAAAATTAATCCTCACCCAACTCAGGCCAGTTTAAGGTCATTCAAGCAGATAGTAACTGGCTCACAGTGGGACCAAACCCCTAAACTATAACTTCTAGAAATGGATGAGTGAATGAATGAATGAATGAATTTCCTCTGGGGCCAGGAAACACTCCTGACATCTGCTAGCCCCTTCTAGCCCTCTGGCTTCTAAAGAAAGGTTGGCCCTTTGTTGCTTTGAGAATAAATAAACAAGGATTGCTCCAAGGTGTTTCCTGCAACCACATGTTCCTTCCTTCCTGGATGCAGTGACCCAGTTGCCTGTGTTGTTAGACTCGGTATCACATGTCCTTTTTGTCCTTTTTTCCCCACCAAGAGCCCATCAACAGCAGAGATAGTTCACAGATAGAGAAAGGTAGATGCTTTCCAGTGCTCCAAGTCGAGATTTGGGTAACACACAAACAAGAAGAAAAAAGTATAGTATGGAGCCCATTTGATCAGCACACAAGAAGAAATTTAAAAATTTAAAAAGTGAGAAAAAATAGAGGGAGTGCAGAGAGAAATGTATGATACTACACGATAGGAAAGCCTCAGTTTCAGCTTTCCGTTGAGGAAGATGTCCAAAGTTTCCAAATCAAAGTGTATCTGCAGATAATCAGATCCATTGTTGAACCATTTTCAAAAGGCTCAGTCCATCCATTCCGAGAGTATTGATTAAAATCCAACGGAATGCCTAGTATACCGATGTCATATAAAGTAGGCAAAACAAAGATGCTTGGTTACCAGCAGTTATATTGAGATGTTAAGATACACATGTGCTTACACATCACACACACACATGCACGCACACACATACGTGTACACTGCAAAAGCCAGTGGAGAACCCTGACACTAACCCCCTTTTGAATGGGAGCCCCAGACACTTAATGCTTAATCTAAGGCAGGAAGGAGGGAGAGGCCACTGGAGTTAGGCCAGTTGGACTTGACTCCAGTAGTGTGAATTTTGAGTTGAGAAGGATGCCTGGATTTAGATAACTGCAGATGGGGGCGGAAGACAGCCCATATCAAAGGAAACCATTCAAACAAAAACCAATAGGAGGAAATGAGCCCTTATTGTGTGCACACACGGGGTTCCACAGAAAGGAAATTGCTTGATTCAGGATATTTCCGGTGCCTCTTGAAGCTACAAGGAAAGGCTGGGCCTGTGTTCCCATAACCTGGAGAAGGTGTCCTTCTTAGCCTGGGGTTGGCTATAGTGAAACTGGTAGGATTTTAACAAAACAGATGGTGCATTCCTCGTCTTATAGAAATTTTGATTCCCAAATGTGTCCTTGGGAACCCAAAAGGCAATTCCTATTTTCTTCCTTGTGCTTTAGAGTGTTTACCTCTTGGAAAAAGTGGGGAGCGGGCTCTTGGTTCAAATAGTTTGGTCTTTTTTATGGGTAAGGCTTGTTCACTCTTCAGGGTACATCAGGCACCTGAGACACAGTCTGTACCCAGCAGGGCCACCTCTCTACAGAGCCCTTGTCAGCTTCCTCAGGTGGTTTCTTGGGATAAGACCCCTTGACCCCTCAGCTAGACAAGAGTAGCATCATTAACAGTCTTGCTACCTGCCATCTTCCATCCAAAATGTAATCCTGAACACAAGGTTTTGATTTTGCAGGCTGTAGCCTGGTACCTGCCTGGTGTTTGTCCTGGGCCCCATGTGGAACAGAAACATGCATGTTGTTCCCAGGATCCAAAGACTGTGGCATCTAGAAGAGAATCATTCATTGTAATAAACACAATAAGAAATAGGAATTTCCATGGCCCCTGGATCCCCTGGGGTATGGGGTGGGGCGCCTCAGAGTTGTTAAGGAGGCGTGCAATGAGCAGGACTTATTTTTTCTCTTTGTGTTATTTGATTGACAGTTTGAGTACAGTTAAGCTTGGATCTGTGGGGATGCTACTTACTATAAGTGGCATGTATTATGGAGTCATTTTCCACTGACATCATCTTCTGAAAGTGGTGCTGGTGAAAGGAAAAATGAAAGAAGACTAAGTAGGGCTGCATGCTCACTGCACAGGACAGTCTCCCCCCTGCTCTGCCCGCTCCCCCCCAGGCAGAGTGGATGTACTCCTGGGGACAAATCACCATTTTGTTCCCTGCCTCTGTCTTGACCCCAGAGGTTTGGAACAAGCTCAGAGTATTACCACCCCAGTTATCCTCTCCCCTATCCTCACCCACCAATGGCCAGTGGCAGGTGTGGACAGTGGATGCAGGAGAGAAACTTGATCACAAGATAATGCTGTTTGAACACATTAACTTCTACTGCAGTTTAGGTAAATGGATCTTCAGTTTACTCTGGAGGATGAAAAATTAAAGTCTTAAATTTTCGTATAGATTGCTCTTGGATCATTTATTTATTTATTTAGTCAGTCAGTCAGTCAGTCAGTCAGTTAAAATACCCTGGGTGGGTACCCAGATGCTGTTCTGGGGGCTGAGCTAGAAATATGCATTAGCCTGACACCTGGGCTCAGTAGGCTCATGTTCTAGCTAGACACAACAGCAACAAGGTCAACTTCAAAGACATGAGGACTAATGAACAGAGGGGCACGGTGGTTGGGGAGGATTACATTGGCTCTGGGGGCAGTGGGAGTAGGGCACAGGGTTGGAAATGATTTTCCAAGAAGGGACATTTGAACTGGGCCTTGGAGGATGCACCCAATGACAGCAAGCAAAGAAAGAGGAGAAGGGTGTCACAATCTCCTTCTAATTAGCGTGCTCCTGCTAATTAGTGGCTTTTGAGGCTTATCATCTCATCTATAAACTAAAACTAATAGGCAGTTAGATAGATTTTTTTTCTTCTCTACCTTTCAAGGGAAAAACACATGAATTAATAGTTAATTTCCCAGCAAATAGCATAATGTGGATGCCCAGAAATGTGACTATTTTTTTCTGGTGTGGATAGGACTGTATATTTAGGGAGAATTTTATCCTCTGCATAGATCTTGTTTTGTCACCAGTCATCAGAAGCAGTAGGAGAATGGGTAGGGTAAAACTTCTCTGCAGATTCCTATTTGTTCTCCCTATACCTTTGTCTCCCACAGCATCCAAAAGGGCAAGAAAAGGTACCACACCCTTCTTCTCAGGCTGCAGTGTGGATAGTATCTCGCTCTCCCCACTGGCTAAAAATGACGACATACAGAAACGATTTATCTCACATGACACTAGATAATAGTGGTTTCAAAATTCCTCACAGTTTAAAGGCTAATTTACAGTATTAGGTCACAGAAATGCTTGTAGAAGTCCAGTGTGATCCTTCAGTTATGTTTAGTTTATTTCAAATATTACCACATGCTCCAAGGAAAATCCCACTCGGGAAGATATTTGCAATGAGTTTAAGTTTGCTTATATTTCAAACATCATGACTTTTTAAAGTTGTTCTGAATAAACGGTAATTTTGAAAGCAACCAACTGAGGGATTCAGAGAGAAAATGTGGCCAGTGGCCGATAATATTGCTGCATAGATTGTGATCAGGAAAGCTAAGGGAAGCATGTCATCTGTGAAGAAAAATATGGAAACTAATAGAGATAAGTCAACTTATAGTCAAAATGATCCTGCAAACTATGTAAGTTCACTGAGAACCATGAAACTTTGGCTTTTTTCATGTATTAAGAGTGCTTTTGTGCCTTTGTTTTACAATGTAGACCAGCTGATAATGCGCCTTGTTCCTCATTGACTTTGCAATCTCATTCTTTCCCACAAACATAATGGCCTGTTTGTTTTTCCGCTGATGCACACTGGCCAAAGAATCAGACATTTGTTTCACAGTGCTTGTTTTGAAGAAATCAGTTCTGGGTACATCTTTACACTGCCCATAATAACAGAGGCTTATCGGGGTGAAAGACACCTCAGGTCTGTGCTGGGGTAGACTTACGTTTATCTACTACTACAGAAATGAAATTGAAATATAATAAAACTTCATTTCAATCTAATTACCCAAGATCCTGAATTATAGACTATTCATAAAGATGTACACTTTTATTAATTATAACGACATACAGCAATTTGAACTGGTGAAGAGTATTTTATCTCATAATGGCTCTTAAGAAGTCCTTATTAATGAAGAGATAAGAATGATTTATGAGTAGTATTACAGGTATTTATATCTAAATGAATGGTAGTGAAATGCCTGAGAAGTTTGGTCTCATAAGTAGGGTAAATATTCCCGTTAGAATTATGTTAAGACCTGTTAATTTATTCAGCAAGCGCACCCTCTCTGCCCCCTTTTTTCATAAGTAGTTAAAAGGCAACCTTTAGCCCAGACTGGGGCTGGTTTCTATTGGTAAGGGAGCTCTGATCAGTTGATGGTGGCTGCGTGCCTGGAAACTTGTTCAGAGAAATTTTTGAGTGCCAACTTTAGATTCGCAGTAAAAAAGTATTGGGATCAATTAGTTATGCCTGCCATGGGCATGCAAGGTGACAAGGGGGGGGGGGCTGAGTGACACCTATTTGCTATTCCTGGCACGGGACTTTCTAAAGTTGGAATTCTCACAAAAGTTATCATCTCTGGAATAGACTGCAAAATGATGGTAACTTCTATGACTCTGGTAGTATAGTTTCTAGATGTCTCTAAAATCCAGCATTTAAACATTCTTTTTACAAGGGCTATCTTAATTCACCTAAACCCTAAGTAAGAAAATAAGAAAATTAGGTTGAATTTACTAAATGTAGCTATGGAAAAAAACTTATTTTTAATAAGTTTGAGAAACAAAATTATTTTACAACTCTTTTTTCTTGAGTGTGATAGTTGTGGTCAGAGTTGGGGGGTGGTGGGTGTTACACTGGAAGGACCCCTTTTATATACTATTTTGATATTTTGTTTTAATTTGATGTATAGTCATTATTATTGCAATTTTGGGGGTGGAGGGGAAGTGAAGAAGTGCTTATTTCTCTCCACTAAAATGAACCTAAAATTTAGGGCCAGGTCCACATAGCTGTATATTTTTTTTCTTTCATTTCTAGGTTAAAAAATAGATAATGAGTAGGACAGAAGAGAAGGACTTTTTTTCCAGCACCTATTATGTTCTGGACACCTAGATGATTACTTTCAAATTGTAGGGTTTTTTTCCCCAAAATTTAATGCCCCCAACTTCCCTGAAAGATATATAATCTTGTTTCATTTTATAGATAAGGAAAGTGAAGTTTAGAAAGGTTAGACCATTAGTTTGATGTGGAGCTTAAATTACAAGTAGCCTCTAAAGCTGGCTGAAACTTCTGTTTGGAGTTCAGAATTGATACACATATCCCTCATCCCAACTTTTAAACAGGACTTTTGCAGGGATGTTTTACATCTTGACTAATAAGAATTCTAGAACTTTAACATTTTGAGAGCCCTCAGTAGATAGATGTTGGCTACGATTACTTCTCCCTCTCCACTCCTCCTCTCTTCTCTGTCTCTCTCTCTCTCTGTCTCTCTCTCTCTCTCTCTCTCTCTCTCTCTCCATACACACACACACACACACACACACACATACACACACATATATATGTATATATATATATGCTCATTGAACTTAAAATGTTTATTGCAAACCACTTTGCCTTTTTATTTCAAAAAGAAATGTGAAGGCCTAGCCTTTATGATAGAAAATTATCTAAACCTAGAAAAGGGAAATTTTTATAGAAGGATAAAGACCATAAAGTATGCAATAAAAATCAGCAGTGTGTTTAAGAAACTGGAATATTGGCCTGACATTTTATACAGCATGTGAATTGCAGTTCTAATCCAGAGGAAGTCTGCTTTTAGTTAAGCACTGTGAATAAACTCCTGTTTCTAAAATTCTCCATCTCTATCTTTCAGTGGGAGGGGGCAATGGAGTTGGCAGTAAAAAGAGGCTTTTTTTTTCCCTCTGAGAAGCCTTTTTATTAATTTCTTTTGCTGAATTTTTGACCCTGTAAAGAAAAAGAGAGCTATTGTACTGAATCATCGCACAGGACAGGCTTCCCCAGACGGGATGTTTCCTTCCTGCTGAAGGACACAGATATCAGCTTTATGAGCTGGTTACAGTCAGCTTTATCGCAAAGCCAGTAGATTTTCTTAATATACTTATTGCTGTTCTGTAAATAGCATGGGGGCAATCATGAATCTGAATCACTTTATGTGGTCAAGATGAAACCGATACTGGTAATTTTGGGAAGAAAACGTTGAGCAGCCTAAATAATGAAACTAGTAATTGGAATTCTTTCTAATTGTGCAGGCTGACAGTCTCCAAACCGATCCTTAGAATACCTGTTGTCTATCTCTCAGCTTTAATGAGACAGTGAATGCTGGAAGCATTTTTTTTTACTGTATAAAATTCTCTATATAAATGCAGCTGATAATATTAATGATAATAACTGTATTAAATTTTTAATTGACATAAAGAGAGTCCTAAGATTGCCCTCTATATTTCTATAAAAATGTGACTCATTAAAAAAAAACAAAACTGCAGTATGCTTTGTTTCTTTATGTTCAGGAATATTTGGCAGAACACTTGACTATATGTTAATAACATAAAATCCTTCAGAGAACAAGTTAGATTTTTTTTTTAATGGTAAACTATCCTGATTTTTAAATTTCTGAATTGTCTTTCGATTCCCTTTGAAGGAGGGGCAGGAGAAGAGAGATATTCTAAGGTCTAGGACAGGACACTGCTAGCTTTTAATTCTAGGAGGATGTTACAATGGTTCTTTCAGAATTCTTAGGGAAGACGCCATTCCTCTCATATCTGTTTCTCTTGTTTAATGGTTGAAATTAATGATACAATCTGGAACACTAATATGTGGATCAAATATAAAGTATCATCGTTATTGAAGCAGTGATGTCGCTTATATGAAAACTGTTGAGTTCTTTAGTGTTTTCTTTAGTCGTTCATTAGTCCAATATCTTGAAAACAAAGAGCAGAATGGTTGCTTAATTAACAATGTCACCTACTCTATATTTTAATCACATTTTGTTTCAGTGGTGTTGTTTTTAAACAGTTTATAAGTAATTCATATTTGAATCTGCAGTGATTTTTACCCTGAAACATAGGTGTACCTAGCTAAGTCTAGAAAACATTTAATCTGAATCAAATCGTAAATGACAAACCCTTCCTTCATCACACATTTTAAAGTTAAAATAGTTTATCATCAGATAGTCTGTTTCTAGTGTGATGTTTTTATGTTGCACTAAAAACAATGATTCTTGGCAAATATGTCTTCCCATATTTATTACCCCAGGATTTAACATGTAATTATTTATTCTTTCTGTAACAATTTACTTTTCATAATATTTCATAGTCCTGGTTGAGGCTCTTGTATGTGGTTGAATAGCTTAGTTGATTAAAGCATGAAACAGTGATTATAGGTCTCTGATACCACGGGCTCATGCTTTATCCCAAACCTTAGCCAACCCTTCTAAAAATATGTGCCATCGCATAATATCTTTTAACCATTTTAAATATAAGAAGAAACTCTGTGTTCATTATTGGTGTTAATAATCATAAAATCCAGATAACTTTTTTTCCTTAAAATCTTTTCTTTTATTATAAAATCCTATAAAATCAAAGGTAAAGAGAAGGGGAGCCATATTCTAACATGTAGCATCAAAACTGTTTCATTTGGTACCTTAGTGGTTAATTTTATATTACTTATGTTTTATTATTAGAAGTAATAATAAGCAGTTATAATTTAACATTTTAAGCTAAGTTCTATGAAGTGTTATGCAAATTTTACTATTATTAGAAAGCTACAATTTGCAAGCCATTGTCACTCTGTTCATTCTTTTATTTAATCTCTTTTCTTAAACCTTGTCCAGCCCCTCCCCCACCACAACCCACTCACTGTGAGCTTGAATTATTCAAATTAACATCCAGTTGTTTAAATATTAAACTGTATTTTGCTTTGTGATTTATTTTTCAGTAACGTTTTATTATTATAATTTCTGTTGAGCAACTTGGACAACAGACTGTATGATATGCAATATGCTTATTTTATCATCCAGTTGGGCAAAGTTCGCAATATTGAAAATGTATCCAGACTTAGCAAAATAATACGATATCTTGCTACTTTCTTGAACTTCAGGATGTTCAGTCTGGAAAGTGTATCCACGTTTTAGAAATGGGTCTCTAGATCTTCATAACATTTGACCTATTGTTCAATTTTAAATGAGGAAATAACATGGTTTCCAAGCATAAAAGCCCAGGGTGCATTTTTAGAATTTTTGTCTCAGAATGTTTTTGTTTTATTTTCTGATGATAAAATATTTTCTTCATGTAGAAAAAAATTTTAAAATATTTAATACCTCATAACATACTACATTGTTAGAAAACAGTTTTAAAGAGCTGCTTATGTCCAATAATATGAAAATACTGTAATTTAGTTTAACATTTTCTGTTACATTGGTTCTAATTGTTCGTCTTCATAAATTACACTGTGATAACATCCTAATACATAAATATTTAACCCCATGTCTGTTTTTTTTCCCCTTTGCTATGTATCCCTCAATGTAGGATTCCTGGGAACTGATATATTTTTAGATATCTTGCATATTTGAGGATATTTTTCATTTTCATGTAGGAAATATTTGGAGTAATAAATTTTTTCCTCAAAATTCTATGGACATTTTCTATTGGCTTTTAGTGTTTTGTATTGCAAAGTTGGAACCTAACCAATTTATTGGTAGTTAACTTTTTTTTAGGCAGAGAAGCTAAATAATTTTAGAAATAATCCTTTGTCTCAGCAATTGCTAGGATGTTAGTTCTCAGAGCTTTTCATTGGTTTTGCCTAGGACAATCTTCGGATTTCTTTTCTCAGCTACTTTTGAATCTCCCAAGATTTTCTTACCTATATCTTATAATTATCGCTTCCATTTCATGTGTTCTTTTTTTTCCTCTCTCTTTCCAGGTGCATTAATAATTCTTAGGCTATATCTTTGTTTTCTGACCTCAAGAGCTCTCTGATCATTTTAATCTCTTTTTCCTTTTTTTCTATAGCGTATAAATATGTCTCAAGTGTATTCTCCACCTCGTTGATTCCATTTGGTACACTGAGAGTGCTTTACTGCATCAAATTCAGATTTCAATTCTGCTATTGAAATGTTGGTTTCCTCACATTCTTTTATTTTTAAAAAATTCTAAAAAATTCCAGCTTTAACAAAATCAACAACAGAAGAAAATGGAAATAACCTCGCATTCCTTTCCTATGTCAACCAACTGCCATTTTTATTTCCGGCTATCTCTCAGTCCCTTTTCAATTTGGTCTTTTGCCTTTTCTTCTCTTCATTCCTTTCCTTTTTCATAAGTTCACAGAAAAAGGATGCGCTTTCCTGAACTTTTTGAAAACACAAAGTGAGATTCTGTCTTAAAACTTTTTCATTTTTTTATTGTAAACCTTGAGCTCTCCATCTTGACTCCCTGTTCAGTTTTCAGAATCTTTCCATCGGTTTCATGTTGGACCTTTGTTGCCTATCATATTTTGTTAGGTTGTTTTTTATGCATTTATTCATCATGAGTGTAAAGAGGTCTTTCCAGGCTTGGTTCTTTTTATCAAAGACGAGGCAGAGAAATCTCATAGCTCTTCACTTGCTGTCTAGAATCCTCTTCTCATATATTAAGTAGAAAATTCTTTGGTGTAAATTTGATTGAGTCCAGTGCTGCAGCAGCTTCAGTAGGGTGTAGAGTGAATTCTGACCATGAGGTACCCAGCAAACATGTGTCATCTCTCCTCATTTACTTGTCTTAGAGATTATTTCCCTCCACCCGTCTTTTCCTTTGCTTAGCCTGGATGTCAAGTATACCAACTCAAATAAGCCTCCTTGCTGTTGCTATTTCCAGTGCACAAGGGAGACAAATCACTGAACTGTTGGTTTTCAGTTTAATGTAGCTATTGGGCAAAATTTGGGGGTGTTCATTATAACTGGCTACACAAAGACTTCAAAACATGTGGCTGATACATTTTTCTTGTTTCTAACACTACTTAAAACTCTCTTTTTCCTATATTTTTATCAATCTTCAGTTATTTCACTGGTGAATTTGTGGGGAGAGTTACATAGTTACCTGTGCTAAAGTTGGCTTTTTATCAAGAAGTCAGAAGTTTCTAGTTAACATGCATTGAAAGCCATTAAAAATAGTTTGACCTTTTCTATCTTATTCTCTGTTTGGCATTCTTTTTTATTCTTAGAAAGACTTGTATGCCTGTTATCAATGAAAGATTCATCTATACACTTTTTGCTCTTTTGTGGCTTATCTTTTTAATCAAATCAATGTGGAATTTATTTGTGGTAATAGTGAAAGTTGAGTTTATCAATTAATTTATTCTCTTTTTTTCCAATTTTTCTAAATAATACTTATTGAATAAGGCATCCTTTTTCCATGTGTAACATTTATTTATTTCTCCATATGTATACTGGAATCTCTTTCAACATACTTTCAGTGAATTCCATTGATTTATTTATCCCTTCAGTGGTAACAAACTGTTTTAATTGTTTTCAGTCAATAGTATATGTATATATCTCCTAAGACTAATTCTATATATTGCAATTCTTTTTCAGAAATTTATGTTCTGACACCATCTATTTCTTTTTTCAGATAAAATTCAAAATCATTTTTAAGTTCTTTCTCATACTCATTCAACAATGAAAAATTGGGGGGACTTGATTAAAAATTATGGTGAATCTATAAATTAATTCAGTTAAAACTAATGTAATAACTAATATTTTGAAATGATGAACATACTAATCTAGAAATATCTCTCAGTTTCATTCAAATAATACTTTATGTCTCCAGGTAAAGTTTGTTAATTTTAATGTCTGTCTGAATATATTTTCAGTTAGCATTATTTCTAATTGTTTTATATTTTATGTAGCTGTTATGAATAATATGTTTTTCTATTATATAATCTACCTGATTATGGTTAGAGAACAAGAAAACTATTGGTTCCATTTAATTTTATTTAGTTATCTCATTTCTAGCAGCTTAATAGAACTCATTTTTTTCCTTGTGAGAATTAAATTTAATTCTCCTGAATTTTCTAGGAATGTAATCACATCATCTGAAAAAAACAATAACATTTTCTCCTCTTTTCCAATAGTTATGCCGTATATTCCTACTACATATTAATGTATTATCTGCACCATTTCATGACTTTTTTGAAAATTTCAAACAGTTGATCTTCTGAAAATTCTCAAAAATAAATTGTTAGTGACAGAGGTTTCTCTATATTTTATATCCTTCTATCAATGCAAGTTACCCCAAGGAATTTTATACTAATTTTAATAACCAGCAGTATATTTTTTATCTTGCTAACTAAAATCTAAGTATTAGTTTTATGATATTAAAACAAAATTTAGACTAATTACATACGTTTCCAGATTCATAGAAAAATATAACTGATATACAAATTTAAAATAAAAAGAACAAATTATTTTTTTTTTTGCTCTATCCCTTCTATCCATCCATCCATCCATCCATTTTTCTACTAAATGAACATTTATTGATCCTGTACTTAAAAGACTGAAAAAGTCTAGTCCCAACTCTATAGAAACTCAGCCCAGATTTATTAGAGATGCATAGTTCTGTTCATATAATTGTACCCCAGAATATTCATAGCTTGAGTAAATGATATCAAGCAAAAAGTTATATACTTAATAAATTCTTATTACGTTCTAATTATATTCTTATGAGTTAAAACTTGATCCTTTGAAATAGAAACATCTGTGACACGTGAGTAAAAACAAATATCACTTGTGGATCCTGTTCATTCATTACCAAAGTCCTCCCTCTCCACCCTTCCAGTTTCTTGTATCTCTAAAAAGGTTTCTGAGTTGAAGAAAGTTTGGAGCTACATGGATAAATGGAGGGAAATTAATCTTCCATTAAAGAAATAGTGATACACAATTTTTTTTTTACAGTAACACCATACTTATAATATTAGTTACAGAAATGATTATATAGTGTTCTTTGGAAGTTTACATTCTAGAAAATGTGTTAGATTTTTCATAGGAATTTTCCAATTAAAAATTTTCAAGTATATAAAATTTTGACTGATAAATATTGCAGAATAAGAACTATTTAGATACTTAGATTAAAATATTATAACAGTGAATAATTTTCAAATTTGTTAATATTTATGCTTCCTCATTGAAAAATAAGCTATAATTCATACCTAAAAGTCTAAAAAATTATATTAATCCAATATTGAAGCATGATGGAGGATTTTGTTACATTATAATGAAAAGAAAGGCATTTAGCTATTTTCTAGAAGTAGCTCCTGAAAATTTTGGTTCTAAAAGTTTAAATTAAAACAAAAACCAATGTTATTAACTTATTCTACCAATCTTACTCTAACTTTTCTCTAAAATGCCCTCTGGAAAGCATTTGCCTCCAGTTTGAAAATATATTTCATTCTAAACATTTGATTTGAATGTGCATTTTGATTTCTTTTTGGTGGCAGGGATGGCCCAAGTGCTCTTGGCTGGCCTTGATATTGTAGTAAATCAATTGGTACATTATATTTCCCAGTCCCAAAAGGTGACACTAAATCCAGAGTATACCCCATGATCATTTAGGCATTTGAATGGTCTGGAGAACCATCATTTTCCTCTCTGAGAAAAGTTAGTGAATCAGATGAAATCTTTAGCTTTCATGAACTTTGTGTTTCTGCTACAGGGTAACAGATCAAGCCCGAGTGGATCGCAGGCATCTCCTTAAAGATCCCTTTCACTAGTAGTCAGGAAACATAATTTCTACCATGCCCAAGGTAGAATGTCCCTGAAGACCCTGTACTCAGTATGTCTCAAGTTTTTCTTCCCACTGAGGCAGCTTTATAGCAAGGAGATCTGAGTAGGTCTCTTTAGGTCTAGAAAGACTGACAGAAGAAGTCTCTTCTGAAGTCTTCTAAATCTTCTACTACATTATATATGGTTTCTTTAGTATAAAAAAGTTACAGTTGCTTACCTTGCTAGTTATTTGACTTTTTCTTTTACCCTGATAACTTTTTAAGTAAAATCGATATTTCCTTAAACTACACTGTGTTTACATTAGACTCTGTAGCTACTCACACCTGTGTTTGTCATCTAGTACTGGGTCCAGCATCTTCTTTTCATGGTTGTGTAAACTGAGGCCTGGAGAGGGATTTTGACTCACCCCAAATCTCCTGGCTAGCATGTGACTTTGCAAAAACTAACACTCAGCTTTCCAACTCCTAGCTCTATCCATTTAATGACAGTTAGACAATTAGGCTACTCCCAAAGGGCAGTCAAGTATATTTCAAAGGGTTTTTACTTTTTATGTTTTTACACTTTGAAAAAAGAAATGCTGGTTGCCTTTCCTTTTAGAAAGTGCCTATGACCTAATGAGCAAAATGTGTTTTTGGTGGAGAATGAGAAGAGCTGAGCCAATTATCAATGAAGCTTCTATAATATAACCCTTGACGTATCCATGCAAGTTCTCCATCTTTTCTCTGATTCTCAATAACCAAAGCACTTCTCTTTCCGAAGGAAACCCATTGGGGAAGCCTAAAGCGTCACTTAAGGCAGAGAAGAAGGAACCCTTAAAACTGCTGCCTTGGGATCATGGATCTTTATTACCAGTTTTTTTGGAAAACATTGTAACTACCAATTGAGAAACTAGATGAAACCTCAGAATGTCTGTCAGCAGAATTTATGGCAAATTGGATATATTAATTAGAACAGTGAAGAACTTGTAGCCAGGCTTAATAAATATTTGCTGCTGCTGGGTCATTCTTACTGGAAAAAGTGTTGAGACAGGATCATCTCTGCCAAGTGCTGCAGGGTTATCAGAATGGCTGTAACCAAAATTTCCACTGTCAATGTTGCAGTCTTCTACCATGGCACAGTAAGGATCCCAGAAATGAAATGCCTCATACTTAGCGTGCTGCCTTAATTCATCCAAGTTCTTTCATAGACAGTATGTCGTGGCAACAACCTAGTATAGATGGGGCAATGGAAATTTCTAGTTATATGGTTTGTATCAATTGCCTTTCTTAGCAGTGTGGCTTTATATAAGCCATCCATTTCTCATTCAAGTGCATATTTTTGTTAAAATCCTCAAAAAAAGTCATTTTTATTACTACCAAGGAGACACATTTTAATAAGCAAAACATCATTTACATATGTACATACAGTTTTTGTGTAATCATAAAAATTATTTTGCTTTTCATCTCTAGTTAAAAAGAGACTACATTAGTCAAATAATGTAGACATAAAAGCTTCACTGCCTGGTCAAGTTGCTTTTTCATTCATAGTGTTAATGACAAACATTTTTGGGGTTATTGGAATGTGCAAAGAGTGTACTAGGCAGCCATGTGATGATCTGCATACCAGAGAAGGTATTATTCAGACTCTGCCTTTTTTTTTCTGTTTCTCATTTTACCTTGTCAGATTTGGTTTGATTCAAACCTATTGGTTCTCTTAGAGAAGGAAGTCAAACCAGTTTGAGGAATAAGCAGCGTTTGGAGAGCAATTGAAGTATGCACATGGGAATACGGGTGATAAAATCATTTCGGAAAATAATGAACAAGTAACTTAAGAGCGTGTCGTGAGGGTGGTATCACAGGTTATGCCAGGTTATTAATTTTCTGACTCAGCAGTATGCCTCTTAAAAAATCACTTAAAAGAAAATGGATATGTTTTTGAAAGAAATGCAATGGGAAGGGGAGAATTAAGGAACTGAGTGAAGTCCACAGGTCAGTAGACGTGGGAAAGCAGAACTACTCGCATTTAAACAAGAATCGTGTATCTGAAAAAAATATACAAAACGTAGTTAAGAGAACGGTGTTTAGTACATGAAGGTAGACGTCTAAAAATTTCTTGGCTCGCCTACATAATACCAAAGCCCTTGCCCTCTCCTGTTGTTTGCCTGTTTGTTTCCCTCACGCTGGATGCTCATCGAAATGGCTCAGTCAACTCCATGCCGGCCAGGGAGCACAGCCCCATTTGTAGGGTGTGGTCATAGGTTTTACCTTTGACTTCTCCATTCACAGGAATTGGAGAGAGCATCTGGCCTGTTCCTCAGTTTCCCCTTCCATAAAATGGGAAGAAGCACATTGCCACCTCAGAAGTTGCTCGTGACCAGGAGCAGTTCAGCCCCCGACTGTTGCTTTTCCTTTCCCCTAGTTTCCCTGTTGCACTCCTCAGAGTGGTGGCCCTCTGTTGCCATGGTGACACCGCACAGGGTAATGTTGCTTAGAAATAATGACAACTGGTGGCAGCAGGGAAGCAGAGCCCGAATGGTGATTAGCCTCTGAGGAGTGCCCCGTCTGGGCAGAGAGGCAACAAAAGAAGCTGTTTTGGGCATAAAGGAAAGAATGGGAGGCGAGCTTAATTTAATAAATTGGACAAGGATGCTACCTGTTTCCAGTAATTAGCAATCATGTTACCTAATAATGCTGACATTGATGTTTTCCCTTTTTATAGAATACACACTTGGTTGCCATGTTTATCCTTGTTTATTACTCAGAGCTTGGAGGTTTAAGTGCAATAAATATTTGTTGTTGATTTAGATTCTAGTTGTTAACTCAATTTCTTGAAAGATAAAGGAATTGTTGACTCAAACTCATTTTTGTAGCCTGCTTTATACGTGGGGCTTGAGCCATTCCTTGTCAAAGGCGATTAAAAAAAAAAGTGGCAGGAAATAGATTTAACTTCTATGGTGGCTGAAATAAAAAATTAAATCTTGTTTTAATATATTGACTTCTCCCTGATCCCGAATTCCTGGGTTCTACTTTTCTGCTAAAGTCAACTGATACTCTGAAGGGGATTTTTTATTTTGTTAAGTATTAATGAAAGACCATCACCTACATGTCTGACCCCATTGGTATCTTCCCCACAGTATTCAAACAAACAGTAGCATTCTGCATCCTTCAGGGGTCTTCTGAACCCTTGGAACATCCAACCCGTGTACCCCATATCTGGTTCCAAGCCAGAATAATTGTGTTCTGCAAAGTTAATGGGGCGAAGTTCTTCCCAGAAGGGCTGTATTCAACAGCTGGATTACGAATCTCAAGAAGAAGGGGACATAGCTAAAGCCACTGCCTCAGGGGACCAGAACAGAAGAAGACCTGCTGCCTCTGTTCTGACTTCAGAGATATGTTAACCCTGCAGAGTGCATAGTGTTAGGGTCCATATGGCTTAAAAATTGGGCCTTGGCTTGTTAGAGAATACCAAAGGCAGGGATGGGCCCTCTTGGAGCCTAGTCTTAGCAAGGAAGATATTCACGTCCACTTTCAGGAACCTTTTCTGCCGACAGCCTCTGAGAGTCAGTATTGCTCCCATTCAGAAAGCTCAGGACCCTCCTTTAGATCTGAAACCGCAGCAGCTTCCACCACTGCACCATAAAGACAGGGCTTCAGGGATGCTGGTGAGCTCTTGGTGCACAGCAGCATTCTGTGTGCTGTTCTAGTAGGAGAGAAGATGTAGAAAAGAAGAACGAAACCTCTGGGGTATCAAGCTCCTAGATCTGTGTCCTTTTTGCAGCCTTAGATTTAAGTATTTAATACCCCGTCCTTCCTGGCTGCTGAGTGCAGAACCCTGTCACTTCTCCCACCTCGATGCCCCCTCAGATCTAGACTATGGAGCAAGAGCACAACGGGCTTCCCAAATGCCCACCCCATACAGAAGCTCCTATTATATCTCACAGTTCAAATGGCCTGCTGACAAATCTAGGACAAACCCAGCTGAACTGATAAGAGTTCCTAAAAATACATCTCTCCTTAAATCAGCCTTGCCAATCATTGCACAATCACAGAAATTTAAAAACAGAAGTGGCCTTAGACATTGTTCCATCCCTATTTTAAAGCTAGAAATCAAAGTCCCAGAGTGCTGAAATAATAGCAAGAACGACAGTGGTTGAGAACTATTTCAAATCACATGATGAAGATGGAGCAAGCAAACAATAAAGGCGGGCAGAAACTGTGAGCTGTGTAGTATCGTCATGCATTTATTTGTTCAGTCATTCATCAAATATTTATGGAGTGCTTACTATGTCCTGAAGTTTTGGAGTTGTACTGGATGTCAGGGATACACATCCTGCCCTCACAGATAATACGTCCTGGTTGAGAGAGAAAGTGAAGAGATGAGTAAGTAAATATGTGAATGCCAAACAATGATAAGGACTTTGGAGAGAAGTAAAGTCGGGTGAGCTGGAGTGAGGAGGCAGGACTTACGCAATGTTACATCAGGAAAGGCCTCCCCACAGGCTGTCATCTAAGCCTGGCTCTCTGGGAGAAGCACATTCTCTAGAGGAAACAGTGAAGTCAGAGCCCTGAGGCAGGCCCATTTTTGGCTGATTAAGGAGCAGTCAAAGGCAGAGGTGGCTAAAGGGGGTGAACAAGGAGAGAGGAGGTCAAGGAAGGTGTGGGACTGATGGTAGAGGTCAGTATGGTCTATCTTGGCTTTTGCACACAGGAGGTGAGAGCCATTGGACGTACCTAAGCAAAGAAGTGATGTAATATGATTACATTTTCAAAGGATCAATCAGAAGAATGGGTTGAAATGGGACTGAAGGGGCCAACGGCAGAAGCAGGGGAGACTGGCAAGGGGCCTATTACATTAATCCAGGTGAGATAATGGTCATTTCGTTGCAGGTGGTAGCAGTGCAGGTAGTGAGAAGGGGCAAGATTCTGGATCAAATGTAGGCTATCAAAGAAGGGGAAGGAGGGATAGAGGAAAGAAGAGGTGAGAGAGAGACAGAGAAAGGATTCCAGTTTGGTAGTCACCACTGTCTGGTGGGTTTAAAGCCATGAAACTGGAGGAAAGAATGGTGAAGCAGTGGCCTCGTGGATTTTGTGTTCTACTTCTTTCCCTCCTCCTCCACCTTCACCATCCACACATATGCTAGCAGCCTCTTTCTGTTACTTACGCTGGCCACCAGGTGTAAACTCTGCTCTCTCTCATCTTTATTACCTTTCATCTCAAAAACAGTATGTCAGTGGTTCTCAGTAAATGTTTGTTCTAAGCTGGTACCTCGGGCTTATCTTGCTATGAAAGATGCTAACCCCAGGTTGGTACTGTCACCCCAGGAATCTATCAGTCGGCCCTACATACTTGCTTCCTCTAGCACCAGCCTCTTTCCTCTCATTGAGACGTTCACTTCTAATGGCACCTTTTATGCAGCTGCTCATTGTCATCTAAGGGGAGCTGCTGGCTCCTCTCTCATTTGCAGAGCACATGTGATTATTATGTGCCAAGCCCATGATTGAACCAGTCCTTTATTCAGTCCCTCTTGGTTGGGGATGTAGGTCATGCCCAGTTCTGAGACCTGGTGCACCCGTGCACATGCCCATGTTAAAAGGTTTTATGATAGACTCAGAAACAATCATATGGTAACAGATACAATTTCCATGAGGAGGGAACAGTGCTTTCCCAACCTCCTCACCTTCAGTCAGCTCTAAGTATATTCTTGTGTGTGATAAATCAGGCCTCTTTGTTACTTTAAATGATCCCATTTCCAAGGCCTCGACCTTTGAGATTGGTACCATCCTTACTCAGCCCCTGCTCTCAGCTTGCCAAGGGTAGCTAGAGAAAGGAAAGAAATGAAACTTGTTTATTACAGAATAAGTTCATGCAGTCTCACTGAGGTCGTGCCTCCTGGGCCACATGACATTCTCTGGCTTTATCTCTCCTTCTTCTACAGCTGCCCACAGGGGCCATCCACAACTCCAGAAACTCTCTGTAAGGCCTGTGGTCCATCGCTGCCCGTCTGGGCAGTTAGAACCTTCATCTGACTGAGATAGTAGGGGCCACATGACAAAAGTTGTCCAATTTCATTTTCTGCTCTCCAACTGAAAGCTAGGCTGTCTCCCTCAGTTCCCACCTTCCAACGAGCATCTTATTTCTTGCCAAGGCCAAGCCTCCTGTGGACCTGGTGGTCTGGTCCTGCCCCTTTTGGGTGCCATCCTCTGGCAGATTCCAGCTCTGTGGCCTGCACATGATTCTGCCATTTTTCCAAGCTTCGGTGGTGTTTCCTTCCATTCAGAAAAGAAAGGTGGGAAGTGTGATGGGAGAAGCAGATACTCTCCCACATAGCACCTCCTTCCAATCCTGTGAGCAAACCTCAGGTTCGAAAAAGGTAACTTCTCCAGGAGAACACAGGTAATCAGTGCCCATCTGACTGGAAAGTGTGGAGAGTCCAAAACTTTCCTCATGGCTACTTGATGTTCTTGTAGCCCAAACACTCCCAAGAGCTCCAGGTGCTGAGCCCTCCTTTCTCAGCTCCTCTGCTCCTACCCCTGCAGCTAGGAGCTACTGCCATGTGATAAGTGAAGTCCTGGTTCTGACAACTAGTCACTACTAATTGTGCCCATGCCCTTGGATATGCACTCCTTGTGGTAGTGGGCTTTTTCTGGCTACTTCCTTCATCTTGAAACTCTCAACCTCTCTCATGGCATCCTTGATGTTGCAATATTCAGATGATCTTTCATTGCTCATGATTCTTTTTCTGTGATTTTGCTTGCTCCGCTATTTTCTGTCACCTCTAACTGAATGAACTGTCCTTGACCCTGTTCAAGTCTTTCTCTTTTGCATCTACTGTGGGTGCACATATGTGAATATAAAATCTTTGTCTCTCTTCAGCAATTCCGCACTTTTAGCTATCCTTTCTATGGACATTAATTCCAACTGTATGTTTATGACCATGACCTCTGTGCCACCGTTTCCAACTGGATTCCACTTCCTGGCATCCTTCCTCCTGGGTAGAGCTTCGGTGTCCTCCTGTCCACATAGTATCCAAATTTTGAAGTCCTCTTTGACCAAACTCTTCCCTGCTCTCCACACTCCCAAGCCCCAAAGATTGTTCATTTCTAATAAATTTTCACCAGCTATGATCTAGAATCACCCTCTTCCATCTCCTTCTCGCCACTGAAATATAATTTTCAGTCTAGGTTATTCCTTTTTGCTTGGACCATTGCTATATTCTCTAACCAATTTCACCACCCATGAACTCTTCTAATTCAAGTGCATCTTTGGTGATGCTACCAGAGAGCTCCCTCCAGGATGGGGCCTTGCCTAGATCCCTCCAGTGCTCTCCAATATCTACCTTACTAGTAATCCTGACATTTTACACCCAAGTCTACACAGACTTAAATAGCCTAAGACCCTAAGGCACTATTCTCAGTTCTCACTCTTCTCAATACCATCCCCTAAAGAGCCTTTTGGAAATTTAAAGGAGCATTTTTCTCCATTGTCCAAATGACTAGGAAGCATCTCTGGAATGTGATGGGCAGGAGGAAAGGATCTTACAATGGATATGTTGCCCTCAGCATTAAGAACCAGTTTGTATTTCATGACTTCTGAGTGTCCTGCTGGACATTCGCATATATAAAAATCTTGCTCATAGTGACCTGGGTCAGGATCTTAGCTCTGTTTTACATATTTGTACAAAGTGATTTTTTATTTTTAATTTATTTTGTATTTTTGGGCAGCCTTAATATGACTGAATTTTTCAAGAATGCAACAACGGTGTAAGTTGAGCCAAGATTGCTCTTTGACTTTTTAGAAACTTTAACAGGAATTGTTTGGCATTTTGAAAAGTCATATCACTTGTCATACTGATGTCAGTCTGCTTTTGTGACTGTCACACTCAGGATAATGTTACGTATATAGAAGTGTGAGCATCCGACCTCTTCCTTCTTCTACTATACTTGTGCCTGAGTATTGAAATTTTAAAATATACATTACGTATTTTATAAACAGTTACTTCCTTTGATATATTAGTTATATTTCAGTTATGGCAATCTATTGGATTTAAAAAGTATGTTGTCTAGATTATTATTTTCATTTAGTGATGATAAAAGTTACATTACAAAAATCTTGTCCAAAAAAGGGGGTATTGGCATTTGTAGGTATACAAGCAGGTAAAATAACTATTTGTCTGGGGACAATGAAAGAGAGAGAAAAGGAAAGGGATCAGCTGAAAAGCAGTCCTGTCCACAGGAGGCCGTGAGTGGGGAGGAAAATGGAAGTTCTAACAAAGAGTTCTCTGGGAATTCAGGGCTAGATTGCAGCCTGCAGCTCGATAATTGTTCTTTCTGACTGCAGCCATTGGGTCCTGGACATCCAGGAAACCGGTAAGTGCTGTCAGTCTTAAATGCTATCAAATACAATTGCTTTTATTCTAATAAGAGCATCTCCTAACTGAATTATAAATGTTTAGATAGAATATACAGATGCAGTGAAAAGACATGATTTGAATATAAATATGTGGTGAATATATTGTAACTATACTTTCAGGAGTATATATAGAAGTTTCTCCTCTTCTGATTGAAGATGAGATTTCTTTCTCTGCCAATTCCTGGAAACTACAATGAAAATGGACCAGAAAATTTCACGTGTTACAACAAACCCTGATTTTATTAATTTTCCACTTGTACTTTAGACACAAGATGTAAGAGAAAATATTTAGTTGGGGGTTTATCCTTTTAATTACTGCTGTCACAGTTGACTTATCTCAGTCACTGTGTGACCTTGGATAATCTGGCTTTTTATCCCCTATGAAAATGTATTTGAAAGTATGATCAATAGAACAAAGTGCTACATAAAATGAAGACCTCATTATTAGCCATGCTTCTTTTCCTGCTTAAAATAAATATCGGTTTGGAATTAGTCTTGGAAGAGCATCTACCAAAGGTTTGTCTAACTGATATTCTAGGAAAGACTTCAGAGAAGGAACCTTTCTCCCTTCTTATACTTACACTTCATTTACCTTACAGAAATTTATAACTTTCAGTGAGTAGTTTTCTTCACCTATCATTTGCATGTGTATACATGCAGATCAGTATAAGGGATGTTGATGAGAGTTAGAGACCACATAGAGTGTACTTATAATGTACTACTAAGTATAATTTGGTTGCAGTACACATACTCATGACTTGGGTATTTTCAATCTCCTTGATTCCAAACAAGGAAACGGAAGCTCAGAGAGCTCAGGTGACATTACATAGCTAGCTATTCAGGGTAGAGGAACAAGTATAGGGCTAGAAAAACTGGTTTTTAGCCCTAAATCAGAAGTTTCAAAGTACCAATACATTTATATTTTCAATAAATTAAAAAGAAACCTAGTTTAAAATGTCTAGAAAGAAAAATCTTTTTAAGGACAATCATTTTTGCTGTTCCCTTCACTGTTTTTCTTCACAAAAGTCAATTAGGTTCTCTGTTTTTTCGCAGTGGGACCTCTCTCATTTCTGTATTTTTATTGGCCCAGTGAGGGACCTCTTCTCAGTGGCTGTGATTACAGGGCAGGATTACACCCACTCCTGGAGGTCAAGTGGCTCTCAGCCCGGTACTCCAGCCGTGGCTCCTCTAGGTCCCTCTCCAGCCCAGGCGTCTGCATCTGATAGGTACAGGATGCAGCCGAGTCATTGATCAAGGGAAAGAACACATTGAGAGCTATTTTAAATTAAGCTCCGAAAATAGAGGTGGGATGCCTAAACATGAAGCCACTCGCAGGAAGAAAAAATCATTTTTTAAAGATATATTTTAAGAATTTAAAAAGCAAAGATAGGAAACACAATTCTCAAAATTAGAAATAGGAAACTCGAGGAGAAATAGCTTCTTTATTATAATTAGATTTATGCAAAATAAAATTAAAGACATCCCATAAATTACTTAATGGATAATGAGTCCTTGACTGTCTGACTCAGAAATCGGTTTGTTTTGCAAGGATCCTTTAATCAACTCCCTAGGAGGCCTATGTCTGGCAGACAGCTAAATACCATAGATGACCCAAAGTAAACTAGAGGGGCTGTGTGCCAAAGAACTATTTTCCTTAAGGCAATCTTAAATTTTGAACAACCTCAGTCTCAAAGATCGGACATGATTGATGTTTTCTCCCTCAACAATGTACAAACTAGCTACAAAACGTTGGCAAGGCGAGGACACCTGGGGTCCAGAGCCCAGGCTTGTCTGAAGGGTGTCGAATGAAGAGGGGTGGCCTCCTCCGATTAGAATGAAAGGCCACGCTTTCCAGACTCACCCTGCTGCATCCCTGAGCGGCTGTAAAAGAACGTGAGAAGCAAATTCTTTTATGCAGTCGAAAGTCACAGCTTTCTGAAAATATAACATCCAGAAGAGTTTTGAATATATTTTGAAAAATGAGGTGTCATGAAAGTAAAGACCCTAAAAATAGCTGGGGATTGGTTATTTTGTAGCGTCGAATGGCAAGTCCTTTGGCATTTCAGGAAATACTGTAAGAGCCTTGTTTCTTTATCCTTGAAGGGCAGTCTTGCTTTTTCTTTGGAAGTGAGTCAGTCGAGCAGTGAACCTCGATTTTCGTTATATCTGGTATTGTCTTCAGAGTTATAGGCAGCCCCTCTGTAAAGACTTGCAGCAGTGAAGGACGGACGACTGAGCTGCAGTTGCCAAGGACCACTAGGCCCCAAAGATACTCCCCCCTCAGACAAGGGTTCTGTAAGCAAAGCCCCATCCACCCCCACCAGAGGCCCAAACAAAGTCTCTAGGCTATGAGTTAGTCTATTTTTTATTCTCATAGAAAGAAGTCTTATCTGGGACAAATCTCTCAGGTGTTTTCTGTTTAGCCTAGTTTCGTTTTGCTTTTATTGACTGGGAACATAGTCACTGGGAGAAGCCCCCAGTCAGCCCTCCTGTAGTTGTTTCTGGGAGAATCAGTGAACCCAGGGCCCTGTGATCAACAGACGTCTTTGTTCCCTCGGTGACCCGCAGGGTGCCTGGCACCCAGGCGGGTGGCAAAAAATGCTCACTACAGTGCTTCTCAAACGTGGGTGTGCTTTAGAGTCGTGCCCTGGAGGGCTGGTTCAAACAGGTTGCTGGGCCCTGCCCCCAGGGCTTCTGATCAGGACCTCTGCGCTGCAGCCTGAGAATCTGCACTTCTGATGGGCTCCCAGGCGCTGCTGCTGCTGGCCCAGGTACTACACTTTGAAAATTGCTGGGTTTTGAAGCTCAAATAATTTATCCCTGGGGCAGCTCCTCACTCTCACTCTCAACCTACGTGGCATCAACAGAATAAGCCAGTGGCACCTGCTGGAATTTTCCTACAAGATAATACTGAAATCCCCGGTCAGAAGTCTTATTCCTTTAGGTTAGACTTTGGTCCCTATTAAAATGCAAACAATCGTTGGAGGAGATCAGGAGTTCATTTGACAAACATTTGTTGAGCATATCTACATACCAGTCACCAAACTGAACTCCAGAGATTGGAAATCAATATTTACAGTTCTTGTGATTAGGAAATAATGATGTCTACTTAAAAATAATTACCAGATAGTGTTACAAGATGGCCCATAGAGAGGTCCTCAAAAGGAGAATGAAGGAGGTCAGGTGGGAGCACCACTCAGGGCACAGAGCTGGTGAGGCCTTGTCGTGCCAGCTTAGTGACTCAGCTGAACCTTCAAGGAAAGGTCATCTCTTCTGTGTGAGGGGGCTTAGAAAGGCCGGAGGAGGAGAGACATAAGGTTGCTGAGTGCCTGATGGGCATGAGCAAAAGGATTCCCAGTGTAGCCTAGAAACGTCCAGGTCAACGGTGCCTTGCATATAATCAGGGCCAATGCTGTCACATACGAGACCTTTTTCAGAGTTAGAAAAAGGTGCCCTCTTTACAACAGACGCATTTTAACAGGGGCTCCCACGGGCAGATGAACTAGAAAATGCTGCCCTTTTCTTCTCACTCAGCCAGGGGTGGGGGGATAGATTCAGTAGCTGCATTTTCACCAGGCCCTCAAACCAGGCAGCCTCTCTGTCAATGCTACCAGCATATTCAGGCCACACCTCACACCCAGAGTGACTGCTTGGCTCCAAAACTATTTTGTTCACTTCTGGGTTAGTAGAAGCTGGAGAAAGAAAGCAGACATCAGACCTTTGTAGTAACACTGTGGGATTTGTACTCAGGGAAACTTCGCTGTGGCTTCCTTTCGGCTGCAGAATAAGTCGGTCTGAGAAATGAGAGATGCTCCAGATAAGTGGCCCCGAGTGACCTGTGCAGTCAGCTCTTTGATCTCTAAGGCACTGCCTGCTTTTAGAATCTATGGCTGGAGCAGAGTCGCCACAGGCGCAATTCTGGTCATTGATATAGAACTACTGCAAAGAAAGAGGAAGCCCGAAAGTGGATTTATTCAATAAGTATTTATAGAGCAACTCCTTTCATTGCCTTGCATTTGGATAGCACTTTACTGTTTACAAAGTATTTTTGTGTTTCCTCTATAATCTGTCCTCGTCAGTAACAGTGTCACATAGGTCGAAATTATTATCAAAATTTTACAGGCGAAGAAACTGGATCTCAGAGAATTGACTTACATAAGGCCATATGAAGAAACCTTGGCAAAATGAAGCCTAGAAAAGTTGGCTTTCAGGACAGGGTACTTTCCACCATTCCAGAAAGTTCTGTGTTGGCTAATAGAAGAAATGCAAAAGCCCCTAAGACAGTGCCACCGTAGACATACAATGTAAGCTACGTAGATAATTCTGAATTTGGGGGAGCTAAGAAAAAAGCAAGTGAGTTTAATTTTAGTAATAATATTTAATCCAATTTGTTAAAAATATCAATTCACCATGTAGTAATTATAAAACAATGACAGGTTTTCATGTTCTTTTTTTTTCTTCACAGTAAGTTTTAGAAATCAATGTGAATTTTACACTTAGAGCACATCTCAATTAAGATGCTGAATTTTGATTGGAAACATTTGATCCGTATTTAAGTTTCATAAAATTTACAACTGAAAATTAGATTCACATACTCAAGTCAGTCCAAGCACACATAAAAGTTTTTCAATAACTAAATTGAGAATTAATTTTAAGTTAAATTTACATTAATTAAAAATAAGTAAAATTTCATAATTTAGTTCCTCAGTGGCACTAACCAAATTTCAATAGCCACATGTGGCTAGTGCCTTCTGTCTTGGAGAGTGAAGCCCTAACATGTAACTCTTCCTCCGAGGAATTTGCAGTCATGAAGACCCGAGACATAATTTGGTCAATCAATGTGTTAGCATAATTTAGTATTGTCCTTTATAACCATGTTAAAAGTTGGTCTTCTCTATCCATACCCATTACTGCCTATCTCCTTGGGTGGCCTCCCCTGACTTAATCAGATCTGCTCTATTCCTCATTCCCACAGCTGCCTGTCTATACATACCCACTGCATCAGATGGAGACTGTGAAGGCCCAAGGGAAGCAGTGACTTTGATAACAGTAACCCTATAACTTTTAGTGTAGAAACAGTGAATAATCTGGGAGGAAGAGTGGATTTGTGGGAGGTTAGGATAGCAATATATTTAGATGCACCTCCCTTTCGTTCTGGAACGCTGTTGACATACTCAGAACTCTGGCTATCAGCAAGCTTGGCTCCTCTGCTTTTAAAAGCAAGTTCACCTTGATAGATTCTGACCACCTAAATTTTGGTTAGATTTTCATAGTAACTAAAAATGGCAATCTGTTTCTACCAGAAAAAAAAGTTTTTTTTTTTATTTAAAAGTATAAGCAAAAGCGTACCCCATTCATTGGACTGGGTTGAGGGCATTATTTCTTTTTTAGTAATTATTCATCTGCCAAATATGTACAAATACATGTTTGCCTATTTCTTTAACGACATGTGAAGCTTGGCAAAGGCTGCTCCCTTTGAAGATGTTTCCTGCATCTTTATTTTCCCATAACCTCATTTTACCTTGGCCCATAGAATTCAGGGACTCTATAAATATCTTGCTAATATAAATTAGATGTGTTCAAGCCATCATTTTAAATCTCCTTATTATTAGTGTCTCACTCCACTGCATACACAAGCAGAAATGTTTCCTTGTTCCTTGCTTCCCTCATCCTTTGTTCACCACAGGGGTTAGAGGTGGGGGTTGAGGTAATGAAAGTACAGGTCTAGGCTGGTCTGTGAAACCTGACCCAGAGTAAATTTGGTTATTAAACCTGTCTTCTTAAAGGCCCTAAGTTAAGCTAGTTGATGTTAGCTTCTGGGAACACAATGATGCCAAACAGACAAGCAGGAGCCTGCCTGCTCCCTCAAATATTTTACAGTTGGCATTAGGTATGTGTCATAGCTTTCAAGGTTGCCGATTTCCTTAAATGCACATACTATTAAAACTCATTCAAACACTTCTAGTAATAAGTGTTAGGATGAAGTAGCATTTCCCACTCATCCTGAGAGAAGTCCCACTAAATAAATGCCCCATGATCAGGTAAGCTTGAGAGATGTCATTACTTCACTTCCCTTATTAGAGTCATTGAAGGCCAGAAAAGGCCCTGCTGCCGGGAAACCAGTTAGCGCGGTTTACCCGGAGTTAACTGAACTTAATTGATTGAGAGACCTACTTTTTCAGGGAGCACTTGTGAACCACTTAAGAATTATTGTTCTCTGAACTTATTTGGAACATACTGATTTTAAATAGTCTACTTCCAGTCTCCATTAAGTTCTTAGTCATACACTTTTTAGGACATCAAGGCTAAGCAAGTATCTCAGGTAACTTGTGGCGTGTATAATTTATGAAAACAATCAACTCCTGGTATTTGGTTCTTTATTCATACTTGCCCAATCATGTTAAATTTTAATGTTTTAATAATTTCACAATTTTTGAAAATATTATAAGAAATAAAATTTGCTTTTGAAAATCAGAATTTACTAATTATATTTTTGTTGTAGATATTTAACTCCAGCATTTCACAGAACAGAGCATTTTTAGATTGTGGCTATATTAAAAACTAAACTGAACTAACCTAAAACTAGCTTACATTCATTCAGTCACTGAGTCAATCATCAGCTAAAACGGTCAATAAACCTTTTTTGTGAACCTAAGACCCATGAACTAAAGCATCAGGGATACTTACCTTCCTAGTGCTTACAGGACAGAAGGGAATACCAACATTAAGCAAGTAATAAGAGTCGAGAGAAAGTATAAGAGATCTGAGAATGAAATCAAGAGGCTTCTATCTATCCATCTCTAAATTCAAATCTTTATAAACTGAAAAGGATGTAAAGAAGCCCACGCTTCAGCCAAAACAACAATATTCTTTTATATAAGAAAGACATATCCCAAATAATTGTTTATAGCATTTCCAACAATAAAATCAATGGCTTAATTGTAAAATTAGTTGGAAGCCACAGTTCTAATACACTGTTTTGGCTATTAAGCACATTAGATTGAATTGTTTCAGAATGCCTAATTATTGTGTATGCCACACTCATCTCTTAGAGTCATTGCTAACTTTTGGACTGCCGCTTAGATCGTTTCTGCAATGGGAGTACAGTTATGTATTTTCTCTCTCTTTTTATAAATGCATAACTTTCCTCACTTACTCAAAGTGCAAAGCTCTAAATTGCATCTTTACAAATTCTAGACAACAGCTAAAGTGCTAAAGAGTTTGATTCCATTGAGTTTGGGTGTCATTTGATATTTTATTGGTGTTTTTCAGGTTCATGATTTAAAAGTGCCTGTGTGAAGTCACTTTTGCTGGAAACTGCAGCCCGGGAGCTCTTGTTGTGTTCGTCTTGTTTTTCTGTCAAATACACGTTACCCTGACCTTATGACTGGATGAAGATACCTCAGTTGTCTGACTTTGCCAATTGCTTGATTTCAGAATTTTAAAAGGTGGAAGGAAAAAGAAATCCTGCTAAGATCTGAACGTCTAAGTGGCTTATTTTCTAGCATCGTCAGTAGCTGTGAGCTTCAGAACTAAATATTTCTCCCAAGGAGTGCCATGATATTGTAATCACTTTATTAATAACAGTTGTGTCTGCAAAACGGTTGAGAGACTTGGACGTTTACAGCCAGAGATGACACTGAGCATGCTTTTATTTCGACCCACAGTCCTCAAGTGGGGCATATTGATTGATGAGTGACTGCCTGCCAATAGTTCTCTCCTCACTGCTTCTTGGATTGGACTTCATTAAGCAATTTATCACTTATCTTCAGACTTACATGTGGGGTTTTTCACAATAGTTTTGGAATCACTGGAACTTGGATTGATTTCACCATTTCACAGAAACTAACAGAATCTAAATTACTTTGTCATCATGGCTTTGAATGTTGCCCCAGTCAGAGATACCAAATGGCTGACGTTAGAAGTCTGCAGACAGTTCCAGAGAGGAACATGCTCACGCTCTGATGAGGAATGCAAATTTGCTCACCCCCCCAAAAGTTGCCAGGTTGAAAATGGAAGAGTAATTGCCTGCTTTGATTCCCTAAAGGTAAGATAATGCATTCAATGTGTACATCAGTGCCATATTCTACTTTCAAATGATATGTTCCTCATTGTACCTTTATAGAAGTTTAACAATTGTTTTTAGATTCTGTCTTCTTGCTTGTTGTGACTATTGAGAGATTTTCACTCAAATTTTTTCGTATCAGGCACATATAAATTTTTTACAGATCCATGTTTAAATTAAAAATACATGATGCTGTATTTTTGGTCTGGCATGACATTCATGAACCCCAGGGTTTTAAATCAAAATCTGGCTTGTGAAAACTAAAGATAAATATTTTATTAACATTAGATCTTCTGGGGGTTATATAAAGGTGAAAAAATTGAATGTGTCACTTTTATGTGCCAGTTACTCTGATTCATCTCTTGAAGAATTTTCTACTCTGTGGATGTCTTTCATGACTAAGACTTTCTAAAATACTTATTAATATGTTTTTCATTCTCTTTGACAATTTGACATGGCTCAAGAAATGACTGAGTACACACCCAGTATTCCTTGAGCGCCTACTATGTGAAAATTAACATAACACATCACTGAAGAAATGAATGTGATTCAGGATGGTATCCTTGATGATCTCACTGTCTGGTAGGGAAAATACAGCACATCAGGAAATAACTACAATGCAAGGCAGAAAGGGGAACGTGCATAAAGGGAGACATAGAGAGAAGACTTTGGTGGGGGTGGGTCCACTGGCTTCCAGCTGACTGTTTCAAGACATGTTTTGGGGTACTTTGGTAGCTGAGTTGTGTGGGGTTTTGACTTAAAAATGGGAGAATAATAATGACAAATCTAATTGAAGGAAATGAGAGTGACTTAGCCCATAATTCTTTGAAGTTTATTTTGCCCTAAAATTATAGATTCTATGAATCTCAGATTATCTAGGATGGTCCTGACATCATCATGACATTGGTTACAGTGGAGAAAAATAAGATGTATAGCTGAAAAAGAGCTTAATGTTGACGTCTCTACAAAATTTCTTTAAATAAGCTTACAAAACAGTAAAAAAAAAAAAAAGTTAATCTATACTCTAGATATATGATTTGGGAAATCACAATGCTATAAGTTTATAAAATAACCTATTCTTGGGCCTGAGTATGTTTTAGGGGAGAAATCTCATCTCAAAATAAAAAAAAATATGTCTTATAAATCAAAATTAAAATATAAGCCTTCAAATCATATATTTAAGTATACTTTAAAGGAAAAATTTGTCTATACACTAAAAGCAGAAGAATACTTTTATAGTTCAACAGAAGCCTTTTAAGGTTTAAAATTTCAAAAATTAGATATGCCATTTACCTCAATAACTACCAGTATTTTATTCCTTTTTTATCATAAAAAATTAGACTTTAAAATTAAAAGTCATTTTGTCTACACTGAAGTGAATAGATTGATAAATTACAATTCATGTAAACTATAACAGTATAAGCACATTTGATATTAGTTTTTATTTTTTTTAGTCATAAAAGTGAACTAAGTATGTATTCGCTTCTATGATTATTACCAATGAAAGCATTCACTATAAAAAGCAGTGTAGATGAAAAACTAGATCATAAGAACTTCAAGATACCAAAATAGGCAGAGATAAGAAATTCATTTTCCAGGTCATCCCCAATTCCTTCATTTTATCAACAAAAGCCTTCTCAGGTTTCATATTAACTATTAAATGAACAATTTAGCAAGTTTCTTAAATTTTTTAATGTTTTAAACTAGTTAAGAAAACATGAGGAAAATAATCCCTACCTACTAAGGCTAAATATTTCTTGATTATCAACAGGATAGCAGATCCTTATAATTCATTACCTCCTTCTTGATTCACCTGGATTATAGTTGTTTGGGGATTCCAACCCATGGAGAAAGGACCGAGAATAGTTATGTTTAGCTAGCATAAAAACATGAACTAAGCCATAAAAATGTTGAGCACTGTTCAAATGAAAAGGAACTTTAAAAATCATTTTCAAAAGTGCCTAGTAGAACCATTTTCAAGTGTTGAAGCGTAGTTATATATATTGCCTCAAGTCATCAGTTCCCTTTTAGAATTGTAAATTTTCAGATTATTTGAGGATAATGTTACATATATTTTTTAATTGTCAACTTGTAAAGAATGTGAAAAGAGCCCACAAGCACAGGAGTGAGACAAACCCGGATCCAAATACCTGCTCAACCACTTCCCAAGCTTGGGTTGTTCATTTATCACTTCTTATCTTTGTTGTCTCATCAGTAAGATGAGAATAATCACTTGCGAAATTGGCTAAAGTAAGCACAGTGTCCAGCATGATGCTGGCGTACTTTATTATGAAGGGAAAGAAGCTAACATCACCAGTCCCCACCATGTCCGGCCCTGTGCTGGGCATCTGGCATTTCTTAGGCCAGTTAGTCTTTGAAGTAATCTTATGAAGTAGGAATTATTATACCAATTTTAAATAAGAGGAAGCTGAAGTCAAGGAGGTAAAATGATATGTCTCAAATGATATAGCAAGCCTGTGTTCCAGCCAAGGTTTGTTCAAGCCCTGGCCCGTCTGACTTCAAAGTCCCTGCCCTTCTCTCTACTGCAGGCTGGCTCCACTGGGCAACGCTGTCTTTTTAAATACATTTAATGAAATCAAATTAAATAGCTTCATTATTATCGTCATCATCACTTTCTTTTTAGCTACTATTTTTGAGGGTTTTTTTTTTTTTTTGCTTTACCAGTCCCTGTTGTAAATTCTTACAACCCATTTGCAAGGTTATCACAGTATAGACATTGATTTTGATGACTGGCTTTATAGGCAAGATGTGTCCAACTCTTAAAGCACCCAACTCTTCATGGGTCCTAGCTCAAGAATCTACCAGGTGAGTTATGATGCCTCAGTGATAAAGTTAGTCATGACATTAAAAGAAATCAAGATTGAGTCAGACATCATTTTGTTGTTTATTACATGATATTCTTTCTGAAAACACTGGGGGGTATTTTTATTCATAAAAATAGGTACAAAGAATTGGTGTCAGCCTATCCACATAGAGACAAATCAGCTGTGAGCCTGAGATGGTCCTTCTTTTGCTTTTTGTTATGACTTGCTTGTAGACATTAAGTAAACTCCCGTAAGTACTTACTAAATGAGCGTGTGCACGTTTGGAAATGAGGTTTGTTGCAGCCTTTGGGAAGAGAGTTATACATATATAAATACTTTGATAAAAGATGTTTCGGAAAATGTAGCCGAGTTCTTACAGTAACATTTGTACTTTATTCACAACTCTTGCCCTGTGGCATTTTGTGTGAAACGGCTGGGCATGCAAGATTTTCTGATTTTTTTAAAGTTATAATATTATTATAAAGAATGGAATTGCTGAAATCTTTTCTGGAAGGCCAGGACATTCAAGAATACTGTGTTCTACAGGTTAGGTTAACTTAACCAAAATGCAAATTGCTTCGGGAGCAACTAATTTCCCCACAGCAGAAGCCTTGACCACCCATCTCTGTACCTTTGTGTTGGCAAAACAGTTCCCCTCACCACTGAGATGTTTGAAATTTTTTTTTCAGGGGCTTCTTGTAGCTGATAGAAATTAATCTGGATTGTTTTGTAAATTGAAACATCAGGAAAGATGTAAATGAATTAGCTTTAATGCATATTTACCGCTTTCATCAAATATTTAATATATTTGTTTAAATATTTGAATTTGAATACAGTTTTAAAAAGGAAACAGTTTTTAAAAGTAGGTTGCTAATTCTTGCAAAACAAAAATAAACAGTCCTAGAGTATTTGGGAAAATAATAAAAATCAGTTCAAAGACAGTGTGATTCTTTTAATGCCTAAATCAGATAATTCACTCCTCCATTCAGAGCCTTCCATCTCCCTCAGAGTAAAGACCTTACAATTCTCACAAGTGTCTAGTGCCCAGGAAATCCATTTTCCACCCTCAGTCACATGACTTCAGTCTTATCTCGGTTCCTTCATCCAGTTCACTCCAGCCATCCAGCCTCTTCACTGTCCCCTAAATGTGCCTAGCAGGCTTCCACCTTAGGGTGTTTGCACTTGCTCTTTGCTCTGTCTGAAATGGTCTTGCCTCAGCTGTAGGAACAGCTTTTCCCCTCATTCCCTTCTGATCAAAAATACCAACAGCAGAGCCTTTCTGCCAACTTTATTTTAAAAAGTAATCTCCCCCTTGCTGACATCCCATTTCCTCATCACCTTGCTTTACTGTTCTCCCTAGCACTTGTCATTGTCTGACAAAGTATATACTTGTTTGGTTTTGGTTCATGATCTGTCTTCCTTCTCTACTCTGCTGGAATGTAAGCTCCAAGTAGATGGGGATTGTGACTTTTTTGATCATTGTTGTATCCCCAGAGTCTAGAACAGTGTCTCCTACATAGTAGATGCTCAGTAAGTATTTGTTGAATGTCACAGCATGTTCATCAGGAAAGTATTCAAGCCTCTTAGAGCTGCCGCACGTGGTCGTACAGGGATGCACTGCACACTAGGGATGCATTTCTCATCATAGTCTGTGTGATAGGCACCTGTCCCCTTGAGTTGTGCAGTGCACAACCTGTGCGGTCATGTGCTATGGCCTGGTTCTTAATATCCCGGTAGATTTAAAAATCAGAGATTGGAGACTCAGACGTGATTCAGGAAGTATAAGGCGACACTGGAAAACTGACCAGGAAATTATTTAATTTTCTCTGAAGCTTCATGTGATGCAGAAACTACTTTTTATTACTTTCCGATTCTTTCTAAATTTCAAAAATGTAAAAAAAGTAGATACTGCTCATTCACCTTGGGATGATGACTATAAGTTGGCTGATGGCAAATAAAATTTTAGTCTTCACATTTACGGATGAAAATTTTAAAATTAAAAGTGGTAGGTATGTGACCATTTTGGACATTTCTTAAGAACATATCAAAAAAGGTATTAGAATATGTCCTTGGCCTTAACCTTAATTTCGTGTTCTTGAACCGCCACTAGGGTCTTAAATAGAGACTAATTCCCTGCAGAAATTGTTCGAGTGTTTTCTAAGTGATATGCCTAATTTTGGCCTGATTTGAAAATATGATCTTAGACAGTTATTTCATTATCAATAGGAATCACTGTAGTCATATACAGCCTACTATCTGCCAGGCATCTTCCATGCATTATCTATTTCTCACAAAACTTTAACTGTCATTCAGTCAACCATTGTAGATATGCGTACAAGTTAAAAAGTGTAAGTAATTCACATATAACTCATAAATGGTGAAGAAGAGACCTCATCCCTCCAAAGCTGGCACCATAATTTCCCTCCTCCTAACTCCTCTTAAAGAGTAAATCATTCATGTAATTAATTCTAAACTCCTAATAGCTTAATAATATTCATGTTAACAAGATTAGCATATTGAAGTGTGAAAAACTCTAAAATAGAAGCCCCCAGGAATAAACCTGTTCAGGTGCTACAATATTTAATATTTTAAAAAGAGAGAAACTGAAAGAAAGCAAGGCACAGGTTGTATTTATTTTTGTTAGTATCTGTATACAGATATTATACCATCACTGCCTAGGTCTCAGTAACATAAATGGTTTGGGTCCAATGTGTGTGTGTGTGTGTGTGTGTGTGCCCATGTATTCTGAAATCATGCATAATTTCAGATGTTATAATGTAATAACATGCAGGACAGGTTTATATTTTAAGGATTCTTGGACCCATCAATTATACTTCTTGCATAGTTCCTATCATCTGACATTTGCCCTCCCGGGTAATTTAACCACTTTCCCTTCATGTCTTCCCTCAACACTATTCAGACTTCTGTATAACAGTTAACTCCTCGAAGGATGTGACCCAGTACAAGCCTGTAAACTTCCCCAAATCAAGATTGTGCTTTATTCATCTTTGTGCCCCAGCACCTAGTGTGCCATTTGGCACCTAGCAAAAATGCAATAATAACTATCCACAGAGTGAACAAATTAACAAAGGAATCCCCACAACTTTTCAAAAAGGACTTTTTGATGTTATCAGTTAACTGAAGACCTAAAACTTTTCTGCACTGTTCACCATTTTGACTGTTCACCATTTTTTTAACATCTCTGTTTTGTTTGGCAAGCCTGGTCCCCCTCCTTATAATTTGCTCCTGTTCTTTTCCCCCATGCTATACTCCTATTCTTAAACCATTCTAATCTTCCTTCCTATTTTACCTCTAAATGTCACCTCTCCCTCCCCTTGCTCCCTAATGTGGAGTCTTTCCAAAATTCAGCGTTGGTTTTTCCTAGGTCAGGTTCAGTGATCAGTTCTGAAAGTGTATGCATTCATGTATTCAATTCCTGCCTCTGTGATGATCAACCCCAGTTCTGGTGTGTGCCCTTTCCTTGATAACTTTGTGGCTCCAAATGCCTACTGAACACATCATATTTATCGTCCATTGTCATCTGCAGTTCAACATATCTAAATCCAAAACTCTTCATCCCGTCCCTGCCCTAAGCCATCACCCCCACCTCAACCCTATGCCTTGTTCACTATGCACAAAACCTCAGTTTGATCCTGACCACCATGCCAAGGACTCAGTCTTTTTTTCCTTCTCATTCTGGTTGTAGTGAAGTATAACATCTTTAAAAATTAACCAAAACTATGGGATTTTTACCTAGAAAAGGCCATACTTACAGACTATTGCAAACAATTTCAAGATCTCAAGGGTTTTGGCCTCTAAAAAACTATAAACTGCAATTAAGAAACCCTCATCCACAGAGAAATCTGACATACTGAAGGGGGCATTGGAAAATCAGGTACACTTCTTTCAATCAAGTGTGTGTGTGTGTGTGTGTGTGTGTGTGTGTGTGTGTGTGTGTGTGTGTGTGTTTAGGATATTTTAAACACAATAACAACTAGGAAGCAAAAATTTTAAGTAGAATCCCTGGCCTGAGAATCTACACGTGATCCTTGGCTTTCCTGCTTATAATAGTATATAATTTCACCTCTATGGGCTCTGGGTGCCTCATCAGCAAATATTCATTCATTCATTCCCTCTTTAACAAACAAGAGGTACAAACTCAAAATCTGCAGTAGACAGCAAGTAACATGAATGAGTGACTCAGCACTCATTGTTGGCAAGAAACAGGCATCACTGGAGACTGCAGAAAATCAACTGAAGAGCACATAACCCTTCTAAAGAGGGCAGCTGCCAGCCAGCCACAAATGGCTATTGCCTGCCTGCCTTGTGAGAATCCTGGAGTTTTTTTTTTTAAAAAAGAACCAGAGATACTAATTTTGATATAAAGTTTCCCTATTTTTATTTATTTTATTTTTTATTTTAAAAACTGTCCAATTCATTAATTAATTTGCAATAACATTGGTTAATAACCTTATATAAGTGTACAACGTTATAATTCGATATCTGTATTCACTGCAGCATGCTCACTTCCAATTGTCTAGTTTCCACCCATCATCATATATTTGACCCCCTTTACCCATTTCACTCTTGCTCACACCCCTTCCCCTCTGGTAACCATCAGTCTGTTGTCTGTCTATGAGTTTGTTTTTGTTTGGTTTGGTTTGGTGGTTTTTTGTTTTATATTCCACATATGAATGAGATTACATGGCATTCGCCTTTGGCTTATTTCACTTAGCATAATATCCTCAAGGTTGCAAATGGCAATATTTGACCTCTTTGATGGCTGAGTAATATTCTATTATGTATATAAACCTCACCTTTTTTATCTATTTATCCGTTAGTGGATACTTAGGTTGTTTCCATGTGTTGGCTATTGTAAATAATGCTGCAACAAAATTGGAGTGCAAATATCTTTTTAAATTAATGTTTTCATATTCTTTGGATAAATACTGAGAAGTAAAATGGCTGGATCATAAGATAATTATATTCTTAATTTTTGGAGGAAATTCAACACTGTTTTCCATAGTAGCTACACCAATTTATAATCTCACCAACAGTACATGAGGATTCCCTTTTCTCTGCAGCATCCTTTCCGACACGTTATCTTTTTGATAAAAGCCATTCTAACAGATGTGAGGCGAAATCTCATTGTGGTTTTGAAGTTTCCCAATTTCTAAATCTTGGCAACCAATTTATTTTTAAACCCTGAAGTTCAAACAACACATATCTACAGGATAGATTCAGCCTGTAGACTGTCACATTTAACCTCTGAAATAAATATTGATCATGTGTGACAGGTGCTGCTAAACACTTAATAGAGCAGCATATACAGCTTCTTCTGTCAGTAGAGATAATTGAGGGCAGAGCGAATTTATAAACTGCTCTTAATCATTCTCGAAAGACTTTATTTACATTGTTTTGATGATTCACTCTCTGGTTTTCCCCTTACTTCACTGGCCACTCCTTCTCTCCCTTCCCGAATCTCCCGCCTCTTCTTGACCTCTAAATGCTGGCGTCTTTCCAGGCTTGGTCCTTGAACATCTTCTTAATGTTTCCTCACACTCACAGTGGATGGCTTACTCTTCTTATAACTCATTAAACATGTGCTTGCCTCAGAGCCTTTGTACTTTCTAGCCCAAACTGGACTTCTTAATTGGATGACCTCATTCAATCGAATGACCGTAAACATTTTCTATATGCTGACTGTCTCTTAATTTCTGTCCCTAGCTCTGAATTCTCCCCAAACTTTGGACTTATGTGTTCAATTGGCTACCTGAAATTTCTACCTGCATATTTAAATGACATCTCAAATTTAATATGTCTGCTAAGAAGTTTTGATCCCCTTCAACCTACTATTCCCACTGTACCTGTCCTCAACAGATGGTATTATTCATTTGGTTGATCAAGTAAAACATGTTGAAGCCCTGCTTAAATCTTCTTTGTTACCACCATATCTACTCCATCAGCAAGTCCCATTCTCTCTATGTTCAAAGCTATCCTAAATATGAGCACTTTTCAGCACTATTTTCATGAGTACCATGCCCAAAAGCATCATCATGTCTCATATGGGCTCTTATAATAGCCTACAGTAGCTCTCACTTTTGCCATTCCCAACTGCAGCAGACAGAGTGACCCATAAGTCATGTCACTCTCTTATTCAAAATTTTCTAATAGATCTTAATTTCACTTATGAAATCCAAAGTCCTGAAGGCCCCATGTGATCTAGCCCTCTGCTGCATTTCTGGCCTTGTAGAATGACCCTACTCTCCCTCACTGCCGTCTCCCGTCACGTTGGCCTCTTTGCTCCTCAGGGATTTTGCAAAGGCTGCTTCTTCCACATGGAATGCTCTTCCCCCAGATAACTGCAAGACTCAGTTCTTTACTTTAGTCTGGATTTTGCTTAAATGTCACAAAAAATCACCCTCAGAACTTATTATCCTTAAGGAGTGTTATCTATCTACATATGTCTTCCCTGTCTGTCTCCACTGCTAGAAGATAAAGCTGTAAGGCAGAGGGCTCACTGCTCTGTCCCTGTACCTGGCAGCTGCTGGGTGCTCAATTATATTTGTAAAAGCATTAATATATCCATAAATCTTACACTTTTAAATATCACTGTTCCAACAAAATTCAAATCACCTTTTTGGTAACCTAATGCTTAGGTTTTCCCATTAATCTATAGGCAGAAAAATCATCAAAGTTAAAGGCTTTGTACAAATAAGTTCTTTGGTTTTCAACTGAAAAGGTGTTTCTGAGTGATTTCATGTTTTTGGCTGCCCTGATCGGCAGGTCACATGGAGACTTGCCAACAAGTGTTAGCTAAGAGCTATTAAAATTCATGGAATAGCTTGTTGGGCCACGGTCCGAAGCCTAGCCATAGACTGATGCCGCTGTTGGACAACATTTCACTAATCCGCTTTAAAATAAGGACACAGAAATACCTTTGTTTTTTGTTTTGTTTTTATTGTGTAAAAACACTTAACATGAGATCTACCCTCTTAATAAATTTCTAAGTGCACAACACAGTATTGTTAACTGCAGGCACTATGCTGTAGAGCAGATCTCTAGAACTTATTCGTGTTATATAACTGACACTATATGAAGTACTTTTTTTTCATGAAGGTAAATTTTTCAAATTTAAAGATTGCTTTTTCATTCTAAGATTGTTTCCTTCTTACTTTTTTCTGATTAGCACAATATTCCCTTCTTTACTAAAATAATTGCTTAATAAATGAGTTTTGGGGTTTTTTGCTTGATTTTCTTAACTCAGCAAAAGAAAAGTGGGCAATTGTCTATTAGTTTCCCATTCTTCTTATGAAATATAACTGCTCCATAAAATTTCAAAGGTAGGGACCTGCCTGTCTATACTATGTGGCCTGAAACATCACCATGAGACTCATTTCTGTGAGTCATACACACAGAAAAGGCTTTGTCATTAGAAAGTCACTGCTGCATCCACATGTTACCTGAGAGGCCCTGGAAGTTAAATCAGACCTTCTCCTTTTAGCAAATGAAGACAGCTTTATCCATCGAATAAGCTAAATTTCATTTAAGGGGTAAGGAAGGAGGAACCTGACCAGAGACTTGGAGACCTAGAACATGTTAGTTCCAGTGTAGAAGAGCAGGTCCCCAAACCACGCCACACCCCTGGGGCTGGGAGGACCAAGGTTGTTCTGAGGTAGCTTCACCAATGACATTCTTCACTGGTTTTATAATTTTCCAAGAACTGACCTGCTAATACTAACTAGCATATACTTTCCACTTGGTTTGGTTCCATATCCTCTGGCTCAAAGATTATAGTCTAGTGTATATTACTGTCTCACCACAATTGCAGCCAAGAAGGCTAAAACTGAGAGTCAAAGGACAAATTCCCACTGTGATCACCCACCCCTGGGATTCAGAGAGTACGTGGAGTTGACATATTTATTTGTGATCAACTTTACATCGCCATCCTGCCTGACCAACCAGCATTTTGGGGATATGACTGGTGAGACCATTTCCTATAACTGAGGTCATATCCCATAATGAATATTTAAGTCCTATAGAACAGGGGTACCCAACCCCTAGGCTATGGACCAGTACCAGTCCATGGCTTGTTAGGAACCAGACCATACAGGAAGTAAATGGTGGGCGAGTGAGCAAAGCTTCATCTGTATTTGCAGCCACTCCCTGTGCAGCATCAGTGCCTCAGCTCCACCTCAGATCATCAGGCATTAGCTTCTCATAGGAGCACTGGTCCCTAGGGCCAAGAAGGTTAGGAACCACTGCTGTAGAAGATGAGATATTGCCAAGAGAAAGAGGAAAGGAAAATGACTTAGATGCTTTAACCTAGTTAAAGCCAAACAAATGTCTAGATTCAACTCCAGGCCTGTTTATATTTCATTTATATTTCATCTTACTGAAGCAGTTCATATCCTTAAAAAATTATTGCTTGTAATTTTTGACTGAATAAATGATATGGATACCAAGGTACATTAGCAATCAATATTAACATAAAAATGTACGTGTTGAAAAGTAGAGTACAGTATATATAAGCTTTTATAAGATGCTCATCTTGCCACATCACAAATCTCTTTCAAAAGAACATTTCAAGTGCTCCTAGCCCTCAGTAAAATCATTAATTACGACACTAAAGATATCATTTCCACACCTGCCATGAAACTAAGTACTGACCCAGATGCTCAGGATCTAAAATTAATTAGCAGAAGCCTCATTTGAGAAATTTAATTCACATCGCTTCTCTTGCATTCCCATTGGGCACTTGGTTGTTAACAAGAACTATGATATCTGGAAAATATTGGGATAGAATTCTTAATGAAGAATTCTAGCAGATCCAGACATTCTGAGTGGTATATATAGCTGAGGAGAAAAAGCTTTCATTTCCTAAAAAATTCCAGTATGTTTATTCATTTATTTATCCTATAAATAGTCATTGAGCAGAGCACTAGTTTGGGCTTCTAAATAAGACACAGGAACCTTGTTCCTGTAGAACTCGGAGTGGAAGAAACAACAAGAGAAAAGTAAACAAGCTAATCAAATAATCACAATTTATCAGGACTGCTATTTATTCATGAAATACTGAGTGCTTACAGAGCAGCAGGCATTTGGCCCAGGCACTGGCAATAAAGCATGTTATAAAAGGAGACGGTTTTCTTGACCTCGTGGGATTTTCATTCTAATGCGAGTGACAGAAAACGGGCAGGAACAGTGTCCCCCCACCCTAAAAAAAAAATTAGTTATTTCCAAGCTGTGAGAAGTGCTAAGAAGTAAAAATAAACAAGGTTCTTGGATAGAAAATGATGTAACTGGGGAAGAATTGAAACAGAAAGGGTGGCCTGGGATGCTTTCTCCAAGGAGTTGCTTTCTGAGCAGAGACATGAAGGATGAGAAGGAGACAGCCATGAGAAGAGAAGAGCTTCCCCAGACACAGGGAAATAGGGCTCTGGAGCCCTGAGGTAAAAGCACTTGCCCAGTCTATGCAAACGGGAAGCCAGGGTGACTAGAGCTTGCTCAACAGGTCAGGGGAAGAGAGGCCTGAAACAATGAATACGAAAAACTATATAAGAGTTTGAATTGTATATGCTCAGTACTGATTTAAGCAAAAAGGGTGACATACTTTAGTTTGCCTTGCGAGAAGGCCACTTAGCCTGGAGAAGGAGTTGCAGGAGGAGGCCAGGTCAGGAGATCAGTTCAGGAATATTTGCATCATCCAAATTACTGCCAATGCTGCCTGGCTGGAGTGGCGATGGCAGAAGTAGAAGTGACCCAACTTTTGCTTTGGAGGTAGAATTATTAGGAAGGGTACATCATGACAAGTTCGTCAAAGGACTAATCAGTATGCATCCTGGCCCCTTTTGTTCCTTACCTTTGTGTTACCTAAAACTGATTGTTTGGAGGAAACTACCTTTCCTAAGAGTGTTTCTCCTGGCCCTTTTTGCGCTGCTGGTTACTTTATTCTTGATATTCTCTAAGGTTATTCTCTCTGTGGTCACTCAGGAGCTGAGTGTAAACCAGAGCTCCAGGGAAAACTTGGTTTATTTTCTGAGCAGATGTACAGCTATGTAAAATCAGACTCCTACTATAGAAAATCCTTCTAAATGTGTTTTGTGTAATCGAAGTTCCTATTACTTTTGGGTTTTCTTGGTCAAGTCTTGAGATTGGCTTGAATCTCATGAACTTTCTTCTTAGACATTTTAAACGGAAACTTCTGTTGAGTTCATTTGTTTCTCAGAATTATTTTTTATTTCCAGTTTCAGTCCTAAATTTAAAAAGCTAGATTATTCTTACCCACTTTTTTAATTACATTGTAAAAAATGTTGCCAAGATCCAAATTCATCTCTCAGCCTTATATCCCCAAATTTCTAAAATCTTTAATTGAGGTAAAAGTAATTTCTTGATAAGTTGTACAATTTCTTTTTTATTTGTTTATAGATTTTCTTCTGATTAAGTTCATCTCAATGTACATTTTTCTCAGATAATTATTTATTTCACCAAAGTTTTCAGTTCAGTCACTCAAAATAATTTATTTAACTCTGTTGTTATAAGCCTTAATCTTTTAACTTTAATAAATATATTAATACATTTATTAATAAATTTTATAACTGATTTGTTTGTTTTCTTTCTATTTTTTCTTTGATTAAATTTGCCAGATTTGTGAAAGGTTTGTCTGTTTTATTTGAAGAACATTTTCTTGCTTTCTGCTATCAATTCTACAAAAGATAGATTTCTTGTTTTTTAAATTTCTAACTTTATTTTCTTTCTCTCCAGCTTTCCTTAATTTCTTCTGTCTTTTTTTTTCTGAATTTTCATGTATAATATTTTGTTGTCATCTTGTAATTCTTTTCTTTAAAAAGCATTTAGGGCTGTGAGTCTGCTACCTAAAACAGCATTGGCTCTATCTCATAGGTTTCTGTTCAATAACATTCTCACATTTTTTATTTTCTAGTTTTCTTATCTCAGTTATTATTTATGTGAATATTTCTAAGTATCCAAGTAATTTGGGATGTTTCTTTTCTTTAAAGTTTCGATGGTCATTTCTAGTAATATTTTACTATTGAGAAAATGAAATTATTAAATTTCTACTTTAGATATGCATTGAAATATTTATGGTCCAAATCACGATCAGTATTTGTAAATGGAACATGATGCTTGAGAAGATGCATGTCCTATTCTTAAGTGCAAAGTTATATCAGTGCATAGATATTTGTTCAGCCATCAAATCACTCATGTGCTTTATGTCACTGTTTATTTTTGCCTCCTTTTGACTACCAGGGAGTTATAGTAATGCATGAAATTTTAATACTACTCATGATCCTTTGAATTTCTAACAACCTTTGCTTTTCATAGGCTGATGCTATTATTCTGTGCTTAGTATTTCATGACTCTCTTGTCTTTGTTATGGTTCTATCTTGTATCATTATGCAATTAATCTTCTGTCCAATTTATTCTCTCATGTAAGTGTACCAATCCTGTTTTTCCTCTTCATGCTCCCCAAATATATTTTTATCATCTTTATTTTCAACTTTATAATAATTTTTTATCTCATGTCAGCATCATTTCTTTGAATTTGATTTTTAATTTGAATTAATTTTAAAATCTTATGTGTCTTTTATATAAAAAGAGTCTATGTAACTATTTAATAGACGCTTTCATCCTTATTTTAGAACTTTTATCAGAGGCCTACAGTACCCTCACTATAGACTTCACACCAAAAGGGAGAAAATTTATTGACTTCTGGTGTTCAAGATGGGATAGTAACACAGGAAATAATAGACCTACTGGTTATATTTATAAAGATCAGATTTGATAGAAGAGGAGAGATCAAGCATCCACCAAGACTTCTGTTATTTACACCTGGTAGCAGGCCACAAACACAATGCAAAGGAAACTTCTTTCAAAAGAAAAAGACTTCTTCTATTCCCCTAATCTTAAACTTTTTCAGCTAGACTCCTGTATCTGTCTCCTTTTTGGCTCTAACTTTTCATCCAAAACCCCTCACCAGTCATTTAATGACTTTTCAATATTGTGCCATATTCCTTGGGAGAGACATGGAAATGTAAGGCTCAGTTCTTACTCTGTAGGGTTTTATAAAATAACTGAGAAAACAAAAAACTATGCAAAAATTAATGATTAAATACTAAACCTCTCAATATTAATTATTAGTGAAAGAGACTGTTTTTAAAAAAGAGAATTATTGGCTGCAATAGGTAGCCAAAACATGTTACAAAAGGTCGCTTTATAGGCTATGTAGAATTCAGCTTAGAGGAATGACTGACTCATCTTCATGTTGTGTGCTCTATCTCTGTGGCTCCCAAATGCTTTTCCTTCGGGGACTTCTGGAGACATTTGTTCAGTATATCTGGGTATGGATCCCAGGAACCTGTATTTTTAGAAGCTCTCCAGTGGTTCATAGGCATGGTCAAATTTAGAAAATAAAACTTTAAATAATCTCTCGTCTCACACTCTGAAACTGTTTGTTCTTATGCTTATAAATCTATTTAGCAACCCTGAAGGTCTTACTTTAAAGTTTCCATTTGTATTCCAAGGTTTCAATAAGGCACAGAAACTATGGTATCTCACAGGATAAAAAAAGGCACCTGTCCCATACCTTTGATTTCTTATTCCTGTGACGAATTGTAGTGTCCAACAATACAACAGCCTGTAAGTCATTAGCCATCACTGTAAACTATAAACCAACAGCAACCAATCTCAGTTGTTACAGCTTAAAATATTATGGTGCCATTGCAGGGAACAGGGACAGAGCAACCAGGAAATGAAATAATGAGAATGAATAAATAAATGAATGAGCTGGATATGTTTACCCTGGAGAAAGAAAGATTCAAAAAGACATGATAGCCCTCCTCAAATATTCAGAATTGGCATATTGAAGAGGAAGTAAACTTGCTCTACATAAAGAATGGAGCCAGTGCATAAGGTCTTTGGCAGATATTTGTTCAATATGAGGAAAAAAATATGCAAACACCTGGAGGGATAAAGAGTTCTCATCTCAGGAACCACTCAAATAATGCAAGTCTGGGATTTGTATTGTGTCCTTTAAAAAATCCTTTCTATGCCAGAGATACTAAGAGACAGTCGCATGCAGAACTACTAAAATGGCCAATCTTATCTCAGCAAAAGAAATTTTTCCTAGAGTCAGTGTTGGAATATTTGGTTGCCTAGTAACCAGTAAACATCTATGATGCAATGGAAAATTATTAGTTTGTTGTCTGAGTTGATTGAATAATTCCTAACACCATATTTGATTCATTTCATTGATGATAAGTATTCCCATGATAGTTTGTTACAAATCAAGATGGTGTTGAGCTGTAGCTTGCACAGTTCTAATCTTTATCAAATGCTAGCCAGCTGCATAACTTAGCCATAATGCACACAATAGAAATATATGTTTAGTCCATGCAGGAGGTGACAGGATAAGATAATAAGAACAAAATAATTGGGGGGAGGGCAGTCTATAAAACTGTTAAATAAAGTTAAATTTTATGGAGTTCTTAGAGTGAGGCACAAGTTTAGTCTTGAACTATTCAACTTTGAAATTCTGTGGATTTTTAATAAGTGACTAATACCAGCGATTAAGGTATAGAACAAAGTTTAAATATATAACACATTTTAATCATAACTTTCCATTCACAGTCTCCTAGGAAACTGACAAAATATATCTGGGTAGTTTAAAAGTTTTTCTCTCATTTATAAAGGGCTGCTTTACATTATAAAAACCAAAGAACTGTTATTTGTCAAATTTTTACATTAAACATCTGCCAAGATATCTTATTAGGTTTTGTTAAGAATGATGACTTGGTACATAAAGTAAACCATGGAACCCTGTCAGATTCTGTCCACATTAAATAGCTGAGATACTCTTTTCTCCTCCTTTGTTTGATCTTTCAAACCCAAATCATAATTTTAAAAAGTGATTGATTTTGATTAATTTATCTTTCTCCCTGAAAGATTTAGAATTGCTTTAGGTAACTTTTTATTAGCCAGTCCAGGACATTTGTACAACAATATAATTAATAGCATTTTAATGAAAATGATGGCATATTAATTGGTAATTTTTGGATGAGTGTTCTTCCTAATTACTTATTAACCTTTAAATCAGATGTGCACAAGGGAATGGAGAAAGATTCATGTCTTTGAGTATCTGAAAGCTTTTTCAAGGTGCTTTATATAAAAAGAATCCAGAGGAACTGTTTTTTCACCCCCAGAGGAAACTCAAAATTATATCAGGAGCTAAGTGTGGTTGATGCTTAACACATTAATATACTATAGAAGTTTTCAGTGCATCTATTCTTGGCACTTCAGTGAATCATCATTAATAGAAGTATGGTTTAATAAGATAGTAAAGATGATACCATCAATTTTTCTTTAACATTTAAATTTGTAGCTAGTTGCACAAGATGCTGAAAAGGGAAAAAAGACTTATTAGTTGAGATGGTTTACTTGAACACACACATATGTATACACACACACACACATATGTACACACACACACATACATACACTAGAAAATAAGGAAGGTTAGACCCACAGAAAATTCCTGGATATTTGGCCTAAAACATCAAGTCTGACTTCATGGAGCTGAAAAAGCTTTATAGATTAGGCATGGTGAACCCGTCTCATTGCTATTTAAACAGTAGGTTCATTCTAATGTTTGAACATAAACTAGATGAAAAGACAAATAAGTGATTTTCGGAGAGCAAGAATCCAATTTAATTTTCTCTGATGGGAAAAGACATCTACTCCAGGGTCTTCTCTGTGACCCTGCCTTTCTCTGAGTTCCTGTTGGCCTTTTATCTAACACTGTTGAATGAGAGTTACTATTTGAAGGTGAAAGTTGCTTTACACTCTTTCCAGAGATTCATTTTGTAACTGCCCCTTACCTCTAGGCCTTTCCTCCTTTACTTTTTTACTCTCTTTCTGTCTCTGCCTTAATTTGTCCATCAAGTGTATCTGCAGAGACCCAACATTGTCCAGGTTCTATCTTTGGCATAGACAATACAGTAGTGAAGACATCATACCTGCCTTCAAATTGCTGATAGGCTGGGTGGAGAAGGGAGTCAGAGATGAGTATCAGGCCACCGCCAAACAGTGTGATAAGCACCAGGGAGTGTGTCTGTAGGCCCTAGAGCATGGCAGGTTCTGGGGCATGTGCTCTGGAAGCACACTGAGGGTTAGCAAACCCAGACTGACAGTTGGAGGAGGTCAGGGAAACTTCTCATCAGACTTAACTGGGAGAATGGAGGCAGTGGTGGTAGGTAAGAGGTTGAAACATGTCATCTCTGAATCTTACTTCTTTAATTCCACGAGACCACCCATTTTCTCAGTTACCCCATCTTTGTCCTTTTGCCCGGTTTCCTATGCCTGTCTTCCATGTCTCCCTATTGGATTATTATCTGCTTAAAGAATATACCCTGTGAGGACCATTCATTAAATCATTATACAACAATAAAAACATAAGACACTGCTTAAAGGTCCTCTGCAGACTGGAGAAAGCTGCAGGTTGAGAAAGTGTGAATATTCATTCTCCTACTGTGCTTTGCCTTCCAGTTTCAAGAGGTCTGTACGCAGTTGCAGATGAAGTTATAACCGTGGCTCTGCTCACCATTCCAAAGGAAAGATAACTGCCAAAAAGCAAGATGAAAAGGCAAAATACTAAAATGTAGAAAGAAGAGCAATAAGTATAGACATTCAGAAATAAATGTAAAAATGGATAAACAAAATACTCTTGAAAGGAGAACAGACAAATGAAGGAAAATAACAATAACAGCTGCCAGTTACTGAGCACATATTATACAACAATAAAAAAATAAGACACTGCTTAAAAACTGTGCCAGCCATTTTTAGTATATAACATGTAATTCATAAAACAGTTCTGGAAGGCAGATTCTAGAACAAGTCCTGGAATAGACTTTGTTACCAAGTATAAACTTAGTAACTATTTCTTGAATAAATGAACAAACCGATATTTCTGTTTGCTCTTTCCCATTTCTGGAGTCTAAGTTTCTTGAAGGCAGGAATGTTACTTTGCCTCTTTCTGTATCCCAAGCACCTAAAATGGAGTCTGACACATGCTAGGTGCTTAGTAAATATGCCTTTTATAAAAGACGTAGCCATGGAAACTTAGCATAATTTAGTATTCTGTGCAAAATCACACTTAAACTGGGACAATTTGGGACTTGACCCAAGTCAACCCTGTTCTTCATCCCTCCACATCACACCAATCTGCCTTTTCTTTCTGCACAATCATTCTCCAATTATCTTTGGCCTGCTCGTATTCCAGAGCAGATACTTTTCTGTCCATAATTCACCAGTACAGACTTAGCACATAGCATGTATTGGTGAACATAGTTGATCTTTGAACAACACTGGAGTTACGGGTGTCAACCCCCAACACAGTCAGAAATCCCTATTTAACTTTGATTCTCCAAGAACTTAACTATTAATAGCTTACTATTGGCTGGAAGCCTTACTGATAAACAGTCAACTAACACATACTGTGTATGTTGTATTACATACTATATTCTTACAATAATGTAAGCTAGAGAAAAGAAAATGTTATTAAGGGAATCATAAAGAAGAGGAAATACATTTACAGTATTTATTGAAAAAAAAAATCCACATGTAAGTGGACCTGCTCAGTTCAAACCATGTTGTTCAAGGGCCAACGCTAGGTAACACATACACATTTATAGCAGCAATCATCGGATTTCCTAAAAAATCATTTAGGAAGGAAAAGGGATGGAAAGTTTTATTCTTCCAGCTTGTGCTGAAAAATCACTAGAGGAACGCAGAGGTAGAATGTGTTGCTTGTCCCCTGCAATGACAGTGGGGCTTCTGCTATTGAGACTATGTACTTGAGTCACCTCATTGGAATTCATTTACATTGTTAAAAGTTAAGGACAAACTCACTGATGCATTACTGCTCATCCTCATAATTACCTATGGTCATTGTGGTAACCTAGCTTGTGGGGCAGGCTGTAATCTCATAATACAAGAGCATAGTGAGATGTGTAACTTGTAGTGAACCTGGCTCATTTAGGAGAAAGGCAGAAGGAAAGCAATGGGGTGTTAGGAATTATAGGATTAGGATTGACAATTTTTATGATCAGCAGAATCGTCCAAGTGACTCAGTTTCACAAAGTGTGATCATTGATTGTTTATCATACCAGCTTATCATACTAGATTCCAGATACTTTCATTCTTCTAGTTCTAGATTTTTCTGATTCTTTCTGTGATAATCTTTCACATTAGCTGGACAAACTAAACGTTGCTAATATTGACAGTGTTGTAGGGATTTATGCATTCTCGTATACTATGGAAGTATAAATTGGCTTGGACTTTTTAGAAGACAATTTGGAAATGTAAATTATATCCTTAAATGTTCATACTATTTAACTTGGTAACTCCATTTCTAGGCATGTATACTAAAGAAATTCTTATGTGAACAAAGGCATGTGCAAGGGTGTTCATGTTAATAGTATTACTAATAGTTAAAAGTAAAAACAATCACAAAACTAATCAATAAGGTAATCCAGAGAGGGAACTAGTTAAATAAACTACGGACTATGCATACTATAAAATACATGTGACATTTAAAAAATAAGATAGAATTAATCTATCTTCTATCTGTCTATCATCTATATTAAACACATACACATCTGACTTGGAAAAATCTCTAAAATATACTAGTTAGTAGGAAAAAAGTTAGTTGCAATATTGTTTATTGTTTATTAATATCTGTATTTAAAGATAATATCTGTATTGTTTATTAATATCTGTATTTAAAGTACATTCCAAGAGATAGATTTCTATTAAATATATAAAGAACCTATTATGTATGTATTATTTATTGTATTATAACATCACATATTATGATGTATGTTACAATATACATATGATATATATGTATATAATATAATGTATAATATATATATACATGTATGTATATGCATGTGTATATGTGTGTGTGTGTGTGTGTGTGTGTATAAAATGCTACAAATAGATTGCAGCAGCTAAACTGTAACAAGTGACCCAACAATCATGGCTTTTAACCACATGGTATAGACCAATGAAAATGAAGCTATTTCTCTCTCATAAAGGTTGTGGTGGGTGTTTCACAGTCATTCAAAACTGGCGTTGCTTCTTTATCATGCTTCTGCAATTCTTTAAGCCTTACAGTCTTAGAATCTGTATGGTTAAGGCTGGGTCAAGTTCCAACCAGCCTTAAGGGAAAGAAAAAAACATGGAAGATGATCACTCATTAATCTCAAGGGGGTCCCCATTTGGAGATAGTGCACATCACTTCCAACCACCATCTATTAGTGAAAACTTGGCCAAACATCTCTCAAGGAGGGTTGGAAATGCAGCCCTTGGCTAAATGATCACATACCCTACCATGTATTATTATGGTGGAAATAAAAGGAAATAAATTTTGGTGGACAGCTAGAGGTCTCCTCCACCATATAGAGAGCACAAACCTAAATAGAAAACAGAAGGGAACATGAAGTTTTACTCCAAAGTGAGGATGGAGCAGCATATTAAGGAAGACTTTGCTTTATCAGTGTCCTTCGAGTTATTGACTATGAGTGGGAGAGATTATGACTGCCTCGGATCTGGTAATGAGGTCAGTTGCTTAATCTCCTGTCTAATTCTGAGTGCAGCCCCTTTGACTTTCCAACTGACCTCTCATAACTTTTGCAATACTTCCTTTCTCTTCTTCTTACTCTTCACCTTCGATATCTTTACTCCACTATCCCTCCATACTAACCACCATTTAAACACTTCAAAAATTTGGACACTCAACACCTACTGGATTGTAGTTTTATTAAAAAGGTGTGTTGCCACTGGCCTTTTCTCTTGCTCTGGAATTTTCTCATTCACTCTATAACTCACACAAATATATGAAGCATTTATAACAGTATTAGATACCAAGAAGTTAGAGTGATAAGACAGATTTTTCATTGACACTACCATTCCGCTTCAGACAGGCCAATCTAACTGACCAAACAAGACATCAGTGTTTGAATAAATGAGTAACCGTGGCAGCTGATGTACCCAAGTTGGTGGCAAAGCCATTAAAATAAAAACTTCAGAATGGTAAATGATCACTGGGAAAGGAGGTTTAAGTGAAGATTCTTCAAGGAGATAAGGATCCCCGGGCATATGTGATATTTGTCTAAACATAAAAGCATTAAATGTGTATTGAAAGGATGGAGTGAACACTTATTTATCGCCTGCTATATATACTGTGTACTTTGCCAGGCATTTTGTATTCTTTATTTGAATTATCTTTATAACATACCATTAAGGTAGATACCCTAATATGACAGATAAAGAGACTGAGGCAAAGAGAGCTTACATTAGCGATTCAGGATCCCAGAGCTAGTAAGTGGAAAAGGTGGGATTTGTGTCTAGATCTATTTATTTTCTGGATAAATCGAGATTGATCTGATTTCTTATTACGTCACAGTGTCTCGAGGTATTTCAGGCAGGAGGAAAAGCAGGAGCAATGGATTGGAATGGAGATGAGTTTGGTCTGTTCAGGTGCAGGGAAGAGAGCAGTTTGGGTGGCAAGATGTCATTAAATATGCTTTGGGGTTGAGGTCACCCTGGTGTCTGAGTGCTTTGGTACAATAGGATTGAGTTACTTGTAGGAAGTGCTGTATCATGCTTCAATTGGCACTGAGTTCTCCCCTAGCCCTCGGGGAAAGAAGTTCTACGAGTCAGGCCTGCTCCACTGGCCCAATTTAACAATTTAACCAATTAAGGAAAGGGTTTTATTAGCAGAAGATACCCCCAGACTGTATTAGTTTATCAGTAGCAAATGGTGATGAATCCTGCATGGCTCCAGGTTATTTGTGGTCCACTAGGAGAGAGCAGGAGGGCTCTTCCTGTCCCAAACCTACTTGGGCTTGAAAACAGTAAGCTCTACCTGTTCCCTTAAGATTTCTTTAGGTTAGACTTTTTGTCAGTTCTTTATGAGGTATTGCAGTGTTTTCTTAAAGATTGTGCCCTTTAAAGCCCCTCTAGATTTCTGCAGCAATTCTTTAGCACATCTTTGGCCTTGGAGATTGCTCAGCTGTTTCTCCCTGGTACCAGAGCCATCTGCATTTGCTTCCTCCTCTTGAAGCCCCTCTCAATTGGAAAGCCTAAGCAAACATTCTCTTTCTAGGCTATTTCCTCTTTGATTCTCTGATCGAAGCCATAGACTGTTCCCAAATGCTGCTTAAAGAGCTTTCCTCTAGAAATGCCTCTTTCTGACCCAAATGGGAGGAGAAAAGAATCTCAATCAATTAAAAATATATGGTAGGAGTTTCTTGTATTCTGGAGGACCTGAATGCCAAGTAGAGTAATTTGTACTTTTTCTTGAAGCTAATTTGGAGTTCCTTGAGCTAGAAAATGATTGGATAGGATAAAATTGAAGTTTACAGTGTGTAATCTGGTAATAGCACATAGGCTAATTTCAAATTGAAAAAGAGATTGTCTCACTACTAATATAGAATGTTAATATATGCCCAGCCCTATGGCAAGCTCTTTAAAAGCATCATTTCACTTACTCCTCACAACCAACTTTATGAGGTTGAGCCCATTTTGTGGATGTGGCAACTGAAGCTTAGGGTGTTATTTTCCCTCAGTCTGATACCGATGATTTCAGTTCAAATGCAACAGGCGCAAATGTGTCACTAGAGTGAAGACAGAGTTGCTCCCAGAGGCTAGCATGCTGTGTGTACTTTTTAAGGGTCTGGACTCTGTTGGCTACAGGAATAGAATAGGAAGGAAGGGAGAGAGAGTTCACGGGAAAAGCTGGCAGATCGAGAGCAAAAAGGAAAATGAAGAAGTGAGGATAAAGGACACATAGCAAGCACCTGAGGCATTGTCATCAGTGGTTATGTCATCAATCCCCACGATAACTTTGTAAAAAGATCTTATTTTGCCCTTTTCGTGGTTGTGAAGACATGTTCAGAGACATGTTCAGAGAGAAATGACTCCATAGCTCTTGAGTCAGAACAGGGGTTCAGACCAGGCCCTGCATGACTCCCGACCTGGTGTCTTTTGCACCTCACTGCAGTGCTTCAAACATGGCTTCAGGCTATAGGGGATTCCTCCCTATACCATTCCAAAAAATGGAAAAATTGTTGGGGATAAAAACGTGTGAGCATGTGTGGGGATGATAAGTTTGTTAGGGGTGAGGTGGCAGGAGTGCATTCTGATACAAATTTCCTGATAGCTGGTGACTGAGTTGGAGATGCCAATTTGGGTGGCAGAAGTTATGAGGCCGATGTTGGCCCCTCAAGGAAAAACAGGGAGAGTCGAAAGAAGGTGGGGGGTGCCCACACATAGGGGCCAGGAGAAACCACAGCCTAGGCACCAGCAAAAGAGATGTAAGAAGGACAGTTAGCACCAGAGAGGAAACTAAGAGGGAGCCATGATCAGACATTCAGCATGGACAAGGAGAAGTCCAGAACCCAAGCGTGTCTCAGCCGATTGGATGTCAGTTTGCTCTGACCTGCTCAGGTTGCTCCATGATATTGTGAATCATGTCAAATTTATTAAGAATATATTATATTCCATTAAATTCTGTTACTACGAAGGACAATGAAGTAATTACTCTCTCAGGCACCACTGCTTTGGGTGGCAAAATGCCCTGTTTTCACAGCAGTTCCCTCTAACTGGTTATTGTTTTCCAATAAAGGATTTACTGAACATTTGCTTTACATAAACAAACAGAAAAAAAATAACAACATATACTACCTCTGAACATTACAGGAAAGTGTAGGCTTTCATTTAATGAGATTTGGAAACAGCATAGTAATTCTGATGTCTTGTCAAGCTCGTTAAATTGTGATTCTGGAATCTTACACTGAGTCCGAACCAGCACATCCCAGGACGTAAATTAGGAATAATTGAATGTGCACCAATTCTTCCAGGTCACTGGGATATAATTTAATACTATAATTAAATAAATGATACTGTCATGGCCTGAAAAATTCTCTCCCAAAAGTTCTAGCCCCCTCTTTGGAAGTAAGTAGGAAGATTGATTTATATGTATTTTATGAACCTAACCTCACATGTAAAGTATAGCCCCAATCCTAATTTAATGGTTTATATTTTCAATTGAGGGCATAGGAATTTGTATTTTTAAAAAGCCCTCTAATTAATTCTGTTAGAAAGTCATGTTAAGAAAATACTGTTCATATTATTCAGGGAGGAGAGCTTTGTCACATATTTTATACACTTAAACTTTGTCGCGATTGACCTAGTTGGGAAATCATAGCCTATACCAACTATGAGTTAAAAATTAATGTTGAAATGTATGTACTTTTCTATATAGGTCAAAGTGTGTGTGTGTGTGTGTGTGTGTGTGTGTGTATACACACACACACTCACAGATTTCTTTTTACTTTTTAATTTAATGATATTTACTACTGTCCTTTGGTGTGTTATCCAAATTGTCTAATATACACTGACCTGGCCAGGAGTGTAATGATCTGGAAAGTGAAGGAATTTATAGTGTATCAAAATATAAAATATCTGAAGACCTGGTTTTGCATCTCAGATTTATCATCAATAAGCTAGCTGAACTTAAGCAAGTTATTTGCAAAGTAGCAATAATAATGCCAATATCTAGTCTGCTTAGCTCATAGAATTTTCATAAACATCAAATGATGTGACAAAAGTGATAGTGCTTTGCAAACTATTAAATGTTTTAAAATAAATGTATTACTATATAGAATTAAAACACTAAACTCTATGTTGTTACTTCCAGGACATTCCCTGTGGGGAGGGATTCTAGCTTTGCTTAGAGCTCTATTTGATTTTCCTGCCTTATATTTTATGTATGTTTTCTACATCAACATCATTGGAAATCTGCTGCTTTAAAAAAGAAAAAGTTGCAAGTCACTCTCTGTGCTCTCTTGGGCTTTGTGCCCAAATTCTTTCTCCTTTAATTGCCAGCCACCCTTTAGCAAGTAACTGCTCATTATCACCTGCATAGAAATTTTTAAAAGGTAAAATTTCAATTCGCTTCCTTCTTTGACTTATCAGAAGTTCTGGTTAAAGTCATCAGTTGAGTTTAAAACTAATGGTTAAAGTGTGTTTTTATATGAATTCTATTCTCAAATTTTATTTCTACTATACTTATGCATAATTAAGAACTTACTATAAAAGAAGAATTTTTTTTTACTAATTACAATCTACTACTTGGAAATAAGAGTGAAATCGTAGCCTTATACATCTATCAGGCAAAATAAGCAAATCAGGAAACTGATCAGTCTCTAATGCTCAACTAATACTAGGTTAATATAATTTTCAGTTAATGGTTTAAAGGCCTAAATTACTTCAAAATCTCAAATCATGTATTTTCAGGCTTTTTATATTTTTTGTCAGAGTTATATGGTAGATTTCTCCTGAAGAATTCAAGACAGAAAGTTACCCAAGCAATCATTAACATTTTTAAGAGGAACTGAGCTGGAGAAGAACTCGAAGAAGTGATAGGAAATGGGAGGGAATAGAACAAATGCGTGCGTGCGCGCTCTCTCTCTCTCTCTCTCTCTCTCTCTCTCTCTCTCTCACACACACACACACACACACACACACACACACACACACACACACACACACACACACACACACTGGTTAAGAGAAAACTAAACAAAACAACTTCAGCGAGGCTTTCTCTGCCCCATGCTTGGAGACATGCTGACACTGCTAGTGCCCTGGCTGAGCAGCTTCTCTCTCTTGACTGCACATATTCCCTTTGTCTACAACACAGAGGAAGGTGGAGAAATAGAGAAATTTTTTACAACCACTTTCCAGCCCTTGTTCACAGCATTGCAATCTGATTTTTCCTCCCCCAAATCTACCAAAACTGCCCTTGATGAGATCGCCAATAACTACTTAAGTGCCATATGAAATGATCATTTTTGCAATTCTTAATTTTACTTGACCCCTCAACAGTATTTGACAATATTGGGCACTCTCACTTTTTCACCAGGTAATAGTACCACTTTCTCCAAGCCTTACCTTCTCTTTTCTTTCCTTTCCTTCAAGACCCACATTGGAGCTTTTAATTACCTTCTGAGACCAAACTAATGATGATCTCTCCTTGCCGACACTGCAATTTAAATGATACATATTATATTACATTGCAATAATTTGTTGACACTATTAGGGGGCTAGCCTTCGGCCATGAGTGTGAACGCCTGGGACACAAAACAGTAATCTTACCCCTTGGTGATCTTCATTTAACTTGTTCCCTCTGAGCAAGGAACAAAGCAGCAACTGCTTCTGGAAAAACCTGAAGGGATTCTCAACCCCAGAAAGAAGGGAAAAAAAAATAGGTGTCTTAGTTATTGACTCATTTTCCACGTGGAAAAAAAAAAAAAAAGACATGCCTAGATTGTAGAGAGCCTTTGGACATTAGTCTCCTGGGCCCAATAGAGCTTGATGTTGGTTGCCAGGCAACAAGAACAGGGTCAAGGACTAAAAGTTTTTGTCTAGTTGGAAGCAAATTTGGATGGGTTCTCAACAAGATTTCTGGACTTTTCAGAAGGCTCAGTCTTAGTTAGATCACTCAGTGTTCATGAGATCCTTCGGCATGCCTAGCCCTGTAGACTCTTGATTATTGTTGTCAACAGGGCATGTTATTCATTATTCCATGCAGATTTCTCTTATCTCCCTAGATAAACTGAAAGTGCTTTTAAAGGGTAGAAAGAATGACTAAATCTTACGGGTCTTACCTCTACAATATCTACAATATTGTCTGTCTTCAGTAAAACCTTATTGATTGATTGATTATTTGACCTGCCATCCTAGTTGGTTGTCAGAGATCCTCCTTTTATTTTTTTTCGTGGACACAAGTTTAGTGACACTCGAAACGGGAAATTTTGACTTTCAACTTTTAACTCCCATTGATTTTTCCATTGTGTGTGCCAAAGCTTTAAATTGATTCCAGTTGCTTAAAAGAGATGTATATTTTTCTTCTACACATTTTAAGGAAAAAAGACTTGAACATATTTTTCCCTAGACTAAACCAAAACCAGATAGTTTTTCCAGAACTGTATGAATGAACAACAAAGTGGTTACTTTGGAAGCTGTCATGGCTTTATATTGGATTTCAGAGAAACAAGTAATCCCATATTTCACATAACTCCAGGTGAAAGAAAAAATATTTAGTCAGAAACAGGAAAGGGAAAAATAAATCCAAAAGCCCTCCTATGCAGATTTGTAATACAAAAGCTGAACAATTTAATGTAGAAGCAATATGGCAAATTATATTACTCAGAGAATCAAATTGCTTTTTAGACAAAAGAATATTCATGACATTTCTGCTATTTAAAGATAAAATAGTTCTCTTTCTTGATCATTGAATAATAAAATCTTGGATCTGGAAAGACTTTAGAGGATTAAATTAAATTTTCCACCCAATGCCAAGACAGTGACTCCTTTAGGGCAAGGATCATATCTTCTGCTCCCTCTTGAAAATGTCCACAGTGCCGTCGAGAGCTGTGCACTCAGTTCCCTTAAATAACAGTCAGTGATGTGGATACTGCTCATTTGTAGATGTTGGGGAAAAAGAAAATCTCATCTTCACTTTCTAGAATTGTCTTTCTCTTTGATGACGACACATGTTGAGTCATAGAGCTATTATTATAGTAGGGATTACATCTTTGGGATTTTCCCGGTGTCCATCATTAAAATGTCATGCAAAAAGCTACACTGGTGCTTTTGTTGCCTGACAAGCATTGGCCAACTGCCATAATGCCTGAAGGCCCCAGCTTATGGAGAACCTGCACATGACCTACACATTCAAATGTTGTTTTGTGAAGGCCTTACCTTTATATCACCACAGTACAGTCACTGACAATGATTCCAGATCAATACACCTCTCAGAGTTGTCTAAGAGGTCCTACCAGCTGTCACTTAAGGATAATTAACACATCTCTCTCAATTATGCATGCTGGTGGAAGAATTTCAAACATTTGGCTGGATAACAAATTCATCCCCTCCATTAGAGAAAGGTCATTCTTCTGACCATCTGGATATTTACTTTTCTTTAGAAGTGAACTTCATGGAATTTTCTGTTGGGAGGAGAAAATGATGAGGACAAAGGGAATATCCTAGTAAAAATAATTTTCTGCCATTCAACACTGGCCATGCCCACACATCAACAATCTTAAAAACATTACATTCAACCCTTATTTTATTTATTCCACTATCAAATACATCATGCTTAGTCTGCATGATGTTATAACAAGAGCTCTCTTAGATGACCCTGACATGTTATTATTGATCCCTACAGCAGAATATCTCTTTCAACTCCTATGTGTTTATAAAAGGTACCAGCAACCACTTTGAGTGAAGTTGGAAAAGAAAAGACACTGGGAAATGTGCAGATGAGTGAGTCCTGACTCTCAAAGAGGACAGGCTAGCAGGAGGGAACACAAAATGATTGTAATACAGTGATCATGATCTTTAACTGCCAACAAGTTACCAGAAGAAAGCCCTGTGAGAGAGACATGTCTGAGTGCCACTACAAAGGCATAGTGGAAGAAAGGGCATCTGAGATGGGTTGTCAAGGTGGAGGAAGAGGATATTCTAGGCAGAAAGACCTGCATGAGCATGGGTGCAGAGACAGGAAACTGCAGGATGTTTGGAATCCAAGAGTAATGCGGTTGGATTGCAGTGTAGAGGATTATGGGGCCTGCAGGGAGATGCAATAACAATGATATAGTAATACAGCATTGCGGGAGAGCTTGGATACCAAAGTGAGGAATTGGGATTTAATTCGGTAACTCAAGACAATGAAAGATTTTGAGCAGGTTGATGAAAACTTCGGAAAATGACCTTGTGATTGTTAGAAGTTGAATTGCATCCCCCAAAATTCATGTGTTGAATTTCAAACCCTCAGTATCTCAGAATGTGGCCTTATTTTGAGATAAGGGCCTCACAGAGACGACCAAGTTAAAGCAAGTTTATTCAGGTGGGTCCTAATCCACATGACTGATGTTTTTATTAAAAGGGTTAATTTGGACACAAAATATACATAGAGAGAAGACAATGCAAAGAGACACGGGAGAGAACATGGCCTTCTCCAGACCAAGGAGAGAAGCTTGGAATAGATTCTCCCCTGGAGCCTTCAGAGGGAGTGTGACCTTGGCAATCCCTTGATTTTGGACTTCTAGCTTCCAGAACTGTGAGACAACAAATTTCTGTTGTTCAAACTTCCTCCTCTGTGGTGCGTTGTTAAGGCAGCCATAGCAAACTAATACAGCAACAGTGTGTGAGATGGAAAGAGCGGACAAAATCTGTGTTCTAAGAGGGAAATAATGCATGCGGCAGATGGTGGCAATGGGAAATCAAAGGGAGAGAGGGAAGAAAAATGTCATGGAGAAAGACGCTTCATGATTGAGCCCCTGGCTGAAATGTCAAGGTATAATAAGGTACAGCAAACAATCGGTTCCTTATGCTTTGTTCAGGGTTCAGATTGGGCATAAAAAGGACTGAGTTCTCGTTAGTTTGGGCTCTAATTCCAAATAGTTCTGTGATATCACACAAGTGCCATTTCTCTCTCTGGCCCAGTGTCTTTATCTTAAAGGAGGGGATTTCACAAGGTCATCTTATAGAGTCCATAACCAAGAATTTTGATTTTACAGTGCTAGTTCCTTGAAGTTTTATGTCTACAGATATAATGAATACACGTTTGTATGTATGTTTGTGCATATGTGAGTGAGCTTTATTTTATAATCCACTTGTTTCTAAAAGGAATTTGAGAGAACTTTCAAAATTTAGCATCACGGTTTTTAAAAGGGACAATAAAGTGGAAAATTGATCCAAAGGAAACGAGAAACATATTTACGGGTCACCTGAGATGAACTCATTATTAGATTTGAACTTTAGCTCTGAGTTTCCTGGCAGTTAAGGTAAAAAGAAAAACATGTGCTCATTGTCTGATACAAGTCAGTGTAATATGATTAGTTCTTGAGAAAAACATCTAGATATGCTGAGTGTTCAGATAAGATTACACTTAAGAATGTGCTGATTCAAGATACCTCAAGAGCCATGTAAAAAATCCATACTTTTTAATCCAATAATTCCACTTAAACTGAGGAAATAAAAATGGGAGGGCAGTTATGTGTATAAAAATGCTTGTCACAGAGTTGTTTGTGGAAGTGCAAAACCGTAAACAACCAAAATGGGAGAAATAGGTAACATAATTGTGATGCATCCATTCAGGGGAGTACAGTGCAGGCCTGGGGAACAGAACTCCCAGCCGCTGATGGGAATGAGCTGACGATAGGCTAGGTGAACATAATTAGGGGATAAAATTATTTGTTCGCCAAGATTATAACTGTATAAAAATGTGTAAAACGTCAAAAGGAGTCCTCAAACATAGTAATAATTATGGTAGGGTGGTGCTCTTAAGAGTGATCCCCCCACATTATTTCCCATTAACATTGTTTATTATTAAATTTAAAAGAACAAGCCAACTCACCTACTTAAGTTTTACTTTCTAGCTATGCTTTTTGAGATTACATTTTTTTAACTAAAAAAGAAAAACGATTTCAAAAATGCAAAAATAGCAAACCAAAATTGTAGTCCTTGGAAAAAAACTAGACTAGTGATGGGTTGGTTGGGTCTATCAGTCCCCTGCCCATAGCACCTTGTTTAAATCTCTTCTAGTGAACTTCCCAGCACCTATATTCCTCTTTTTGCATAACCTACCCCATTGTTCATGACAGATAATTCTTTGCTATGCCATTCTCAATCTTGTTATTTCTTTGAAGGAAAAAAGTTTTTAACCGGTATTAGAATGAAACTAATTATGACCAAGAACTAACTCCTAGTATGGAGTTGAAACACTGAAATATTTTTAATTTTAAATTCCCATGGCATGTGAGAGCAATCTAGAAATGAGCCAGACTAGGCAATAACTTGAAAAAATTGGTTCATAGAAGAAAAGAAAATAGCTGCATATGTCACAAGCTGGTCTAGCCTTTGGCAAAGTGCTTGCAAACGTGAAAATCAATCAATGTATTACACCACATTAATAGAAAGCAGGGGGAAAAACACATCATTTCGAGTGATGCAGGAGAAGCGTTTGATAAAATACAACTGTCTCTCATAATAAAAAGAAGTTTCTCTTCTATTTGCAGCACTTCTCCCACCACACCTCTCTTTCCTGGGTCTTTCCTCAATTTCACATTTTTTTTTTATGACATTGATCATTTCTTTCTTCTATTTTCTTTTGCCTGAGCAAAGTGATTAACAAATTACTCCACACAAAAGTTTTAATGATTTCAGGGTTGTTTTCATTGTAAGAGCCTGGACCAGAAAGAATAGGAAATATCTCCAAGAAATAACTCTATAATGACGTGGTTCAGAGACCAGGTGACCCTAGGAATGCTGCTGCTTCTCACTGGTCGCACTGACTCACAGACCGCCCTAACAGCAACCACTGAGTTTAGAACTGAAGTGTCAGTAGCCTACAACTTACATACACTTATTATCATTTACTCCTTATTGGTTTTTGAAAACTTAAAATTTCGTTTTTAACACTGAAAAATTTTCTCTGAGCCCCTATATCACTAATTATGTTTTTAATATCCATTGATTGAGAATAAACCTTACAAAAGTTACTGTGAATTCAATTAACTATTGCATGTTTGAATCTGCATTTTATTCCTGACAACAGCATTTTATAACTTTGGAAACTGGTACTACATATATTTGCAGGACACTATGTATTCAGTCTATAAGCAGTGTTCGGTGGTGCACACATCCATGTTTTCCTGGCAGTAACTCTCTTCCAGTGGAATAGCAATGCTCTACAGAGGGAAACACTGATAATTTCTGAGTACAATAAGTTCCAGAAAACCCTTAGAAGGAATTGCATGTATAAGTGCCCAAAGTAACTGAGTGTCCCAGTACCTCAGGGCCATGAGCTTAAAGCGAAGGATCCCAGTGGTACAGCCTAAGTTCTAATGGACCTCTGGCTCTTAGTATTCTAACATTTGCCAAGCTAAAGATTGGTCCAATGTATTCACTTTAAATCCTAAAAATAGAAACTGAGCTGCCAATTTGGTTATTCTGAGGCAAATTTTCAGTGGTCTTCTCTGCTTTCCTTCTTTTCCACTCATCTAGCTGCACCCAGCCCTCTCACTACTAGGCCCAGTCCCTTCACACAGGGTAGAGGAGTAGAAATTCATGTTCTAACTAGGCAATGTTCTCTTGGTGGAAGGCTCATCAAATTAAAAAAAAAAAAAAAAGGCATTGAACAGAGGGTGAAACTGGGGGAAATGAGATTTGAGTGCTTTATATCGTATGGTATAAATTGGGTTGGCAGGAGTTTGACCTGGACTCTTCTGTACACTATCATAAAGACCTTTTATTCTCTTCTTGCTGTTCTTTGAGGAGCATCTGCAGCCTGTTGCTTAAACAGCCTTTGATGGATGACTTTATCTCCAGGGTGCAGCTCTAAGAGATGATAGCAGAGACTGCCTGATCCATTTCAGCTGTTTGAATTTTAAGGCTGAGGTGGGGGCTGTGGGGATAGCCACCGATCTTCTTTCAAGGAGAGCAGGAAAGATCAGGGAGCTGGAGGGCTGGAGATACAGTAGCCCCCCACATCTGGGCCTCTTATATTTAAGCTCTACATGCAATCCTAGCCTCTGGCCTGCTCCCTTATCACAAGGGCAGTGCTAAATGGAGATCTGTATGAGATCAGCAATATTTAGTGATTGGGAGTCTGACATAATGCATTTTCTCATAATTTATTAAAGTTGCTAATACATTTTAAAAAATATGTGAAGAACATAGAAACCTCTGGGTAATATCGTCCAATGCATTAACCCTCCATTGATTTTGCATCTCAATCAGAGTAAAAGCCCAAGTCCTTCTGATGACCCGGAAGATTCTCCACACTTTGGTCACCTCACTCTCCTCACCTCGCCCATCGTAGTTACTCCTTTAACCCTTGCTCACTCTGCTCCAGCTACATTGTCCTGGTTGCTATTCTTGAATACTTTCAGCACACTCCTGCCTCAGGACCATTGCACTTCCCGAATTCTCTTACCAGGTTTACTCCCCTGCCTCTTTCAGGTTTCAACTTCCATCTTCTCATTGAGATCTTTTTTCGTCACCCTAACAAAAATTGCAACGTTGCCCACCCACACACTTCCTATACCCCTTAGATTTTTCTCCCTCGCACTTATCACCATCTTACTTACTATATATTTTATTTATTGATCTTGTTTAGTGTCTGTCTTCTCCCATTAAAATGTAAGCTCCCCGAAGGAAGGGATTTTTGCCTGTTTGCTTCATTATTCTATCTCCGCAGAGGAGGTGCTCATGAAATATGCATTGAGTGAATAAATTACTGAAAATGATAGTGAATTCTGTCCAAGGACGTGATTATTGGAAGCATCTTCTCATGATAGCTTTTCTCTACTGAGATAGTTAGCAGTTTGGACACTAAGACCAACCACTCTAGGTCTGAGGGCTTCCAAATAGAAAAAAAGAGGCCAGATGACAGGATGCAAGGAATTTTGCCCTTGGCTTTCAAGAGAGTTAAGTTAGAATCCAGACTTTACCACCTACTAACTCTGTGACCACTGACAGCTATTTAGCCTAGGCTAGTTACTTCTCTCAATTTGCTCAATAGGAAAGATGATAATACAAAATTCCAGGGTTGTTGTGAGAATCAGGGTCAATGTATGGAAAATGTCTGGCATATAGCAAGACTTCATAAAAATAAAAACTATTTTCATGTATAAATCATTTATATTAATTTGTAGTTGTTTGCATTATTGGCAACAGTAGGAATTCACATACTTGGCATTTTCATTTTAGGAAACATATTGAGACCATTTAGAAATTCTTTGCAATAGTATTTTTTGTCCTTATAGAAAAAAAAGAGCCTACTACATATACTTTTATTAGATTCCAGCAGTTATTTGTACTATTTAGGGATATTTAAATAGGAAGAAATAGCCTCCAAAGCAGTGAAAATCATCTTCAAGTTACATTTGTTCACCTCTTCTATCTCATCTCACAAGGTTTATAAGGGTCTTGCCTTGCAAAGCCCATGTCTTTCAAAGATTCATTTGTTAAGCAAACATTGATGATGTATATGTTCCCTACCAGGCACTGTGTTCTACATTATTGGCTATTTGGAGGTAAATGAGAGATCTGCTCAGGAGCAGCTCACAGTAAAGCCCTGACTGAGATCAAGTCCAGACAGCCCTAATGATAAGGAGCAGGCATTCGATGTTATGCATCACCCAGGAGGTGCAGAAATACAGGGAAGTAAAAATGCTTTCTCATTGGTGAGTGGGGAGAGGTTAGAGAACGCTTCATGTGGAGGAAAGTCTGTTAAACTGGACCTTGGAAGAGAATGGGAATTTGGACAGTTCAAATTGGGAAGAAGGCAGAGGAGTGGAAACAGTTTGAACAAAGTCATAGAGGAAGCAGGAAGGCATTGGGCCTTGGGTTTCGCAATGCCGACTGGACTTGCATCTAGGTTGCATGAGAACAGTGCTGAGACTAGAAAGGAAGGAAACTCACCATCTGACAACACCGGAGGCCTTGCTCACAGATAAGGACAACTGTAGGTGATTTGGGAAGGAATAACTGTGCTGTAAGGTTCTGAGAGGGAGAATGATATACCCAGGACCATAACTGAAGAGTTTTGCTCATAGCTGTCAATACCTTTCACATGCCCAGGCCCTTCCAACATTACATGTGATCTCCAGACCACACCTTTCTCTCCAGCTTGAGGTTCCTATATCCAATTGCCTACTTGACACCCCTACTTTGATATATTATAGGCACCTTAAACTCAATATGTATAAAATACAACTGCTATTTCCATAAAACCTGTTTAAACCATGCCTTCTGCATCTCAACTGATGTCAGTTCCACCTTTCCAGTGGCTCAGGCCCAAAACTACTGTCCCTCTTGACTAATCTTCCACACTCCTTATCCAGTGTGTCAGAAATCCTGTTCGGTGTACCTTGAAAATATCACCAGAACCTACTACTCCTGACCACCTCCACTGCCACTAGCCTGGCCAACGCCATTGTAGTTCCTCCCTTGGATGACTGCCATAGCACGGCTTGTCTCCCCATGCCTACTCTGGCCCCCACCGTCTATTTCTAACATAGCAACTAGGGCAACCCTTCTAAAATATCAGTAAGAGCATGTCGCTCCTCTGCTCAAAATCCCCATTTTCTTCAAAGTACAGATATCCTTACAATGGCCTATAAGGCCTTCTCTAACCTCCTTTTCAACTCTGCCCTGGCTCAGGGTGCCCAAGTGAACTGGCCTCCTGGAACGCCTCCAGGTTCACTGTCCTTAAACTTACCAGGCATACTTCCTCCTTAGGGCATTTGCACTGGTTGTTCTCTCTTTGAATGTGCTCCTTCTGGATATAGGGCATGCCCAGATCTCTGCCTGCTTCAAGTCTTTGCTCCAATATTCCCTTCTCAGTAAAGTGGACCCTGCCTACCAAATTTAAAAGGGCAACCCAACCCTACAGATACCCCATTCTACTTGTCTCACTCTTCTTTCCCTATAGAACTTGACACATTCTGTCCTTTAACTTATTTATAATATTTACTGCCTGTCTGCCCTAACTAGAAGCTAAGTTCCATGAGGACAGAGGTATTTGTGAATTTTGTTTCTGATATAGCCCAAGTTCTTAGAACATTTCCTGGCACACAGTAGATATGCAACAAGCATTTGGTGAATGAATGAGTGATGGAATGCTGCTAGAGGGGAGACTGATGAGGGGTCTCTCGTCATCATCAAGCCACATCAATAGCTTGCACTGGCCTGACTGTAGCAGTGGGAATGAAAAGCGAGAGATAATGCAGGAGACAGAGTAGATATGTGTCCGGGGTCAGATAACTCCATGTGGGAGACATAGGGCTTTGTGATAAATAAAGGACCAGTCACAAGGTCAGTCCTGTGTGGTCCTGTAAGAATCACTGAGCTCTGGAGCCAAGGACTGTACACTTCACCCCGCCCAACTATCCTTATTTATCACAGAAGCAACCAGGTAACACAGAGTGGATAAGAATGAACAAAATACTGGTCCTTCAAAAACAGATCAAAACAGATTATAAAAACTGCTTGCCTTCCCAATGGATCCCACAGTGTCAGACGCTGACATGCCCAGGACAAGCAGATTTTTCATGCTGGGGTTATCTAAATGAGGTAGAAAGTTCCCCACCCTCTACCCTATTCTTCCTGGGGAAACTGCTTTCATCTGAAACATAGGTCTTTTCAATAAGAAAAACATAGATATATGCTATAAAGTACATGCATAATTCTTAAACTGTAGTTTGATATATGTATAATGCATTCATCTCCCTGAAACCCAGGAGCCTCACTTGCAGATTTTGAGAGTTTGATCTCCCCATAACAAAGTAATCCCTAGGGCTGTTAGTGGTGCTTCCTTCTGCTCTAATACCTGGAAATGTGCTGAGAGTGGCCTACTTTGATTGTTCCCATCATTCATTAGTTTGATGTATTAAAATTCAACCGTATTTATAAAATGTACTCGATCACTTTAATTGGATTTGTAAGAATATATGATTTATGAAACATTACATGAACCCTTCTGGCTAATATTGGACTTATATATTACTCATTACTATGGTTTCTTGCCTTCTATTTGTGTGTATATGTATTGCAGATCTACATATCTAGAGTTTTTCAAAGATGAGAACAATTTATTTTTCATTTTTGTATTCACTTGGGCCAGATATATGATAGAAATCAATAATTTATATTCTCAGAGTGTAGCAGTTTTGGCTGGGCCAAGTTGGCTGAGTAAGTTCAAATCTCGGACCCTCCCTTTACCAGCTGTGTGACTTTGGCAAGTTACTTAACCTCTCTGAGTCTCGTTTTTCATATTTGCAAAATGGAGATAAAAATAAGACCTACCCCACAGGCTTATAACAAACACTAACATAATCATTCTTGCAAAGTACTGAGCATCATGTTTGTCACATCACAAACATACAATAAACAATGTTTTTATAATTATATTAACATATGAAAGAAGCACAGTAATTAAGAGCAGTGGCTCAGGGGTCACATTGCCTGTGTTGAAATCCTGGTTTTTCCTCTTGCTACTCGCATATCCCCAGGGACAAGATCATTAATCTCCCCAGGTCTCACTTCTCCCATCTATCCAATGCAGATGTTAATAGAGCCTTTCTTTCTCATAGGTTTGTCTGAAACGATGCATGTAAAACACTTAGCACAGTGCCTAGCCTATGTATAATAAGTAGTCAACGATAATACTACTGAATTTATTTGTACTCAATAAATGTTACTAAGTATTATTACCATATATGTAATTCTCTTTTAAAAAAATGGACTCTTTAATAATGGATTGATTCGGTTTACAAATAAATTTGACCAGCAGTTTCTGGACTATCAGGAGCTTAAGTGTCCAACCAGTGGCAATGAAAGGGGAACATTTGAGGTTTGCTGAGAGAAAACATTTCTTCCACAGTTTATGGGGAAGTCCTAAGAAGCAGAGGGAGTAATGTCCAATCTCAGTGTTTGCCTGGATCTGACTGAAGCCCAGAACCTAGAGTTAGTTCTACCCACTGGACTGAAGAGGTGCTGTGCTGACCGTGAGCCCGAGTGCTATCTCAAATCTCTAGGTCCAGTTTGGAGAAATGTTCAGCCACAGGAAGTCTGAGAAAAATTAGCAGGTAGGTGACAGTGAGGACAAATCCGGGAAGATAATCCTTGGTATATCTGTGGGTGGGCAGCAGCTGTCTCCAGTGGGCCACAGGGCCCAGCCTGTGGGCAGGCTTTCCGGATGCAGAGGCCAAGCAGAGCTCCCGTCTGTGAAGGAGCCTAGAGGGAGGCAGGTTCTCAGACCTTGAACATGAAGGTGAAGCAAGAAGACCTGTGGTACCCTAACATAAGAACTAGAACACCAAGTGGGAAAACAAGGTCAAAAAGAAGGCAGAAATTTGGGGATTTGAGACACAACAGCTACCTGACCGCCAAAACCACGGTACTGAGTTGGTATCAGCCAGGGACAAAGACCCAGCTTCAGTTCAGGATTTGTCCTGGGAACCTGGGAAAAAAGAAAGGGTGAAGTGATTGAGAGGGTAGGGTTCTAAGAAACCTGAGCTGAACACAGAGGCCTCTTCTCTGTACCCTCTTCTCTACCATTTTCCTTTGAGGAGTCAAAGTGCCTGTGAAGGTGACTGAACGAGACAACAGAAATGCATATCGACCTTTGTAAAAGCAACTTCAAAATGCTGGCCAAATTTATACATTTTTTTTTTACTTCCCTCTTGGTTAACTGAATGATTGCACCCCCACCCCCATGCAATTTTAATATCAAGGACAGTTTTTTCTAGTCTTTCTCTGTAATCAGGATATAAAAATTATCTCAACATTTCTCTTTGAAAATGAATCTTCAGAGACTCAGTAGGCCTTTATGCATTACTAATAAGTTCTTTAGTGAAACATTTTGTCTTTTACTAAAATAAATCTCTCCTATTAAATCTTCCTTACGAAAAATCTGATAGCATTTAAGGTGACTAGTTTCATTTGTAGAAAATCATTTAAGGATTTGGGAGTTGTTGTAGTTTATTTTTGACCAGACAGAGGTATCTTATTACCTGAGCTCATGAAAAAAATTAAATGCACATTCATAAAACCAAATCATCGTGTTAGAAGATAGCACAATGTTTGGCTGGTGTAGCCTTCAGTCTCGTGAAAAAATACTTTATCTCACATATCTTATAGGTGACTGTAATAGTTTTCTAGGGCTTCTGGAATAAATACTACAAACTGGGTGGCTTAGAGCAACAGAAATTTATTCTCTCACAGTTTTGGAGGCCACGAGTCTGAAACTGAGGTGTGAGCAGGGCCCTATTCCATCAGAAGGTCTAGGGAAGGATCTGTTCTAGGTCTGTTTTCCAGCTTCCAGCAGCCTCAGATGTTCCTTCTCTCTGTGTCTCCTCACATCGTTTTCCCTCTGTACACGTCTGTCTCTTTGTCTGAATTTCTCCTTTTTATAAGGACACGAGTCATGCTGGGTTAGCACCTGCCTCATGACCTCATCTTAACCTAATTCCTTCTGTTAAAATCCAATCTCCAAATAAGGTCACATTCTAAAGAACTGGGACCTAAGACATCAAAACACCTTTCCATGAAGACACAATTCAATAACACTAACCATCCAGTGTACCCACCCCATCACTCAAGGCTACCCATCTGTTCTAAACAGAACTTTCATATGTTAAGCCAGAAATCCATTCCCCATCGCTGTTTCCACTGACTGAAAGGGGCAATACAGAGGGCACGGTATTCAGCAGTGGGGTACCACAATTAGCCCTCCTCAACTTTAACAACGTGGCCTTGGACAGTACCTTCAAATCTCTGTGAGCTTCACTTTCCTTACTTTTAAATTGGGGTAACAGATTCAAGAATGTTGTGAAGCTATAATAGGATACTCTGTGTGAAGAATGCTTTTCAAGGTGTGACACTAATGTTCTACTGGATTTCAAGTTTCTTAATAATGGCTCTGCAGCAGGGGTGACAGCCAGACTCTGCAACCATTCTGGCTGGGTTAGATGCCCAGCCCTGCCACTTACTATCTATATGACTCCGGGAAGTTATTTCCCCTCTCTGTGCCTTCCTTTTTATCCCATAAAATCAGAATATTAATGGTACTTCTATTAAGATCTTGTATTGAAGAATACAGTATGATCTATGAAAACCACTTAGAAACTGCCTAGTACATGGATTGGTGCACTGTTATAGAAGTCTCAGCTATTTTTATTGAGGGTAAGACCATGTCTTTATACCCAGTTTCTGGCATAGAGAAGATGCTTCAAAAATGTTTATTAAATAGAGAAATAGAGGCATGCAGATTCTGCCCTCAGGAGGCAGACATGATGAGCCTGATACCTCCTCTGTGTAATGCTGCTTAGCCTATCCTTCCCCAAGCAGCACAGCACATAAACTCCCACACAGTGGTGCAAAGTGCCATGCCCTGCACCTTCCCAAGAAGTGAAGCTTCTGACCAAGTGAAGCTTCCTCCTGCTGCAGTTCAGTTTGCAGGTCAATGTCAAGCTACCAAGAGTCCAAACCAGCCCAAGAGAAATGTTCTTTTCTTGTGTCACTAGAAATGATTGCACTCTTAAAAAAATACTCCAACTTTCCATCTTCTTCCAGTGCTTCTTCACACAGTTGTCCTTATTTTACTGCCCATTTTCCCAATCTTTTTTTCCTCCTGCCCACCCCTTTCCCATGCCCCTATCCATACTTCACCAATCCCTTCTCTCCTCCTGGAAGCCTTCTCAACTTGGCACCAACAACCAGCATACTCTTGCTTTGTCTCAAGCATATTTATAATCAGGTGTGACGTGCAAAACATTTTAATATAAATATCTCCCAGGTGGGCAGCAACCAATCAGAATGCGCCAGGGCTGGGTCAGGGAGGGCCCCTGCCGTGCCAGATTTAACTCTTTGATTCTTAGAATCCAGGAGTAGGAAGTGGAGGGATTTTGGGGGAGGGGTTGGAATGACCAGACAATTAGAGAAAACACCTGAGACTCGACAGGCTTAGAATAGTGGCTGTTTTCTAACTAGAACAGAAATATCTCCATTATTTTGATAAATGGCTCAGCATGCCCATTCAACATCCGACTGTAAGGGCTGATTGTCTACCTGCGTCTAACTTCCAGAAAGCCCCATCTGAGGGTAGATCATCATCACATGGTTTTCAAATCAGACCAGAAAAGACGATACAATAACAGAAGATATATAATAAAATGTTGTGTCTTTGGATAGATTTCACTTATGTAGAAAATGACCAGCTTCTGGAATCGCTAACAACAGATGATAATAAAAATAGCAGCCAATATTTACTGAGCATTTATTCCAGAACATTGTTCCAGGTGCTGAGTGAAGGCCTACAAGGCTTCAGGCATTTAACCTCCACAGAGTGGTTGTGAATTAGCCTGGCTTGTTTTAATTTTCCAAATTGCTAACTCTTAACTCCCCACTCACCTCCCTCCACATATACCCAACTAGGTAATCTAATAAAGGCCTTAATTTAAATGTGAAATGTCCCTTCCTTTGGAAGCATCCCTGGCCCTAAACGAGGTAATGTTCCCTGCAATATGTTCATACAGCAAACTGAATCTCCCTTATCGTGGCATTGATCATTGTGTGTTGTGATTGCCCATTGAATAGCACAGGGTTTTTGTACATAGAATGGGCTCAATAGATTGCTGAAGAAAAGAGAGGCAGCCAAACATTTATAGCGTGCATTGACTGCCCACTATAAGGGTCCCTGTACTGTGGACTTTGAGGGGAAGTATAAGACATAGACAGAAAGGCCTGCCCTTCCCCACAGGAAAAATCCTAATGCTGTGAAAGTGATATTTCACAGAGCTTCTGTTTCACCCACGGCTGTGGCGATGCTCACGTTATGCACGTGATGTTAGGAAATCTAGACGCTGTGAAGTCAAACAGCCCCTAGACCGGTTTTGTTTGATGTTGCTATATCATCACGATCCGCACTAACCAATGTACCTCTGTGACTCAGAAGACATTTATCTTCTAGTTAAATAAAATAATTTTCAAATGAAGCATCTGATGCCCAGAAATTAGTTTCCATAAATCTCTGGAGAATGGAGGAACTATTTTTGGTTTCGCTGATTTCTCTTAACTGGCACCTTTTCAGTTAACATATAAAGTTAACGGGATGAATAGTCCTTACCAGCAAAGACAGGGCTTGGCCCCTTAATCAAACTGAAGAACAGCTCTTTCCAGTCATAAGAAGCAAATAGTAGGAACAACTAAAACTGCCCAGGCAACCAAAATCCATTAAGAAAAAAGAAAGATTTAAACATGCTTTGAAATGGCAAACTACAAACAATTGACCCTCTTTGCCTCTCCTCTCCATTTATTAATTTTATGTTTTGCCCACTTAAAATGGTCACAAAATTAAGTCTTAATGGCATAGGCCATTATAGTGCTTGAAGGAATAGGGCAGTTTTATTGGCATAATAATAAATGAGTCACAAATCTATTTACAAAGCACTGGTGATGGCCCCAAGGTTTTCCCAGCCTCCCCCCGTGATTATACACTGCCCAAAATGCAAGTCTAGAGACGGGAAGACTCAGAAGCATTTGCAGCTCCCTCTAAGAAAGGTAAAAGCACTAGCATCAGGGAATAGCTCTGGGCATCACCCCCACCAGCCAGGTGTGGCAGGTGAATGATATGTTATGCCTATTCATATGGTTTTCCGGGGAGAAATGCAAACTAAACTAGAGTTTCTGTTATGATTCAGGCCATCCATCTGCACACCTTAATCACGCTTTTCCTTATTCTCCCATAACTTCATAGCAGCACAAAGATCGGTAGTGTGTGAAATTGAAAGTATTGGTAACTGCTACCCATCAGCATTTGCAATTTTCCTTAGTTTACCCATTCAGCGACTTCTCCAATCTTCTTTATATCTTCCTGCATGTTTCCTCTATCATGGAAGCAACAGAGAAAAAAGAACACACGCAGAAAAGAGAAGATTGTAAATATTACCTTTTTATCTGTATTTAATAAGTATATTTTATGCAATTTATCAAAGGAGTATTACATATATAGACTATAAAATATGAATTGTACTATACATTGAACTAAACTAAATTACTAATAAACAGAAAGTGTTTATTATAAATTCATACATAATATTGATGATACTAGCAATTGTTCATTTTTATGAAATTTCTGGTTATCATGTCCTTGTAGTGATTCTCTGAATTCAGTTTCCTCTAATTCCGATGCCCTTGTGGGGTTGTATTTTATTTGCTTTATTATGGAGTTGGAACTAATAGTACAAAAAGTTTATGTGGTTCAATTCATTTATTTAAATTCAAAAGGAGCCTAAAAGCCTATTCTGTCACTTGCCTCAGAGTAGAGCTATTTCAGTTGCATAGTTAATGCTATAAACTAAGCCCCAATGTAAATAACCATTTCATTTCCCAATACCTTTACTTGACGATATCCTTCCAGAAAGGCTCTGGAGAAGGAAGAGAGAAGGTTCAGGCCAAATGTTAAACTCATCCACTGCCACCTGACTTAGACCCATAAAAATGATGAACCAACAATATAAATCTGCTCACCTACTCAAATCAAGGCCTTAACTTTGCTCTCACTTCCAAAAATTTTGAGAGATTTTGAAACTGTAGAGAAACTGAGGCTGTGAGCATCTGATTCGCGCAGCCAGATTAGTCACTTAGAAAACGTCTGCCAAACAACTTATGAGTCACAAGAACCAAAACCGTGGTGTGTTTGAATTTTTAATTTCAAACTGTGTATACTATAGGTACATAATAAATGCTCCTAGACTTAGTCAACTTTGATTTAATTTCCCATTTCTGCTGGTATGCCTCATCATGCAGATTTCTTATAATTCTCAGAACATATCGGAACAAGTGTCACTTTTTACTGTAACTGTTGATTTATGTGGCTTTCCCCTTTTACTATATCAGAAACATTTGCAGGGAAACAGATGTGCAATAGACAATGTACAGCAAATTACGATGTTTTTCAGAGGAAGTTTTGCTTTCTTGAATATAATCACCCCTATTTGACAGATGAGAAAATTGAGGCACTGACTGTTATAAATTATTTGTAAAAGTTCATATAACCATTTTGGAATGAATTCACAACCAGAATTCCAGGATTTTCCCACTATAATGCATAGGTGCTTTAAACTCTACATTAGTAATACCACATTAATCAGCCCTGGCAAGTTTCAGCAGGAAAGATATCAAAGAAAAACAAGTCTGAGGCTCTTTTGAAGAGAGAAATGACATTGTTGACAATTGATTATGAGAACAAGAATAATAAAGGGTTAAATAGCTTGGTAGGCCAGAAAGAAGCACAGTGAGAGAGAAACTAAAGTAGTATTAGGAAGGTCGTTTTAATACTATGTATTTTTATCTACTATACAGAAAAGGTGTTAACAGTTATAGTAATAATGAGGATGGTGATCATCATAATAATAATACTACGTGGCAGGAACTGTTCAAACACTTTACATGTGTTAACTCTAATCCTTACTAAAAGTCTATGAGGTAGGAACTGTTGTTATCCTCATTTTACAAATGTGGCAACTGGAGGCCAAAGGTCCCCCAGCAAGGACAGCAGAGCTAGATTTTGAGCCCAAGTAATTCAGTCCTGGAGACTCTTCCCTCGGCACTAGTTTAAACTGCATCTCCAGGAAAGGGTCCAAGACAGAACAGGTTTCAGGAATGTAATTCCAGGACAAGAGCATCTGTCATGACATCAGGATTTCACTAAGTTGGTTTCACACGGGTGGAATGCGAGGGAATCTGAGAGGTTCTTCTTCCATGGCTCTTCCCTGGCCTACTTTGGGGTCCAAAGCAGGCTGCTGCACTCAAAGTGTCCCTGCAGGCTGCTTTCAAAGCACGTGCTATCTGCCCTCAATCGTGAGAGTCAGCATTCTCCATTTCACAGCCTGGCCTGCTCACTTGAAAACACCGTCACATGCTGAAAGCAGCAAGTGGCCAAGACCCAACTGAAAGAGGCAGAATTGTGTAGGTCAGGCTGTGACCCTGGCCCTCAACCAGAATTGTTAGCTCCCAAAACGGCCTTTTCAGAGTCTGCTGATCAATGACCTGGCCCACACCATGACACAATTCAGATTATCCCCAACAAATACATATAGCAAAGGCCTATTAACTATTTGAATTGTAGATTATATAAGATCCATTGCTTTTCCCTTGGAAAACTGATGAATATAGTTGTCTATTAGCTATTCTTATGGGCAAAAACTCCTATTGATAATCCCTTTAACAATCTCCTAATTAATGTTTTCTTTTCTTTCCATTTTTTAATTGGCTTTTTCAATTAGGAGCATACTAGGAAAAGATTCTAAAAATTACTTGTTTTAAAATAAGCAATTAGAAAATCTCATGTTCCAATTATGCTTTTTCTGTCTCACACCGACCTGATTCTGAAATCTTTTCTTAGCCAAAGCTGAATTTATTTTATCCCACACCATGTAATGGCCATGTAATTCTGATAGCTCCAATCTGTTGTTCTGCCAAGTCCATATTACAGTTATTTAGCATCGTTCTTCATCTTGTTGAGAATCAACATGGGTACTCTGTATTAGAATTCTCCATGGTTGCTTATTTTAATAAACTTAATTCAGTTTTCAGTTCTTACTTGTTTCTAACCATCTTCCCTCATATAACTATTCCTGGAATACAGATTATTTGGAGAGGTAGAATAAACTGTACAAATCTTATGTAAACTCTATGTTATTTTTGAAAAATAAGTGGTCTCCAAACAATGTAAACTATAATAAAATTAGATATATAAAATCTAATAATCAGGGTAAAATTTTACATGTGGCATAAAACATAAATCTGATCTTGGTATTCTCCTGCTTAAGAAGTTGCAGTGTCAATGACATTTGCACCCCTTAACTTCACTCTCGAAGTTATTATCTAGCTCTAGTCTACTCCTTCCTATTTCATCTTCTATCATCCCTCCCACCCAACCCACATCCCTTCTATATTTCAGCCTTGAGAAACCTCCTTAAAGTCCCCAGATGATATATTTTCCTAGCACATTCTCTTCCTCTTGTTCTCATCTTGTATTTTCCCCCTCAACACATATGCACATGCCCACACTTCAACCACCACTCACTACCTTGTCAAGTTCATTCTCTTCTTTCAGGTCTAAGTTTAAATGTCACGTCATCAGAGACCCTCCTTAACCCACCAGTCTCAATTTTGACTCTCTCCTACCATCCTCTCTTAGCATTCTCCTCCACGACACACATAGCAATTTATAATTATACATTTATCTGTGCCATTATTTGGCTAGTATCCATCTTCCCACTAGACTGCAGGCTACAGGAAAGGAGGCAGCGTATCTTGTGTTTGCTCACCTTTGGTTAACTAGCACTTACCACAATACCTGACACATAGTAGGACTTCAGTAAGTACTTGTTGAATGAATGAATGAGACCCTAACCTGGAAATATACCAAGAAAATGGTGAGGGTGATCCAGACCACTCATTATTTCCATACTTGGTATGTCCCAACTGGAGTGAACTGAGACTCTGAGGGCCTACGTGACTCAGGAGCTGCAACCTCCACATTAGTCCCTGGTGTGGACCCATTTCTCTGGCCTTCACCTGGGCTCCTGTTTTTCAGTTCTATAAGACTCCACAAGGACTCTAGAATGATGCCCTCCTGTCTCCATCCCACAGAAGTTGTGCCAGTCACCTTCACTGAGGGCTGGACCCCACCTCTCATATCTAACCAGAAATAGTGTTTAACCAAGAACCGAAAGAAAAGAAGAGTTAAAACAATCCATCCTAGCAGCCACAGGAAGACTTTTCCAAGACATTTTTATCGTTATATCTTGGACTGAAATTGGGAAACACTATTTTTGACACTTCTGTTTTGCTTCACAGTGATATACAAAGACACTTTACATTTCTATACACTGCCCTCTCCTATTTGGTTATGACAACTTTCTTTGATAATCAACAGTTTTTGTGCAATGATGTGTATCCTGACAAATCTTATGCCTTAAAAACTGCCTTACAAATTGTTTACTGTGTCAGATAGCTTCTTTTATTTTGACAAGCAGTTTTTCCTTTAGGGTTTTAGAACCCTATAAGATCCTTTACTATAAAATTCTGCTGCCTAGAGTTTCCCAGTGCTTGAATTAATATGCCTTAGACATCCACAGTGCAACAAACTTCAAAATATTAATATTAGGTTGAACTATATTTCATGGGTGTCTCTTTAAATATGGGTACTTACAGAAATATCCTGTACAACTGAAAATAATGTTAAATATAAGATACTTGAATAAGTATAGTTAAGTAGCTTTTATCATGTTTTGAAGTGAAAGTTTATTCCATAAAAGAACCAAAAAGCCAATCAAAACACAACTAAATCTGTGATCATGCACTTAAATCATATACAAATATTTTTCTTTCTTTGGTAATATTAACAATACTTACTCTGTGCTTACTATGTGCCAGGCATTTTCATAAACCATTGACCTTTTGCATGTATTAATTCACATAATCCAACAGCAGCCCTTAGAGGAGAACACAATAATTATTTTCATTGTACAGATGATAACTGATGTACAAGAAACTCAAGTAATTTGCTCAGAGTCATGCAGGTAGGAAAGGGCAGAGCCAATGTTATGTGCCCCAGCCTCTGCCTCCAGAGCTTGTGAGCTTAACCACACCTCTGACCCCTGCCAAAGGACAGACCTGGGCAAATGATCATTTTCTATTCCAAAATCTTACTATGTTTTATTATATTTTAAATTGTGTTATGCATCCTATTATGAAGAAGAATGCTAAATTTTTATCCTCCCTGGATTTTACCTAGTGCTAATAAATAGTTTTGCATAGTGACCTAAGAGAGTCAAGTAGGCCTCGATTTAGAATCCAGTTCTACCACTTCACCAATTATATGACCTTGGGAAGGTTTCTTAATCTTTCCAAGCCCATTCACTATTTTGCACAACAGGGATCATTACAGATGTTGTCAGGAGAAAATTATATAACCATGTATAAATTGTGTGGCACATGGATGCTGAATAACTAACTTGCCCCAAGTGTGTAAGAACCTTAGAAGGTTGCATTAATTCTCATGATAAAGAAGGTTCCATCAATAAATTACTACTTTGATATTATAAATTGTCTTCTATTTGCTGAAAATAGTTTAAACAGTTCCTTAAGAGCCCTAGTTGGATCAAGAGATAATAGCATTTACAAGAAAACCATATTTTTTCTAATCTAATTGAAATTTTATATGCAGCTACAAAGCATTACATTAGAAGATGAGTGATCAAATTGACAATTATTTGAAAAAGCAAAATATAATAGCCAAACTGGTATAAGTGTGGACATTTCACAAATTCCAGCTCCATGTATGCAGCTCTGCTTTCCTAGATGCTCCCATTAGGCCTATCTATACATTTGTATACATAGGTCAATAAGGGTACCTTGTGTACGTGAGCCTCTCTGTGTCAACTTCCACGTGAAGATATTGTAACTAAACAGAGTTGGACTGAGGTTGTCAGAGACAAGCCTGGGGCGGCTTAGCCTCTGTACAAGAAATGTCATTCTGTTTAGTCCCTCCCCACCCATGGCCACCTCCCATCATATGCGTTTGGGCACCTGACATAAAGGCAGACAATCCAGAGACTGGTCACATGCCTTTGCTGTAGGAGCTGTCCCAATCTGAATGCTTCCTTGGAGATTTGGTTTTAGCAAAGCGAGAGACTAAAGCAATGTCAAGGGAGGGCAGAAGGGGAGATAAAATAAGAGCTGCCTGAAGCAAGGGTAGAGAGGCCCTGGAAAGTCACAAAACAGTGAGCAAAGTGAAGTAAAGTAAAGTAAGGATAAAAACTTTATCCCAAAACTTGCAGAGAAAAGTAAGTGGAAAGAGAAAGAGAGATATTCCTGGACAGCTTTGCTTTAGCCTATTTTTAATTGTGGTCCCACTTTACCTGTATTTTTACGATAGACCTTCCAGTTCTTGACCATAAAAGGCATTCACAATATAAACTGGAGACTAAGGAGACATACTGACATTGCCCATTGTCATAGAATTTTATTAGCAGAAATGTAACCGATTCTTTCTGATGGTCCTAGTATGTGCTTCTGTGTCCTCCGAGCAGAGGGTGGCACAGTGTCTAATGCTGCTGACAGTGGGCCCCCTGGGCAGGATTGGTTGATGAGCACAGACCACCAGGACTGAGCCTGAGACGTGCCTGCCCTTCTTCAGGAAGATTTGCAGCTGAGAGGGAGCCTGCGCTACCAAAAGTGCAGCTGAAGTTAGCAGGAAGCAGAGTGAGGGCTCCAGATGTTTAAAATTAGGATGACTGTAAACAAATTTGTATCCCCAGATCCACCAAGCCTGCTTTTTAAAATTATTTTCGTATCTGGTAAACAAACCCATATTCTCTTTTCCTGGTTTCAAATAGACTGATTCTTTAGGGAATAACACTCATACTGGTTCACACGGTTTGCTATTCTTTGTCCAGAAATTGCACAATTCACACATAGACATGATTCTCTCAATTAGTGATTTTGAAAACTTGGGTATTCACCATAAACACTACCATTTGCAATTATTCTTCAAGACTGGTTTTATGTACACACGTCACCTAATTAATTTTTTTCACTTTGCTAACTTCAATGTCCAAATGTTACCTTAGCCATAAACACTCTTCAGTACAATGACATCTGATTTGATACAACTGTCATAGGTGTGGGGCAAGGAGGTAGCAGCTTTTGTGTAGCAAACTAATCAGTTGCAGTTGATTATTTGAGTTTATGTCTGGAAATATCACCTATGCATCAGTAACTAAGAAATGTCTACTCCTATGCTATTACTTTTTCTTCAGTAATTTGAATTATGGATGTCTTCAGCCAACCTGGAACACACATTCCAAGAAATTATTATTATTATTCCTACTTTGTCATCACTCCAGCATACACAGACCAACATTTAGCAAATTCACAGCCTCTTTTTCGTAAGTCACAGTAAATATTCTCCTCTGATTGCCTTTCACATTGAGTAGGAGAAGGGTCTGTCTTTACTCTCAACAGACACATTTCTTTAGAGTCTATTTTCAGAGATAGAACCCATTAACAACAACAGCAACAACAACAACAACAAATCTCAGTAAGCTTCTCTCCTAAACAGATTTGGGCAAGTTTAATAATCACCCACTGCCCGATTCACATCTTGTATGTTCAAACTCTGTTGAGTGTTCCATCGTGTGTGTGCACGCGCACACACACACACACACACACACACACACACGTGCATCCTTACCTTTGTATATATGGATTGTTGCAAAATGGTCGACAATAGAGTTGAAAGCTACTTAGAGTTGAAAGTCCTAAACCAAAACTTTCGTTTTACAGGGCCGTTGTTCAAGAGAGAACTGCAAGTATCTTCACCCTCCAACGCATTTAAAAACTCAACTAGAAATTAATGGGAGGAACAATTTGATCCAGCAAAAAACTGCAGCAGCAATGCTTGCCCAGCAGATGCAATTTATGTTTCCAGGAACCCCACTTCATCCAGTGGTGAGTACATTGCATCTCATGATGGGCTTGATGATTAAAGTGTTGGTACAGGCATTGCCACGCTGACCTAAAACAGCCCCCACTACTTTGTTTCTGGCAACAATTAAAGCAAGTAGCTTCGAAGCTAAATAGATGCTGAAATAGGGTTTTTTAAATTATTTAAATGGAAAACTGTGTATGGAAACTGTAGGCAAAGAGAATTTCTAATCAATAACTAGGAAATCTGTGTCACTCAGCTCTTTCTCACCAGTAAAGTCTATATTTAAACCATAAAGTAGTTCTACGTTTTCACTTAGAGTATGCATTGATGATCTATGTAAGGAAGTTTTGATGCCTAAAACTTTTTTTTTAGCAATGTTTAGCAAATAGATTATTGAGTTCAGTGGCATCATTTTAAGAATGAGGAAATCGAGAAACAAGAGAAGTTAAATGATTTAACTGGTGTCATGAAGCTAAGTGGTGAAGCTGGGACCAAAGCCCTTTGTGCTGGCTGCTCCATCTGGAGCCTGACGGCAGCCCAAAAGAAGGAGGCCTTATCCACCTAGACCTTCTATCTCTCGGAGGCCTGCAAGGGGTGCGGCAGTTGTGGCAAAGACCACAAGCCCAAGTGTACAGGATTGTGTAATATTTTCTCCCTGATTTCACGGTATTTCAAAGTATTTCCTTAAGGGTCTGGAAATTGTTTAAAGAATGAGGCCCTTGGGGAAAGGAGTGCATTTGGCTTTAGTGGATTTCATTTATATTTCTGAATTATCTGTCAAAAACAGGCTAATTTTTTAAAAAACAAAGCTAGTGAAGTGAGTGTAATTTGTTTTTTTAAGTTACACATACAAAAAACTATTGTTTAAAAATCAGCTTTTATTGTATGGCAAGTCTATGTTATCAAAAGCTGCTAAATTAAAAGGGATAGCTACCAGTGAGTTAAAATTTCTTATTGTGTATCAGTGAGATGAGATGGGGGTGGTGGGGGTGGCTCAGGAAGAGGGGAAATGATCTGGGGAGATTTTTAGCTCTTCTGCTTATCTCAAGGTTTCTGCTCAAGAATTTGTGACACAAAGTAGCCAGGAATCAGCCGGCTCCAAGAAAAATAAGATATAGCCTTTTGGGGGTATACAGACGCATGGAAAGGACTAGTTTGAATCTTATTTTAGATTCAAGCACAGGGAGTTATGATTTTGGATGAGGCAGGAAAGGCTGCTTGGAGGAGGTCCCAAATAAGTGCATCCTAATGTATGAGTAGAAGTAAGCCTAATTAATATAAGGACAACACAAATAGAGTTCTGAACACATTTAATATCAAAAATAGACATTTAAGTGAATCTGTTTAAAACCACACACATGTATAATTTATCGTTCTCTTCATTGTTGCACAGATCTAAATATTTTTATCAAATTACCTAAATGCTAAAATAATTTGGTTATACAATATTAAATAACGTCTATGGGGATAGATTTACAACCACCGAGGTCAGTATAGTAACACTGCTTTATATATCTAACTCGTTTTAATCACTCACTTCTTATTTATTTAGAATTCATAAGGATTGACCCTGTTACTCGGTATTGGCAATGTTAATAAGAAAATCCCGTTCCTGTTGTCAACTATCGGTTGAACTTTTTTTTGAAAATTATGTTTATGTATTATCTCAAACATTAATTAGAAATTAATAATTGTGACTTTGAAAAGGAAGTATTGCATTTAAATATTTTAATAGAGGTTTTAAAATCACTAGAAGTATTAGAATAAAAAGTGTGATAAACTTAAAAACCATCAACTCTACAAACAACTTCAGGGTCTCAGGAATTAGTGCCTTAGTACAACATAGTAGGCCAAATAACAACCTTCAAAGTAAAGTACCCAGAACCTATAAATGTCACTTTGTAAAGAAGCAGTGTCTTGAGATGGGGAAATCCCCGTGAGTTAAATGCAATCACAAGTATACTTGTAAGAAAGAGACCCAGACAGAGTTGACATGTACAGAAGAGGAGAAAGGCAATGTGCCCCTAGAGGTCGAAACTGGAGCAATGTGGCCACAAACCAAGGAATGCCAGCCGCCCCCAGAAGACAGAAGAAACAATGAAGGGATTCTTCCCTAGAACGTCCAGCTAAGTGCAGTCTTGCTACGTGAAACCGATTTCAGATCTACGGCCTCCAGAACTGTGAAAGAATAAATGTGTGTTGTTTTAAGCCACCAAGTCTGTAGGATTTTGTTAGACCAGCCACAAGAAACTAATACATTGCTTAAGACAAATAACCTGATGAGCATAAAGTAAAAAGTACCATTCCATGTTTAGGTTTCCTTCTAAACTAAACTTTTCTAAAGAGCTATGGATATTTTTTCCACTCTCCCTGTCTCCCATCCAGCCCTTAGTCCATTCCATGGAAATCTCCCACCAGTGACCTTCATATTGCTAAACCAATGGTTACTTTGCCTTCATTGTATTTGTTTAACCCCTTAGCAATATTCAGCACATCTAATGGGTCTCTCCTTCATGGAACCCTCTTTCCTCTCTGATCATTCCTTCTTCCTCTGTCTCCATTGCCCATTATGCTTCTCTACTAAATGTTGAGGCTGTTAAATGTTGAGATTCCCAGCACTAGACATCTCTCACCTCTTCCCTCTCCTTTCTGGTCTCATCCATTCTTGTAGCTGTGAGTCATCCACAGGCTGAATGTATGTTTCCAGTCCATACTTTTCCTCTGACCTCGAGGCTCATATGCCCAACTTCCTGCTGGACTCACCTTTAAATTTCTCACGTTCAAGACTGAATTCTCTATTCCACTACATTCCCATTTCAGTAAATGCAGCCAGCAGTTTCCAACCGAAACCAAGAAGGCTGTCATGTACAGTTGCTCATATTCAGTTCATCAGTTAGTGCTGGTATATCTGCCTTCTAGTCCATCTACTTCTCTACCTCCCAGCACCCTCGTCTGAGCTATCAACCTTTTTACTAAAATACTTTATAAGCATTTCCTTTCTAATCTTTTAGTTTCCAGCGTATCCTGAATACAGCAACCAGAAGAATCTTTTTAACATAGAAATGATGTCATAGCACTCCCTTACTTAAAACCTTTCAATGTTTTCCTGTTTCACTGGAGACAAAGCCTAAACATGTAACCTTGATTATAATCTATAGTGTTGCCTGTGGTCTGGTTTCACTCAGCTCACCAACTCATCATGGCCCACTGTTCCTGTACCCACTGAGACCAACCAAACTTTCAGTTCTGTGAACACTGAAAGCTTTTGCTTTCCTCGTAGTCTTTGCTTTGGCTGAAAGTATTCTATTATTTTTCACATGTTAATTTCATCTCAATCATAAAGACTCCAAATCTGTCCCCTGCAATGTACCACCAGTCTCCTTTGCTATCATTGAGGCCTCCTCATTTCTACTTATCCATAAAAATGGTTCATAATTTTTCTTCTTCTCGCCCATTAGAGTTTAAGTTCTATAAGTACATACAAGGTGTTCTGGCACATTGCCTGTACTAATAAATATTTGTTAAATGAATGAAAATGCTAATCATTCTTTCCTCTCATAACTCTGTCTCAAATTCACTGTATTTGAAATTTTCCACTCACCTTGTTCCTCCTAGCAGTTTTTCTCTCCCCATTTCCCGATAGGATATAACACTAATTCTTCTTTTCCTTTCCTTCTCAGCACACTGCCCCCCTCTACCACCACCACACACACACAACCTTCATATCTTCATTCAAGATAAAGAGAGGGTGGGTAACCTTTAGTAGAATAGAGATTTAAGAGCCTATACAATCTGGTCCCTGGGGATAAGGTCTTATGTTGAATATTCTGCCCTGCAGAGATGCTTCTGGGAGTAGAGGGAGAAGGCTTAAGGGATGTCATGTTATAAGCCTTTCAGTTTGAGTGCCAAATACCTACTATTCTTTGAAGTCAAAGCTTTCTAAATGTATAAAATCTCACGCTCTTGTTTTTAAAAGTCAGATGACGAAATTTTAGAGCCATAAATATCCCAGGCCACTTAGTCATTACTCCTCAGCACCAGCCCTTCCTTGCCACTACTAAATATCAAAGAACACATGGGCAAATGAGTGTGTGTGTGTGTGTGAGTGTGTATGTAATCTTAGAACCTGGATCTACTGATGTAATGTACTGAGCAAGAACAGTGGAGACTAGAAACTGGGGACAGAAACACAGAAACGTGAAATACAAAGGATAGAAAGCATGACCAGCATTTCAGAAGCAATTTTCTTCCAGAAGACTTTCTATGGCTCTTGGCCTCTGGCCTCTCTAACAGTGGTTAGTGCTGAGAGATGATGAGGACCAAATAGATCCCATGTCAGACAGCCTGGCAACAGCCCTGCAGAAACCATGGAGCCGATTCTCCCAAGCTCTAGCTGATATGCTTCCAGGAACAGAACCATTTGGAGGTGCTGCCCTTCTCTTTTCTCAGCTGCCAGCTAAACAGAATTCAGACACCAGGATACACTGTCAGCCCAGACTCGACCTCCGGAGTTTAATTTGAATCTGGGATCTGAGAACCACTTTCCCGAGGCAGCAGCGCCCCACACAGTTGTTCAGAGCAGCCCTACACCTCTTATCTGTAGAAGGCCCTGGATGATTGTGGGACACAGCTGTCCGCCAACGTTCTCTCTTTACGCTCCAAAAACATAAGGGCAGCTGGTGTTTTTTTTTTTTACTCTTCTGTTTTAAGAAATTACCAACAAAATCTAGTGAGTGCAGAGGAGTGAAAATAGCCCCAGACTGGGAGCTAGAAGTCCTGGGTATTTTGTCTTGACTCTCTCTCAGCAGCATTGACCTTGGGTAATCCATTTAGTCTCTACTTTAAATTGCTTTCACCTGTAAATCTGTGCAGTTCTCACTGCCACACTTGTTCCTCATGGATACTGACAAAATTAAAGAAGACAATGTGTGTGAAAATGCTTTGAGAACAGCCAAACCTTTCACAGATGTAAGGAATTACTGTCAATAATAATAACAATAACAATAATAATATAGTGCCCGTCTCTGAAAATTACCATAAGTGTATTTTTTACTAATCAACTTCAACCAAAAAATAGAGAAAATATCCAATTGAATCTATTTTTATAAGCCTATGAATTTTTAACTTTCAGTTTCACATGAAAGAAAAAATATATAAGAGAACATATTTGCTATATTTAATAAGATTTATTACCTCCATTATTATATTACTATACTGATTATATTCCTGTTATAGAATCAATGGATAATTTGGAAGAAAAAACTTTAATACTAATTTTTTATACTGCTAATGATAGCTGCTATTTACTGAGTTCTGACCATGAAAAGCAGGAGAGAAATAGCACTAAGTTAAGGCTGACTCTTTAAGCTAAGTAGTTTTACTTCCCTTTTGCAGAAAAAAAAAATTAAAACTCAAATAGGTTAATTTTCTGCCCAGGATAAAAATTAATAACTGGCAGAGCTCTAGACTTGAATTCAGGTCTCTCAGCCTAAAATTTGTGTTTTCACTTGTAAATAAGACCATTAGATTCTCTGTGAACTGTTACAGCTATCATCAATAAAACAAACTAAAACATTCATTTGAGATAATTAAATTAGATAAACAAGTAACATATTTTTGAAAGCTAAATTTGACTAATTCTAGTGGATTTGTAGATACTCAAAAAGGTTTTGGGAAATGAGTTTTGAGGTTCTCATATCCTTATTGACAGATACAACCTGTATTTATATCATCGTACTAACCCTGGCTTCAAATGATCCACAGGAGAGAGAGCTGGGAATTCACTTCTAAAGAAAGTCAAAAATAAAGGTGTTGTGGCAGACACTTTTCTCTAAACATTTATTTTGAATAGTTTCTGGGTTAAATTACTCATTTAGTACAATATTTTTTTATATTTATTTTCATTCCTCATCTATGACGATTGTCCCTAAACTGGGCCACACATAAATCGCGTAGTAAAATTTTAAAATGCAAATTTCAAGGTCTCTGCCTAGACCTACTGAGTCAGAATTTATGATATTTCTATTTATGAAATTCTGCCCCCCCACCCCCGCCAGGCATCCCTGATGTAGCTGGTTCTTTGAATCACTGATTTGTTGTGATTTATGACCTTTCACAATTGATTTTTTAAATACTAACATTATATAGTCCTTATACCATTTAAATCACTTGGCTTTTTTTCAGAAAGTAGTTCTAAATTACAAAAGCTGGAGTTACTGAGAACCACAACTTTCTATAATTATGACTCAAATGGGTTGAAAATGAAAAACATACACATAAAATTTCAGAAAGTCAAGGAAGAAGAAAATCTAGCTGCCAACTATTTCCTATGTTGAGACCTCATGTTGCAACTTCCTTCCAAAGTGAATTTTATGTCTGAGCCATAAAGATCTAAGAGCCCCTCATGGGAGTGCTGTAGCAGCAGCTCTCTAAGACCATTAGATTCACCTCTTTCAGCCCCCAACCACTTCAGTAAAGACCTTCAGCCTCTCCAAGAACTCCCTGCACAAACTAGCAATAATTCACTGATATCTAACATGATCATTCCTAAGAGATATTTTTCTGTTATTGCTGTCAACAAAAATTTTGTTTAATAAACATATATTGTTATTTTACCCATATGTTCAACAATTCATTAAGAACCATACATAGACAACAAAAACGTTGCCCATAATGTATAAATAGAGAAGAAGCACGACGCGGCCAACAGCATAGTTCAACATCATAAAATTGCATTAATATGTTATTGCAAATATCCGAAAACTGGTTCTAAAAATAAATAGGTTAAAAGTCATCTAATAACTAAAAAACAAACAAACTAACAAAAACCATTCAGGTCCAGTTCAATGTAAAATTTATTCTAAGAAAAATCTTTATCCAGCATCTCAAATTTTTAACATTTGTTTTTCTTTTCAAGTGAAGTCTGTTGTTCTCTTAAATGTACATTCTTTTTTTTTTTCTGAAAGGCATAATTTTAGGTGGGGCTTTTAAAAATAATCATCTCATTAAACCCTTAGCATATTTCCTCTTGACCCTGGACAAAGAGTATAGTGATAGAGAAGCAGCTTACTAAGGCACTGTATGCATTTATCACAGCTGCGTTGATTTTGTGACCTAGAAAACCAGACCAACTTTAAACAGCCATTTGAAAAAACTGGCCAGTTGCAAAGTTCAAGATCTTCCATCCAACCTTTCAGGAAGGGAAGGTTGGATCTAGACATACTTGCGCTAGAGCAAGAAGCAGCAGGTCTATAGAAGAACTGCACATGAATTTTGATAATCTACAGGCTAGTGACAGAATATGGAAGCATACTGGTAAGTCTGAGCAAAATAAAACCCCAAGTAATACCCACATTTTGAGAATTTATAAACTTGGTCAACTCGAAAATCAGGCTATAACCAAGGCTTTTCTTTATTCCTCTCCCTTTGAGAAACAAGTAGGAGGAATCAAAGATTAAGAGTCAGAGGTCCGTAGGTTTTACTTTGTTAGCATCGTAACACTCAGCAATTTGGAATGATGTACAATAAGAGTGGAAATTATTTTCTTGAGAATGCTTTCATAGAAATGAAGTTTAATCTGTTCCATGTAATTAGGTTTATATGATGTTCTCCTATGATTTTTGTATGGTTTGTAGGTGAGAGGACCTATATGGATTTTATCTTTTTTAAGCAAAACAAAACAGAGAAGTTTAATAAACTTTCATAGTTTAGTATTGATTTATGCAGCTAACACAAAGAGTCTTGTATACAGTGAATGAATTTTGCTCAAATAATACTTGCTGGTGACTTTTAAGTTTTATTCTAAAGATATCTTTGTCCTGTGTTGTCTTCCTTTAACAGCCCACTTTTCCAGTAGGTCCCGCAATAGGGACAAATACGGCGATAAGCTTTGCTCCTTACTTAGCACCTGTAACCCCTGGAGTTGGGTTAGTCCCAACGGAAATTCTACCCACTACACCAGTTATTGTTCCCGGAAGTCCACCTGTCACTGTCCCGGGCTCAACTACAACTCAGAAACTTCTCAGGACTGACAAACTGGAGGTACTTCAATTCTATTTGTGGTTTAAAATGCATTTGTGGTAGAAGTGTATTTCTATGTCAGTGAATGCTTGTAAGATATTGCATACATATTCATCTAAAAGTCATGCATTCATGATTCTTTGGTCTGAATCCAAGGTCAAGTATAAAGGAAATTGGTCAGTGGGAAATCAATAAGTTTAATACAAACAAAAATCAAGAGTAAAATGTTAACAACCAATGGAACACTGAATTAAGCACTGTATGGGCCATAGTGATGGCTCCTGAAGGCATCCAGCTATGCCAGGCATTAACCTTTGCTGGATCCTGAAAACGTCTGGCAGGTGGGGGACACTCAGAGACAAGGGTAGGCATGAGTAGGACTATGACTATTGACAAATTGGTATGACCATATTTCAGTATTTTAAGAACTAGTATGGCTGCTTTACAATGTTGCAGAATATCAGCTCTAATTCTGTTGTTGGTAAACGAGGAATTGGAAGCTAGGAAAATTTATCGATTGAGAATCTCTTTAACTTAAATTCAAGTGTTTGATAAAAGTTAAGAAAACAAGTACACATACTTATAAAACATTATTTTTAAGTCATGAGTCAAGCCAACCCATCTGTACTATACTAGGTAAAATTTCTCTTTAATCAAACTTAGAGGATTCATCCATTGATCTTACCTGCTGTATCCTATGATATTTACAGAACATTTTATATGGGAGTGTAGGGATTTTAATAGATTTTTTTAAAGAGGTCCTTTAATCCCACTACCAATTAAAAGTTGTTAGGTGATATACGTATGGTGAGGATGTACACTGAGCTATGTATTGGATCCTTCAAGAATGTTCTTTTACTTAAATATTTACCCAGTAAATCTTGAGGGCAATAAAATATTGCTGCCTAATATCAGCTTCAGTCTAGAGTATATGAATCTCAAAATGAAAAGACTATAGACTAGTCATTGCTGTTTTGACCCAGTCTATCCCTGTGAATGTTGAACAAATCTTTCAGGGACTAGAAAAGAGTTCGGGGCTCCACCTGCTGGACTCATGGAGAGGTATAGTGTTTAGGAGGTGACCCTGCGGTTTAGAAAACAAATTAAATCAGCTGAACTGAGAACAAAACGTCCTTCCCAACAGGACTGCTGGACAAAGACATATGTAAAATTGATTCACAATGACTTAAGCAGAGCGGCTTTCAGTTCATTTCAAACCAGGATTGAACTCGGCTGCACGCAGCCTTGGTAAATACTTACTGGCTGGTCTACACCTCTGATGCAGGCTCATTTACAGAGGAAGGCTTACTCAGAATCTGTGGGGACATCTTAGCAATTTTATTTTGTAAATTTCATGACCTGAAAATGGAATGTTGGCTGATATTCAAAGTAAAAAAAAATAATTAACAATTTTGTGATTTATCTATTTACCCTTCATACTTTCCCTAGTATGTTTGACTTTCATAAGGCTTGAATGTCACATCAGTAACCCCTCATATAACGTCAGTGGTAACCAAGATGTGAACCACCACTTAAACATATCAGCTTTGGATTTTGAGCCTAAAAATAAAATAACATAAAATTTTACTAGTAATTCTTCCCTGCTAATGATATTCATAAGTATTATGTATATAGGTCATTCATGTTATTTTATGTTACCAATATTCAGAGTAAAATTAAAGAATACTCTTTAAATTCTACAGAAAATTCTCTTTATACAGTAAACTCTTGATCCACCAGAATTCTCAGAGCACGGAGCTTTCTAGTTACTTGAGATTCCAGGATAACTAAAGATTAAGGAATAAAAAAGGAATAACAACACACCAACACTCCTTCCCTCATTTATTTCTTTCTCTTTATCTCTTCCCATATTTCTCTCCTTTTTATCTTTTCATTTTATCTTTTCTTTGTTCTGTCAAAAACAATAATATAGTAACTTTAAATGAAAGTTTTTGGTGTTTTAGATATTGTAGTTCTTCTGGTTTACAATTCTAAGCTAAGTTATCTTCATAGAGCAGGGGAGATCTGGGAAAAACAGTATTCAGCTTTAGCCCACCCCCATTTCCCATCCTCAGAGAGGAGGAACAAGTTTGTCATTTACACCCCCACCCCCACCCGGTTCTTTTTGGAGTTGTATGTAAACCTATGACCTGGTGGCTTCAACTATGATGAAATTGTCTCTCCATACAAAAAAACTTGTAATATCCCAGAGCTGTCAGGGTAGGAGATTTGCATATATGTGTGCATAGATGTCAAAACTATCTATCTATCATCTATCTATAATCCTATATATAATCTCCAAATTATTATATATCTAATATCCGTATTCTAGATATATAGAGACGATGGAGTCCTTGTTGATTGTTCTTATTTTGGCTAACGTGCAGATTTTGACTTATTTTCTCAGTGCAGAGCCTCACCCCAAAGCAAAACTCAAAGTAGTGGTTGTCTGGGATTCCTGTTACTTAAGTTACGGATAATCAAATTTTTAACTGTATGGTTAAAACAAAAGCCACCTTTAGGAGAAAGAAAAAGCATTTATTCCTTTTAAAAACAAAAAACAAGAAAACACACACAAAAAAACCCCACAAGCGTTTGTGCTTGCAGAGGTGGGTTTCGGCGGCCATCAGGCTTCCTTCTGCAGTGTCTGCTCTTGTTCCCCGTGTGCCCTAGGTATGCAGGGAGTTCCAGCGAGGAAACTGTGCCCGGGGGGAGACCGACTGCCGCTTTGCACACCCCGCGGACAGCACCATGATCGACACCAACGACAACACCGTAACCGTTTGTATGGATTACATAAAGGGGCGTTGCATGCGGGAGAAATGCAAATATTTTCACCCCCCTGCACACTTGCAGGCCAAAATCAAAGCCGCGCAGCACCAAGCCAACCAGGCCGCGGTGGCCGCCCAGGCAGCCGCGGCCGCGGCCACCGTCATGGTAAGTGCGAGCGGGTCGCGGGCCCGGGCGCTAGGGACGGCTGCGCTCCCGCTGCTCCGCTGCCTCCCCTCTGTCGTCTGGTGTCCCCTCCCTCCCTCCTCCTCCTCCTCCTTCAGCACAATAAGTAAAGCCCTCAGGTGCAGGGAAGCAGGGCGCTGGGCCACCTCTGCGCAGAGCCTGGGCTGGCACCTGCGCGCACCTTGGCTCGCGCGGCGGGCGGCGCAGCTGGAGCAGGGATAGCGGCGGCAGGTGCCCCATCAGTGTCTGGCCGCCACCCACTCCCAATCCCCCCACCCCCCTCTCCTTTGATTGACCACCGAGGCGATGATGCTTCAGACTCCCTCGCCCCCAAATGAAATTCCATGCAAAACGTCCCGGTCACGAAACCGATGATGGAAATGGAGCTGTCCTGGCTGGTGCTTAAGAAAGAAAAAGAAAAAAAGAAAAAGAAAAAGCCTCGAGGGCCTGAGTCATTGTTCTGCCCCTTAAAGGCCAGCCGCAGCCTCCTCGTTATCCTTGGAGAGCCTGTTACAGCCCCAGACGCTCAGGGCCCAGTCCAGACCTTTGGGACCAGAATTCGGAGTTTAAAACTTCCCCCCAGTGTTTTGTATGCACTGTAACACCTGAGAAGCGCCTGTCTGGAACACTAGTTCTCAAACGTGGCTGCATTTTGAAATCACCTGAGAGGTCTGTCTTGAAGGGTTCTATCTAACACCAGCCCCCACGGTTCCTCTCTTAACTGGTTTAGGAGTGGCCTGGGCAGTGGCCTTTTTTTGAAGCTGATTCCAACTTCCAGCGAAGTTGGAGAACCACTGCCCTGAGTTGCAGAACTTTCTAATTAATTCGTTGAATGAGAGATCTCCAGCTTATCAGAAGTCTATTTGAATATATGACAGGCACTATGCGTTCCTTCAAAACATTTAATGAGACTCGCCATGCATCAGGCACTTGCCGGGTAGAATAAAAATTAGGCAGATTTCCTTGCCTTCCAGGAGCATGAAGTTTAGTAAGTAAGAGAGACAATGCGGATGATGGAAATGCATAATTGGGTCCAGTGGGGCATGAAAGACTTTTCCCTGGAAAAGACAGATATGGCTTTTGAGATAAAAGGTAGAATTTAAAACAGTGTTCTAACTAGTGATGGTGTAGCTCACACTTTGATAACTGATCAAAATGCAAGGGTAGCCATTATACAAACAGGTTCATATTATTCAACATTCTTTCCACAAATGTTTACAAATGCCTGACCCCGTGATAAGAAACAGGGATACAGAAATAAAGGCACAGAGTCTGCCCTATGTGGCTGCCACTTAGTGTGGCATGTGCGGTTTTATTGACCTCTCCAATTGGAGCTTCTTTTCAAGCTTCTTGAGCACTGGGTTCTTCATTTCTCTCACTGTCTCTCCTCAGAGTCCCTGTCCTTTTAGTGTTCTTCCTTGTGTCTTTTTCATTCTTATGTCACTGGACATAACTGATTTTTCTGAATATGTGAGTTTTTTTTATATATCTGGGGATGTATGCATTCAACATATGAAAGTCGTTACAACATAGAGAAATTCTCCCTTTTTTTGGTCTAGTAAAAGAGTGGTTTTCAAAACTGATTATAATTGAGAATGGGGGGGTGGATGGAAGATGAAAATAAATCGGTTACTTAATGCTGATGAAAATGGAATTCTTTTATACATTTCTCCAGTATGGACTCTCTCTTACCATCCACTTAGTGAAGATCTCATTCTATGAGAAGTAAATTTTTTTTTTATTGTAATGATTCTTTAAGTCAGCTCCAGTTTATCCTAACTGGTATGTTGATTGTTGGGCATAAAGAACACATTTTTCCATTGAACTAATATTATAAATCATCATTCCGTATCAAGAATGTCCCCAAGGCTAGTCAGGACTGTGTTAGCAACAGACAACCCAACTGAAGTAGCTTAAATTAAAAAGTTGGACTTTACTAGATCATGTAGTACCCTCCAAAAAGATAAGTAAAATAGGGCTCAGGGATGCCTGGATTCAGAAACTTGAAAACCAGTCGGTATCTCTCTTTGTTCTCTTTTCTGCTTCTCTTGGTATATCAGTCCATTCTCTAAGACAGGCTTCTCCAAACAACACTGACCATGGCTTTGGACATGTACAGGGACACATTCTTACATCTTTGAACGAACAATGTTACTAGTATATGTCAATGGTAGGTGACCTGGATTAATGAAGATAAGAGAAGAAATGGCCATTTACACATAAAGGTCATTCTTCAGCCTCATATCTCTTTACCTTTCTGCACATTTTCATATCATACTCATCAAAGTGCATAGAGGTTATTGCAGTGGATGTCAGTATATTTAGTTACCATAGTTTCCTGGATTGTTATACTGTGCCCAAATTTGGAGTTCTGATATTTTGGGGGATCTTGCAGCATCGTCAGAGACAACCCAATGGAATGTAGTTTCAGAACAAAAGCCAGCTTCTTTCTGACAGTGACATGAAAATTACCGAATGTCATGTCTTTTTAGTTGAAGTGAGAGGTTCATTTGAAACTAGCCTAGGTGCACTTGGATAAAGCCAAGGCATTCTTACCCTAGTATTAAGATACTCAGTACACTGAAGAAAAATGATTATTTCCTTGTTTATAAGAACAAATGAAGTAATGATTGTAGTCAGAAGATATTAATATTCCTTCTATTCACCTAGGTTTCATATATGAACACAAAGAATTCCTGTAGTGCAACTTTTATTACTGTCCAGGGATTTTCCCATTGTCTTGATTAATTGAATTTAAAGTTTTGATTCCAGAAAGAGATACTTATTTTAGAGCCTTATTTTTTCTCACAATACCTCTTAAAACATGAGCATCATCTTCCCCAGAATTTTTAAAATGTGAAAATAAGCCAGACAGAGCTGCTTTTTGGTAATTTTAACTCAAGGATATGTGATCTTCAAGTAAGTACTCTTTTTTCACCCACACAAAAATGGAGTTATACAAGGAGATAACCTACTTCATACAACATGTATAGGAACTGTGAATTCCCTCCTACTTGTCCATATCTTTTTCTTCCATGTTATAGTGGCAGCTCTGATCATTGTTGTCAGGGTTTTCTGACTCCTCCTATGTGGTCCTTGCCTGTAACGCCTGGCATGGTCTTGGTTTGCTTGCCTCAACCCACAGTTTGATGGTTTCTTGAACCAGAAAAAGAAAAATCCTCACTGCATGTACACAAGCTGGAGGAGGCCCAGAAGGGGCAGAGGATAAAAATGTTGGTAAGGCCAGCATCCGAGTATCTGGCACATACAGGGGCTCAATTAAAGACAACTTCTTTCTCTATATAGGTGCCTAAAGTAGCTTCCAAGATGCACTGGGCTTGGTGATCTCTAAAGTCTGTTCTAAGCCTGAAGATCTTTCAACATAGGTAAACATAAGCCAGGACTCAAATAATATCCTCTAAAGCAGAATATCTGTGCACTACAATGCTGTATTATAACATAATTAGTCATCCACATAGGATTTTTAATGTGTTCTATTCCTGGGCCTCAAAGTATGAGGTGTGTAAGATATTAATACAGATGCTCGATCCTCCAAGACTTCAGTGTTTCCTTCAAAGGAAAGATACTTGCATCTAGTAAAGATAACCCACAAGATGGAGTGGTAGAAAGTCACTGTCCAGCTCGGTTTAGAGCTCTCGGTTTCTTTATGTTCCTAGATTATTGTGATTTCTATGGAAATTAAGTTTCAAAAAACTAAGATCAGAAAAAAAAAGAACATTAACCTTTCAGCTGATTATCTCTGGGAGAAATATTTAATATTTCTTTTTCTACTTTGAAATTTCATTAAATGATTCTTTGTTAAATCAAAATTTTGTTCAGAAATACCAGCCTTTGAGGACATAATCACTGTTCTAATTAGTATATCAGAAAAAAATCAACCCAATAGTAGATTTGTTCTTTAGCTACCAAGGACTGAAAAAGTAAATGGAAGAGTTGAGGCCAAAATGATTTAGGGTTCAACTATCCAATTAATGTTCTCAATGCACTCTATGAGAACAGGCTATATATAGGTAGATCAAGCTAAAGAAAATGCATTATTTAGCAATATAAACTTACACGGGAATGAAAAATTTTAAATGAAAGTAGCGTCATGGAAGTTACATAACGGCAACTTGCATTTGAGAAAAGAACATCCCGTATAAAGAAGCTTTCTTATTCTAAGGCTTAGTTTATACAAATGTTCACAATTCTACTTTAAGAATAATAATTTCACAGTTTTTGATGGCTGCTATCAAGACTGCCACCCAAAACAGATTCTCCACTGGCCATTCTAAATCTCTTCTCTACCTCTGGTCCTTTCCACTATATTTCTAGTCTTCCTCCCCCATAGCGCTTCTGTGAAATGATCTCCTATCATTTCTATGCTTTGAATCCTGAATTCTCAAATAATGATGAACAGTTCTTTATTTTCCAAGGAAAATATCATTTCCTATTTCCCTTTTGAGGGTTTAGTACTATCCCATTTTATTTCAAATGCCATAGTTCTAATTCAGGACTTTAGAACATAACATTTGTATTTATTATATAAACCTTAGGGGTTTACCTATTGTGCTAAACATAAAAAGAGGGTATTTCATTTTTTATTTGCATTGGAGCTATTCCTTCAAATTTCTTTATTTTCACAGAATTTTATTGTAGCATTTTCAGGTCTTTTACAACAATTACCAAGGAATAGGAAAATTTTTTCATTGTGGTCTAAATCAATATTTGTTATTATTTCAGCTGTTTAAATGAAACTATCTGCCCAAAAATGTGATTATAAGTTAAAGATATTATTTTACTTCTAATATTTCAAGCAGTTCTTTGCTATTTTTTAGCTGTTTGCTATTTTTAGCTATTGTACTCGTTCTAGACAAAATTGCAGCATCTAATTAACTGGGTTGGTCACTGATCATAGCTAAAAGTACAAATAGAATTATTAAATATAAATTATTTTGATACTTGAGGACACTTACTACCTTATTAAAGGGTGTTTTCTTAGTATAATCTGGTAAGTTGTTAAGATAAATTGAGGTATAGTTTCAAATGTAGTAGAAATCACAGAATGGATGATAAGTTAGTCATTAGAAACAGTACAATGGAATAAAAGTGGGAAATTTGAGAAACTTACTGTTCAAATTCAAAACTTGTTCAGTTTGGAAACTTATTCTACATTGTCAAATCCACACTAGCAGAATGAAGAGAAAAACTGAGACAATTATCCATGATTCAGACAAAAAATTAAGATCCAAACCCAAACAGTTTTGCCTAAATAATCTTGTGTTTGAATATTTTTTTGCCTGAATTTTTTGTCTCAGTTTGCCACTTCATTTTGTTAGGCTAGATTATCATTAAACGTTTTTTAATACAAGTTAAAGATATAATCTTTTTTTCACTTGGATCTTATATACTTAGTGCATTGGTTATTTTATATTTGAAAACTAACTTATCAGAAGTTCTTCAATCCCATGGCCCTTGAAAGTTTTCCATTTTTTTCTGAAGCAATATAAAAAATGCTTATGGTGTGTATGCAAGCTGCTGTTTTAATGAACTTTCCTGAATTTCAAACATCTATATTTTACTCTCTTATATGCTTTTAACTAAGGTATAGTAGATGCATTTTTGCTTCGATACTAATTTAAGGTGTAATATTCATTTCTTTAGAGAACATTTTTGTTGTTGTGCATGCCTAGTGTTTTGTACGTTGTATATTGCATTCAGAATATTTTTTTCCTTCTCACCTATCCACAATGCAATGCCGTTCCCATGATGCACCTCTGCTTGCTGTTTACCTGTATGTTAATTCGCTTGAATCCCATTGGCCCACTGCCATCATGTGCTCGCTGCCTGTTATTAAAAGACTCAGTCGACTGCCAAAGCAATGAAGCGACCTCTCGAAGCATCTGTAGACCTGGTACTTTGACCTTTCACCTTTCGCTTTGCATGTAGCTTTTCAGAGAACCATCTGAGATTTGTATTACTTGTAAAATATTGGTTGCCAACAATCATTATTATTAAGTAATGAAAAAATTCGATAAGGTGTTTAGCCATCTCATTTTCATATGTAATATGTGAAATAAATTAATCCTAACAAATTTTAATACCTTTTCCAAAAGAGTGAAGCAAATTTAAATGACTTGGCTCGGAAAATAATTCTCATTAACCTTTAAATTCAAGAAATTATCATTTAGTTAAAGACAAGAATGGGTACTAATAATAACACAAATGCTTCTTTTCCCCCTTAGAATAGTTTAACTCATTTTAAAAGCTGAAGCCATTTTTGTTGTTGTTGCTTGATAGTTTTTCTTTTCCTTAGTTGAGATGCACCATTTTGGGTTACAGAAATCATGCTTTCGCTCTCAATAACGAATTCTCACTCATTCGACATTGCCGCTATTTAAATTAAGGTGCATGGCAGAGGCATCTCCTTAGCTGTCATTTTTTAAAAGAATGTTGCAATTGATGATCTCTGTGGACACTGAAGGTGTGTTTACTTTGAGTTATACATATCTTATCCAATTCTTCACTTGTAGGCCTTTCCACCTGGTGCTCTTCACCCTTTACCAAAGAGACAAGCACTTGAAAAAAGCAACGGTGCCAGCACGGTCTTTAATCCCAGCGTCTTGCACTACCAGCAGGCTCTAACCAGTGCACAGTTGCAGCAACACACAGCGTTTATTCCAACAGGTATGTGCCCTGACAGTTCCAAGTCCTGTGTCTGTGTGCCCTTCTGGTCATGTGCTTTCTTCTCATTCCTTTAAGCTGTTCGGTGGCATCTAGTTTGCTTTTAAAGGTACAGTAACTACAGCCTGAAACTCCATGTCCTAGCTATCTAGATATATTTACCTTGCTTGGAATGATAGCTAAAGACTGTTAGGATTCTAAAGCCAAATATTTTGTAGAGTTAAGTGACAGACTGAACCCATGAGAAGCAAATAGCAGTTAGGCCTTTTGGTTTCTTGTATTTACACATGCTATGTAAAACTGTTTATGTAAATAAGACCTTTTATGTGTGACAATTGAAATTTGTCTTTAACCCCGTATGACCTAAAAATAGTAATTTCCATAAATACTAACCTTTTTTTTTCTCTTCTTATTCAGAATACTAAAAAAGTGAGGCTATTCAAATTAAAGCAATCCTCTACTCATATTTTTACATCCATTCTGTCTCTCCTGCCATCCTTCTCAACTATCAAGTTCACAAATATAGAGAGCTCTTATGCCTGGTTTCTAAGCCAATGCCTGATAATATCAGATACTAAGATACATTAACTCTATCATTCAACTAAAAGATGAATTATCTTAATCATAGAAATTCAAAGTTCAAAGGATTCTTAGTGATCTTCCAGTTCATGGTTTTACAGATGAGAAAACTGAGGCCCCCTAAATGTGAAGTGACGCCCAAGGTAGCAAACTAATGAGAAAAAGACCTAGAACCTAGTTTCCCTGTGACTAGTCCTATCTATATGACATGACACAACCCGGGCCTTCATATGTGGAGGCCACAGAGTATTTTACAGCTTGGCATAAAACAGCAAATAAAAGTAAAAAAAAAAAAAAAAACCCAAAAATACAATGCACATTAACCTCCATTTCTCACCCACCGCCCTGACCATAGACCTACATACACCATATACAAACACAAGAAGTCACTCTAAATTGACTGTGATTTTGACCTTTGGTCTGTTTTAGAAAAAGGGACAATATTCCCAATATAAATAAAATTTGCTAGAGTGTCAAACAAACAAACAAACAAAAGGAACTAGAGAGTGACTTAGGTAGGCCTTAGTGAAAATGCTGTTCATTGTGTTCTTAGTTTCAAATTCAAATTTTCATCACATGATAGTGACTTAAAGATAAATATAGATGAAAAGCAATTTTTATCAAAAAAGAGCTTGTTGATCCTAATCCACACAGTTGTACTTTTCACAGGCTTATTATCCATTTCCTTAAATCTCATAGCATATCAGGAGTTAACAAAGGAGAGAATTAAATAACTATTTTTATGGTATTTCTATAAAATCTATACTTTGAAATGAATTATTGACCTGTTAACATTTATTATAGGAAAAATATAGATTACATAAGTAAATGGTTCTTAGTATTTTTTGTTGTTGTTATTTTAGTTTTGCTCTACTCTTAAAATAGATTCATAGACTTGTGAATCAATAAGTACTAAATCAGTACTTATTGAGCCTTAACTCTTATCATATTACAACCTTAATTAGTGGCATTTCAGTGCAGTTATAGCACAGCAGTATTGTAATCCACTTGACATAACATGTTTATAAAATAATTACTAGAAGATAAACTTACCTCAAGTCCTATGTGATTTCTTCAGGTGTCTTATTTTATAAACTTCATCTTCATGTTTTAAAATAAAAAAATTAGGGACGAATATTCATTCTGAGGGGAAAACATGAAAGGAAAAGTCTTGTTTCTGAAGACTGGGTGATAATGCCACTACCATCCCCTGGGAATGCCTGTGAAACCCTGGAGCTAAGCCATGCAAAAGACCGAAGGCCTCTGACTCATATTTAACACTTCCATCCAATAATAATTGACTTTTTAAATCACTGAAAGAATCTTTATTTTAAAATATTCCACCTGGAAACCGTTTAAAGACTTCCAAAGCAAGAACAAATGTCACCCCTTATGTAATGACTTGATTATTGTCGATGAAATGCATCGCATTGAGGACTCAGTCTGTGCTGGCTGCTGTGGTTGTGCACTTCTGCCCTCTGCTGGACTCTTTAAGAACTGTTCATTGTGCCCGGCAGCCCTCAATTGAGTGGGCTTTGGGAGCCAAAAAAGGGGGTCCTAACCCACTTGATTCTGTGAATTAGAAGTGTTTCCATCTGGAAATATCATAGTAAACAAGCATGTAGATCTTGTGCTCTGAAATGGTATTTTTCGACTTCTAAGAAATTTTCATGTTTCTCAGATGATGAAAGAAAATAATTTTATTAAAAAGAAATTAGCATTATCTTTGCCCAACTTAAATCCACAACAGAAATTTCAGAGTTCATTTTGGCTGTAGTTTTTATTTCACATTTTCTTTCTCATAAACAGCATTTTGAGCCTGATTTTAAAACGATGATGATAATAATCATTCATTGCTAATCACTGTTATTTTAAACCTCTGTAAATTAAGTGAAAATGGTGGATGGTGGACCCATTATTTTTACACATTATTTTTCTATAAATCTTTTAACAATTATCATAAATATAAAACAGAAAGCATTTTATGTTTTCCCAGAGACCTTTATTGAAAGGTCATTCATAGTGAAGTTTTGATGTGCTACTAAAATTCTTCCAATGACACAATGTGAATTTGGACTTAGATTCTGCCTCCAGGCTGTGGAAATATTAACATAAAATATTATGCAAAATATGGAATTCTTACACAAACCATGCTAATATAATTATCACCCTGGTTAATGCCTTAGAACATTTGCAGTGGGTGGGAGTTTTTCTTTTTTTTCCTTTTTTGATAGGGATTATTTTAACCAAGTAGTTATACTTTTTCTTGGCTATGTTAGGAAAATGGTGAAAACCACTTACAAAAATAGTAGCATAATAGTTCTTGGCATTTCTTGACAGGTTTATTCTGAGTTACTGTAAATGTTCTTATAGACATACTTGCATTATTCTTTGAGATAGTTCTGCCAATGGCAGGAATAATTATTTGCCTTTTGCAGATGGAAAAACTGAGGCTGTGTCTATGCTGCAAAGTGGAATATGTAATTAATGGAATTATCCAGATAATTCTGACTCACAGTTTATAGAGTTGAAATATTTGTGCAACTGAAGCAAAAAAAAAAAGCAAACAAACATTTGAGGCTCTGTTTATAGAATAGTGCCTTAGTGAAATGCTTCAGCTAGTCAGAACAGAGACAACACACTGACTCTCTCCTTTAGTTATTTCATTATATTGGAAATATGAAATAGGTAGAACAGGGAAAAGTGCTAGCACATATATTACCTAATGATCGGAAACCATAATGTTACATAAGGTTATCAAACACCTTTATGAAAGATTTGTCAGTGTTTAATGGGAACTGTCTATATAAAACCACAGTAAAATTTATGTATCCCATCCAATTCAGCAGACAGTAATTGAACATGTAGTGTGTTCTGGGTTCCAGAGCCAGTAACAAGACTACAAAGGAGTTCAGAAGTAGGCAAAAAACAAATATAATTGAAAGCATTAAGGGCTAACTTAGGACATGAGTGAAGCTATTTGAGAGTGAAGAAGAGAGAGACAATGTATTCGGTCATCAGCATTTGCAGTGGCTGGTTGAGAAAGTATATAGAGAAAGTCAAACTTTACAAAGGAAGAGAGATTTGCTTAGGATATTATAAGGAAGATCTTACCAATGAGGGAAGAGCGTCTCAGGTAGGTATGACAGCATGGGTTGGGAAGAGTGTATTTGAGGAATAGCAAGTTATCCATTGTAGTCATAGGGGAAGAAGCTACGTTTTTCCAATATTCATATCACTTTTAAGCTATGTAGAGACCATGGTTCATCAGAGTAATCTGGTAAAGTATTACAGCCATATCTTGAACTGAAGCCAATGTGATGTGTCCAGTCCTAGGCCACGGAGGCTGCAGGAGCTGCTGTTGATGATTTGCAACCCAGTGACATTCACATACGTGACACAGGAAAGCCCACCAAGACAGCCCCTCCACATTAGCATAAAAAAGAATAACAGAATTTTTATAGGGATAACTTTTTAAAATGAAATCATTCACAAACTGGGTATTTTAATAAATTTTAGGGACAAATCACTCCCAACACACTCTCACTAATGGTTGAGAACATTTATTCAACCAACTGATCACCTGCTATGTGCCCCGTAGACCTAGACAGATATGACCCTTGCTCCCCAGAGTATATAGTAGAGAAAGGGAGACAGATGTTTAATAAATACTCATGTAAATATATAATTAATTTTTTTTCTGAGTACTATGAATGAAAAAGGAGAGTTAATAAGAGTAAAAATAGAAAACTGATCTAAATGGCATGTGGAGGTAGGTAGAAGAACAATTAAATGGATTTCTAAGATGTGACAAGTACCTTTAGACCTAAAAGATGAAAAGAGTAGAGTAAAGTTTATTCTAGTCAGAGGGGACAAGACAGCTTGTGGGAAGCCCAAAAGTAGGACAAAAGTGTGGTGTGTTCTGTTCAAAGAAATGAAAGGCTAATCTGGAGCATAGTGCCTGGGGGAGAGGGGTGTAGGACGAGCTAGAGAGATAGTCAGAGACTGCTGGACCATACATGGTTTTTATCCAAAAGCAATGAGAAAGCAATGAATCATTTCCAGCAGAGAAGTGAACAGACCTATATTTGGAAAGGTTTACTCTGCCAGCAGAGTGGAGAATGGACTAAGGTCGGGGGCAAGGTGAGAATGGAAGCAAGAAGACCAGTTAGGATATTATTGCATAGCTTGAGCCTAGAGATAATGGTGATCAGGAATTGAAAAGTGGCTGTAGAGATGGACAAACAGACGAATACAAGATGCATTCTATAATGCATAGAATGCATTGGTGAGTTGGGCCAGTGCTGTCAGGCATAACTTTCAGTTTAAGCTAAAGCTACTACATAGATAGTGATGTCCATATAGAATTTTATGAGGTGGAAAAATATTCTGTGGGAAAGATTGTTTGAACATATTAAATTTGAGACCTTTGTCAGATATCCAAGTTGAAAGGCCAAGTGAGCAGACAGATGAAAGGACCTGGAGTTTAAAGGAGAGATCTGGGCAGGATACGTAATTTGGAAGCCTTGAGCTCATAGACAGTAGTTAGATACTAGATTGAATGATATTGTGGATTGAATGATTCACAAGGAAAAAGTATAGAGTAAATGAAAAAGAACCAGAACTGAGTCCTGAAAAACTCCAGCATATAGATATATTAGGGCAGGTGGTGTTGGGGGGGGGGGGGTGGATGGAGTGAGTGAGTGAGTGAGAGAGAGAGAGAGAGAGAGTTATCAGAAAATACAAGAAAAAAAGGGTGGTTTATTATGGAGTGAGTGGCCAAGTGCTAAATGTTACCGATACTCAGAAAGTTAGGCGAAGTTAGGTGAAGATGAAAGAGCTCCCACTGGTTGCAGCAATATGAAGTTCTTGGGTGACATTAGCAGGTCAAGTGGAGAGGTGAAAATGAAAGCCAAATTGGAGACAATTGAAGAATGGGATCAAGGAAGTGAAGTTTTATGCATAGGTGACTTTCAAGAAATTTGTAAAGATTAGAAAGAGAGGGCTAGAAAAGTTTGGGTGTCATGAACAGGATTTTGAGGTGTTGGTGTGTTTGTGTGCATGTGTATGTGTGTGTGTGTGTGTGAAGTTGGAAATAGTAGCACATGTTTGCTGAAGACTCCAATAGTAAATGGTCAAGTTAAATAACCTCTTGTCTTGGCTAGTTAATATTAGCCTGATCAAAATGTACGTCAGGCAAAAAGTCTCCTTCAGGTGTGAACAGTTCAGCAGAGAGAATAAAGACCTACACGTCACAAATTCTTCATCTAGAATCTCAAAAGACAGTTCTAAAACCTAAATGGATACACTTACATTCACTGAAAACTAATTCTCTGGCACCCACATGACACTCAATCTTCAGTCATCTAAATCCTTATATTACTTTGATTTTCATTCTAAGGAACTGAACCAGAATTAGATAATTCCTTTCAATATATTTTTTTTTGTCTTCCACAACATAAATTAGTATTTGTGGTCAGAATTTTCTGATTCAAGTACCCAAGGAAAGGCTGAAAGCCTCCCTTCTGCCTCCCACCTACCCACTTAAACATCAAGTTGAGATTTCCTAGGAATTTTGCAAAGGTCCCCCTTAGGGATCACCTAACAGCAAGCCATGACAAAAGTCCCTAGCCCTGGTCCTAACTCAGCCCTAATTATACACTACGTTGCTTCTATAGTATTTAGACTTTATTGCTTAGGCACCAGTCCTTTATCATAATGAACTGGTAGCATAAAATAGAACATTTATCCATCCATCCTGGTCATTCACACAGGAACCACGGCCTTCCTACATTGTAGGGCGTTCAGTAGTAATCTAAAATTCACCTGACCTATAAACCTTTGATTTGGAGTTTCCGGAATCTTAATTACTGTTTTGTTTTGTTTTTTTATATCTTCTGTTATTGACATGGAACATTTTACAACCAAACAAGCAAACTTTTAATACAATGAGGTCAGTGTAATCCAGTGAATACAAAATATGACCTGGATTTAGGAATAGAATGCTATTTCTAGCCTTACCCTTGACTCACACGACGTATGACCTTGGTGTAGTTGCCATGCCTCAGATTTTTCATCTGTAAAATACCCACTTCCTACCTTGGAGAATTAACTTGATAATATCTCTAAAGTACTTTGAGGTCTTTGAGGAAGGACACTGCAGCGTTATTATCGCATGTCATTCTTATTAGAATCATGTCGATATGTAGGAAGAGAAAGCGAAAAGTAGTCCAAGGAGTGAGCTTTGAATAATATTGGCTTAAAATAAGTCAGATACATTTGTTTCAGTACTGAAAATGTGAATGACTCTAAAAGACTGTGTTAACTAACCCTACTTATTTCTGGTTGTGCTTCAATCTCACTTTGAATGTTAACTCTAAACCGCTAACCTGTTTCTTTCCCTTTATTCACTTTTTCCACCTACCATTGCATGACATGCAGGGTCAGTTTTGTGCATGACACCCGCTACCAGTATTGGTAGGTTTCAACCTTTTTTTATTTGTCTTTTATATTATGTACAATACCTTCACTTGCTTGAAATTTATTTCACAGATGGTAGAAATGCCTTAGGAATGGTAGATCTGAAGGCTTATTTGGCTTTAGAGTTAATATGTAGGTTTTTAAAATGTACTTGTATGTTTAAGAAAATGACCATTTTAATGTGACTAGAACAACCACTGTGCTAGAACAACCACTACAAAACAGAAAACCACAAGCACTAGTCTGCCTTTTAATGATCTGTATTTTATTCTATTTATAGTTTTTATGGTTTGACATAAGGAAGAAAAAAAAGCTTAATTTATCAGAGAGGCAGGCTAATTTCATCAGTGTTTTAAAGTTTCATAGTGGTGTGCCTTTATCTCCTCTTTGCTGTGTGTTAGAATTATCAGAGTTTCCCAGAAGTATTTATGAAAAAATATATATATATAAATGGATGTATTTTGAAAACAAATATCTGACCTGCCTTTCTTATTATTCTTTTTAATTTTAAGTGTTGATTTATTTGCAATGATTATTTGTACCTTAGCATCTCCTTAGATGTTAACTTTTAATAGCATATAGCTATCCCCATACATTCCAATGCCTTGGTACAAAAGTCTGTCTTTAGGACGTATGAATTTGTTCCATTTAGAATCCAGAAAAATAAACATTGGCAAAAATTGTCTGGCTGTGTCACAGTAACTGTTAAAATTCACATCAAAGCCATGATTTTCGCTCCACCATTTATTGACCCAAATAAGCCACAATCCCTGGTAATTTCAGTTCAAACCGGCCTGACATTGACAAAAGAAATTCAACTTAAAAACAATAAATTGTAAAAAAACAAAAATTCTATCTAAAATTAGGCTTACATTTCAGCCTTTGATGTTTTAGAATTATGATTAAAAATTAATATCATATACTCTTACTTAACTAGACATTACATTTTGTGTTATTAGAAGCAACAATTATTATAGACGCTATAGACTCTGAATTGGGAATGATCTATTGTTAGAAGTAAAGTGTTTGTAAATACATCAACCAAAGTAATCTGCTTTGGCCTTTCTGGGAATCACTGATTATGTTTTAAAACTTCCTTTAATTGTACTTGTAATAAGCTATTTTCCCTTTTTTATTTCTCTCCCATGCTTCCTTGCTTTGCATTGTGATTGCATGCCATCTGCTGGTTTAACCCATGATGGCTTGCTGCTCTGATATTCACCATGCCAAATACCACTTCTATTACCATAATGCTACACCCTCCTGTTCATTGCTCCCATGGTTCCCCTCCTGAAAGTACCCATGATGCACAGCGCTACGTCAGCCACTGTCTCTGCAGCAACAACTCCTGCAACAAGTGTCCCCTTCGCAGCAACAGCCACAGCCAATCAGGTTTGCTCCTTTTAAAGCTTTCTTTCACAAATCCCAAACTCTAAATGAGTGCTGATATTTAAAAAAAAAATTCTCGGTGAGAATTTTTTTTTCATGTTTATCCATCAAATTTTATTTTTTTAATTAGTTTACAGCAAGCATTTATGGACAGGTTGCACTTATTTAGAGTTAACATTTACTGCAAATAATGATGTAGCTATGTTTTGTGTTGCACTGTTTGTTTTCGTACCTAATATTGTGTAATTAACCTGACAGGCTTAAATTCCTTTTAGTACAGCGTTACGTATCCAGTGGTTTGTGAATTGCCACAGAGAAATTACAAAAGCTCGCCCGTGGGTGCTTCCACACTGGCTAATGTTGATTCACTTCATTCAGACCCTATCATCTGTTGCGGGGGGAAAAAATTCTCCTCCTAGAAAAGTTCTCCCTTTTTCCTTAGTATCAAATTGGAGGTCTGAATGAGTCTTGTTAACATCTCACCCTGGTCATACGTGCTCCCAGACTCACTTGGTTCCTGCTTTGCAATCTGTTCAGATACTGGAAGAAGAGTTCTTAGGCACTGAGTTCACAAAGGCTGGATATAACTGATTAGGGATGTTTAACTCTGTTGGTTTAATGCATGTGCCAATAAGACCATCGATGTACTATTTCTCAGTGAGGGCCAGTTGGCTATTTCCCACTCTGTAGTCCCAGGCTGATGGTAACCCTAACCCCAGCCAGCCAACTTGCAAACATGTGCTCCTGGTTTGGAGATGCACATGAGGATGAGTGAGCATAAACTCTCACCTCACCTAGAAAAACACTTTGTTGCGCATGCCCTCCCTTCATAGAAGAGCAATTTTGGTTTTGTTTTTAGCTTGTTTTTTTTTTTTTTTTGCTTGTTTATATTTTAGATAAAATCAACTGTACTGATCAACAATGAAAAGAAATACAGGAGTAGGCTGGAGGGAAGGTCTGAGCTGAGAGAAATTGGGAAAAAAAAAAAAATGTGTTAGGGTATAAATGGCAGATTCCAAAAAGTATTCTGCAGGTGGGGAGGGCTGATTCATACTTCTATGTTTAAGTGAATAAATGATTCCATAGGTCTAAGCTCTAAAAAGATAGGTGTTAATTCACTCGGATGAAGGAATACAAGTAAAATCCTATGCAATTCTTACTGTACTGTCCAACTTGTGATAAAGCAAGAAAGCATGAGGGAGAGAGGAGGGGCCAAGAGTTAAATATAAACCACTGACAATTCTTCATCTCTTTATTCACAATCTCAAAAATGCCATCTTACCTCTAAGGAAAGCCATCTCTGCTTCAAAAGAGATATAACAAAAAACAGCAAATAAGTTTCTTAGGTGGGAAGATTTTTTTTTTTAATGATGGGATGGGAGAAGGGAGAGACAGTTTGCATCCTCCCATTATTATTTTCAAAACACCCCTTTTTCAGTTGTTCAAGCTTTTTAATAGGAAAGCTGGATATATCTGTTTCTTTTACGTGTAAATTCTGCTTTCTTGAATCATGTTTTTGAGATTTTTAACAAAATTTTCATTACAAAATCCCTTTATAGGAGAAGTTTCGAATATAATAGAGTACGATGTTACAATGTAATTTCCCACTATCTTATGGCAAGTTAAGCACATCTAATTCAGAGAGATCTCTCCTAGAAATGGAAGGGAGGTCAAGATAAAGAAATACTTCAGAGTTCTAGGATAAATTCCTTTATTATGACAAATATTTGATCATTATCATAAATATTTTTTCCAGCCTAGTGATTTTTTGGCTCTGTTTGGTAGAAAAATTTTGAGAGGCTTCATACTTATGTGTAGTTTATGTATATATGTAAGAAGGCAGGGGTAAAAAGTATGAAATATTCAGAAGCTAAAACATATCACTTCACAGCAGAGTATGATTAGTAAAGGAACTAACAAGCTTAACTTCAATTAAATCCAAAGAAATCTAGTTAAAAGAGTACCTGACAGGAGCTTCAAGTATCCTAGGTTCTATGTTTTATGGTTTGTTGATTGTAATAGTTGCTAGATTGCACTTGAATAATGAAGGGAATGCTTTAGCAAGCTCTGCTTGCACATGAAAAACCACAGAAAAGGAAATAGTAAGCACAAACTTTCAGATATGATATTCTTTATGAATTTTCAACAAGTTTCTGAGCCAGGCAGCTACCAAAGTACTTGGAAATTCTTTTAGTGCTGAAGAATTCAGAATTCAGAGATTGTTGATGACCCTTAAATGACAAGTTATCATCTTAAGATTTCACTGGTTAAACTCAAATTGAATCATATCTATGTGAATTATATGTCATTTTAATGTAATAAATCTCACTTTCCTCATTTGTAAAAGGAAAACTAGAACTACATCACCTCTGAAGCCCCTCCCAGCTCTAAGATTCAACAAAGGTTCCTTAGCTGGTATGCTAGACTGAAAGTATGAAATTATAAAGGTAAACACAAACAGAATAACAAATAGTGTTGATTTCAGAGTTCAGTGAATGATAAGCATCCTACCTTCTTTTCTTTCATTGAGAGATCTTTCTTAAACAAAAACATGGTAGAGTTTTGACAGTGTTTTAGTTCTTTTGATCAGTTCAGACTGTCAGTTCAGATAGTTCAGATCTCATAGGCATTTATAATTAGATACAAGTCATTGATAGAGAAGATAGACTGAAACATCCCATGACAGATCCTCCAGTTCAGTGTTCCTTTACCGGGTACCATGTTACCCTGTGGTGAGCCAAGATGAGCAAGCAACAAATCCATAAGTGCTACCTCAGGGCTTAATCAAAGTGCTAGCAATGAGAGCTTTAACTGAACTTAGACTAGTAGTTTGAAATTACGTGAAGACAAAATCCAAATACTTGTGGGAAATATGAAATAATTTTTTAGATGGTTAACAGTGGGAGTAGATATGTAAACAAAAATACAATAAGCAAATTTATTGACACCTATTTCCTGTTTCAATTAAAGTTTGGGCCTTTATTCACAAATTAAACCTAATAATAATATTATTTACAAACCACTTATTATGTATAAGATGCTATTGTAAATGGTTTCTCTCATATACTATGTGTTATATGATATCGCATATCTTATATTACATGAGAAAAGATACATATATATATATAGATATACTCAATCCTTACAACAGTCTTATAAGTACGGTTATCGTCATCCCCCTGGTAAAACTGAAACAAATTTAACTACCTAAGGCATCGCTAAACAGCTAATAAATAAATGGTCTTGCTGGAATTTAATCCCAGGCAGTTTGACTCTAGAGGCCTTATCATTAACCACCATGCTACACTACCTCTTTCTATAATTACTAATACACAAAGTCACTTCTTCCACATGTAAAACTATTTTTTGAATGAGAGCCAGTAGCAACAAACTCTGTTAGTATAGGGGAAAATGAAGAAGTCTTGCAGCTCAAACAAAGGTGAATCCTAAGCTGGGAGATGAATTGATATTGAGCATAACTTCAGGTTGGTTATGTAGTAGCCAGGGCATATTTAGAAACCACATAGTGGATATATATTAATTAAAATATATAACCATGTATTCATATTCTATGTAATACTATAACCAATGAGTACCAATACCACTGAAAACTATAAATAATTTCTATACAAGTAACAGAAGAAGAAAATATGAAGTAAAAAAAAATTAGTCATTTGTCTTTAGTGAAGCCAAGTATATGGGCTTCTTTTGTGTTAATCATCTTCCTAGACTTTACTCCTGGTCTATACCAAACATCTCACAAATAGCTGGGTAACAAGGAAAATCAGAAATGAAAATATGGATACTGTATAAGTTTAAGCCTACTAACAAATGGTCAGAACATATAAATCTATAGATGCCTAGGTTAAAACAAATTTAATCTCAGAGTATACATTAAAAGAGGTAGAAGTAAACAGCTTAGTATATAGGTTATTTAACTTTTATCATACTATAAGGAATTTTATTTAATAAAATGAGAGTGCATATTGGAATTTCTGTAACTTGAATTATTATAGTACTCTATGCTGTCATTGCTTTATTATTTTTTATTTCAAAACTAAATTTTATTCCAAAAAGGGAGAAAATAATTTCCAAATATATATATTATAAGTCTCGATTTCTTCATCAGGCACAGAGATTATTCACTTTATCTAATAACATCCTTGAAGGCCCAATTAAATGCAATTTATACTCTGAGTCGTTCCCTGAACCCCTGCAGCTGGAAGTGCTTTTTCTCTCCTCTGAATTCTACAAGCACTTTATCTGCACTTTATTTAAATCATCATCGCTAGATAGAAAGAATGACAAGCACAAATGTGCAAAGTGGGAAAGTGTAACGTTTCGCAGAGAGGAACGTTTAGCAGAGAATAGATCGGTTAGAGCTTCAGTTTGCAGGAGCAGCTACAGCGTAGGTTTGATTCTGATTGTGCAGGACTTTAAATGCCAGGTTAAAGGGTTTGGCCCTCTTTTAGCCACTGAATGGTTTTCAACAGGATAGCACTCTAGGAAGACTGAGCAGATGGATTCCAGGCGGGAGAGTCTGCTGAGACCATTAGGAGGTTTTAACAAGAGCCTAAACTGGGACTGTGGCATCTGGCAAGTGGCCCACTTTGTCTTGCCTTTGCCTGTGACATAGGCAGAGTTACTTTTAGCCAAAGAGAAACAAAAACTATTTCACACTATGGCAAAACCTGTTCAAACAAATGTCCCATGGCAGAAATAGAATTCGGGCTGACATGGAAGGTTAACTGCAGGAAGTTGCCTGAGCTGAATCCCTTCAGTGGTGGCAATTGGGAGGGCTCAGTGGTCGAAGGCCTCTGGCGTGATTCCCTCTAACACGCAGCTTCCCACTTCCTACCTCGGTGACACTTCAGAGCCGCAGACTCGCAGCGACCTCGCAGGCCTTTGCTCGAAGGAGAGTCCCTTCAGATTTGGAGTAAATACGGATGACTCCATGTTTCCACAGTTAGAGCTATGTGGACAGTGAGGGCAGTTATTGCTCTAATTCATTCTGGCTCATGGAGTCCATGCTACGAAGAAAAACTCTTACACATTGGCTATTAGGAATTCTTTTGTGGAGCACCCCATCACTACCTTTGAAGCTGGTAAATCAAATTATATTTCTGGAAATATGTTAACGAACACTTAATCACATCTCCAAAAAGAGATGATTCATGTTTAAAATTGTGACCTTGAGGGCTCTAGGAAGGGCTTATTAAAAATTGATTAATAATATGCATACACAACTTTTACTTTTTATTTGATAAATCAGAAAATCCCATTTTCCAGACATATCTGATATGCTTACTACAGATAATCAATTTTGACCATATTTTATCAAAATTATAAAATAACTACATGCAGCCAGATTCATATATTATGCTTTATGTGACCTGCTACAGTTACTAAAGAGGGAAGAGAAAAGCAAATGATCAGATTTCAGTTGTCTCTCACATATAATTGTGAATACAACTTCAAAGTTATTTGTGCATAGTACTAGGTATGTAAGTTAGCCTATACTAACCAAGAAATCTAAAAAGGTCAGGTTATTGTTTACTTCAACTCTCATCTCAAGGAGTTGTTTTGAATAACATCTGTTATTCAAAGCCGTCTGTCAGGACTATGTTCAGACAAGTGTAGGAGGCATTAAACATTCCCCACTATTCACCACTTGACCAGTTTGGAGCCTGTGCTTCTTCACAAGAAAATTCTTGGTTCTGCAAAGCCCCTATGTGGGAGGAGTCGTCTCCCATCAGATACCTGTCCTGTCATGCACAGTAAAGGGGCTGGCCTCTCGTATGGATGATCAAACTGTGAAAGACTCCTTTCTTGTGGTTTTCTGATTTCTGGGAACAAATTACAGAAAGCAGCTGTGCCCCCAAGTACATTGTGGTCCAAAAATGCCGAGACAAGTGTCAGAATCTAGCCCTTGTGAATCATACTTGGGCTGAAACATCTATCTCAGCATTACACTGCTACTGTTGTTTAGCCACCTTTTACTTTTCACTGATACTCTAACTGTACAGGTAGTTCCATTTCTGTAGTGGATCTGGTTGCTCAATTGAGGCAGAATTGCCACATCAAATATTTGTGGAGAGATGTAGAAGTGAATAAATGTGCGTGTTTGCGTGTGTGTGTGTGTGTGTGTTGGCAGGAGTCTAGAGACAGAGAGAGAGGAGTCTGCTGTATCTTTTAAAGTAAAATAAAAAAAAAACTTAAATTTGCACTATTTACATTTAGCTAATGCTATTAGTTAAAGCCGCATGGCAATGTGAGTCTAAATTTCATGGTGCGGTGTGGCTGTGGCATTGGAATCCAGACATGCTAGCATGGTCAAAAATTTTTTAGAGGATAGGTGGCAGGGTTACTCTGTCTTTAGGTGAATTTAGATCTATGAGAGCCCTACAGAAGCAGATTATTTTTTCGCTTCAGGAAAGCAAAAAATAAGAAGACAATAGACCTTTCATTTTCCTGCCTCAGAAGCAGCTGCTTTGCAGGACTACCATGAGGTTTAATTAATAAATGTATTTAAGATTCTCTAAGGAAAGGCTAAGTTATATAAGTGCAATCTAGTACATTTCATTTTGCATAAATAATTTACACCTCATAGTGAGGAACTTGGGAAGAATTCTTTTGTATATAGCACCTAAAGACATAAAATCCATTCCAGTTTTGTGCAGAAAATGTCAAGGGTTCTTGTGTGAAACTTAACTGCCTGGTGATTGTCCTACTTAGTATACTTCAAATAGCATCCTCTTCACATGTGGATGGAATTGGAGGGATTCTTTTTAGATTGAAAAGTCATATTCCCCACAGTATTTTGACTTTTGTTGATGATAATAAGATCATGCTCAGTTTTTCTAATTTTAGGTGTTCTCTTTTGAGAGGATTGAACATACAGTTCATTCTACATGTGTGTTTATTTCCAGCTCTAGATTTGTAAGGAAAGAAAGACTAGCTGTAATGCAGGAATTTAGATCCTTGTCAAGGGCTAACAGATGAATTGGGTCTCATTCTCAATAAAAGTTGCTTGAACGGAGTAAAATTTTGATTCACAGGCGTTTACTTCCCTGAGTTCTGCCACTGCTGCCTGCCTCCTTACACGACCTGTACCTGTGTGTTTGAGGAAGCTGACAGTCTTTCTGTGGGTAGTTGGAGAGGAGAGATCTTTACTGCTTCCCAATAAGAGCAGCAAGCTAACCTGACTGTTACTTCACTTAACCAGATATGATGCCATCATGTGTCAAAGACAAACTGGCATTAGGTCTGGCCTCTCAGCCCCTTCTAGCATTTCCTCTAAGCCACATTGCTGGAAGCAGTGGCTTCCAAGGTAAGACCCTGTCTGAGTCTGGTGATCATTCTAGATTCCACCAGTATGGGGAGATGCAAAAGATACCTAGGAGTCTACTGCCTAGTCATAGAGAAGTAAAACAATCAGACGGTGTCACAAAACTAAACAGTCCGATGCTCAAACATTACTGTGTGGGAAGTAAATTCCATGGCGGGGCCTCATCCCTAAACTGGGTAGATGAGTCTTGAAGGGTATGGAAGAATTAGACAGATAATGAACAGCAAGGTTGTTCTTGACTAGTGTGAAATTTACAGAGTGAAGATAGGGGTGGGGTAAGGGGAAAAGGGAACTGGCATTATAAATAGTCGCATTCTGCTTTACATGTGTTCTCACATGTTACCTGATCAGACAGGTCCTATCCTTTCTCTTGTATGTGTGACGAAATCAAGGCTCACATTTGGCCACAGCTCTAATCACTGGTAGAGCCTGCCTTTGACCTCAAGTCTATCTGACCCTGAAGTCAGTGCTTCCCTCTTATCCCACATTCTTCCCCAATAGCCTGTGTGGTTCAGATAGGAATTTCAGAATCAGGCTCAGACTTGATTCACGACAGAGGCAAATAGAGCAGCTATTACTATATCAGATCTAAAGAGGAGGGGACACTGTGGCTCACCGGGGCCAAATGACTTGCTGTAGGCCACACTGCAGTGAGTGAGAGAGTGCAAAGAGGAAGATGCATTTGAGCCATACTAGAAAATTCAGTTGAATAGGTGGGGCGAGGTTAGGTTCTGGAGGGCCTGGAACGGCAGGTTAAGAGCAGGACAGAAACTAAGAAATACTGTTTTATTGGATGGAAGTAGGGACAGGCTAAGTATAGATTAACTGATGAGGAAGTTACTTCTTTGATGAATGATGAAATTGGAATAGAGAGGGAAAAAAAATACATAGGTGGGGTGAATAATCAAGAACCAGGAAAATTCAGGGTAGCATTCTGACCCTTTGCCCTCCCAGTGGCTCTTTTCCAGCATCGATAGTAGCTGTGGATTTTACTGACTTTCTCGTACCCACATCAACCTTCTACAAGACAGCTCTCCCAATGACTTACAAAGAAAGAATGGTTCTTATTGACACATCTTCACTCTTCTTTGTACTATAATGAACAAACTTGTTGACTGATATTTTCTGGTATTGATTTATGAAAAACTATAGCTATTCTAGCATTTAGATTCATCTCTCTTCAGCATCAACTATATTAGGCAGGTGCTTTTGATCTGTCTGTTTTACTGTAGGTGATTGGCTCAGATTATATTATTCTTATCATCACTCCCCTTGCTCTGGAGTTTTCAAAGATCTCAGAGTTTATTTGATGAGTTTTCTGTAATCAAATACAGACACTCTTCACTATTCACCACAATATATTTCTGGAAGCAGCATTATTAAGCTGGTCATTGTAAAATGTCACCCATTTTCCCACAGTCATGGTTACATCAGCCCTTGCAGGTTTGCCCCAAGACCTGCATCAACTACATCATAGTTATTAAAAGCAACAAATCATAAGAGCAAACTTACCACAAACATGCCATACCTCTATAATAATATAAAAAAGGAAAATGATGATGCAAGTTCTATTATAAATTGGAACAAGAGCCCAGATCAGCAAGGTGGCTTTCCCGTCACATAAATAGTAAGAGAACCACGACTAGAACCTTATCTGTGTCCTGTCTAGAGTAGTTCTTTTTCCTTTTCGCCACGCTGGCTTCCTGAGAGAGTGCTTTAAACAATCATTTACGGTGTCCCAAGGTACCATATGTATGCTTACAGACAGCACAAAGGTAACTCAAGAGTTCTTTATTAAGCACTTAACCAAGTGCCAAACATTGTGCTAAGCCCTTTATATGAATTATCTCTTTAAAACTAAAAATGGCCCTGTAAGGGACTATTCTTATCCCTAACATACAGATGAGAAAACTGCAATTTCAGTAAGCTGAGAAACTTGCCCAAGATCATCTATGAAGTAGCAACATCAGATTTAGAACGTTCCCCAAGCTCTTAACCTTCTATTTTACAATGAGAGGAAGGACCTAGAATGGTTAAGTGACTCATTCAAGTTTACTTAAGGGTTAAAACCTATCCCCTAATACCATGCTTAGTCCTTTCCCACCATCAAACCACAATCCATTATGAATATTCATCTATACATTTTTTGAACAACCAATAGCTTCACTTTCTCCTTAGAATTTAGAAAGGTTTTTGAGGAATCAAAGATACCCAGGGCTGTTAGACTTGATTCATTCCTTTTCTCCAAATTTTTTTCAGTAATAATTTTATAGATCTTCCATTCGTTATTCTTTAATATTTGTCATTGTTACACTGAAATATTGAAAGAGCCAGAGAATCACTTTTTAGTTATGAGGATTCAGAAGAAAAGAAATTGCTTGAATCAATTCCTATTGCTCATCTTCTTTTCTTTGGTCTTCTCTGACCCCTGCAACATTAGGGATGGCTTTGAACAAGTGGAGAAATTAAAATAAAGAAATCTAAGGAGTGTATAAAGAATGAGGAGAAAACTCCACTGCATTACATTGTCTTAGAAAAAGGTGTTTGAGTTGTTGTTTTTTTAACATAAGCTCATAACATAAGTTCCCTCATTCTTTCTGCTATGTATGTGGGACTTTAGTGAGAAGAGGTTAAGACTTGAAACTTGAAGCATGGATGTTTATTAGATAAGATTGGGTGTGCAGAAGTGTCCATAAACAGTGGCTTGCCCTATGCACAGTGACCTAAGAATTATTAATAAATTCAATACCTTGTCAAAATATTCATGTTTCGTGGCTTAGCCTAGAAAGTTAAAATAGATGAAATAGTACCATATGGCAACAGTAGCATTATGTACTTACTATCACCAGGCACTTGGTAAATACATTATCTAATCCTCATAACAATTTATAAGTGAGAGATGATGTTTAATTCCCATTATAGAGATGGGTTTTAACCAAGTCAAACTTTAAAGACTGGGGGATTCTGCCTCTCATGGGGTGTTAGTTTCTGCTGCTTGACACTGATCAGCATGCACTACTGGCTGTTACTGCTTTCATGATAAAAGATTTTCATTTGAAAGTGATTAATATGAATGACAGGACTTTCATAAATAGAGAAATTCAGTCTATGTAGTTGTCAGTGACAAGTCAGGAAATTCATATACAGAAAAGAAAGTTAAGTGTATTTGACATTTTGAAAAGTCTTATTAATCTTATCAAAATCAAGTTTATTACCAATGTATATAGAGTGCCATAAAGATCACACAATATTTAAGTGAATAATATATTGTTATTTGAATGCCCATTTAAGTAGAAGCTGAAACAAAATTTTGTTTAGTATTATGAATCGTAAATAAATTAAGGAAAGTGTAACCAAGATCTATCAAAAACATATCAGACATTTATGTACATTATTTTATTTAATATTCAGTATAACTCTGTAACGTGTCTTATCCATTTTCCAGAAAAAAAATCTTAAAGAATAATTTGCTTAAGATTCAAGTCAGAGAGGAAGGGGGCTGGAGGCTGGGAGAATGAGGTGAGGGGTTAAAGAAATACAAATTAGTAGTTGATAGATGGTCACAGGGATGGGGAGCACGGCATAGAGAATGTAGTTAGCATTGATATAATGGCTAGGTGGAGAGCCAAAGGAGAGGAAGAGCAATTAGGGGCATCGCTTTTATAAACTAAATAAGTCTCTAACCAATGTACTATATGCTTGAAACTAATAAAATAAAATTGAAAAAAAAAAGCAGTAGGAAGTGGCTAGACAGTTTTAGTACTCAGGTTCACCCGCCTTCAATTCTTGTCCTCTTGTGTCTCTACCACATTTGAATTTGATTGGAGCTCGTGGTCAACATAGGATTGCAATGAAGCTCTTTATAAGGTTCCCTGAAAAACTTCTAACACTGAATTCAACTACGATTATAAAAGTTTAATCATTTAAGAAGAAAGTTCAAGTTGAAGCAAACCTTTTTAAAGTCCAAGTGCAATATCAGAAATGGCCTGAAAATAAGGTTGGTTGACGAGCCCAACAAGGGCTAGTAAACAAGAGCTAGAAAGCAAATGGGCGAGGGCACCATTTCACTCTTCCCAGGATGGCAAACTGGCAAGTGCCTTTTGGCCAAATAGTCTTCCAAGATGAGTCCTTAAATCCAGGACTTTTATTTTAAAATAATAATAATAATAATTTTTAAATAGAGACACCATTTTCCACTGTCTCTACAGAACCTTACCTTATACCTATCTCACGTTAATTGAAGATCACTAGTTGGGAATGAATGTTTGGGGCAACCTGGAGGAGGCAACTGTGAAAGCAATGATTTGAAGGTTAATCTGAAGTAAAGTTTTAAGTAAAATCATAGAGCTTAATTAAAAAGTGAGCCAAGGAATTTAATGATGAGTCAGATGTACAAACTGTATGAGCCAGGGATCCCATTTTGAAGCCAAAAATAGAAAGGATAAAAGGAAGGGTGGGAGAAAGAGAAAGAAGGAATTAAGTATTGGCAAGAAAGGGGTATAGGGGATTCTTGTTTAATGGTTTCAGTTTTGAATGCTGTGAAGTTCTGGAGATGGACAGTGGTGATGGTTGCACAAAAATGTGAGTGTACTTAATGCCACAAAAAAATGGTTGAAATGGTAAATATTATGGCATGCTTGTATTACCACACTTTTGTTTTAATTGGGAAAGGATTTAAATAGATGTTTCTCCAAAGAAGATGGGATTAGGATTGAAAAGAAAGATATCTAATTCTACTTGAGTTTTTCTTTTATTGAGTCGATAGTATAAAATTATCCTTTCCGCATTAAAAATTCTTTAAAATTTTTTCTTTAAAAGTTTTATTTTCATAAAGCAGGTAACAGTGCAAACACAAATTCTTCCTCAGTGAAACACATCTGTTAGAAGTTAGGTCTGTTCTGAGGTGCCAGGTCATAAAATGCCCACTGTTTTCTCAGTGGCAACATGTCTTCATACCTTTTCTCAATAAGTGTTTGTTGAAAGCCCACTATGTGCCACATAAAATTCAAAATTCTGTGAATATACTATTGAACAAATAGTCCCTGTTCTCCTAGATCTTACATAGTAAGGAAGACAGACAATAAACCAGCATTCAGATAATTACAGTCAAAGTAGTTATCATATAATAAGGATCTTCTCGAAAAGCAGAGATGCTGAATGAATGGGCCTACCCACAGAGCTTTGAGGAAGGACAGTTAATAATAAAGAAATAAAAGAGAACATAGGAGCTTTCTTTCTTTGTGTATTTATTTCCTTTGGTTTCCATTTTGTCATTTATTATACCAGGATATTTTGACACTTCTTGAGGAGTTATTAGGGAGGACAGATGGTAACATGGTTTAATTACCCACCATTCCACAGAGGTGCCAATGCGGTAAAAGCACAGTGAGAAACTAAGGCTCAGGAGGGTAACAACGCTGGTTCTGAAATTCCACTCCAGGACTCCTTTTGCCTTTTCCTTTGTGCCATGATTTCATACACAATTGAGTGGTTTGGTAATCAATCACCCTCGCCCCACCCCCTTCACACATAAACAAATACACAGGCAAACAACTAAAAACAAAATAAAACTGATTTTGCTAGAAATTTTGTTAGATAACAGTGTCACCCCACCAATTTGAGCAATGTGATGGAGATGATTAAAAAACGTACTTTATGACCTGTACATAACATTAACCTTACCATTCTTTTTACTAATTCTTAGCATTTAGTTACTTTTCTGCCTTAATATCTTAAAGGCCAGTTTTTAGCAGACTGAATTATACATTCTGCTCCACTGTTCAAATGAAAACTATGGCCAAAATGTGCCCAGGATTCTAAGTCTAGCATAATGGTAGTGATACAAAAGCAAGGCATTGAGCTAGACTGGGGACTTTATGTTGAATCCAACAGGACCTTCTTTCTGTGATTTTTCTTGGCCTGAATCTTCAATTTATTACTGGGAGCAAAACCCCGTATTGAAAAGAGCAGCATAAATGAATGCTTTTGAAATTCCTTTTCAGTTGCTACATAAATTGTGTTTTAAAGGATAAAAAGTTTTCTCTTTTAGATTTTACCTTTAGATTCTACCTTTACATGCAGAGGTCATCTCGAATGAAATAGGCTCAGATGTGGGCAGCCTATTTAATCCCAGATAGCTTCACTCTAAATCTTGCTGTAAATCATCTCATTATTAGTATTTTAATATATATTCTAAATATAGTATTTTTAGAAAAGTAGTTTATATTTTTATAGCATTTTAGAATCCTTTATTCTAAAAATATGGCCCAAATGCTATTTATCATTTCTGATACAGTAGAGGAATTTAGCCATTTTTAATATGCAGACGATCCCTTATTTTAAAAATGTTTGTTCAGAATTTCCTTTGTCACTATAGAGACCGTGACAGACTTTATGATTGGTTGTCTAGACTGGTCTACAATAGTTCATTTAACACGTGACATTTTTCAAGGCTAATACTATGCTGACAGCATGGAACTGGCCAAATACCATGTTCACAGATATTTCTACTTCTTTTAAGATTCAAGAAAGATGCCAAAAGCGTTTGCCTAACTTAAACCACCAGACAGCTGTGTCACAGGAAAGTCTTTCACATCCTCCACCTGCTGGAGGTATAGGAACCATTATCCCTGGTGAATTCTGTGATTGGAATGTCCACTGGGGAAAGTTCATGCAGTACTGATGTTATGCACATTGTAAAATAAAAAATGCCAGGGGGTGTGGCCCTTCTAATCTTGGATTTGGTTTTGTTTTGACTTCTGGCCCCTGCAGTGCGAACGTGGTCTCACAGCTCTTCAATTCCTGAATAATCACACAATATTCCTGAACGCATTTTGTTTTAAACACATCTATAGCATCAGAGGAAAACATGTGGAATAAAGGGTCTCCTTTACCTTCTTCCACCTTTATAGTCTGTAGGAGAAAAAGTCACCCTTAGATGACATTTGGATGTTCAGACGATCTGAGGACTAGATTCCCATCTCACTGGAAAGCAACAGAAATGGTCCTCAGAATTCCCTTGGGCGAGTTGGGATTGGGGTAAAGAAGAGAATCACAATCAAAGTCTCACTACAACACTCACAAGAGACTAGATTTTTCCACATGTGACATGGACTCTTGAAGAGTGAAATCTTATTCAAATCAAGGGTTTTCATATATGTATTTTATAAAGATGACATAAATTATCAATGTGGACTCTGGTCAGTAATCTTCAATGAGGCCAGTGTTATTGCCTTTGATGCAAAAACTCAATTATTAATATTTTCGAATGATAATTTCTCATATATTAGAAAATATATCTGAAAAATCATTTATTCAAATATTACAGAATGGAAAATATTAGATGGGAATGAGTCATCAATAAGATATCTCACTGAAAACAGAGTAATGAATTTGGGTTTTGAATGTAAACTTTCTATTAATGACAGAGGGCAAAACAATAATCCTGAAAAATACTCTTTAAGGTCTGCTAAATATTGTGGATATTCCAGCCAACCTCAGGCTGCCCTTCTCAAGAGTGAAACTGATTTTCATATTTGAAACTTTTCTCCCACAATTCCAGTGTTTGCCTTTTCTGTATAAATAAAAAAAAAAAATCTTGTAAAAACAAGTCAAATATTCTGCATTTCCTCAGAACAATAGTCCCCCAAATAATAAATACAACTGTTTTTCAAAATTGTCTTTTCACAATGCCTCTAATGACCTTTAAACTTATGTAAGTAAAGTTTATAGTCACAAAATAAGCCAAAATTCTTGAAATTGTTTTTTAACACATATCATTATAATTGCTCTGATTCACTATGTTTATCAAGAGACCAAAACATTTGATTTTGGCTTTAGTACAGAATTATTTTACAGCCAAAAATGTGAAAATGTCCCTCTGCCTATGTACTGTTTGCTTCAACCAAAATAATTCACAAGTTTCACCTCTCAGATTTGGGAAATTTCAGACAGTGATGGCCATGGAGAAGTGTGGAGCAAGAGGGAAAAAGATGGAGAGAATATTAAACTGTGGGGGTACTGAAGGAGGGAGGAGAGCCAGTAGTGAATAGTGAGCAGAAGCTTGTGTCATAGAATAAGAAGAAAACTGTTAACAAAAAAAATAGATATTGGGATGGTGAGCAACAGGCAAGCCTCCTTAGCCTGGTTATATTTTTAGGAATTTTATTTGTTTTTTATTTTAAAATTAATAATTCATTTTGTTTAAAGAGACAGTGAAACATCCTCTCTTTAATCATCTCCTGAGAAAACAGGGCCTTGTAACCATGGAAAAAGATTTCTGAGAAATTAACCAAGTCTAGAAGTTTTCTTCTGGTGGCATTTTTGTTTATCTGCTGTGTTTCCATCATCTGTGAGTGCTTCTGCCCCCAGCCTAAAATATTTTTTCTTTTATCTATATATAACAGGGAGTAGGGGAATGAGAAGGAATGTTTATTTTCTTGGATATTCCTGAACTCTTAACTGCCCTGATAGAGACGATATATATATACACACATACATACACATATATATATTCCAAGGGGCTCTTTTCCTGCTTCCATTGCCACATCGCCCTTGTGAAGGGCCCATTGGTCTTCTGTTGATGCCAACATATGGTATTGTGTCCTCAGTAAATCCTTATGTATTCAGTCCTCTGTGCAACCAGCAGTTAATACGTGCCTCCTGTGAACTAGCCCTATCCTAGACACTGAGGATAGAAAGATGACTTGGACATTGCCCTGTGCTTACAAAACTCAGTTTTGATGTGGACTCGGTTAATGTGGCAGCCTTGACTGGAAATGTCTACTTGATCTCCCTTGCTAATGGTATCCATTGCAATTCCTTCAGATTTCAGCAAGGCCACACAAACATTTTATAAGGTATATTTTGTTTACCTCTTCCAACTCAAAATTACAGAGACACTACTGGATGGCTTTTCACAGGAGAATTTAACTAAAACATCCATTATTCCTCTTTTATAATTGTTTTGTGGTTTGCATCCATAGAAACAGTTTGTCTTTTCACCAAAATGGTTTTCCTATCAATTAAGCAGTAAGAGTTCTTAATGAATTTAATATTGAGCTAACATTTTAAAACATAACTCATCTAACATCCCTGAATCTTTGCAAGCAACATATTTATATAAGACGTGCGAACATTTCTAGAAGTCATCTAGAAGCTCACAGTTTCCAAAGTCATTCATGTGTTCAATTCCTGGATATCAACCACAAGGTAGAAAACTCAGAAAGTACTAATACTTTGAACCTCCAAAGCACCGAGGAAATTCTACGTTGATTTGGCTTCTTTCGCACCCTGTTGCATGAGAGCTAGTTCATTGAGCTACTGAGTTTTTGATGGCAGTTCACTCAAGTTCAGTGTTTCAGCCTCTGCAGGCAATTCTGCTTTCGACCAAATGCACCTCTCAACTCTGGTCAGCAGTTTTTCAAACACCCACGAAGGGTGCCGGCACATGGATGGCTCAGACTAAATCCGTCATCTTGGAGGAGAGAAGGCAACGTGCATATTTCACATTTGGTGAATCAGTCAAGGGAGGAACAGTGTTTTCTTCTTAGGTAGAGAATGTTGTTGGTCAACTACCCTCTTCCTTTGGGTGAAAGACAAATATCTGAGAGTTGCAGGATTAGCTTCCCATTAGACCTGCTCGTCTGATCCTGTTCGGCACTGGTGCCTGCTGCTCCCTCTGTGCCGCCTATAGCCTTGGCTGCTGCCTGGCTCAAGAAGCTAGTAACCCGAGCGTGGCGGCCATCTCTTCTAAGAAAGTAAGGCTCAAAGAGGCCACAAGCCAGCAGATCATAGCTGCATGTTTGACCCACACAGCTGTTTTCTATAGTGTGAATTAGTTACTGGATTTCCAGTTTCTTCTGGAAAATGGAAAGGTCAAGCAATGTAGAGCCCAGGTTTCTGCAGGTAGCAGTTGCCTGGAGCTGAGCAGCAGCTACTCCGTTCCTTCTAGGCCCAAGCCCTGCCGTCTGCCACATTCTCCACCCAACCCACTTGCCAAAGTGCCTTTCCTATCTAGTCCCAGTAGGCTTAGTATTTAGGAAGTACCTAGTCATGTTTTTAATAAGCATAACTGACATTACACTATGAGTGTTCTGGTAGGTACTTCACTGAAGAAGCAGAGATTGTTAAACAGCTGCTCATAACACATTTGATGGGGGAACAACCCATTGGATGTTCTTTGGGCCAGTCATGCTTTGTCTTCAGTAAATAAATATGAGACTAATTGTGTCCTGTTTACATGGGAGTAATTTAAGGATGTAGATTATGCAGAATCATCAGATTCTTAAATCCAACCACCTGGAAGAGATGCTCATTGATAAGCAGACTATTGCAGCGAACTGATATTTTTGCATCACAGAAACTCTTGTTAAAACTAGAGGGTCTACTAAAGATTATGAATGCTCTCATGATTTGAATCAAGTGTGCCTTTGTTTTAAAAATAGAATTGCTGATTTTGTGGGCATCAGCTATTCTCATTTTTGTGTGTTCTCCTTTTAGTGGAAAAGGGATTGAAAATAATTTTTTCACTTCAAGATTTTGATTTACCACATTAGATTGCCTAGTCCTATTTAATACTTTAACTTCCTTCTTTGTTATGGTTATGTTATACAGAATAATATTTATTTGAGGGACCAGTCTATCAAGGAGATAAACAGAAATACATCTTGTTCAATATATTTGATTTCTTCCCTGTCATAAAGCTTGCCAGAGTTCCTCAGAAGCTGAAGCAGTGGACCTGTGATTGGGTAGGGTCTTCTGCTGCTGTACACAGACACATTTACAACATCCATTTGGAGCAACCTTGGGGTAGGATGAAGCTGGCCATCCAAGCAAGGATGTCCTGAGGAGTGAGCTAGCATTTTTCCAAGTCTCCTATCAATTTCTCCCTATCTGGCTTCTCTAGACAGTCATTGCTGCCTCGCACCCATTGCTTTGGGATCTATTTGTTCTAGACTCCATCCCATTACCTAGCTTTCTGTGATTCCCAAGCTTCCGGGAGAATTCTTCTGAGCACTGACCTCTATTGGCACCATAAGAGGTACAGACATGCTCTTCGGAATCACTGTTACCCCTGGTCCCATCACAAACTGTCACTACACGCTGGAGGGGACCCCCATGCCAGGGGGCAGAGTGAGTTAACATCTCTAAGCTCAGGCTGGCTTGCAAAAGCACTTAGTACATCATGCAAGCCAATTAAAACCATTTGTGGTGTCTTTTCCAAGTCTACAAAATCTAACTGGCAATACTGACCTAGCTCTCAAGGCTCTGGTAATAATTTCTCAGCACCTTCTGGAAAATCAATGTATTAACATTAAAAGAAAGATAATAATGATGCTTCAGAGAAGTGTGGTGGCTACTTCTCTGAGTTATACATACTCGAGAAGACCCCAGGAGAGTGTTCTATTGTCCTGTCCAAGAAAACGCAGCTGCAGTGCTTGGAGGCTGAGGAAAGGGCTTTGGATATCAGCGTTAGTTTTGATGAGTGCAGGGCAGGAAGGATACCACTGGCAGCCAGACTATCAAGATCACTTTGGTGAACTGGTTTAATTAACTATTTTTTTAAAAGAACAAGCTCAGGATTAGGCCTTGTCAGTATTAGACTTATAGCAGTGTTCCTAGACCATGTATAAATGTGTTCTTTTAGGAATGTGTGTTTTGGACCTGTATTCAAATATGCAAGCTACTTCTGAAACTGTTGATCTTCCTGACCATTAAAATTACAACTTAAACAATTTTATAAAAATTGCAATGGGGATTGAACAAGTTTTTATGTAATGAACATATTTTATATTTTCATATAAAACTGGTATAAAAGAATATCTGAGGAGAGGCACCAAGGAAACACACCAAATGTACCTATTCATTTTATTTTAAATTTTGTTTCTTTGGTGTGAATTAAAAATATAATCTGACTAAAGAAAGCCATATCAAAAACTAGACAGAAGATTCCTCTTTCCCTCAGAATGGCTTCTCACACCCTTCCCCCCAGCACACACACCTCGCTCTCCTCTTCCTGCCAGAGGTACTTTTCCAGGTGGGAACTGTCTTGCCTTCCCCCTGGGCTTTAGTGCCTGTCATGTCATATGTCTTCTAACATCAGAAGCAACAATCAAATAGGCAACAGTTAAATCAAAGGCACTCAGTCACTGTGCCTCACCTGGATTCCTATTCTGTCTATATTTCCAGAATGTATTTCACCCCTGAGCACACTTAATTCAGACTGTACAAGCAAGCCATATTTTTCAGAAAGAAGATTAATAATCAAATGATATTTTCAAGAAAAAATTATCTCCAAAACATGAATCATTTAAAACTTTCCCACCTTCTGAGATCAAATTTCTTGAACCTCTTGAAGCTCACAGCTGCTAGGAACATAATTCATTTTTTTTATATACCACGTAGTCCACAAGATAGCCAAAGACGTAGACCAGGGTATGACCAGACTTTTCTGGCCTAGATGCCAGACAGCAATAATAGCTGAGAGATCAGTAGTACCAGAGATCATTTTTATTTATTTCTTCATATAATGGATCGTGTGTAGGCCGGGGCAGAGGGGAAAAGCAGACTGGGTGAGTTCGGTTAATGCTTTCAGTTAACTTCAAGGCTGATTTATAGTTCAATTAAGCTTGGGTGGTCTTACATGATTCTTTGTCAAATACAAGTTCAAAGCACTGTTGTAACTAATATCTATGATATAAATTTGCTCACTGCTGGGCTCTCTCTAAAATACTTTTTTTCCAGGTGATTAAAAATTTCATTTTCTATGGAATTTTAGTTTCAGTTAATGAGCAAGAATGTGAATATGTTCTAAAATATATATTATTACATATCAATTTAGGAAACTACAAGATTTTTTTCATAAATATTTTAGAGACTCTTGCCAAAGTAAAAGGAAAGAAGGAAAAAAAAAACAGGACATGATTTGATATCCTGGATCACATTCTTATTTGGAAACCTTACAGGCAGCATTGAAGCTAAAGGATGAAATAGAATAATTCCTACTTAATAATAAAATATCTAAATCTAATAATGAAATTATAATAGCTATTTGTGATGACTATTCAAAAATACTGTGATATTTACATATGAAATCATATCTCATTTTTATTTGTCTGTTATATGTGAGACAAGGAATTTTTTAAAAACAATCTCATCTGAAATTCTGAATTTCTATTTAGCAAAAATATTTAATATAAATAAATTCTTCCATTTTTATTAATTCCATACATAACTGAATATTTCAATAAAATAAAGACTAATTATATATATTTCTTGGAAGAAACAATTTAAGTATATTTACTAAAAATGTTTTATATAAACTTTATGAAAAATAAACACATATGAATTCTAACATAATGGGATAAGAAATTATAATTATAGAAATGAGGCTTTTGTTGAGAATTGGACCCCAGTGTGTAAGAATATTAGTTGACCTTCACCATAAAAAATTTTTACTGGTTTTTTCCTAAACAAAGACTCTTGGTTGTTTAATAAGTAAACATTTTGTTTATTCATTGAACAAAGTTTGGTGGAAGCATTGCACAAAGAATAAATATTTTTGTTAGAATATATTAAAAGCTTGGCTTTTAAGCTTGACATTTAGTGTACTGGGTCACACAGGGAAAACTCTCTGTCCTTTGCAAAGGTATGGAGTTGGAACCGAACTCAGAGATCATGGCCCCTCCAGGGACCACGGTTTGCATTCGATAATTTAGCTTTATCCGTGCTTTTGGATTTATTAAGAATGTTTTAACTGCCTTATTAGAATGTTATCCCTGCGTCTCTTTTTAATATGATACATTTAAGCATTCCCCAAATTTGAAATGGGTTGTTCTTATATCTTGGAAATAAAATTACTATTGATGGGAACACATCTTTGAATTATAAATGCAAGTTAATAAATATAACATACATTTAAAAATATTTACAATTAAAATTTACAAACTATTTTTATATAAAGACGAATTATCACATTAGACTTCCTGGATCAGCTTAGCAAATATTATTTGAAGGATAATATGAATATATAATAAAGAAATATGAAGCAAAAACCAAAAAAGAATATTAGAGTCTAAACACACTGTCACAGTTTTATAGAAAACATTGTGCATTTGAATCACCATTCTTTACAGTGGCCACATAGCAGGAGTGCTTAAGGGTAAAATTTTTAGCATAAAGGGTGAGGATTGTGCAAAATTAAAATTGTATCAAAAATATCAGAGGTTGAAGAAAATTACTATTTCAAATGTTTATTTTCTAAGAGTAGTAGTTAAACTCATTGTTTTCCCTCAGAGAAGAATGTCTAAATCACACTTATGTTTTTCTTTAACAGATAATTCTGAAATGATCAGCAGAAACGGAATGGAATGCCAGGAATCTGCATTGAGAATAACTAAACATTGTTACTGTACATACTATCCTGTTTCCTCCTCAATAGAATTGCCACAAACTGCATGCTAAATAAAAATTTAGTTCTTCTGGACAGACCACAACTCTAAGAAGCTAGTGCTGCTATATCATATATGAGTATTAAATATGGTATGCTTAGTATATTCCAACCTAAGATAGTTAACTACCTGAGACCAGCTGTGATGTTTAAAGACATAAAGGATAAAGTTTACTTTTAAAGGGTTTCTAAACATAGTTTCTGTCCTAGGAATATTGTCTTATCTCCATAACTATAGCTGATGCAGAAAGTCCAACCAACTTACTCATTTCGACTCAGAATATTTCAAAGTTAGCAATAAACAATTAGCATTAGTTTATAACCTATTCCAAGGGCAGGTTCGATTCTAACTTCGATTACTGTCATTTCATTCACCCACTGGATCAAAAGGTATGTTTCACTTCTTGAGAACATGAATGCTGCAGCAAAGATGAGAAGTGAAGTAAAACTGATACCTGTCCTGCAGGTCTAAAATTTGAATGGAAATTCAAGCACAAGTACTGGGGACACATCAAAGTGTGGTATTTGGTTTGCCTGGAGATGCCACATTGAATCATGTGATTCTAGAATAACATTAACTAGATTGAAAAAGAAACTTTGCACGGTATGAGCTTCATACCCCACCAAACAAAGTCTTGAAGGTATTATTTTACAAGTATATTTTTAAAGTTGTTTTATAAGAGAGACTTTGTAGAAGTGCCTAGATTTTGCCAGACTTCATCCAGCTTGCAAGAATGAGAGGCCCATGCCAACAGTCTAATCTAAGGGATTAGTCTTCAAACTCACCATCCGTTTGCCTGTTACAGAATAACTCTTCTAAACTGAAAACCTAGTCAAACAAGGAAGCTGTAGGTGAGGAGATCTGTATAATATTCTAATTTAAGTAAGTTTGAGTTTAGTCACTGAAAATTTGACTGTGACTTTAATCTAAATTACTATGTAAACAAAAAGTAGATAGTTTCACTTTTTAAAAATCCATTACTGTTTTGCATTTCAAAAGTTGGATTAAAGGGTTGTAACTGACTACAGCATGGAAAAAAATAGTTCTTTTAATTCTTTCACCTTAAAGCATATTTTATGTCTCAAAAGTATAAAAAACTTTAATACAAGTACATACATATTATATATACACATACATATATATACTATATATGGATGAAACATATTTTAATGTTGTTTACTTTTTTAAATACTTGGTTGATCTTCAAGGTAATAGCGATACAATTAAATTTTGTTCAGAAAGTTTGTTTTAAAGTTTATTTTAAGCACTATTGTACCAAATATTTCATATTTCACATTTTATATGTTGCACATAGCCTATACAGTACCTACATAGTTTTTAAATTATTGTTTAAAAAACAAAATAGCTGTTATAAATGAATATTATGTGTAATTGTTTAAAACATCCATTTTCTTTGTGAACATATTAGTGATTGAAGTATTTTGACTTTTGAGATTGAATGTAAAATATTTTAAATTTTGGCATCACCACCTGTTCTGAAAACTGTATGCACCAACCATATCATTTTTGTTTGAGAAAAAAGAAATCCACTATTTTAATTAATGTTGGTCAAAGTCTTATGACTATTTATCTTATATCATAGATTTGATAACCCTATCAAAAGAAAATCACATTCTAAGTGTAATCTTACATAGTGCTTGTATCGTTGCATTTGTTTTAATTTGTGGACAAGTATTGTATCTAACTTGTATTTCTTTGGTAGTTTCATCTTTATGTATTATTGATATTTGTAATTTTCTCATCTATAACAATGTAGTTATGCTACAACTTGCCTAAAACATTCAAACTTCTTTTTTTTTTCCTTTTTATCTTTGTTAATTCACTTAAACTCATTGAAAACATAGTATACATTACTAAAAGGTAAATTATGGGAATCACTGAAATATTTTTATAGAGTAATTGTCATAACATTGTCTTTTTTCTTTTGTTTCATGATGTTGATGTTAAAATTACTAGCACATGACTATTTTCAGCCCTTTAATAATGGAGCATCAAAAACATCACCTGTAATCCCAAACAGATATAGAGGACTGTATTTTTACTAAGATATCCATTTTCCAGAATTGTGATTATAATATGCAAAGAGTCATAAATATGCCATTTACAGTAAGGAGGAGGCAAGGCAAATGCATAGATGTACAAATATATGTACAACAGATTTTGCTTTTTATTTATTTATAATGTAATTTTATAGAATAATTCTGGGATTTGAGAGGATCTAAAACTATTTTTCTGTATAAATATTATTTGCCAAAAGTTTGTTTATATTCAGAAGTCTGACTATGATGAATAAATCTTAAATGCTTTGTTTAAGTACAAAAACAAACACACCAATATACAAGACATGCAGATAGCAATTCAGCAAATACTGTAGTTAAGAGACGAACTCGCCACTTGTACGGGAACTACATTTCACTCTTGGTTTTCAGGATATAATAGCACTTCACCGATATATTCTTTCAGCCATACCACTGGTAACATTTCTACTAAATCTTTCTGTAACACTTAAAGAATTCCCTCATTCATTACCTTACAGTGTAAACAGGAGTCTAATTTGTATCAGTTCTATGTTTTGGTTGTAATATTCAGTTCACTCACCCAATGTACAACCAATGAAATAAAAGAAGCATTTAAAAGAATTTCTAGTCTTCCTCCTTTTTGTGTCCAGACAGATTGATAATTAGACAAACAAAAGGGGTTTACATTCACAAAGAGAGCATTTGGTAACTTCAAGGAAGAGCAAGCTCTGGTCTTCGAATAGGAGATTGACAGTGTTTGTTTTTTTATTTTGGCTTTTTAAAAGTAAGAAAAACAATTTAATAGGATCATTTCAGAAGCATTTTTAGTATTCTTTGAAATTAGAAGTAAAAATGAATCCTACCACTCAGCCCTCTTCTTCGGCATTCTGCCTGAATACGAAGATATGAAAACCAGTAATCAAGTGGGGAACAAAACGTCAGTTTCATTAACAAACTAAGACGTGCCCATTCATCCATTGGACTGAGCTCTGGGAGAGCCTGAATGGACAACAAGACGTAGGCTTGAGGCTACAGAAAGATCCAGGATGGTGAATCCTGGTCTGCGCAGACATCCTGGCCAGGTGGACCAAGAGGAGAACAACGACTGAGTATTGCTCAAGGAAGGTGATATTAATTTTGGGGTGAGAACGCTCCTTTTCATGCAAGGGGTGCAGAAATTGCCTCCTCTGTGGGCCAAGGCAAGAATGGAGGGGAGGTTTTCTCCATGGCTGGTTTAAAGCTTCAGGCCTTCTGAGTGGTTATGGCATCCCTTATGAGGGTAGAAAACAAACATTCAGCAGACCAGGCATATACAAATAGAGGAATAAAGGCACTTGTATCTCTAAATTATGCCATCAGGATTTCCAAGGGTAAAAATACTTTCACACTTTGTGGATGTTTGAAAAGTTGGCTGTACGTTTGGATGAGCAATTTTTTTACTGTAATACAGCAGAAAATGTGGCTATTCTATTAGTTGCTCCTTACAAGAAAACATTCTTTGTTAATAGTTCAAGGTGGCAACTTCAGAGAGTAAGTTGTTATTTTAAGTGAAAAATCTAAGACAAACTGTACTTAAAATTTTTCACACCTGGTTTTATGAAGTGTGTTTTTCATCAGTAGATTGACTTTTTATGGTACTACATCAAAATCAAAAGTGACACTTAACCCTGAAAGGATGAAACTGCTTTATCTCTTCATAGAAAATATTTAAATATAAAATATCCATTATTCTATAATTATCTTCCAATAGAGAAATGTTACTTCAGTTTTGGGAGGCCCAAACTAAAAATAACGTTTCAAACCCAGAAATATACTCTTTTTATTATTAACAAAAGTCCTTTTGCAACACTTTAAAGATTTTACAAGCAGCCAGGTAAACTGAAATATAGTTCAATATTCTGATTTTTGTGGAAGGAAAATACTGGGTAGCTAAATACTATATCTGAAATATGAGGCTATCATTGCTATTGGACCACTCGAGCTCCACAGAAACGACTGAGTCGCTAGGAATAAGTATGATTCATACAAATCGAAATATAATAATGACTTCTCTATGTCCTCTTCATGGAGGTGGTAGATGGCAGGAATGGAGAAGGGGTGGAATTAGAAAGATTCACTAGGGATCTCCTTATGCGCCAAGCGCTATGCCAAATAGTCTAAACAGGTTTCTAACAAGCCTATCTTGTGTCACTGAAGAAAATTACTATAATTGTTTAAGTCAATTCTAAATGCTACAAAGATTCTTACTCAAGGTGTGCAAGAGGTTCTGCTGTGAGACATAGCTTGATTCTAGATCACGACCTTTCAGTATCCGCCCTCAGCATGGCTAGATCCAGGACTCAGCTGAAAACCTCTGGGTGATTTCATTTTCATGACCAAAGGTCATGTGGCCTCACTTTCTCCCTCTGGTTCAGCTACTATGAAAAATGACAGTCCACCCATTTGAGGCGTCCCTTTAGTCCCCCAATGTAACTGTCATATGCGCTACTTAGCCTGTATTTTGATCATACCATTTCACAGATCCCTTCCAAATTTGGTGAAAACTGTATAGCTATTTTCATGAAATAAGAGTATAACCAGAAAGTAACTTTGGTTCGTTCACATACACTTTACATAATCTTTAATATTATGAACGAGCTCTTATACCTATTATGTAGATGAGAAATTAAGACTCATAAAAATTAAGCAACTCTTTCAAGATCACATACATAGAGCAGCATAACTCTCAAGCCCTAGCTTGTCCTAACTCCACGGTTATGTTGACATGAACTTTATTTGTGGCATTCTTCACATCAAAATTTCATAAAAGAATTCAGAGGAAAGCATTCATCTAGGTTTAAGGAGAAACTGTAATAAGACTATCACTAGGTTAAGTGAACAGGGTTTCTTCCCTATTACAAGAATATGATTTATGAAATCTTTTGAAGCTATGAGCTACAAAGTACTATCCTAGGACAGAGCCTAATTCTTTATTAGGACCAGAGGCAATTAGAAGAAATGTTACATTGCACCATCTCTCCAGTATTGCCCAGTTTTATTTTTAATCAAGCTTCCATGTGGTTCTCTTGAAATAAAAAATAATAAGAGCCATTGAACTTTTCCTAATAAGGATATGTCATTAAGTCACAATGAAGCTGCCCCTGAAAAGATGTAACATGGAGCCCAAGAGAATGAATTTCTGGATAAAGGGCACACATGGATCACATACCCCTAAAATCCAATTATGTCTAAAGAGTGAGAAATTAGGTTTGTTGTTGTTTCTTTCTCTGTTAACTTTATTATGGGTCTGTCTAGGACTTTGGCTTAAATAAACAAAAGGAGAAGTTGATCAGTCCTCATGTGTGAACTAAAATGATCTAAATTAGGAGAGTCTAACCTTTCTTTTAAAGAGAACCCTTCCTTCAAACAAAAGGTCACTTCCACAGAAGTACACAAGAAAAACAGCAGAGTGCTGTAGTTGTCTGAGGGCTCTCCATTCCTGAGTTGCAGCCCCTAATTAAGCTCTGTAGTACAGAGATAGAAACCCACTCTATGAAATATAAAACCCGTGGCTTCACAGAGGAAGGAAAGTATATCCAAACTAGCATAACAGCTTACTGGCTCATAAACTCTAAATATGTCTCAGCAAATTGGATATATACAGAAGTAACAAATATACTACAGAATACATATATATTCAGCAGGCACACACTTATTTATATTGACAGCAGTCTATGCACATTCATAAACACAAAGTTACACATTTTTCAGTTCTACAGGAAGGAAAGATAAGGGTTTGCATTTCACAATAGTCTAGTGGTTAAGAGCGAAGTTTCCAGTCATATTGCCCAAGTTCGATTTTCACCTCTGCTTTATACAGCTTCCAAGTTTCAATTTTTGTTCATCACTAAGCCGGGTCTAACAACAGGATCTGCCCCACCAGGACATCATGAGGCTTAGAGGAAAGAATATGTATTGACCACATACAGCAGAGGCTGACACCGAGTGAGCTGTCAGTGAGCATTAATGTTCTTACAGAAATGTTAAAATAAGCTCTTACTCGTCCCTAGCAGTATTTATTTTCTCAGTCTACCCAAATATCTCTTGGCAACTAAGAGACACCTCTTCTATTCCCTCAATGGTAATTAATGTCAAAAGCTGACAGGAAAATTATAGGGAATTTATCATAACAAATAATGAGACGCATTATTTCTCTGGAAGCCTGCAATTACTTCAATTCAACAAATGCTCAGTGAGTTCTGACTAATAACTGGTAAGCTGTTTAAAGGACACGAACATGAGCAAAGTCCAGTCCCTATCCTCAAGAAGCTTTCCATGTGGCAGACAAAGAAAAACAAAGCTGTGCAAACTGGAGAAGGGATGGAGAGTACTATGTTAGTTTCCTAGGGCTGCCCTAAGAAAACACCATAAGGGTGGCTTAGAACATTAGATATGTATTCTCTCACAGTTATGGGGGCTAGAAGTATGAAATCAAGGTGTCTGCAGGGCCACACTCCCTCTGAGACTCTGGATAGAATTCTTCCATGCCTCTTCCTGTTTACTAGGAGGCCATCAATCCTTGGTGTCCCCTGGCTCACAACTGCATTACTCCAATCCCTGCTTCCACTGTCACATGGCCTGCTCCCTTTATGTCTGCTTTTACACTATCTTCTTATAAGGTCACCAGTTTTATGCGATTAACATGCATTAACCCCAATGACTTCATCTTTACTTGATTACACCTGCAAAGACCCTTTTTCCAAATAAGGTCACATTCATAGGTACTGGAGGTTAGTATGTCAACACACCTTTCTGTGGTACACAATTTGATCCACAATAAGTAATAGCAACTTAAATACAGATGTTTCTATAGTTATCAAAGTACTAATGAAAGGATTTCTACTGCCTTTTCAATAAGGAGATCCTACCTACAGCCTATATGATGACCAAAGTCATGACCTCTCCGGTCTCTTTCACTCATTTAGTTTGTTTTGCTTTTGTGTACAGAACGAGGAAGTTGGACTATAAGATCTCTAATTTCCATTCTAGCTGCAACATCCTACGATTCAATTAGCAACCTAGCATATTCATGACTGGTCTCAACATTTATTTTACTTGGTAATTTTGATTTGTACATATAATTCATTGTTCATAAGTTTTCATTGATTGTATTGATTTCACCTAGTCCATGCTGCAGGGACAGGCTTTTTTTTTTTTTTTCCTATCTGCATGAGAAATTTCAGTAATCATTCACAAGTAGTTTTAGCTCAGCCTGGCCAGGAAGAGCAAGTGTTCTAAGTACAACAAGGACAATGATACCTAACACTTTTTGTGCCTTTATATCCTTTTGGTATGAATCATATCATTTAATCTCTACAATCACCCTGTATGGTTGTTCCTATTATTAGCATCCCCATTTGTACATGAGAAAACTGAGAAATGGAAAAATTAGATAACCAAAGTCACAGCTTGTAGTAAAATGGTCACTGAAATCCAGGCAGTTTGACTCTAGATCCACAGTGCTTTACTACCTCATTACCCAAAATGGGCCTTGAATGGGATGTAGGAACAGCTGGAGACTTGTTTGAAGTGCAGAATCCCAGGCTCTATCATAGACCTGCCTAGGCAATATCCACACATTAACCAGATCCTCAGGTGACTCAGAGACACATTAAAGTCCTAGAAGTGTTGCATTCTAACCAGGGCCAACTCTCCTTTCAAGGCTCTGTTGACCCTAGAAGACAATAAAGGAAGACCAATGCCAACACTTTACCATTATGATTATATCCCTCTCCAATGACTAACCTCAAAGGAATCGTGATTGACTAAATGTAAACTGTGGTGTCTCTGATTTTATTCTTGTCCATTCTCCATATGGCAGCCAGTACCTTCATAAAATAGAAATCATATCATGGTACCATCCCAATCAAAGTTGGATCCACTTCAGGTTGTGTAGGGTTTAAAGGTTATAAAATCTAGGGGAGGGGACTTAAAGAAAAAGAATCCAAAAAATAATACAAAATTAAATATGAAAAATATACACAAAAACAACATGCTATTTCTTTGAATGGATCCTTTGACACACTTCTATAATATGCTCTGTTCAAATTTTTTACTCTATCCTCCTTGAGTATATTCTCATATGATAACACTTTTGTAATATGATTTGCTACACAGAGAACAGAAAGGTAATTCAACTCCCTAGCATAGCTGGCTTAAAAAATGTTTTGGTATCAATGTTTTTGTACTGATAATAAACAAATTGACATACAACTTTACACACACACACACACACACACACACACACACACACACACTGCTTATTGTACTTTTACAGATTTGTGCTCTACAAACAAGATTTTAATAAGTTCTATATTTCATAATTCTGATCTAAAAAGAAGAAAAATTATTGGGCATTTATAATTATCCTAACAGATAAGCATCAATAAAGATTAGATCCTCTGTTTAAAATTTTATGCATCTGATAGCTAGAAGGATTTTCCACAGACTAGTTTCTACCACATATACTTCAAATCCTTTTTTCTCTTCTACTACCTGCTTACTGTGCTAGGATATACCCACACTGCAATGCAAACCTTTGGCCCTGCCACCTTCATGTCATATCATGTGATTTGGTACCCGCACCTAGATGGCTAGCAATAATATAACCAAATGTAGGAATAGCTCTAGGCCCTATGACTATATTTTATGAAACCAAAGCTATAAGTAAGTATTCTCCTCAACTTTTTCAGAGCCAGTTCCCAAAAATGACCATGGCCACTACAAAGCCACTCCACGAAAGTGAGTGTGACAGAAGGAAAGATAGTATGGAAACTGACAGTGGTTTTCAACAATTGCAAATTTTATAAAATCATGACCATAGAATACATTGCTAGGGTTTCACCCAGGTCCTTGAAAAGGCTGCTGCAAGTGAGCAGTCCTAACATGCAAGCTTCACTAGCTTCTACTTCTACCCCCTATTTAAAACAAACAAACAAACTCCAATATTCACTGGTTTTCCACTGCTCTTATAATAAAAATCCATACTCTTTCCCCTGGCCAACAATATCACTAACCTCATCTGATATCATATTCCACTGTAACTACTGTCACACCTTTTTTTGTTCTTCAAATACACAGTCCTCTTTAGTTCCTGAATTCTTATTCCTTTGGCCTGAAATGCCATCTTCTCTCTCTGGGCAGAACAGAATCATTTTTTTTTCTGAAGAAAATATCACCTCATCCCAACTCTATAGTGGCTGATTCCATCTCACCAATATGTTTATTACCTTCAGAACACCGGTCACACTGTATAATTACTTTTTTCATCTATGTTTCACTTGCATTATCTGTTCTTTTAGTGGAATTTAAGCTCAATAATGGTCCCTTGTCTTGTTCACCATTATATCTCTCCTGCTTAGAATAGTGTCTAAGAGTATAATAAAGATTTAATAAGTATTTGTTGAATGAATGACTAGTAAAACTGTGGTGTCAGAAGAGACAGATGTAAATAAACTATAAAAATAGGAAATTCAAATAGTTTCTCATAACCTTTGCCTACATCTGATCTACATTCTTGGCTAAGAAAATAAACAAACTAGAGATCCACTCATTTAACAGATATTTTTGTATTACAAAATGTTAGAAAACTTAAAAAACACAGAGCACATATTCTTATTCTATTGTTAACAATATGAAATCATCACAACCTGGTTACAACCTAGCTAGAGAAAGAAAAAACCTATGGATGAAAACAAAATATAAGTATTAAAGTATTTAATGATAAATTCCAAATTATTAAACAATCAATGAGTGCCATGGGAGATTAGTGAGAGCGGAGATGTCATAGAAGGCTCTCTAAAGCAGGAGTTTCTTGAGATAGATCCTGAGGAGTAGAAAATACAATATTTGGCAAAGCAAGAAGCATAAGAAGCAACAGGGATGAAAATAAAGTGGTCTGTGATTAGAATGGATGGGGATTCTACACTCAAAAGAGAAGAAGAACACAAAAACAGAAGGGGGAATCACTGTTTATAAGACAGCCACAGTCAAAAAAAAGGATAATGTAGTGCTTGCTGCAGCATGATGCCATATCCTCCTTCAGAATGAAGCACTTATTCCCCAGTGTCTAGAAGTGCTACAGTAGTTGGTCCTCAGCTGTTAGCCTTCTTCTGAAATTGCACTGACTAAAGATTGCTGTCTCTTCCAAAGTCTCATACCCTCACCCAGCAAACCCTTATCCATTTGATTGATAGAGGAGTATTAAAGCCCATAGCTTTGCCCAACTAGAGGCAACTCTGAATGGTCATCCCCAGGTCCCCATGGGGTGACCTGAGGCCTTTGAGAATGCATCACAGCTCAATTCCTCCTTCAACCCAGTCATGCTCCCTTCACTTCCACAAGGGTGGGAATGTCCACCTCGGAGTCTATTTCTCGAGGAATCCAAACTGTGATAGAGAAGCAAATCTACTGCCTATTGATTCATTATTCAAGCACTTGATTACCTTTTAAACTTATGCTAGAAACATATTTAAAGTCACAATTTGATTCTTTTTGACAAAATTATCTACCTATAAAAGTGTCTTGCCTGAAAAAGTACTAAATTAATCATAAAAGAAAAAGGAGAAGGTTAAGAAAAAAATAAACTATTTTTTAATTATCAATTCCAAAAAATGGGAAACATTCACACACATTGAAGGGAAATACGGCTTTTATTTTTAAAAGGCACTAGTAAGTCATGTTTCACTTAGTCCAAATTTTTACACTGAGGCTTTTATATTTCTGAGCCCTATGTCACTACCTCTTTAAAAAGAAACTGGAAAAATGATTATGTTGGTTCTCATGGAAGCCAAGTATCTTCATATAATGTTAAAACAAAGTATATTAAGTTTGCATTTGGTAAATACAGTCTTGGAGCCAGATTTGGCTGTAGAACACAAGGAGTCTAAAACTTCAGAATGTGGTCTTATCAAAGCATCAAAGCCATTTCAAAGCTAACTAAAGTGTTCTATATCATTCATATTATTTGCAGTTGAAGTGAGTCACTCTTGGAAATTAATGCAATTTATATACATTATTGATTTTTTAAAAAAGCCTCCATTAAGACAACAAAAAGTAATTAAGGAAACACACAAGCAATCGATGTTGAGATTATGCCAACTTCTCCGTCATCAATGTTTTAAATAAAAATCACACATTTTATGGTTTTGCTCTGCATGAGTTGATGACCAGCTGAGGACGTGAAGACTATAACTTTCATTTTTCTACTGACAGAAGCCACTGTGGAAGATGGAAAACTGGATCAACCTGGGGGCCCTTTGCTGATCATTGGTCTGAACAAATACTAACTACACTTTATTCTGCAACATTAAAAGGCAGTATAGCATAAAGGTTAATAGCATGGCCTTGGCAGCCAAACCAGCTGTGTTCAAAGTCTGGCACTCCACTTGCTATGTGGCCATAGGCAAGTGAGTGAATTTCTAGTCTTGTTTTCTTTTTCTATAATGAGCTGATAATAATAGTATCTACCACATAAGGTGGTTGTGAGCATTAAGTGAGTTAACACACACAAATCTCTTAGGGTCGTGCCTGAAACATAAAACATTACCTGCCTTTGAAAAATGAACCAAACTTTAAAAAGTATGCCATTTGAGTTTACATGAATCATTTCTCCAGCAAGTTATCCTCTCAGCACTTCTCCTGGTAAAATTAAATGGGACAGTCTTGTTGCCTCATAGTGGAATTAGGTTAACCAGAGGCTAGTCATCAAAGGGCAGCTGAGCTCAGGAGAAACTTGTCTTTTTATATCTTACAGTAATGAACCTTCCAGACTTCCATTTCTGGGGACACAATAGAATAAATACAATGAATGAGTCTCTGGAGGAAAATAACAAAGCCAGCTGGATAAAATATTTAAAAACATCTCTTTAAATGCACTGTGGATCTATCAAGCAAGTAAGAAATGCTCAGAAGCTGAAAAAATGAGAATACTTTAACATGAGCTAGTATTAAATTTACCTGTTGCTTGGGAGCATGTGCTCAAGTCCATTAAATTGAGTCTCCACGAGGTGCAGGAGACCAAAAGTAAGACTGGCCCTGTTCCAGGCAGACAGTGGGCCTGAAGCTGGAACCCCAAAGGCCTGCATGGCCAGTAGGGCCAGATCAGTGTTCACTCACTTGCCTCATGCACCAAAACACCCAGTAATCAAAAATATTGTTAATGTAACATATAAAAAGCCAAACTCGATGGGAAAAAGTCTATGATGAGCAAAACACTAAAATTTTGAACAAAGACCAGCTGTTGCTGTTTGTTTGACTTGCCACTCTGTGTCACCATGTAACAGGAACTGTCCTTTCTGATTGGCACACACATCTTACGTAGCGTGGGCTTATGAGGGTTGACATTATTTGGACATCAAATTGGGCAACCTGGGGCTTTATGTGCAGTAATATTTTTTAGTTGTTAAACTTTCATTAACCTTTTTTTTTTGGTCTATAATAAAAGAGGATATTTTTTAAAGTGTACATATTTTGTACATGAGAGGGTATTTTAAAAAGTAAGTGCATATGTTTTTCCATTTGCTTCAGGTTCCAACATGGTTCTACAAGGTGCTGCTATCTGGCTATGTTTGAAGGCTTAAAACACATACATAAATATAAAAAAGCATTGACATGGAAACAATATTTTTTCTAATTAGACATTTACTATTTTATTATTCCCTTCTAAAGTCTTAGTCAGTACCACAGGATTGATTTCACAAGCCCCAGATAAAACCTGTTCTAGGTTCACTATTAAGAGTAATCACAGCAAGTATAACTTACAATTGGAAAGAATATATATTAGAAAAAAAAATCCAAAAGCAGGTGGGAAAAGGGAAGTAAAAAGGAGAGAAAATTAAAAAATACACAGAAATCGCAAAATAAGATAGAAAAAAGAAATGCAAACATCATTAATGACTGTAAAATATAAATAGACTAAACTCTCTAATATATTATTTCCAGATTGGATTTTTTAAATCTAGGTATATGATGTTTATTATAAGCATATCTAAAATATGCTTGGAAAGTCCAAGAATGAAAGAAGAGAAACTCGAAAAAATTAACCCCTAAAAAAAAAAAGCAAAGCTCATTATTTTCAAATTATGTGATTTTTCTGCAGAAAACACTAAATCAACAGGTAAGTATTTCAATTAATAAATGTGCTTATCTAGTTGCTGGAATTAGAATTAATATGCATTAATTAAGATAATCTTCTTTGTTGTAATAGACACATAGCAGTGGCTTAACAGAATTAAAATTTGTTTCTCATCATGTAAAATTAATTAACTGGGGGAAGTAAGAGATGGGGCTCAACTCTACCCAGTCATTTGAGGACCCAGCTGTTAGAAAGAGTACCCTGTTCGACATTTAGCTTCCAAAGTCTTCCTGGCATCATCATCAGCAACTTACAGGAAATGTAGTTGGGGAGGGGGTAGCTGTAGAGGAGGTTTTTACGGGCCAGACCTCAACATGGGGTAAAATCACAGCTGCCCACGTTCCATTTGTCAGAAGTCAGTTCCCTGGCCACATCTAATTGGAAGGAAGGCCAAGAAGAAAGATGTGTGTACAGGAAAAAAGGGAAACACCTTTAATGAAAAACAAGGTTGTCTCTTCCACATAGTAAATAAAAACTGTATCCGACAGCAGTTTAAAAGCTAGTTTTTAAACAAGACCTGTGATAATAGCAACAAAAGTATAAAATGCCAAGGCATTAATCTAACAAATGATGTACAAAGCCTTCCTGAGAACAAATTTCAACTTTTTTGAAATATCTTAATAAACAGGAATATCTCATGTACACAAATGGGAAATAAAACAGTATCATTAAGGTGTCCCTTTTTCCCACATTAATCTATAGCTTTAATGCAATCCAGTCAAAATACTAACAAAGTTGTTTAAGGTGCCTGAAAAAATGATTCCAAAATGTATATGGAAACACAAAGGATTAAAAAATGCCAAAGGAGAATATGGTAAAGGATTTCCTAATCTATATCAAAACTAATAAAACTGTAGTAGAAACTAAGACAGCGTGGAACTTATATTGTCTTAGTCGAGGCAGACAAATGGAACAAAATAGAAAGTCCAGAAACAGTCTAATTTATAAGAAAACTTGACACATGACAGTGACAGAAGGACATGGGAAATCACCAGAAACAGGGAAAGGAAACTATGCAATAAATAGTGCTTGGACATTTGGCTAGCCAATGAATAAAAAAAATTTTTTTTAATTGGATTTCTACATCCCACCATACATGAAAATTATCAATCCCAATTCCAATTAAATTAAAGGCTTAAATGTAAAGAGCAAAACTATAAATTTTTAAGAGAATAATACATAAAAATATCTTTACCAACTTATGGATAAAGCAAGATACATTAAACGTTTTTTTAAGGTCAAAATTTTAAAGGAAAAAGATTGATTAAGTATTATATATCCTGTAAGATTAAGTACTATATATCAGGAGGATCAATGAGAAGATACAAACTAAGAAGATATTGGATATACATATAAGAGGTAAAAGGTTAATATCTGGAATATGTAAAGGACTCCTATAAATCAATATGAAAAAACACAAACAACCCTATATAAAATGGGCAAAAGATTTGAACAGACATGAACAGAAGAGGATATATAAATGGCCCAAAAACATGTGAAAAATTGTTCACTGCATTGAAAATCATGAAAATGCAATTTATTTTTTAATTTTTTATAATTATTTTAATTTTTTAGTGACATTGATTAATGAAATCCAGTAATTTTCAGGTGTACAATTTAACAGTAAGGCAATTTAAAAGCACAATGAAATACCATTCACACTTATCACATCAGCAAAAAAAAAAAAAATTTAAACAGAACAAGAGGTATTTTTATACAATGTTGAAAGGAGTTAAACCAGTATCATCGTTTTAGAAAACTATTTGGCATTACCTAATAGAATATATGTGTGGGTAAACGGCTGGGGGTAAAGATCTAGGATCTAAGCCCACACTTACCAGTGACAATAGTAGCCAGAGCTATTGACAGAAACTGTGATTAAAAAAAAAAACTGCCAATATCAGTAACTCGTTCCAATGCCCTGGTTTAATATCTTCAAATATGGCAAGAAATGTAGCGTGGCTGTTAAGCTAGTGACATTGAAACAAGGTTGCTTGGGTTTAAAGCTTGACTCTGTCCACTTATTAATTGTGGGCTGTTGCAAAACCCTTCATTCTCTGTCACTTCTGTTTTACCATCTCTAAATGGGGACAGTAAGATTGAACAGTTAGTGACTGTAAGGTGATGGGGATGGCCCAGATTGAGACAGTACCTGCTGAGAACACTTAAGAATTTACCTTTCCTCTGGGTTTACTGTCTCCTCAAGACTATTCTGCAGGTGCTGTCTTAAGTGAAGTCTAAGTTTGATGTATCTTTATGTTTCTTAGTTAGAATATGGCATGTTCTTAACAATTTCCTGCAAGTCAGGGAAAGAAAAAAAAAAGCCCACAAATTCATGTCCAGTTTTCAGGCATAAATGAAGAAAATGAAGTGCTGCTATTTTGAAAGCTAATTACTAGTAAAATACTTTCAGATTCACATTTCCTGTGAAATAAAATTCTGCCTTTGAAATAAAGGTCTCTGGCAGAGCTATTCAGCAACACCTTTGTTCCAAGCAGGGGTTTTCCTTTAGCACAGAACACATTGTACTTCACTTAGAAAAATGAGTGATTTAGTTTTAAAAGGGAGACAATTAAAGCATCCAATTTTTATCGCACATTAAAAAATGTCTGCCCCATGTCACTAAAGAAATATGGATGTATTGGTGAGTTCTTTCATTTTTCAAAGTTCTATGCTGAACAAATGAACTAAATATGTAAAGGTACCTCGTTTAGTGTCTGGATGTGAAAACGATAAACAAATTTAATCACAAACAATCTACATTTGTACCACTGGTTTTAAGAGACCTGCATATCAAGAAATTTCAACGTCTTTGGAGGAATATTCTTCCTAAATATTTTCAGTAATTCAATATTTTCAATTTTCATCATTTCGTACACATACACTGTTGGTTCCTCTCAAAAAGATATATTAGTTAAAGAATGAGAGAGACAATAAAGAAAAAAACATTTCGATCTTTTTGTTTCCTAATGATTTAATTCAACATAATTCCAAACCGTGTAAACATGATTCAGACCCTGTACCTGGTACCCTTCCAATAACAAAAATCATTTCACAAGGTTGAATATATTGTGTTTGAGCTTACATCCTGTAGTTTCACTTGTCAGTTTACCTACAAAATTGCAAAGTGTTGGATTCCTCCAAATCATTTGACATCAAGAAATAAAATACATTCTTTTTTCTTTCCTTCCCTATAAAAAGGGAGAAAAGAATGGTTTTCATCTGCCATTTCCATTTCCTCATCTCTGATTTACTCTTCATTTTTTTTAAAAAAAAGCATTATGCAATATTTAAGACATAAAATAAATATACATAATAAAACAACCAATGACTGTATACCTATCTCCCAGGCTTATAAATAAAATTTACAACACAAAGGAAATGTGAACCCTCCTAGATCATGGGACTTTCTCCCCTGAGTCTGAACTATACCATTCCCATTCACCTCTCCGATTTTATCATGTGAACCCTCCTAGATCATGGGACTTTCTCCCCTGAGTCTGAACTATACCATTCCCATTCACCTCTCCGATTTTATCATGTGAACCCTCCTAGATCATGGGACTTTCTCCCCTGAGTCTGAACTATACCATTCCCATTCACCTCTCCGATTTTATCATGTACATATACTTAAACCACATGTAATAGTTTTGAATATTGTAACTTTATATTAATGATGAAAATGTTAACTCATTTTCACGGCTATATAACGTTCCATTGTATAAATGCACTATAAAATATGTCCTGACTCAATGAATACTGTAAATATTCATTCATTATTGTGAGTGGACATTAGTTATCTCCATTTTTTAATATCAAATCCTCTATGACTTTTGATATTATCAATTTACATTTTTACCAGGTCTGCTTTCTCATTGTGTGTGAATTCGCATTTCTCAAATTATTCATGCAGTTAAGCCCTTTTCTTGCACGTTTCTGGGCACTTGAATTTTCTGAAAATTGTTCTACATACCAAACTTTTTTTTCTGAGGGGGGTTCGTTTTTAACATGGTCAAATTTATGAAGCTTTTCTTTATGGTTTCATACATTCCTCCTTACTGTAAGTTCATAAAGATACCTTCCTATAGTTTCTTCTACAATAATTTTGCCTTTTAAGTTATTCCATGGTGAATTGATTTATGTATATAGATTGAAGTAGAGACCCAATTTCATTTTGTTTCTCCCTTGAGAAGAATGGAATGCCCCAGCACCATTTATTGAGTTGTGTATCTTCTTCCATTGGTCTGCGTGCCTACTTGGACATAAATCAATTTTCTATATATGTGTGGGCTTCCTACTCCTTCCTTTTGGGTTCGGTTTTTTTTAGTTGAAGTGAATTCCCTACCAGTTCTTGCTTTCAGAATTAGTGGATAGTAATCTTTCTTAGAAATGTATACCAATATTTGCCTTTTCTTGAATGATATTTATGTGAATAAGCAATATGATTGCTCCCCAAGCATTTTGAAGATATTTCATCGTCTTCTGTTATCTATGATCACAAAGATCATTCGGGGGAAGTCAACTGTCTATTTGATTTGTTCCCTTTATACAAAATCTGTCTTACCTCTTATATCTTTATGTTGGTTTCACTTTATCTTTGATGGTCTGTCATTTTAATATGTTTCTAGATGCAAATTTGTTGTATTTATCTTGCTTGGGGTCCGTGTGCCTTTTCAAACTTATGATTCTTTTTTTTGTTTAACTCTAAAATAGTTTTAATAATTCTTTTTACTATTGCTTCTCTACCTTGCTCTTTACTTTCTCCTAGAACTTCTCTTAGCTGTATATTGAAATTTCTCATTTTATCCTTCATGCCTTTTCATTTCTTTTTTAATATTTTCCATCTTTCTATTTCTCTGTACTGCATTCTTTGGGTTTCCTTTGGTATAATTTGACCATTCACTAATTTTCCCTTTATCTGAATCACTCTATTGTTCAATCTAGCTACAGATCTTTATTTTAATGACAGTCTTTCATTGCTTAAAATGTTTGTATGCTTCTGTCTTTAAATCTGCATGCTCTTTCTTCCCCAATATGTCCAGTTCTTGAAGTAGAAATCCTATTCCTTCTTTTATCCCTTTGAACATTTTGAGCATTTATTTTAAAGTCTCAGACAGATTGCATAAGTTTGTTTTGAAGTGTTGTTCCCTTGAGTCTGCTCAATGCTTTGAATTTCTTCCTCTGAGCCCTTCCTCTTCTTCAGGGTCAGTCAGTATGTTGGTCTATGTTCAAGAGATTCTTCTCTCTCCCAACATCCAAAGCAGATGAGCAATTCCAGCCTTCTTATGAAGCTGGAATAACTTATGGAGTTATTCAGGGCCTCTGACAAGATAGTCCCTTTACTGGGTCCTAGCTTCTAATACACAAGGGGATTACAGTCCTGACGCTGACACTGAGTTGGCTTTATAACCCAATTACTAAGTAATGTTTGCTGTCCTGGAAGCCCTGTACATCTGTGACCTTTTCGTATTCATATTCTCCATGCTTACCCTTGGGACATTCATCCACTTCTTTGGGATAGATAGCAAAGATTCCTAATGTGTCGACTTCTGTTCACTACTTTAGCTGAGTTCCTTCCTGACCAGCAGAGAGTATCCCTTAGAGATCTGCCAGGTATTTAGTAAAATTTTTATTTTAGCCACCATTTCCGTGTGTCTAGATGGAGAATGGGTGTTTCTCAATCCAGCTCATTCAGCCATTCCTAAGCAGGAACTCTCCTTCCTTCATCCTTGGCTTCGCCAGTTTCCAGGCTTTCCCTTCGGTCTCATGCTCACAGCCTTTCCTTCCTGTTTATTGGTGCTTTTCCTCTTCTCCCCACCCCACCCCACCCCACTACAAATTATACTCTTAAAGTTCTGACTTTGGATCGATTATCTACATATTCTACATGCTCACTCTTAGGAAATCATATTCAATTCTTTGGCATAAATAGTTATTAATGATCATCAATCTAAGCCACATATATCTCTTGCTTCTAATCCCGTGTGTCTTCCTTCCACTGTTTGTACACGCACTTAAAAACTTCAAAGTCACTTTAGTCTCAATATATCCCAAATAAATTTATGATTGGTCTAATAAAAATCTTTATTTATTCTCACTTTCCCCATCCTTTGAGTGTGACTTTCATCTATCTGGTCAATCACTGAAGCCAGAAACCTGGGCAATATTGCAACTTGGCTCTTTTAGCTCATGCACTCAATCAACAATAACCCCTACATACTCTACCCCTTTGGCAAATTTCATGTCTATCTTCTCTTCTCCACCTGGCCCCGAGTTTCTTCCGTCTGGACTGCTATAAAAGTGGCCTCGATGATCTTCCATCCGTCCCACCTTGATCAAAGATTTTTGTGAGTGATCACAAACAAGAAATATATCATAAGATTTTCTTTTTATTTATTAAATCATTGAACTATGGAATCACTCTAAAAAGCTTCAAGACATCATGTTCTCATTTCTGGTCTAAGATGACTTCTAGAGAGCAGTCTAAAATTCAGCCTTTCTAAACTTTACACTAAAATATACAAAACACTCAGGGAGTATAAAAGGAATGAAAACAAAGACTGTCAGACATCCTATTGCCAGACTATGGGAGAAAATTACAGTAACAAAATTTACAAAGCTGAAAAGAATTTCAAAATCCATGGGTGACACTTGCAGGCCTGTGTGTGCTTTGAGTCTTGAAAAAGAGCACATGAAGGCCTGCAAGGCAGCAGAAAGAGGCATTGTTTCTCCTCCATCACCCTCCTTGGAGATCAGGGTCATTACCAACCAGAACACTGGACAGCTAGCCTCTTTTGGAAATAATATGTTTTGATGCAACCTGAGTATTATTTTAACTCCCTATCACAACCTTCCAGCCATCAAAGCCCATGCACCCATCTCAAACAGATTAAAGCCAAAAACCCATAGAGAGTAAAAGGACAAGAAAAAGAACACTAGAAACTAGGTAGCTCCCCTGCTTATCTCTCACTACCTCACAAGAATAGAAGTCCAGCTATTTTACTAAACCATATTGAACTGAAACATACTAAATTCTGATAACAGTAACCTTTCATAAACAGATGCTATCTGCAGAATAAAGTCCCAACTGTCTTGCAGAGTATGCAATGCTTATTCTATAGATTCGATCTACATTTATAAACTTATTTCTCATTATATTCCCAAACACTGGGAACTCCAGCACCACAGTATTATTGTATGTCTCTAAAGCATTCACTGTGCTCTCCTAACTTCTTATTTAGGTTTCTCTTTTTCCTTCTGCCTAGAAGACCCTCTTTTTTTTTTTAATCTCTGAGCTCATTGAAATCTTCCTCATTATTAAAGATCCATCTTCAAGCTCCAAACCCTTCACAAAGTCTTCCAAGATCTCAAAATTGGAATTAATCTCTCCCTCCCCTGTGTTCCCACAGCATTTTCTTTGTACTTCTATTTTAATACTTATCACCATCTTCCTTATATTACGAGCTATGACTTTGCTTCTCCCATTAGACTGAATCTTTTTATTAGTTAACACATATCATAGTGCCTTCTGCATCAAAGATATGCAACAAACATGTATTGAATTAATTGAAGATGAGATGAAAAGAAACCACAGAGAGCTTCTCACTAAGATCTCATTTTTACTATTCAACTTTATATTTATCTTCAAAACAATAGCTGAATTTTGTCACTAAGCCAAGCAGCAAGCTGAAAAGGAACTAAATCTTGAATTTCCTTTGCAATTTTGAAGTGGAAACCCACAGGTGACACTTTTCCTGACAAAGGAAAAAGGAAATAAAGGCCACAAAGATGGGGGAAGGGCTGGGGTCATGCAACAAAAGGAAGTCTCATTTTCTAATCTCCACGAGATAGGTTCCTGATCTCTCCTGTTGCATTAGAGCAATAACATGTCATGGAAGGTCAATAGATGTTACAATCATAGAAAGAGCAAGAGCGATGCATTTATACGTAGCTAAGGTGCTCAATAGGTCCATCTCAATTTTTTCTTTCCTTCTTCTAACCAAAGTATAGAACATTAATTTTAAAGCAAATTATGTATTTGTTGCACAATGACGAATCAACCATTCAAACATCTTTCATTGTTATTTCCAAATTACCCAGATGGCCTCTTGCGAAGTTATTGTTCATTTACAGTCATCCCTGAACTAAAATACTATGAAACACTTGTCCCTTCATATTAGTCCTAAGAATACTGATCCCATACTGGTTTTAAAAGGTACAGAAGTTGTGTTTGGCATTCCTTTTCTCACCAAAAGTAAAATTGCTCTTGTTTTTCAGTCAGTTTTTCAACAAATATTAATCAAGTACTTGCTACGTTTCAAGCACCGTGCTAAGAACTGGAGGCAAAATGATGAGAAATGGCAGGCATGGCCCCTGACTTCATGGAGCTTATTTTTCCTTAGTGAGGACAGAGATCAATAAAATAACTTCATGATAAATATAAATTTTACTGCTATGAAAGAAAGCCTTGTGAAAAGTGTATGAGACTCCATACAAATGAATCTGAGTTAGCCTGGAGAATTAACAAAGTTTCCCTAGAAAAGGATTATATACTGAGATTTCAAGGTTGGGTAAGAGTTAAACAGGAAGGGTGCAGGAAGAATGAGGAAAAGAGACGTTCTAGGTAGCGTGAAGCAGGACTTGCTGCCTGAGAAGAGATGTTTATAAACACTGAGGAAAAAATAGCCTTAAAAGCCAATTATTGTGACTACAGCACACCATTTTTTCTCTATCTGCAATTCTACTAAGTGGCCAAGTTCCTGGGATTCTACATGATGTTCTGTTTAATAAAAGTTAATTATTTAGCTGCTTAGAAAGCTTAAAATTACAGACTGTTTTAAGAAGTGTGGTGATAAACACAGTCATCATATGAAGTAGGGGGGAAACAAGATATGAATACCTGAGTGTGTCCTGAAATTTTTGAATTCAATTTTTGTTGTTTTGTGTGTGTGCATTTTTTTCAATCCATTTTCCTTCCTCCTCCCTGTCCTTGAGCTCAGATGCATAGTCACACAGCCTAAATCTCCCCTTACTCTGCACTTCTCCTTTCGAATGAAAGACCACCATTTAAAAAACAACTCAGAAAGGATTTTTGTGGGCAGTCTGTCACTGGACTTAGTGATTAAGCTAATATAACATTCCAATACATTTTACTTGAGGATCTTAGGATAGAAACCGACATTATTTTTTTTTTAATTATAAGATAAGAGGAAGCTGGCAGGTTTTGTGCATCTGAGAGTTCATTTCTTAAAATTTCCAAAGTTGGTTTCACTGATTCAGACTGACATTTGAAGCCATTATGTCATTTAATGTTTTTACCTACTGGCCAATGCATGCTGATTTCTCACTTGGCAGGGGCAATATTATTAATCTTCTCCCACAATCCTGACATGTAAGATTGACATAGTATTTATTAATTCACCTTTCACTTAAATTGTTTTTTTTTTTTTTTTTTTGCCTTCACTGCATCCAACATTTTGGACTATGTCTATGTTTTTAGCATAAATGCAAAATGGGGTCAAACCTCTACTTCTTGAGCTGGGCTTAATAAATAAAACTAATAGCTGAGATTGATTACCCATTTAAACAGCAAGTGACAAAACCTAAGATGGATTGTGTAATTTGCAGCTCTATGACATGTATTAAATTTCCAGACATAAGATAAATAATTGATGTAAATAACCAACAGAAGATACCCAAGAATGAAGTTGTGTGGTTATCCTTTTACAGCAGGTGAAATATGCCAAATTTCATTAACTCTTCACTTAGGATGTCCTATAAATGCACTTTAACTAACCACTGCCTAAGTGAAACTGGTATATACATCAAGGAAATTATTTGTCCTTAGCTACAGGCTTTCTTAATTAAATATCTAAACCATTCAAAAAATGAACTCTATGCCTAGAGTTTTCTTACACTACTCTAAAGTCTACCTACTTACCTTGTGATTTAGGGAATAGAAATCTTTCAGATATCTACTTATGGGGTGGGATGATGGAGGGCAACAAGCATAAAAGATATGTGTGTTAAATTCTTCTTTGGTGCCAGGAGAGTAGAACCCAGCAGATAAAATATGAAGTGCGGAATTATTTTATACTTCCCATGCTTAAATAAGTAAATTTAACATAATCACTTAACCCCTCAGGTTTCACAACTTGCAAGATAGGGATAAAAAGTCTATTCCATAGGGTGGTTTCATGGTTTAATTAGATTTGAGGAAGCCAAAATAATCCTGATCTCCTCCCAGGGAGATATATAAATAAGGGATAATGTCATTGTTTTCCAGAGCTTTCAATAAAGAACTGTGCCCATTGGCCCTGCCACTGGGACATTCCAACCTGGGATTAGACAGTGGTTAGATCACTAAACCATCAAGAATAGAATTTGTGACTACGCAAGGTGAATCTCCAGGACCCAGGAATGAAAAATGAGTTCTCCTGGATCCTCAACAGCTCAGGAAGTATTCGAGTGCTGGTGCTAAGTGCTAAGCACTGGGCACTGCTTTGGCCAGTGAAGTCCTCCTTGGGTATCTACAAGGTAGCAGACTAGGTTTTTCTGGAATATAATAATGAAGAGACTCGCTGCTTTCCAAGAGTTTACAAGGGTGTTTATAATGGGAGTTGTAAGCAATTAACTTTTTTTTTATCTTTGGAAGAAGCTTTATTATTATCATTTCCATTTTACAGATGAGAAAACAGAAGAATTCAGTCATTTGTCCAGTGCAACAAAGATAAGATGGACACAAATGAGATTTGGCCTCTAGCCTTTGCCTCACTCTCTACTCTATGTTTATGTACCTCGGATCCTCTATCATGCTAAACTTTATTATTCTCATAGGATTAAAAGTTAGCTAATCTCTCCCAGGGGTGACAGTTTGAATTATAGGAATTCCTGGCTTTAAGTTCTTGTTTAAAAGTGAGGGAATACTTGTATTTCTGAGTATGAATACTCTCCAGGAAGCATTTTTACTTTGGATACAATGACCTGGATTGCTAGGTCTCTATATGAATTGTACTGAACTACAGTAACTAAGGAGTCCCTCACTACATAAGGCATCAAATCAGTCTTTGAAAAGTTTCTAGGAAAATTAGAAGCGAGTAAAAAGCTAACATTTTGAATACATTTAGATTAAAGCAAAGGCTTTGTACTGTTGAGTGAAGAGGTCGTTTAGGAGAGTTGATGGTGTCTTTAAGAACCTTCCAGCAAGTTTTGCAGCTACAACAAGCCCTAGGCCTATTCGGGAGCATTAATTAATTGGCAATGTTATGCAACCATCACCACTATCTATCTCTAAAATTTTTTCATATTCCAAATAGAATTTCTGTGCTCATTAAACCATAATTCCCCATTCCCTCCTTCCTCTAAACCCTGGTATACTCTAGTCTATTTTCTGTCTATAAATTTGCCCATTCTAGATATTTCATGTAAGTGGAATCATACTATGTTTGTCCATTTGTGTTTGGCTTAGTTCACTTAGAAAAATGTTTTAAGGTTCATCCATTTTGAAGCATGTATCAGAATGTCATTCCTTTTCATGGCTGGATAATATTCTATTGTATGGACATACCACTTTTGTTAATCCACTCACCTACTGATGAACATTTGGGTTGTTTCCTCACTAGCCTTTTGACAAGGTATTGCTGAGGGCTAACAGGAAAGGGAGAAGTGCAGTGTGTGAAAATCTCACTTTGGTTTGTCCTAGTCCCTTCTTTCACTTCTATTAGAACACAGAGAAGCCTGACTCTTAAGATACAATTCCTGGCATCCTGAAACAATCTTCAGCCAGCCTTCCTCTAGGAAGCCTGGGAACTTAAGTAGTTGGCAAAGCAGTGCTCACTTATTTTAATAACCTTCCAATATGTATTTATTCACATTGTAATCTGACATTTTTTAAATGCCAAAAGGTGGGGGGAGAATATTGTTAGTTTGTGCACATCCGTGCTGCTCCAGGCCTCATCAGCCTCTGTCAGACTTACTCAGAATTCCCAGCACTGTCCCTGAGCACCAGAGAACCAGCCAACCAAAACTGCATAGAGGACAGAAATGGGAAAACACCACAAGAATATGAGTGTTTGTGTTCAAGGAAACAAAATGCTTTTACACCAATTTACATTTTGTTGGAAGACACAGTTAGGGTATCAAGTACTATAATTAAGGTAACCAAATAAAAACCTTGCTTAAAGACTTTAAAGCCAAATAAATCTAGAACAGTTTGACTTAACTGGTAAGAACCTTAACACTACTAGGGTAAGCATACAGATCTATTCTGACTGCATTTTATATCCTAGGAGGGTTGCATTGATTCCTTGGGGTGACCACCACATATCAACCTAAAAGTGAATACTCCACAAGTACTACATTGAACATTCACAAATACTACCTGACTTTTTATATCTATTCGTAGTAAAATAAATTAACCCAGTTACTCCACAAAGTTTAAAATTTGCAGTCTCACTGCCATCAGATTTTAAGGTTTGTGGCTTTTATTTCAAATATTAAATAATTAAGGGTAGAAGATGGTTTTGTTTCATCTTGCTTTGTTTTGTTTTCCCAAATGACCCCATATTGTGATGGGCTCTGAGATTTTAGATCCTGGTGCTAGTTTTCTCATGAAAATTCTGTACATAACAAACATTAGACATGGCATTCTTGAAGACATGAAGGTCAGGAGAAGTCAAATCCTCATTTATGCTGAAATCTGGAGGCTAAGCTGATGGGCCCTTGGTCCCATTCCAAACACTCATAATGTTGGATAAAATATATAAATTACATCAAAGCCCAAAATGGAAGATGGAATAAGAAATAACTGGATACGAAAAGAAATTTAAACCTATAGTGGAAAATAGAAATCAAGGTTTAGGCTGTCCGTAGGCCACTGGACCCTGATATAAATTCAAGTCTTGCGAGATGAAGGCAGGTTGGGATTTTAATATCTACTTGGTTCCCATAGCTTCTACCTCAAGCAGGCATAGAGTTAGGATAAAGCCAAGGACCTTAAGGAACTACCAAATCCATGAATTTGGGACTAGAAGTTGGCCAAAGCTTTACTAAATCTAGATCCTTCTCCTCAAAACAAATTGTACAGTAAACTTTAGACTCAGTTGAAAAGGGCCCAAGGAAAAGGTCTATTGGCATCAGAAAATTCAAACTCTTTACTAAACAATGATAATTTTGACCCTTGTCTAAGTCACACATTTTCTTAAAATTAGTATTAATTGACATGATGCAGGTAAAATCAAGTTGTCAATTCTTTTTCTGATGCACATTAAATGGTTCTTGATCGTCATCATCCATGTTGTCTGTCCTCATTAATATCACAGCTATAATTCTCTAAATGCAATCGTTGATATTCCATATTAGATTTCTCACCAACAAATTGTAAGAATAGGTTCCCCAAAATAACAATTACAAGAGAAGTGAATAGGGCTCAGGCTTATTACTAATCAAACTGCTCTGTTTCATCAATAAAACGATTAAGAGCAGACTTAACACTGCTTGCAGAATTCATTGATCTAAGCTTTTGATTTCCCTGTCAGGAGACCTATATGAGAAAACAAATCTTCAACCCTGCTGTAAATGTGAAGCTGTTAGGATTCTTTGGAGTCATACCATTGTGGCCACTCCATGATATATGGGTCAATAATGACCATGAATGGATTCTGTTCAGTGAGAACAACACAGTACTGATGAAGTATCCGTGGATTTGTTGTCTCCGCTGCCATTCTTCACTTACAGACATTTCTATAGCCTACACGCATTACATGAAATTGTTTTAAAAACATCTCTGTTCCCCACTTTAAATGTAGACTTTGACTTCTATTCTCCAATATTATCTTATTATAATAGTAATTATAGTGCATGTCATTAATTATAAACTAGGACTTGTGCCATGTGATTTATATACATTACTCATTCACTATTTACAGATGAGAAAATAAGATTCTATAAGCCTAAATAACCTTTCCAAGGTCATATATTGAGAAAGCGAGAGAGAGTATTTGGGCTCGGATATGTTTGACTCTGATAATGCATACAATTATGTATGTGCTCTTATCTAATGTAATTACTGCTTCTAAGGGTAAAAGCCAGGATTGGGAACAGAGGAGTCCACTGGCAGCCCATATTTATGATATGAATATTCAATAATGACACTAACATTTTAATAGGAAAGGGACTACATTGATTGATTGTATACATCTATTAATCCGGTTTATAGTGGGCACTTTAACATACTACACATCATTTAATTCTCATAATATCACTAAAAAGTATCTGTTCTTATTCCCAATTTACAGTTGAAGACATTCAGCAGGCTCAGGATAATTAAATAACTTTCACAAATTCACAGAGAAAATAAGTGGCTGGCTTCTAGTTTGGTACTTGATGCTACACCATGCTGCCAATGTGATTTTATATATATGTAATTAAGATTACTTTCATACTAATTATATATATATACATATATATGTGTGTATATATATATATATATACATATATATATATATATATAATGTGTGTGTATACATACACACACACACACATATCATATTTACTATATTATTTCATGGACATATATAGTCCCTATTTTGTATTAAGAATTGGCCTGAATCAAAAAAATCAAAACATTTCCAAAAGAAGTAAAATTCTTAGATGTATATAGGCTGTAATTATAGGCTGTTAAGAACTTAAAGGGATTTTAGGGTTATGAAATACAATCCATTTAATTTTAAAGGTGATGAGACTGCTGTCCCAGAGAAGCCCCAGTTTACAAAGCTAGTGATTAGTTGTGGGACTATGAACAAGTCTCCAAAGTGGCAGCTAAAATTTGATTTGTTCAGAAATCATGCTAACTGTGAAGATAAAATAAATAAATGCACTATGTCTAGCATATAACAATGTTAGATAGATTATTAGTAGTAGTAGTATTGTTACCCTCATGACTACATTAAAATTAAGAGATTGAATCTAATGGCCTCCTATACTGGTCAACCTTCTTATACCATAAACATGCGGCCTTTGTGTGCATTGTACAAGTGACATTCTCCACTACGTGATTTATCTAGCAATAATCACTATTCATTCACCTACCATATAACCTCTTGTCTGGTTTCAACTGAGCATATAATCAGAATGTTTTATAAATTAAAAAAATAAACCTGCCAAGAAACTTTGAGCTTCTCAATACATAAGTCACTCAGGAATTGTGACTACAAAACCTCAAGAGTAAGATGACCGTCATCCAGTTCGCCTGTGGCAGCCTCAATTCATGCTGGATATCCTAGCTTTATTCTCAGTAGCACTCCTTTTTATTCTCAAAAGTGTCCAAAGTTAGATGATGAATTGCATGGTCTAAGAGTTTGATTTAGAAATTAAATATAAAGCTATTTTAGTGATAATGGTGAGTTTACAAATGTGACCTAAGCTACAGTCCAGAAGCCCTACATGTCTCTTCACTGAAGGCAGGACAATAAGGACTTCCCTGTATTCACAGGAAAAATGACACTGTTTTCTGGGTAAACTAGGAGCCGTCTTACAGAAGAACTAGATGATTTCATATTACTTTTTTAGTTTCTCCAAACAACAAGAACATTACCTATATAATAACAACAAATTGTAAATAGAAAGAAAACATATCTTTCCATGTGAATAGCTACAGGAAATACTAAATCCCTCCTGGACTACAATTCACTCTTGGAGGGCTGGCATAACTGGATTTGTGAGATAAACTGCATCCCAGGTCTCAAGTTGCATGATCTGGCTATTACCTGGATATCTTATATAGCATTTTGTTATTAATGCAATAACATGCATGAGAAACAATATTATCGTTGTTACAGAAAGAATATGTTATATCCTCCAAGGAATATAGCAGGACCCTCTAAATAACCATCATGAAGCAGCTCCAAAGGTCATTATCACAATATATGTGCAATTAGGTTCCTTATTCCTAGAGATATATAGTTAAAATGCACATGACCATTTTATGTCCCATTATAGGTTTCCTAACCTGTCTATACCAGACCTCAAGCTGAAAAGAAAAACAGGGTCTTTAATAAAGAAATTAAAAACATAATAAATACTTCCTTAGGCAGTTTTTCCAAGTACTGCCAGTGCAGATGTCCTTGATTTCTAAGAAACAAGAAAAGTTCTGGAAATTTTAAGGGGACACAGACAAAACTGTATCAAAGTCTTGCTTAAGTTTTTATAAATTATCCTAATATTTTTTAATGATGATGACACAATCTTTTAAAACCCATTTGCCTTGGTGATTTGTTTTATAACAGCTTATTTATTTACCTGATTAGAATTGTCTTACTATTTTGATTGAAATGGAATTTGATGTGATTTCTTTTTAGAATGAATTTACATGCAATGTGATAGAAAATTGGAGCTTTTCTGTATTTTACACTATTTTGTCAGACATGGAGTTTGTTTGTATTTTCATACTAGGATTTGATTAGAAAATTAACAAAGAAGTACCAAAAGTATGTGACTCAGCAGTGGTTCTTAGGAATTAAGCCTGTATTACTGATCTCTGTAAAATTACATTGTTTAAAAATTTCTACTGTTATGATTTTACCTGGTATAGAGTTTAAGTTCAAAGTTTAAAAATAACATTAATATCAAATACTATGAGAGTAGAAATAACATCATTTAATATAGAGGATAACAGAATTTGATAATTTAGAACTCGATCATAATTTTAATACCATTTAATAATTCAGTCAACATTTATTGACTAGCCAAAACACTACAGGGATTAGAAAGATGGGAGGAAACTCATAGCTTCTCTGCCCTTCTCTCCCCTGCCCCAAACATCCATGAATCTACATACTAACTGAAAGGACAGATAGAGATAAAATAAATAAAATACAAGAAAAAATTGTAGTGCATATAAGAAGAAAAGTATGGTGTGTTTGGGGAATATGATGAGAGATTAATTCTCCTTTAAGGGACACATAGAAAAGTGAAATTTAAACTAGGTTCTGAATTTGTAGTAGGTAATCTAGTTATTCCATAACATCAGTGGCAATTTTAGAGATCACTAAAAGTATGATTTTTTTTTTCAGAAAATACAGAATAAGTATTGTTAAATTGATTTTCAACATGGGGGTATGTCAGAGTTATCTAGAGGGTTTAGTTCAATATGTATATATTACAAATAAACACACGTACACCTCTCTGTCTCCAAGATTTTTAATTAGTGAGGCTTGGATGGGATTTGAGCATACTTCCATCCCCTCGCCACACACATATACGTATACACGCACACCCAGAAAGCAAGAAAAAGTGTGAATGTCATAATAAAAACTTTTACATAGACATAATCTAATGTGAAATACAGGGTTTTTGGTTCTTGTTTTGTTTGGGGTTTTTTGAAGAAATAATGTTAAGGTTCTTGGAAAGATTTCATCTGGTTCTCGAAATCAGATTTTTATGGCTATAGGTAATTTTTATTTAAGGTTATCTTAATATATTTATGAAATGTACTTCAGTCCATTCTGGAACCTAATGGAGTTCAAAAAAAAAATAGGTAGATGACAAATGTCTAGATGGACAGCTACCGAACTGAATGACTTAATTAATGCTCCTCATTCCTACTTTTAGAGAGCCAGGGTTTAAGGAGTACTATATAAAGACCCATTCCCAAGAACAGGTGATTCACCAAGCCATGGTTAAATGTCTTACAGAGCCTCAGTCCCTCCCCTATTCCATTGGTCACAAATCCAGATAGAAAAAACCCAGGCTTAAGATAGTCGATAGCCCTACTGTATAGATAGCATTGAGCCCTTTAAAGCTTTGTAATTTTAGTATAAAAATCATAGTAACGTATGTTATTGATTGGTCTCCTCTCTCCATGATTTTACTTCCATTGCTTCTTTTGAACACCATAATCATAACCTCACAACACCATAAATTGCCCATTTTACCTCCTATCACTTTGTCATTATACAGTGCAAAACTGACTTATTCAATATCAGTCTGGGAGTTTCTTGTTGTTCATATAATCTAATTATGCCAACTGATTAATATTTCTAAGGTAATTTACATATGTTGTAAATTCTTTTCATTGGAAACAATATTAGTTTACATGGGAAATATCCAAAATCTTTACTTAAAAAAATCTATAAATACCAGAGACCAGTCCCCACTAGAATATAATCAAGGCAACTTGAATGACCAGCACCAATTTGGAAAAATTCTTATAATTGCTTGAAAATAAAAGAGTATTTGAATCAAATTTAAAAATCTAGCAATTGTGAAGGCTTGTATTGTTCATGTTATGCTATATGAAGAGATTAATCTTATCATTAAAAAAATTAGTATATGATACAAAATACAATGGATTCCCCAGGCCTACTTATATTCACTCTGGGCACACATTCATGCAATGACTTATGCCCTAACTTATGCCCTGATTTAACTTATTTTCTTCACTTTATTTACTTTATTTTATTTTCCTGCCAGGTAAACATAGCTAAATGGCTCAAAGTTGACAGGACAATAATGCAGTAATATTGTAACTGGAAAAAACCTTTAACATCAAAAGACTAAAACTGTAAGTATAGAATTTCAGGGAGCAATCACTTGATAAAAGAGCTGAAGCTTTAAATCCTTCCTGGTACTTAGATTAGATTGATACCACCCTGCCTACTGTAGACCTACTCTTTTTGAACTTGAAGTTTCTTTGGGGATAAGGCCAGCTTTGAAGAAACTTTTATATCTCCCTCTCCATGATGCTGAGAAAAATCCCCATTCTTTTCCCTTGTTTTCATCCTCTCTGTGTGCTAAAAGTGAGATTTTTAGAAACAAAGTTATAGTCCATTCAATCATTTATTTACAAACATATATGCATCCCCAAAATGTTTTATGCAATGTGCCGAATGCTGCTAATATCCAAATGATCAAAACACTGTCCTGTCCTCAGTCAGTACAGAAGACAATGCAATTATATGCTATTGATGTTAACAGAGAAGTCTGCTCAGGGGTACACTAAGGGTCATGAGCAGTGAGAGCTAAATTCTATCTTCAGTACCCAAATCTATATGAACTGATTAATCTCTGACAAAAGAATATTTCCCGCACTGTGTAAAAAGATAGAATATTGTAACCCCCAGCAAGAAACTAGCAGTTGCCCTTACTTCAAATAGGAAAAAAGTTCTTTTGGAAAATTATGTTCTAACTCAAAGTCATTAGGTTAACCACAGAAGTGTGACAAGAATTGTGAAATAAACAGCCTAAACATAAACCAGAAAAAAAGACATTAGAGAATAGAGAATAGACACTATGTGGAAATGTACCCTAAATACACTTTTGTTAGCCACTTTTTCAAAGCAAAGCCTAATCTTTAATATAGGTGTATATATACTTATGATGAAGGAAAAGTCACCATTTATTCCTAGCATAGTCTTACATATATCAGACGATCTAGAATTATTCCTTGAATGCTAATGTTAGAAACCAGATAGCATAATGTGAGTTGTAAGAATTTGCTTTTTTCTAATTTTTTTTATTTTGTAACACAGGTATCTTTTTTGTTCTCTTTTGACTTTTGGAATTTTTATATTCTATTTTGATCTTTATAACTTTATGGTAAGTGTTATAATTGTTTATCTAAGCTCCTTTTATTCAAGAGATATGTATTAACCATGTGCTTATAATTTTGTCAAAGTAGTATAAAATGGTATCTAATTGACTTTCTTTGACCTTTGATGATATTGAAAATTTCTTCACATGTTAATTGGCCATGGTGTTTTGTTTTCTGAATAGAAATGTCTATTCATTCTTTTCCCCCTTTTTCTCTTGGGTTGTTTGTACTTTTCTTGTTGATTTGAAGAAGTTCCTTCTATGCTCTTGATATAAATATTTTACTGGATTTTATGTGTGTATTGTGAATATCTTCCTCCAATATGTACCTGATCTTTAATAAACGTCTTTGAATTTTTACGTAATCACATATATCAATATTTTTAAATCAATATTTTTGTCTTTTTAAAGAAATTCTTTAGTACCACAAAGTCTAAAAAATATTTATTTATATTTCAACTAACAATTTTTAAGTGTTGTTTTTGACATCTATCTGTAGTTGACTTTTGTTTATGGTATTAGGTAGGAATTCAGTTTTAATTTTTCCTATAATCACTTTTTTCTCCATTGATTGAACAGTTCTGTTTCTCCCACTGATAGGACATGTATTCTCTGTTAAATATTGATATTCCATAGATAAATAAGAATAGCATTTCAATATATATCTCTAAAAGATAAGGTGTTTTCAAAAGACAATACCATTACATCATCTAAAATAATTAAAAATGTATCATCGGATAGCCAATCAACATTCAATTGTCTTGTCATTTTTTTAGATTGTTTAAATCATGATTCAAATAAGCCCCATATATTGCAATTGGTCGATATTCAAGCTTTGATTTCTTTAGTCAGTTAACAAGTCTTATATTTGCCATTTTTGTCTAAGTTTTCAAAATCTTTGGCACAGTTGTTGATTATATTCTCTTATTCTCTTTTTAATTTCTAATTTACCCATAGTTATATTCCCTTTTCTCACAACATTGTTTATTACTATTGTCAATGGTTTGCTTATTATTTTTAAAAAGATAATTTTTTTGGCTTTGTTGAGTTTTTCTATTGTATCTTTACCTTTCATTAATTGTCTCTCTTATTTTTACATTTCTTTCCTTCTATTTTTCTTGTTATTTTCTAATTTATAAAGAAGGCCACTTAGCTAATTAATTTTGAGATTCTTTTCCAATATAAGCATTAAAGCTATAAATTTCCAAACAGAACCACAGGCTTTGATACAGTAATTTTATTATTCCTTGGTTCCAAGTCTTTAAACTTCTTCTTTAACCCATGAATTATTTAGCATTATGAGTTTTTAAGTCTCTAAATGTATGGCTCTTCATTTATCTTTTTGTTGTTTATAAAGGTCTAATATAGTTACAAATTTGTGGTCTGAATATCTATTCATTGAAATATATTGAGATTTTCTTTGTGATCTAGCATATGAAAAATTTTTCTGAATGTTCTGTATGTGTTGAGGAAAAAACTCTCTATAAATCCATTAGTTCAATTTCATTAATTGCCTATTCAAGTCTTCAATATCCCTGTCTCTTTTATCTGCTTAAATTGACAACAGTGTGGGAGGAATATGCACTGTGAGGGCAGATTTATCCATTTCACATTATAGTTCTATTAGTTTTTTTCTATATATAATTCGAGGCTATTTTATTAGTGCATACCTACATGATAAAAAATTCTTAGTGTATTGAATCATATTATCATTATATAGTAATTCTTTCCATGACTAATAACACTTTTGACTTGAAATGAGTTTAATCTGATATATCATTATATCAGCTTTCTTTTGGTTAATAATTTGCCTGAAATACTTTTTAACATACTTTTTCATCCAATTTTTGTATGTTCTTATCCTTTAGGTGCACCTTTTGTAAATAGCACATAGATTTTTTTTTCTTTTAACCTATGAGTTTAGTTTTTTAATAGTTAATAATACCTTGACTAACTTATTTTTTAAAATATTTTAAAATTCTATTATTTCAAATACTTTTTAATATTATTCTTCCTTTTTTCTTTTTGTGAATACAGTTACATAAAATCTCTCCCTTACTAAGACAAGAACTCTGGCACATTCTCAATCCTCTTTGCGTGCCCCCCAAAATTATGAAGATATTTTCTCTATTTTTCTTTGTCTTAAATATTTTTAAAGACAAATAACAGCTATATAAAACAAATATATTTTACCATCTTTTTTCATATAGCTTAAGCAACAACATGTAGGGTTTTTTCCATCTTTTCCTCAAGTACTCATGCATTGTTTTAATGGGTCTCTGTGTGGCAACATCGTTGAGGCCTTCAGTGCCTGAAAATATTTGTATCTTATTCTCATTTCTGAATGACACTTGACTGAATATTAATCTTTAGTTTCTAAGTTCTTTTCCATTCAATATTTTGAAAATCTTACTCTATTGTTCTTCTTGATTTTATTCCATTATTGAAAAATCTGATGTTAAATTTATGTTGATTTCATACTATAAACTTTTAGAATTTTCTCTTTGTTTTAGATGTCCCAAATTTCACTGTAGTTTGTGTAAGGGTGGGTTTTCCGAATCACTCTTTTTTGATACTCCATGGGCCCTTTAATCTAAGTTCTTTTATTTGTTCATTCATTCATCCATTCATTTATGGGAAATTTGACACTATTCGTTTCTAAGAAGTCAACCACCTATTTTCCTTCTCTTTCTTTTAAGGTTTCCAATTATCTGTATGCTACCATTTCTACTTCTGTTCTCCATTTTTGTTTTTATTTTTTTATTTTTTATTTTTTTTCCTGTTTCTATTGCTTTGAACTTCTCTCTTCCTTCTGGGATTGACTTCAATATGATCTTTGTGTGTTCCTAAACTGTATGTCCCTTCTGCTATCTTATCCAATCTTTCCTGTTCTTTATTTCAACTATTATATATTTTATTTGTAATATGTCCACTTGGTTACTTTTGGTTTGTTACTTTGTTTTCTCATTGCTAACATTATCCCTTACCTTTTAAAATATGTTTATCATTCAATTAAAAATTTTTGGTTCCATTTAATCTTCATGCTTCAGATAGAATCTATAACCTATTTTTTTATTTTTTGAAATCATTGTACTTTTCAAAATATCTTGGCAAAATACATTCATTTTTCTCTAGAAATGTGTATGAGAATAGACCTACGGAGACCCACTAAAACTGTGGGGTCTTCTGGGATGCTGGACTAAAACCAGGACAGTCCCAGGTAAACAAAGTTGTTTGATCACTTTACTACATCCCATTCTGGGTCATGCCAGTTGCTCAGCAGGTAAGAGTAGATGAGCTCTAGAGTAGAGAATCCCAAACCCAAGAAAATCACAGCCAATCATTCCTTAAAGATTAAGAGTTTACCTTCTACCTCCCCAGATGGAAGGAACATCAGGAGCAGCAATCCTCAGGTTGTACTTCACTGGCCCAAGAAAGTTAGACCAGGAGGTGTAGGTGAGGAACTGTTCTAAGTTGGTTAGGACCTAAGGCGTTTCTTTTTGGCTCCTCACAAGCACAGTGCTTCTGGACAGCCCTGATTTTCTTGAGCCCACATGGAGCAGAGCTCAGAGGCACCACAAATGTAGGAGCAGGCACTGATTTTCCCAAGGCAATAGTGAGTGAGAAGCACAAGTAGATTTTCAACAGTTCTTTTCCTATTTTATTTTCCCACAGCATGATTGACTGCTTATTGCCCATGGCCTAAACCACCACCCTATTCTCTGGGGCCCTTTACAAAACAGTTAAAAAAAAAAGTTCATTACTAAGGTTTTTTCATAGTTTTCTTCATTTGAGGCTATTTTACCCTCTAAATATTCCAGTGATCTTAAAGGAGTAGTAATAATGCTAGTTAAGCATCTTCATATCATAAATTTGTGTAGTTGCTCCTAATTTTATACTTTTTATTAGTAAACAGAAAGCTTCTTAGATGTGTGGTAAAGGGCCTTGAGAAAGGTAAAGTGCTAGAAATATTAGTTACATTATTATTAATATCAGATATGTTCACATGCCTACTGTAGCTTAACATAAAAAAATTCTTATATTTATACAGAAAATAGCATTAGAAAAATTACTACAACTACATTTGATCAGAAACCACATGTCTAACAAGTTTCTGATTTTTATTACAAGTATTTATTATTGTTGCAATACTATTACATTTGGCACATCTATTTTGTTTACAAAATGTGTCACTAATTTATAACTTATTTCTTATACCTTTTTTTTTTTTTACTGGAAAAAATTTTCTGACAAAGTTTAAAAAGGTATCCTAGGGAAATATTTTAAATTACATTATTTGTCAAAAAGATTACCTTTATATGTTACTGGTCTGTTGAAATTTTTCTTTTCAACCAAATTCCATTCATTTTTACATAATGAATATCAATAAAAGCTACCATGGAAAAATAACCAAAAGCAAAAATAATTTTCCTGCTTGTCTTCATTTTTGTTACTCATTTTTCTTCCTACTTCTATTTGTGAGTTTGAATTCCTTTCTTGATGCCCTCCAGTATGTAATTACTTCTTATGACAATTCTCTCATGATGCCCTTATTATAAATTATTCATTATTTTGAATAATGCCTTAATTTCAAATGTACCCTTATACTCTTTCTACTTTCTCTTCTGTATTATTTTCCCTTTATTATTATACCTTTTATAATTTTGCTTTGAGATTTCTAGCTTCTGATTTTTTTCCCGATAATTCTCCCTAGAATGGCATTGCTATAGGAAATTAAAGAATGAAGTAATTCTGCATTTCCCTTATTTCACTTTTGCTTCATTCCTGTTTTCTTCCTTTGCTCTTTTGGTTCCTTACATCTGGAGTATTCCCTTCTGCTCCATTAAGTCTACCCTTTAGCCACTTTCTTCAAAACATGGCTCCATACTAATTTCCTTCAGACAGCTTTCCTTGACTATACCTACACCCATGTACTCCCGGTATCTCTTGAGCTATAGGAACTCATTACAATATAAACAATGCATAATATTATCATGTACTTGACGTTTTCATAATTTTATTCCGTCATTTAGTTATATATTTCATATTTTATTTCAATTTATTTATACATCCCTGAAACCTGATTAATTCCTGCATAAATTATAGCTGTTACTATGTAATGTAAATGTGTAATCAATTACTTAATGTCCGTCTCTTCTGTTTATAGTGTCTATATCAACTGTTAGAATGCAAGCACTTTTGGAAAATTGTATTTTGTTGTATCCTCAGAACTTAGAGTAATATACATAGTAAGTGTTCAATGAACATTATAATGTCTTTGAAATGCCACTCTGGATATTAATAGAATAAAAGTGTTTGCAAATTCTTGATTATTTTAAACCCCATTTTGTCTGAAATCCCTCACATTTTCTATAGTTGGGAGGTATTTGACTGCAAGTTGCAGAAAATCTAACAGATTTGAACTAACAGACTTAAACCAAAAGACACTAGCTATTCACCTAACCATAGTCCAAAGGTGGACATTTCTAGTATTGGTTTGATAGTTCAGTGTTGTTATCCAGGACCTAGGTTCTTCCTATCCTTCTCCTTAGCCATCCAAAGTTTGTTGTTTTTCAACCTCAGGCATAAGGCACTACAGCCCAAAGATGGTAGCCATATTTTCACATTTCAAAGTTCAAAGCAGAAAGGGAAGTGACATCAAAAAATGAGGTTATCTACTCGCTCTTGTCAGAATCCCAGAAATCCTCCAGTCCCAGCAGCCTTCTTCCCATTCTAATGGCAAGAATTGAATCATGTGCCTAATTTTGGACTAACCATGGGCAGAGGAGAAAGCACTGCCATTAATAATCAATCCTGATTCATCCCATTTTTTCCCCAAAATAAAAGGAAAACGCTGGGTATGCAAGCAACATTGTGCCTGCTCTTCTGTTATGTTAAATGAACCACACTAATGTTCTGTTTTCTTCAGACCCTTCAAGCTCTTAAGATTCTTCAGTCTTTCTTTTTTTCTCCTAATATTTTAGTCACTAACCCTTTTCCTCAATATTTTTTTTCTGCTTAAAACTGCCTATTGAAACATTTACTTTTTCAACCAGGGGTTTCTTTCATTGACTTGTTTACTTACTACTCACTTAATTTCTGCATTCTAATTCTTTTTCTTTGCCAAAGTGCTGAAACATCATATTTTCAAAAGAAAAACACATTTATTTTGCCCTTTTCTGACCACTCTTCATATATACTTCTGTTTCTGAATTTGCCCCAGCCCTCACACCTGGAAACACACAGGGACACTGCATATTTTGGACTGCCAGGTACCTCAGTCCCAGAGGGATACCCCATGTTTTCCTACACAAACAGGGACGTTTGCACCTATGAATCAGTCCAACTACTTTTCATTGTTAAGATGTCTAAATTTCATTTCAAACTTAATGGGGGAAAAATGTTTATAATTGAAAAAAAAAGAGGCCAATAAGATGTCTTTTGCTCTCTTTATAATTGCCAGGAGCATTTCATAGGTGCTAAATGCATTTGACTTGTCCTTTCCCTTTATGGTTAAGCAGAGATATGTAGGCTTTAATAGGAAGCAATAGGAATCAGGATTTTATAGACAAAAGCACTGGTCATATTACAACCTCTACTAACTTGTTTATATTAAATTCTTTGCATACTTGCTTCTTGCTGTCATCAGAATATCCCAGAACGCGGTGTATTTCATTCCACCTTTTCTAAACTAACATTTTTCAGAGAAGCAAAGAAAGGAGCTAGGTTGCCATGGTAACACAAGTGTGACAGTTGAGGGTATCTGGACATAAATGAGATAACTCTCAGATTCAGTGGGGAGAGGAAAAATGAAGTTTTTCTCTCTTTCATTTTCTCCCAGCTGAAGAGACCTTGAAATGTCCATTTCCAGTGTTAAGTTTTCACTCTCGTACAGATTTACAGCTCTTGGGGAAAATTCAGTTTCATTTTATCTCATGTTTATTTTGTTTTTCTCATAAACAAATGAATGGAGACATAAGTTTTTATTTCTAAAATCACTCTCAGAAGAGATAATTCATGCTGGAATGATTAAGCTATCAGGAATCAAATTCACACCTCCCACCCAAATCTTCAAAATTCTCTACATGTCCTGACATCCTTTCTTATAGCAGGTAATCCTTCATCCAGCAATTCACATACAGCTTCAAATCAAGTAAGTACCACGAAATGTGACAAAATATGTTCCTGTTTATGTTTCTTTTGCCTCTTAGTCATTAAAAATCTTTTACGGCAGCATTAAAAATGCAAATTGAGGCCTGTCAATATGAGACACATAAATTAGATACAAATACGCCAAGATCTGCAGTCTCTTCTTATGTGAAGAAAGTCAGCACTGACGAAAAATCAGAGAAAATAGTCTGGGAAATGTCAAAAAGCTTTCTTACTCTCTATTATGCTAAATAGAGTGACTAGGGAACCAACTCACTGTGTGTGTGTGTGTGTGTGTGTGTGTGTGTGTGTGTGTGTGTGTGTGTGTGACACGACTATCAGATGCATTCCAATCCAGAGCTTCTCAACTTCTAGGGACCTACGATATGAAAACAGTTGTTTAAGGTTATATTCTGGACTCATAATCCCAGTGCAAATTTCTAAAAAGAAAAGTGACCGGACCTTTATTCCTTGCAAAGTGAATGGTTTTTCAGCTCCACTGTTATGCAAAGTACTACACAGTTTGTAATGATCTACAAAAGAGGAAGTGTGACGCTTCTTGACTCTATTTAACCCCCAACAAGCCTAGGAAGTTCTTACCACAATACACAATTTGGATCTTAAGAGTCTGTCTGTCTCCTCTGAAAGAACTGTAGTTGCCATTAAGCTAAAGTAACCACAAATAAGCATACTAGTTTTACACAAAATGTGAGACTTCTAGAAAGCTAAGTGAACACAGTATTTACCTACAACATCCTTTTGAAACATCACTGACGAAAAAGCTCAGATAAGGAGTTTCACTTCATATCTATGTGAGCTCTCTTAATTTTAATTCGCTTGTTCATATTGCTAGTTTAGAATGAGATATCAGATCCACTTTGGTTTCGATTCTCTTAAAACATTCCTCTGATTCTTAGCTCTTTTGCAAATGCCTTCACTGCTAATTATGGAACTCAGCTATAACTTCTCATATTTTGATATGTAATCAAGAAATGACCGAATTATATTTTACTACATATTTTGACAGGACACTTGCCTTCCATTATTTTAAACATGAACTTTGATGTGTGTTATACTATAGCAAGATAATGAAAATGTAAGTTATCCATTCTAATATCATGACAGAGCTGTAGGACACTGATAAATCTGATCACAACTTTGCAGTAGTTTAATAATTGACAGAAAAGATGGTAAAAGGACACCTGGTTTTTTGAGGCGCTCAGACCAAAATCCTCTCTAAATAATGATCTTGTGGGAAAAAGAAAGGGTGAAGAGGTATGCCATGATTAAATATTAGAACTACAGGAACATTCCCTATAAATGTGGGATAGTAATGAATGGGTGTAGACTAGTTCAAGGACATAGTTTAAGTAAGGTAAATCCAACTACCAGTTATGACAAAACATAACTCAGAAATATTAGGGATGTAACTTCTCCTAAATTTGATGTTATGGGTAGGACTGTTTGACTATTTAATGCTACCGAGAAACAGAACATAAGTTTTAAAACTGAGTTGTTAAAAACGTTTCAGGAGGCACGCACGGAGGACCCGTGCAATTGCTGCAGTGTCGTCTCCTTAAAGACCGGAAAATGTCTCACCCTAAAGACAAAAGTCCCTGTTTTCTCGATTCATCCCACGATTCGGCCCACATCCCTTAGCCCTATTTGCAAGCCCATCAGTTAGGCAGAATGCCACGGGGACGAAGTTAAAGAGCAGAATTCATCTCTCTCGCCTGAAACACATCTCGTTTCTTCGCCAGAATCGGGTGCAGCGACTGGCTCCTCGAGCTCTGACCCCTCCCAAACCCCAGCAGCCTGGCCCTGTCTCCATACTTACTACTACCTGTGCTTGGTGGCAAGGGAATCGCGAATTCTAGCTGGCTGAGCCCGAGCCTTCATTCGTCAGCACGCGCACGATTGGTTGGCAGGGCCGGAGCCGGCGCAAACGCCCAGCCCAGCCAGACAGCGGAAGGGGGATTGGCTGATCCTACAACTAGAGTTTTTCCCCACTGGCTGGTGGAGCGGCGTCACGTGACACGAAGCGGCTCCCTACTTGCCGAGAGTGGTGCCGCGGGGGCGCAGAGCCGTGGCCTGGTTGGCTGGAGAGAATCCCGTCTCCCCGCTCGGCGCCCCGGCCGGCTGTTGCTATGAGGTCCCTGGGCGGCTGCTCGGGGCCCGGCTCCCCCGGTTTTCCCAGCGCCCGCAGCGGACGGGGCGTGGGAAGAGCTCGCCCGCCGCTGGGCACTGGGGGGGGGCGGGGCTGGGGCAGGGGGGAGGGGCCCGCGGCGCCTTCCCGGGCGGGGTGGGCGGACCCGGCCACCCCGGTCCCCCGCCTTGGCCGCCTGCAGGGCCCTGCCGCTTCAAACAAAGCCTCACGCCGCTGTGCTAGTGCGCGGCCCCTTAGGCAAAGCTTCCCGTCCTGCTCAGACGAGAGCGACACCAAAGCTGTCGGGGACGCGGCCATGCTGGGCGGTGCGGGCGCGACCCGCCGGTCGAGGCCTCCCTTCCGGACCCGAGCGGCGTCTCCTCCTCCCCGCCCGCTTCCGAGGCTGCCGGCGGCGGCCCTGGGCTCCGCCCCGGCCAGAGCCCGCGCGTGGGACTCAGGTTGACGTGCCTCCTGGCTCGGGCGGCCCCAACCGCTCATGCTCGCGGGGCGGGCGCCGGGGTTCCCGCGGGGCGTGCCTCTGGGCGGCCGGGGAGGCTGTCTGGCCCCGCGCGGGCGGACGCTCCCGCCCCGCGCCGCGCGGAGACTCCCGGGAGCGCGCGCGGCCGGTCGCCTAGGCAACACGGGGACGGGGCGGGGCCCCGCCGCCGAGGCCCCGCCCCCAGGCTCCGGCCCCGCCCCCGACGGCGCGGCTGCTCCCGCTCGGGCTCGGGCGCGCGCTCCGGCGCCGGGGAAGGCGGCGGCGGCGGCGGGAGGGGCGCTGGGCGTGGAGGCGCGCGGGGCGGGGCGGCGGGCGGCACTGCGGCCCGCGGCTCGGGCGGCTCCGGCGGCGTCCGCTCCCCGCAGCCTCAGAGCCCGCCGGCGCCTGCGGGGCTGCGCTGCCGCCCGCCTCGGCCCATGCCCGGGGCCGCTGCCGCCTCCGCCGGCGCGCGGGAGGCCGCGGCGGCGGGCGCGGGCGCCGGGGGCTCAGCGCCGCGGCCGTAGGTCTATGTCGCGGGCGGCGGCGGCCGCGGGGGGACGATGCGCGAGTACAAAGTGGTGGTGCTGGGCTCGGGCGGGGTCGGCAAATCCGCCCTGACCGTGCAGTTCGTGACGGGCACGTTCATCGAGAAGTACGACCCCACCATCGAGGACTTCTACCGCAAGGAGATCGAGGTGGACTCGTCGCCGTCGGTGCTGGAGATCCTGGACACGGCGGGCACCGAGCAGTTCGCGTCCATGCGGGACCTGTACATCAAGAACGGCCAGGGCTTCATCCTCGTCTACAGCCTCGTCAACCAGCAGAGCTTCCAGGACATCAAGCCCATGCGGGACCAGATCATCCGCGTGAAGCGGTGAGCGGGCCGGGGGGCCGGGGGCTGCGCCCGCGGCGGGGGTCGCGGCTCCGCCGGCAGCCGCCGTCCGGGGCCGCATCTCCCACCCGGTGCCCCGGGGTGGCCGTGGCTGGAGTAGCCGTCTGGGGAGGTGGCTCGAGGGTCTTGTGCTTTCTTATTTATATATATACATATGTGCATATATATCTATATGCACATATATCTATATTCTTTTTTTTTTTTTTTTTTTGCTAGCATCACCATTATCATCTTGAATCTTAAATTGAGTGCTTTGTTTCACAACTCAGTTGGGCGTCCCGTGAACCCAACAGCACAGCTCTTTGTCTCTCGGATGTTAGTAGCGCTGGTGCAGCACCCCAAAGGAAACAAAGTTTAAAACTGGCGGGGGGTGGGGCGGGGGGAGCGGTGAGCAGTGGCTGGGTTTGTGTTGGGAAAGAGGGCAGCCGTGCAACTATAGTGGAGACATTTTCGGACTGAACAGCAGCAAAAAAATCTACCTTGGCCATATCTGACAGCGAGAATTGCTCACACATATACGTGCTGAAAAACGCCCAAGAGAGAGGAGAGAGACCTTTCTCGTCTCACGTAGATTGAATGGTGTGCCAAGGCGTTTCACAAGACGTTGATGAACTCTTTAATTAAGACGAAACTTTAAAGATTATCAAATTATTTGAAGACATCATACAGCTCAGTAGGGTGGAGAGAATATTAGCAAATAGGAGCACAAATATGCCATTCACATTAAAGTGCGGTTTAGCTTTTCTTTTTTAATCTAGCAGCTTATCCCCCTCAAAAAATGAAAAGGGGGACGTTCCTGGAAACAACAGAAGTTTCTTCAAAGCTGTAACTTAAGTATGTTATCTAATGTAAAGTTAATGCGGATAAGCTCTTTACTAATATCAACTCTCTGAAGTATACATTTTGGAAATGTGGCTAGTGGCTTAAATGGCTTAAAATGTTTGTTTTCTCTTAAATTGAGTTTTTTTCTTCAAGCAGTAGAAATGTAACATCTTCAAAGTTTTAGCACATTTTTCTAATTATTTAATTACACATTACTCTTTCGTCTGGTTCTTATACTTAGTTAATAATTGCTAATAATTTTGATCTAGCATTACTTTCTATTTCCAACATAATCCTATCTGCAGCCCTAAATTGCAAGACATTTACAGAAAGATAGTTGTAAACGTACTGTAGACACAATCGCATTACAAGTCGTTTTGAGTCTTCTCATTGGGAAAGAGCGAGGACCAAATCACGTGGACTGGGGATACTCAAAACTTATTACCTGAGCTGGATTTTTAAAGCAACGTATGAGATCAAAGGGAGGTCCTCTGTCCATGCCTCCTACTTAACTCATTGAATGTTCACTGTAGTAGCTAAATAAAATTTTGTATATTTTTCTTCTGTTAAATTTCAAACTGGACTAAAGTGGATATTTTCATGGCCTTTGCTGCAGTTCTAAAATCTGTGAATCTGGTAGCTTTTTACTTTTCCAGTCTCATTTAAAATGCATTTTATTTAACCTGCTGTATCTAAAATACATAATCAGTATTCAAAACTTATTGACATATTTTACTTTTCTGTACTAAATTTTAAAATCTGGTGTGTAATTTATACTTACAACACATTCCATTTCAGACTAGCCATATATTAAGTGCTCAGTAGCCACATGTGGGTTCAGAACAACGCATTGGATAGTGCAGGTCTAAGGTGTATCTATCTATTCTAGGAAAATGATTATGTCCCTAAATCTCAGTTTCCTTATCTGTGAAATAGAGTATAGCATCCACCTCTTACAGTCTTTGCTAGGATTAAGTGAGATAATATATTTTAAGGTACCCAACACAGTCCCTTGAACAAAAAATTTCTCCATAATTCCAGCATTTTTTTATTAGTAATAACTTCGTCATCCTATGCTTTTTAAATTTTAACCTTAATATAAATGTAATATTAGAGGAAATAAATGTATGATTGCATTTTGAAATTCGTTACCTAGTATATACAAATGAGACTAGAAAGCAATTAAGATTAAAACAATCCTTGGAAAAATTTTGTTGGTGTTCTCTTAAAATACTTTATTAATGATTTGATGGAAGGGGTATGAAAATGAATATTTAACTACAGGTCTAACATTAATGCATGGCCAAACACAGAATTCGAGCTTTTCATTGGATCATTATTGTATGGAATGTTTTGCTCTTTAAAAAAATCAAACAGGCCCATATTCCCTTAAGTGGTTACAGACACACACACACACACACACACACACACACACACACACACACACACACACACACACACCACCTTGTGTCAAAGCCAAGTGGACCAACTGAAAATGATTGTATATAAATAAATTCATATGCTTTCTTTAACTTTACTTTGTATGAGATCACACCGAGAAGAGTTATAGGGATACAGACAATGTTTCAAGTGAAATAAAACTACAATTCTTTCCAATATTATATTTGCTTTTCTCACCCCTCTCAGGGTAAGTCATGGTCCTGACTCGAAGTGTTTTGGAACATGCTACCCAAGGCCTGTTCTTAGAAAAAAGCCCAGGAATCTTGACATGACCTTCTCAGTCAGAACATGCTCTTGTCCCTCCCTGCCTTTGTAGTCTCACCTCTTGCGAGCCTCCTCATATCTTAGATTCCAGCACTCAGACCTTTCAGGCTCTTGAAAGCACCTATCTCTGGGTTTTCCTTCTACCTATGGAAATGGTCTACCCTTTCACAGAGTTTGTTCATACCCTTCCCAGCTTCAACAATTTACGCTTCAGGGAAGCCTACCTTATCCCTGACTGAATTAATTTCTTGCCATCTTCCCACACTAGATTAACTTCATGCCTCACCCCTTTATCAACCATCTGTACCTTAGTGGCACTTCAGTGGCACCCTACTTTCCTCTTCTTGTAGCACTCATGAAAGCTGAATTAATTGTGGGATGATTTATATGCAGTCAGTTTTTTTTTTTTTTCATTTAACTCTAATCCCATGTGACTAGCATAGCTCCTGGTACATAGGAAACAGTCAAAAAAAATATGTTGGAAAAAACTAGTATTCAAAAAGAAATATTTTTATTATCTTTGACTTCGGTTTTCCCAAACATTTTAATTATCTAAATGGAGTAGATCAAGTAGTCCCCAAACTTTTTCATACCAGAGATTGGTGCTTCAATGAGAATCTAATGCCTGATCACCTGAGGTGGAGCTGAGGCCGTGATGCTAGTGCTGGGGAGCAGCTGCAAATACAGGTAAAGCTTCCATCACTCTCCTACTCGCCTGCTGTAGGGCCTGGTTCCTAACAAGCCACAGACTATACCAGTCTCTAGCCCTGGGGTTGAGGACCCCTGGAGTAGGTGATCCTTGAAAGCTCATTTTGTGGGTGGAGTAGATGATCTGCCTTTAGCTCTAACATTCTATGAGAGTTCTGTCTCACAAATGGGGCATTGGGGGAAGAGGTAAAATTTAATATGAACCTCAAAAAATCAGGAGTACAACACCTTCCTGATAAGAAATGGCATAGGAAATGCATAGAATGTTTATTAACTGTTTAATAGACCAGATTGGCTAAACCAGGAATTTATATAGAAATGTGAGAGGAGGTAAAGCTAAAAAAATGTAAAGTTAAATTAGGTTAAACACTTTGGATTTGATCTCAGTAGTCTAGGACCGTGATTAAAATTGTTATAGAAATAATAATCTGGTGATATGAAAGATGGCTTAGAGGCAATAGACCATAGTCAGAAGGGTTGGTTGTGAAATATTGTGATAATCTAGTTCTAATAAAGTATAAAAATTCTGAATTAGCATGATGTCTGTGGGAGCACAAAGAAAAGAATGGATTTAAATAATGTTGTAAAGAATGAATTAATCAACTGAGTGGGAAAGGGAAAGGTCAAAAGTAACTTTGACGTTTTGACATGAGTGAATAGAATTATGGAGGAATTGCGTGGGGAAATTATTTTAGTTTTGAAGATGGTAACCATCCAGATAGATGCAACTAATAAGAAATTAGAATATTTGAATAAACCCTGAAATGTCCATGTATGTATGAATATAAAGACTCAGGATGATCTGCGTAGTTCAGATTTGGAGAGTTAATGAAATCTTTTGGGTGGAGTATAAAGAGATAGAAACGAATGGATACAGCTGGGAATAGAAATTAGAAATGAATGTGGCCAAGGATAGTACTTGAGAGTTGTAAGGTATATAGAGACTTTATACTTTGCAGTAGGCTAGAAGGCATGGGGCATTTTAAGATGGGGAAAAGGAATGGGAAAAGGGTGGTCGATTTGTACTACCCAAAGTAAATAAGTTTCTATTGTTGTTAATATTATAATTAATTCTGAATCAGTTAAGTGGTCACTTTCTAATGAACCAAATGATTTGCACTTTTTCTCCTCACGATAAGTGGCCATGTAAAAACCTACTCTAAAATAGAGGTACATTGCCAATTGCTACATATAAATCTTGACCCTTAACAGATTAACGCTGTGAGCCAAAACCAGGGAACCCGTCAAATGATATTTGTCCCAAGTAAGTGAAACTTCTGGATTTTGCCACCATTCCTTCCTCTGCAAACACTTTCTTCCTTAGATTGACACCTCCAGTAACCAAAATTATAATCAAAATCTGGGCCTCCAAGGTACAGAGCATAATAGCTATGAGTCACTTTTTATAGCCCAGAGATTTTTTTCTAAAAGGGAAACATGTTTTTGCTGCATTGTAAAACTAGAAAATTACAGTGTAGTTTTCTTTTAGCCATCCCAAGACGAATTTTTTGTTTACTCTGCAAATGGAATAGATGATCTCCCTTTAGCTCTAACATCCTGTGAGTACTTCCTTCTAGTTGGCTCAGTGAGGGAAAAGGTGAAGTTTAATATGAATCTTGAACAATCAACAGCCTGTGATCTGCAAATCTTGTTAAGATTTGGTAATTATATCAAAATCTATAATCGAAGGAATTATTATAATGATATTTTTAAGGGAGAGAGGGCAAAAGTAAATAGCCAGCCAACCATTCTACTGCACACAGATAAAAGATATCAACTGTTCCTACATATTGGTAAGTCAATCTTCTGACAAGAACAAATGAGTTATTTGAAAGATGATATGACTGACCACTGAATGAAAATACTCAGACCACCATGCAGTTGCATGATGTTGACTTTCTAGTTCTCCTTTAGGAAAAAGATAATTAATTAGCAGGTAAACATTAGGGAGAAGGTACAGAAACTGATAAAATGTCTCTAGATTATACAACCAATGGAAGTGCCAACAAAGTTGGAATCTTCCTTTGTGTTACTTGAGTAAACTCTACGTGCTATGTTATATGAAATTATGTATGGTATATTATAACGCATAGATTATAACTTTATACACATTTCCAAGGAATGATCTTTATATAAAATCATATATAGCATACTTAATTTAAGGAATTTTTTTAAAGATAATGTTTATTTTACACAGTTTTTCTCTGCCATTGTCTTCAGAACCTAGACCCGTGGGGAAAGATGTGTGATCCACTCTAGGGTTTCCTTTGCTTCGGTTTCAACTTTGCTTTTGTTTCAACTTTGCCCTGTTATGTGTTTCTCTCCATCTATTCTTACCTACTGTTTTCTTATGTGCTTATATTTTTCTGGCCTATAGTATATATAAAAAGTTGTAAGATCTTTAAATTTTTTTTTTAAATCTCAGTGTGTATATGAATATACTTTCAAAGGAGATCAAACTGGTAGACACAGAATAGTTACAAAAGTAAAAATTAAGGGTCACTGCTATGAAATAAGTTCTTTAAAGCTGTGAGTCAAAATAAGGTTACTGAGTATCTGAATCAAATATTTGTATTAAGATATAATTGGCATATAACATGGTATTATTTTTACGTTTTTTTCACTTAGTAAACCTATCTAAGAGTGTAAACCTTTATTTAAAACATTTAGGAGTGTTATTTCTCATGAAACATGATTTTATATATGTATGTATTGCAAAATGATCACCAAAATAAGTTAACATCCATCATCACACATAGTTAAAACTTTTTTTTCTTGTGATGACTTTTATGATCTACTATGGTAGCAACTTTCAATTGTACAATACAGTATTGTTAACTGTTGTCACTGGGGATATATCCTTAGTACTTACTTATCTTATAACTGGATGTTTGTACTTTTGACTACCTTCAGCAGTTCCTTCTTCCCAACACTGAGACCTCACCCCGCCCTGGCCTCGCCTCTGGCAACCACCAATCTCTCTTCTATGAGTTCTTTTTTCTTTTTTTTTCTTTGAGATTCCACACATATGTGAGATCAGACAGTATGTGTCTTTCTCTCTGTCTGACTTATTTCACATAGCATAATGCCCTCAGGGTCCATCGATGTTGCATATGGCAGAATTTTTTTCTTTTTTGCAGGCTGATGTAATTCCACTTGTTTACTTTTGTTTTTGTTGCCTTTGCTTTTGTTACCAAATCCAAAAAAATCATTGCCAAGACTGATGTCAAGGAGCTTAGCCCATATATCTTCTTCTAGGAGTTTTATGACTTCAGATTTTACATTTAAGTCTTAACCCATTTGAGTTGATTTTTGTGTGTAATGTTAAGATTGTGATCTGCTTTCATTCTTTTGCAATGGCCATCTAGTGTTTCCAGCACCATTTATTGAAGAGACTGTCTTTTCTCTATTATATATTCTTGGCACCCTTTTCATAAATAGGTTGATGATATATTCATGGGCTTATTTCTAGGTTCTCTGTTCTGTTCCTTTTGTATTTGTGTCTGTTTTCATGTCAGTATCATACTGTTTTGATTGTTATAGCTCTGTGATATAGTTTGAAATCAAAGAGTGTGATTCCTCCAGCTTTGTTCTTTCTCAAGATCACTTTGGCTATTTTGGATCTTTTGTAGTTCCACACATATTTTAGGATTCTTTGTTCTATTTCTGTGGAAGATCCCAATGGAATTTTGAAAGGGATTGCACTGAAGCTGTAGATTGCTTTGTGTAGTCTGGACATATTAACAGTATTCTTCCAATCCATGAACACAGAATAGCTTTCCATTTATTTAAGTCTTCTTCAGTTTCTTTTATGATTGCTTTACAATTTTTTAAATCGTTAACCTATAAAAATATTGAAATAATAACGCATCTCTGTCTACTTCTGTACATTCACTCAGCAGTGGCTTTCACATTTCCTTAATCATGGCCCTCAGTAACAAACACATTTTACATTGTGGCACAGTGAATACACAAGGATAAATACATATAACTGAAACAAAGTTTTATGAAACAATAGTTACACTTGTTATGTTGCTTGTATTATACTACTTTTATTGTTTTTTATTTATTTCATTTTTAAATGCTCCTCTTGATCCACTAAATTATCACACACAATTTGAAAACTGCTATCCTAAAACATTTAACTCTAAGCAAAGTAAATTGAACTATCACTTTAATATTATGAAACAACATTTTCTCTTTCTGCTTTTCCAGTTTCCATCAGTGCTGTATAAGTACTATGAAAATGAAATACTCCCCAACATGAGTTAGTAATGCTACCCCTTAACAGAGAAAGATAACATGGAAAAAAAGATGCATAAAGTGTATCTTTTGAGGAAGCATTTATTACTATTTGTTGTGCATGTTAGAAATGTGAGGGCACACCTCTGTAATTTTGTTCATTCTGATTAGGCAGGGACCTCCTACAGAAGAGGCAGGGAGGGAAATTGGTATCTACTTATCTATTTTAAAAGTGCAGTTTCCTGAGCTTGGGCATAAATTTGGGAAGATAATAGCAACACTTCTTAAAATGAAGATCGAAACATTTTATTTGACCTATGCTTCTGAACCCTATTGCAACAGAATGTTGTTTCCTCTCAGCAAATTTTGTAAAATGGCATTTGGACCGCTTGGTTCAAAGCAGTGTGGTGTGAAGAGCCTCTGGAGGGAGGCCGCCCAGGTTTAAAAAAAAGAAAAAGGAATTAGAAAAGAAATACGAGGACACACTTCTGTAATTTTGTTCATTGTGATTAGGCAGGCTTGCTCCCACCTTGTGAAAATTTAGAACACAGAAAGGGGCTCTTGTAGTAGGGTTCAGACTAGAATATGTTTGCAAGGATTCTCCATCACTACAACAGGTTGCTGAGGAGATTTTGGAAACTGATCTTTTTAAGAGGTTTGCTGCATCTGTGCAGGACAATATTGATTCAGCTCTCCCTTTAAGAGAGTAAAAATAAATGAAGATGACCATAATTATAGATATCTTAAAATCAATTAGTAAAATTACCCATGAGAAACATTGTAATCCTTTACTTAAAACATTTAGGAGTGTTATTTCTCATTTTCCTAGGAATAACCCCTTAAAAATTAATAATTCATATGTGGAAATCCTACATATTAATAATTCAGTACATATTAGTATAGGTGTCTTTACGGCTCTCCATAAATGAAATTTTAGAGTGTTTTTCTTTGTTTTTGGATGGAGAAATTTGTTCTAAATACATCTGTCCTTAGCTTTTCAGTGAGCATAACAAATATATATTGCAGTAAATCAGTATTTGATTCTGCATACTAATCTATTCTTCTCGTCTATGAAGACAGTAATTGTTAATCTCATTAAAGCTGAACTCCTATACTTATTAGTTATGTTTTTAGGGGCAAGTTAACATCTGCATCTCAATTTCGTCATCTGTAACATAGGTGTAATGTAATAGCTAATGAGGAAATGAATGTAAAGTGTTTCTTTACATAATAACTCTAAAATCCTTGATGCCTAAAGTGCTGGTAGAGTATGTTATAAAACTTAGAGCATTGACACTGAGTGCTTTGTGTCTTCGCCTTCCCCTAGAGACTGTGTTGGCTATAAATGATGATAGTATGTCTTTGTGGCTCATAAATAATTGTGATTTTTAATATACTTTAAATGTAAAAAATACAAACCAATCAGGCATATAATAGTTAATATTTATTAAATAACATTTAATGAATGATGATAATAGACCTTTACATAAATGCTAAAAACTGCATGGGGTGAAGATAATTTTAACAGTCTTTGTGGATATATATAATAATGTGTTGACAGAGCTTTTCGGTAAATTGATTCCAGAAGTTTTATCTGTCACTGTATAAGTCATCACTGTCAACATCAAATACTCAGGTTTAAGCCACTTCATTTACATGACATCGCCCTAGGCATTATGCAAAATAAGTACAAGATACTATCTCTGTCCTCCTGTTATGCCAGAATGTACTTTAAGTGAATGTCTATTTGACAGTACTGATCTGTAGCAGCATCAGTATGTACAATCAAATAAAATACTGAATTACAACAATTATACGTAGTATTTTTCACCAAAAACATTGCTTTTATCAGGCTATCTTTTCTAAGGAATTTTTCATGAATTCTAACTCAACATAGAAGGTAAAATTTTGTCTGTAAGACTAATGCCAAAAATCATGTACAAAGGATCCCTCACTTATAGTGGTTTGACTTCATATTTTTCCACTATGTGATGGTAAAAACTGATAGGTGCATTCAATAGAAACCGTACTTAGAATTTTGAATTTTGATCTTTTTTCAGACTAGCAATATATAGTACAATATTCTCGTGTGATTTTGGGCACTGACAGCGAGCCACAGCTCCCAGTCAACCATGTATTCAGAAGAGTAAACAACCCATACTCTTCGGTGTATTCTTTGTAGTGGATGATTTTGCCCAACTGTAGGCTAATGTAAGTGTTTTGAGCACATTTAAGGTAGGCTAGTCTGAGCTGTAATATTTGGTAGGTTAAGTGTCTTAAATATATTTTTGACTTAGGATATTTTTAACTTATGCAGGAATAAGTTGAGGAATATGTGTATATATTTTGTTATATTTACTACACGTAGATTCTCCTTGGAAGTGAAATCTTATTTTCTATTTGTATTTAGTTATAGAATTGCTTTAGCAGAATTATTTTAGAAAGCATTAGAAAAATAAACTGATTTATGAAAAATTGAGAAAACAATAGGTTAGGTGAAGGTAGCTGAGGTAGTTTTTTATGCAGCAATAAGTATCCAGAACATTAATTTTTAAAAATATTTAAAAGCAAGTGATAAGTGAATAAATAATTGTATTTAACTCTTAAAAGGTGGCAAATTGATACAAGTGCCTACCATCTGCCCTCACAATTTATCTGTCCTGTGTCATTTTACTGTTTCTGTCCACACATGACTCACTGCATTTGTTAATTTAGGTCAGCAATTTTTAATGAACTGGAAATTTTGTCCAGTTTTTTAAAGATGACATCTTTTTTGCTAAGCATGCTGGAATAAAGACAGCTGCAGATTCTTTGACATAATTTCCACCAAGAAGTACAATCTGTTTCTCCTCCCCTTGGCTCTGGACTGGCCTGTGGTTACTTTGATCGATAAAATATGGCAGAGGCAATGCTAAGCCAGCTTTGGGCCTAGTCTCTTGACAGGACTAAGTACCTTCCACTGTGGTCTCCTGGAGCCGTGAGCTGCCATGTAAGAAGTGTAGCTACCCTGCTAGACAACAAACACATGAAGAGACCCTGAGACTACATGGAGAAGTGCCCACCAGATCTGTGGTAAAGCCATCTTTGACCCACCAGCCATTCCCACCCGAGCTGAACATCAAGTGAGCCCAGTAAGTGCCACAGGGAGCAGAAGAATCACTTAACTGAGCTCTGCTCAAATTCCTGACCCACACCCATCACAAATATATCAAAATGGTTAAATCATTAAGTTTTGGGGTAGTTTTTTATACAGCAATAGTTATCTGGAAAAATAAAATGTTTTTAGGTCAATGTTGATAGTTCAGAAACTACCTTGATAAAAGAGTACTATTGATCCATTAGATTTCTCTGTGAAGGTCTTTAAAACATATATTTTTTAAATAAGTGATAAGTAGATGCATGTATCTTAACTCTTAAAAGTTGGTAAATTCATGCAAGCACCTACCATCTGCCCTCACAGTTTATCTGTGCTGTGTCATTTTACTGTTCTTGTTTCATATCACTAACTGCACTTTGAAGATCACATTTAGTTTTATTAAAAATATATAAAGTTTAGTTTTAGCAGAAAATCTACACACACACACACACACACACACACACACACACACACACACACACACTCGTTTTTTGCAACTACTTGTAATAATAGTCTGCACTGCCTCCTCCCCCTTCGCTCTACCCACAGTGTATATTGTTCAAAAAAGTAGTTTACATATACCATCTAATTTATGGTGGTAATTTGCTTCAGTTTTGACATCCGGCACCTGGCACATAGCACCCAGTAAGTGTTGAATTTATAAATAAAGTTTCCTTCAGGTCATTACATTCTATATTTCTGCCATTTTTCTCCCAAATTTCTGAAGACTTTATAAACTGCCAAGCAGTTTGAGCATTTTTGCATCTAATGCAAGGCATGATAGTCAAAAATAAAACACTGTAGACAGTTTATATCCAAAAATGCTTTTTCAGCCAGGTCACCATAGATATATTTGCATTGTTTCTGTGGCATTTTCACTATGGGCTGAAAACTGTCCTTTGAAGATTATCACTTCATCAGCTCATTCTCTTTTATATGCCTTTAAGTGTCAAGAATTGATTCCACCACAGGAGATAAACAGTTAATAGAAAACATACATGGCCCCGGCCTTCCTCAGGTCCTGATGTAACTTCAGACGTAGCACAGCAGCTGACTTAAGGCAGAAACAAGACCTTATTTCAGGACTCCTGGTTCTATTAAGAGTTCTTTATTATTTTTTTTAATCCAACATTGTCTTACTAGGGCTTCAGAGCCGTGGTTCATATCTAGTGGCTTAACAACACTTGACGCGAGGGCATATGAACAGGATAAAGGAAGATACTTCTGTTTAAAGAAGATGGTAAATTGTCAGCCTGTATCTGTCCTGTATTTCTCATTAACAAGGATTAATGGTCTTCAGGCTAGATGCCATCCTGCTAGAGTTGGCCATCCTTGAGAATGGAAGCCAGAGATAGGGGATAAGATATTAAATAAAAATTTTCATACTCTTTTACCAATATATCACCACCATTAAGATTCTAGAACTGACTAACAGATGGTTTGAGAGAACTTAGAAAGAATAATTATCATTTCTGTAGTATTTTACAGTATCTGTATACTTTAATGGGTAATTGATGTAAGCTGTTTAGCATAGTGTCTGACACCTATTAAACCCTCTGCTGATGCTAGCTAGCTATTATTAGTAAACTCATCACCATCATCTTTCTTAATACCTAGGTATCACTAATATTTCTGTTTTGCAAAAAAGGTAACTGATGCTCAGAAAGATAACATGATAAAGCCAAGGGAGCAGAGCTGGGACTTACTTCCAGATCCTCTAAATTCAAATCTACTTCTCTCCCCCTTGTAGTTCATTGCATCTTGATTTTACCCAGTGACTAAATGGTGGTTGGCCTTGACTGTTAACACAGGGATAGACTTGATCTAGTCAGTGTAGAGCCACATTTTTTTCCGAAGTGGTGGGTTGGAGAAATATGGAGAGGACTGTGTAAAAGCAATGTTTTAAGATGATTATTGTGGAGATGGGGCTAGTTAGAAGACTGTTCCATAGCTCAGGTATGAGTTATGGTTTTTGTAGTGGGTAGGAAAATGAAGGAACAGATTTTCAAGACTCCCAGTGAGTTCTTGACCTGCTCATCCCCTATAATCACTACTATACTAGACTTGTTACAGCTTCTCATCCCAAACCTAAGTACCACTAGAAACTGTTGAAGACTTTTTGCTTTCCACCCATTCTTCCTTGTTCCCACTATGACTTTCTGTTACTTTTCTAAGTTCTTTTACTTCTATGTTGGCTAGAATCCTGGCAGAGTGTCTGTAGCTCATCATTCTCCATAGGCTGTTACTGGGCACCATAATGTCTGCCAATAATTATAGTTTCCAGCTCCTTTCTTTATTGTGCATTTGTTTTGTTTTGTCTTTTCCATCTGTCCCTTGTTACTTCTCCTGGTTCACATGAAAAAACCTTTTTAGTAAATATCCCCAATTAATTTTATGTCAGTTGAACCAACCAATTAAAGCATGTCATGTGTAATTGATGTGTTCATCTCCCCAAGCTCTTTATTGCTGGGAAAAAAAATGCTAATTCTGTTGGTATGATAACCTGAGCTTTCTAGAAAGCTGATAGAGATTCGGTATTTTTTGGCTTTGTTTTTAAGTTGTATTTGCTGCTGTTTACATTAGTGATTTGGAAATAAGAAATATTTTAAGATCTTACTATATGAGTTGAAAAATCTCTTGGGACAAATACTCTTTGTTAATTTTTAAAGTTCCTAAAAAGTCTTAGCTCTTTATAGCTTTGATGCATCTTTAAATCTTTATTCAAAAGTTGCTTTAAAAAAAGTATTTGTAATTGAACTTTAAGTACATACCGGATACATATGAATTTTAATTCATAAATATTTTTGCCAAGAATTCAGAAATGAGGGAATGCTGAGAAGCATATCCTATAATCCAGATATGAATTTAGCTAGTAGTGCAAATAACTTGCAAATTCCTGAGCAATTAATTCAATTTAATCTTCTCAAGTATGATAGACAGACCTATTTCTTAATGCACAGGTTTCAAATTTCAACGCTCACTAAAGTTAAAATGCATATTTTATATCTGAACACCTTTTTTCCTTTGGTAAATGAAACCCGTGTGTTTCTCATACATGTGTCCAAACTTGAATATTTCCTGCTGTTTAATTATTAAGAAAAATCATATTTTGTTTACAGATTTCAAAATGATATATTTTTGGTGACTGAGCATACATTAAAATACAGATTGAAATTTAGCTACACATTTAAGCTTCAAATATCAGTAGCTGCTTTTTTCTACATTATTCTGGATGTTGTACTTTTAAAAAATATAAGAAACTCAACTGGTTTATTCAGAGAATTTTTGCAGTTAGTTCATAAATGACAACGTTTTAAGCTTCTAGTTGTGAACACTTCCTTACAGATAACACAGTACTTGCATGGATAATCTCTATTTCTAATAAATAAAAAGCCAGATTAAATATAGTCGTCATTATATTTTATTATTTTCTTTTTAACATGGATATTTGAAGTACTGTAGTATCTTGATATGCCTGAAAGAACTGTGTTCAGATAGATGCAATTTCTAAATCTGATAGTAAAGACAATGTTCTAAATTATCATTCTTTCCAATACTATGTACTTCAGTATTAATATTTCTTACATTTTCAATGTTTAGCCAGTTTTAAATATAAATTAAATATCATAGGACTTGCATAGAACTTTGAAATTGATCAACTGTTTGACTGAGAAACTGACAATTGATTTAATCATGCCCTTATGTGACATAAACCCCATAACCAACATGCATGCTCACTCACTTTTTGTCTTGAAGGTTATTTTATGACTATTTTAATGAGGAAATCTTTTAGATAATTATTTATTGATCTTTTTCTGTTTCAATTTATTTTTTATTGAAGTGCATTCACTATGTAACCAAATCCCAGATGAAGATGTAGGACAGACAAATTTCAAGCAACATTGCATATTCCCCCATGTTCTGTCCCTGACACTTCCATGCTCAAAGACCCACACAGATTAGTTTTACCTATAATTGAGCTTCCTGCTTCTGTCCTTCAACACTGTCTTTGTGAGATTCATCCATGTTGCTTAAGCAGTTAATTCTTCAATGAGGTGGAGTCATCTCCTTGTGCTAATATACCATGATTTTATTATCTGTTTTGTTGATGGACCTTTGGATACTTTCTGGTGGAGGTTATTAGTGTAATGCTGCTATATACATTCTAGTACATATCTTTTATATATACACTTTCTCTTGCTGTATACCTAGGAGTAGAATTCTTGGGTCATAAATGTATATGTTCAGCATTATTACATACTGCCAAATAGGTTTCCCAAGTAGTTGTACCAGTTTACTCTTCACCAGTATGGGTTCCAGTTGTTCCACATCCTGGACAACATTTGATATTGTCAGTTTTTAAAATCTGAGCTATTATGATAACATTCTAGTAGTACCTCACTGAGATGTTAGTTTTTGTTTTCCTGATGTATTATGATGTTAAGCACCTTTTCGTATACTTCATGACTATTTGAGTATCTTCTTTTAAGAAATACCTACTCAAGTGTATCGTACATTTAAAAATTTTGTTTCCAAAAATGTATTTTGTATCATTTCAAATCTTTTACATGTTACAGTTTTTATTTATAGCCAAAAATATGGTGTAGCATAGTGAATGTTCCAGGTGCACTTGAGAAGAATATGTATTCTGCTTTTGTGGGGTAGAGTGTTCCATAAATGTTAATTAGGTAAAGTTTATTGATAGACTTCTGCACTGCCACATGGTTCTCACCATTGGGCTCATCTTTCTGACAAAGCGGGCAGAGAAAAAAGAGAAGGAAAAATACTGGGAATTTCTTCTATCTTTTTTAGACCTTACGGAGCCCTTTTCCTATCTTCTATAGGTAAAAAGAATTCTAATGAAATTTTAGCTGCTAGCACTGCCCACCACATCAGCTTTGGTAGGAACCCACTCTGGGTGAGCTGTGAAAGAAAAAAGAAAAAGAAGGAGTCACACCTACACACACTCCAGCTCACAGGGACAGCTTTACCCTGATCTTCTGGTTGGAAAGATGGAATTTCTCCCAGAGTTTTGGCTTTATGCATACCAGTGAGTGTCTAGTGTCAGCGTAAGGCCACAGAGAAAAGGGAAGAGCCAAGAAACTCACCTCTATATAGGTCTTATGTCCAGGTGTGTTTGACTCTCTTCCCCAATCTGCCTGCTTTAGTTTTCAGAGTTCTCCAATAGTTGTTTTTCTGTTTTGTTTTCAGATTTTATTTGTAATCAGTGGATAGTAAAGGCTTTACTGGACTTAAACCATCTTGGCTACACTACTAGTTCTCATGTGGCTTTTTAAAAGAAAACTTTCAAGTAGTTTTAGTTTTTATAGCAAAATCGAGAAGAAGGTGGGGGAGATTTCCCACATACCACCTGACCCTATACATGCACGGCCTCCGCGGTTATCAACATCCTGCACCAGGGTGGAACATTTGCTACAACTGATGAACCGACACTGACACAGCATAGTACCAGAAGTCCATAGTTACCTTAGAGTTTACTCTTGGTGTTATACATCCTGTGGATTTGGACAACTGTTAAATAGCATGTATCCATCACTGTGGTATCATAAAGGGTATTTTCACTGCTCTAAAAATCCTCTGTGTTCCACTTATTCATCTCTCCCACATCTTGGCAACCACTGATCTTTTCAGTGTCTTCATAATTTTGCCTTTTCCAGAATGTCATGTAGTTGAAATCATACAGTAGGTAGCCTTTTCATATTGTTTCTCTCACTTAGTAATGTGCCTTCAAGGCTCTTCACTTTCTTTTCATTGCTTGATAGCTTGTTTCTTTTTAAGGCTGAATGATATTCCATTGTCTGGGTTTATCCATTCAACTACTGAAGCATATCTTGATTGCTTCCAAGTTTTGACAGTTATGAATAAAGCTGCCATAAACATTCCTGTGCTGGTCTTTGTATGGACATAAGTTTTCAATGACTACCAAGAAATTCTGCGTCATATAAGGGTATGTGTAGTTTTGTAAGAAACCACCAAACTCTTCTAAAGTGGCTGTAACACGTTGCATTTTCACCAGCAATGAATGAGCATTCCTGTTGCTCCACATACTCCTGAGCACTGGTGGTGTCAGTGCTCTGGATATTGGCCATTCTAATAGGTGTATTGTGGTATCTCATTACTTTAATTTGCATTTTGTGATGACATATGATGTGAAGCATCTTTTCATATGTTTATTTGCCATATGTGTATCTTCTTTGTGAAGTGTCTGTTAAGGTCTTTTTGGCTCCTTTTTTAATCAGTTAAAGTTAAGTTTCTTATTGTTGAGTTTTAAAACTTTTTTGTGTATGTTGGATAACAGTGCTTTATCAATCACATGTTTCTTTTGCAAGTATCTTCTCCCTCAAGTAGCTTTTTAATACATTTAACATGCCTGAGTTACATTGTCATGATAAGTTGGTCTCTATACAATTAAACTATTAGTAGTTTGTTCTTCTGATACAGTGCCAGCTCTTAATATCTATGAAAGCAGATTACTTTTTCTTTACATTGGTATGGAATATCCCTGAAGCTTTGGATATATTTTTAGCATCATTACTCTCCTTACTTAATTTTTACATTACATTTGCAATTTCTTTGTTCTTCAGTATGCATTCTGAAACCAAGAGAAAGTCAAAGCAAAGAACGGTGGGTTTTTTAATCTATTCAAGCTAAATTACCAGAAATGCCCTGTTAAGAAGAATTATGTAGTCATTTCAAAATAAGTCAGTTCAGAGGAAGAGGGTAGACATATTTAGCTCATGTTTTCCTTACAAGAAGTAGATGTCTGTTGAGACTCGTGTGTGTGTGTGTGTGTGTGTGTGTGTGTGTACACATGCACAGAGCAATCTAATGAACTAACCTAGAAATGTGATTTGTCTGGTTCAAAGGGCATGCTACACTCACAAACATGGTATTCATATCTCTGAGACAGAAATCACACTTATAGGTGTAGTTCATCAGATTGCTGTTTATGTTAGTGAAAAAATGAGGGGCTGGGAACCCTTCATATGCATTAATGAGAAAGGAGTAATTAAATATGGTAGTTACAATTATAGATTCTATAAGATAAAATACTACCTAGCCATTAATATGTGTATCATATATTTAAATGGAAAGCTTCATGATATTAAGTGAAAATTGAAGCTACCGAACAAATTGGTATATTCTTATAAAAATGTATATCTGTGTTTATATAAATATGCATAGGAAAATAATCTGAAAGGATATACACCAGAATAGCAATACTAATTATTCTCCTGGAGGTGAAATTATGAATGTTTTTCCTTTTCCTCTCTACTTATTTAAATATTGCCAGCAATTTTCTAAAAATCATTACATTATGTATTATTTAATTTGAGTAAGTAGAGGAGGAAGAAAACATTTTTATTTTGGAGGAAAGATTTCTATGTTCTAAAGGATAAAAGAACTAGAACCCATGAGAAGGGACAAGATGTTACAGGTCACAGCTCATTCATTAGGGATAAATTTAACACTAATTTTTTTAACACTAACATTTAACTGAACTGACAAAAAGGACAAAATGGGTTGCCTGAGATATGAGTTCTGTATCACTAAAGATATTCAAACATAACCATTTGGTAAGCTTGTCATGAAAGTGATTGCCATTTTGCCTTAACTCTCTTGGTAGATGAGATTTTTAACAATGGATGGAAGGTTGAACAAGGGGACCTATAAAAATCTTATAGATTCTCATTTTTGGATTCAAAGAGAATTATATTTGAAGCTGCTTCTGAAAAAGTGACTAAGACAATAGCATGATAAAATGCATGTGAAGGATGGCCTTCATATTATAGCATATAATACAACACCCTCAAAAGGAAGTTAAACTGGCAGTAGTTGTGCCTATCTCCAATTTATTGGTGAATAAGTGAAGGGAAGAAGGAATTGATTCTGGACTTGCTACAATATAAAATCATGATCTATACACATGCAGTTTTGTTTAGGGTCACAAAGTAGTAGATTAGGCCAATGATTCCTAAACTTTGCCAAACTTCAGAGTTAGTCTTCAGTGTTTATATATATACAAATATATTATATAGTTTTAATTGGCTCTTAGGTTCTCATCCCACAAATTCAGATTGAGTAGCTCCAGAGTAGGCCCTGGACATCAGTATTTTTTTAATTCTCAAATTATTTTGATGATTAGCCAAGTTAAATCACAACCAGAATAAAATACACATACACACATAGCAGGACAGATAACAAAACAGGAGGAAACAACATAAGATTCACTAATAAATACATCAAATGCTTTTAACTATTTATATTTACAAAGCTCCTTCACTGAGAAATCCATCAACATTCTACAGCTAAGTGTTATTACTCAAGCCAGTATTTCTGATGTTTCATTCATTAAGCAGAGCTGCTTAAAAAAACTAGTTTTACTTAATACATTATGTAATCATGCTCATGAATACAATAAGCAATATAAAAATTTATGTTTCTAAAACAGGTGTTTGTCCACAGACTATAAACAAATATACAGTTATCTGTGCTGCAGGAGCCACTATATGGCCTTCATCAAGGAAGAGATGCTAAAGTTAGAAACCAGCTGATGTTTAAGATGTGAACAAGGCGGTATCCTGCTCATTATCAGGTTAGCGATAATACATAAATTGAATATTTTTAGAATTTTGTATCTTCATCTTCATTTCCAAATGATGTGTTTAGGAAAGGGAAAAATACTAAGACAACTCATAAAGCTATTAATAAATATAGATCATGAAATGCAGGTAACTGCCATCAGTAACCAGTTACTTAGTCTTTCTCAACAATATAGCTGGCCCTGTCATAAATGCTATATTTGTCTCCTGAGGCCACTTCTGCTACCCAGATTCCTAAGTTCTAGTTAGCCTCACATGAGCAAGTTTCCTACACTGTAGTATTTCTGGCTTCAGGAGTTGCAGTAGGTTATACAGATGGACCCCACAGGCCATTTGCTACCCCTTGAACCATTACCCACGTTCCCACCAGCTTTCATGTCATCTAGATAGTACATATCCTTCCTGGAATGCTCGTACCCCAGATACCTGCTTGGCAAATTCCCTTACTCCCTTCATGTCTTTGCTCACATGCCACCTTCCCAATGAGGCCTGCCCTGATCGTCTCATTTCAGATTGCACCTGTGCCCCCAGCCCTCTTCCTGATCTACATTTTTTTTGTTGCACTTAACACCTTTTAGTAAACCTGTAATTTACTTATGTTTGTTTATTGTCAATGCCTGTCTATCTCTGCTAGACTGTCATCACTTTACGGGCAGATGTCTTTGTTTAATTTATTGATATATCAAAGGTACCTAAAATAATACCTAGTTCATTTGTAGGCTCATATCAAATAAATAAGTTAAATGGATGTGATACATTGCTTGTTTATTACTAGTTATTTATGCTGTGGCAGGCAATTTTCAGTAGTGCCTTTAATATTCACACAGTTAAAACCATCCCTTCCCAGGCAAGAAAAAGCTAAAGGAATTCATCACCACCAAACCAGTATTACAAGAAATGCTAAAGGGAGTTCTTTAAAAAGAAGGAAAAAATAAAAAATATGAATTATAAAATGGCAATATGATTTATCAACAATTATGTTAAGTGGATTAAATAATCAAAAGACAGGGTGGTTGAATGGATGAGAGGGCAGGGTCCTTACATATGCTGCCTACAAGAGACTCACTTTAGATCAAAAACACACAGAGATTGAAAAGGATGGAAAAAGATATTTCATGAAAATGGAAATGAAAAAAAAAGCTGAGGAAGCAGTATTTATACCAGACAAATATACTTTAAAACAAAGGCTATATAACAAGAGATGAAAAAGGACCCAGTAATTCCACTTCTGGGTATTTATCCAAAGAAACCCCAAACACTTAATTTGAAAAGACATATGTAATCCATATGTTCATTACAGCATTATTTACAATAGCCAAGATATGGAAGTAACCTAAGTGTCAATCAATGAATGGATGGATAAAGAAGTGGTACATGTATATGATGGAATATTACTCAACCACAAAAAAGAATGAAATCTTGCCATCTGCAACAACATGAATGGACATACAGGGTATCAGGCTAAGTGAAATAAGTCAGAGAAATACAAATCCCATATGATTTCACTTATATGTGGAATCTAAAAAATAAACAGAAAGAAAACTCCATAGATACAGAGTACGTTTTGATGGTTGCCAAACAGGAAGATGTTTGGGGGGTACAGATAAAAAAGGGAAGAGATTTAAGAAGTACAGGTTGGTAGTTAAAAAATAGTTATAGGGATGTAAAGTATAGCATAGGGAATATAGTCAGTTATATCGTAATAACTGTATGGTGTCAAATGGGTACTAGATTTATCAGGGTGATCACTTTGCTAAATTATATAAATGTCTAATCACTGTTGGACACCTAAAACTAATATAATATTGTATGTCAGCTGCAATTGAAAAATAAAACAAACAAACAAAACTGCCATGTTTTTGTTTGAACATTATTGTCAGTGAAATGGAACTACTTCATCCTGAGTACTTTCTTTCTGCCTGTGAGTCAGCACTCTAACAGTATCTGCTTGTACAGTTCAAAATCTCTACTACTTGGTGCTTTGGCCCCACGGAATCTGATAAGATTTCCCCCTATGTTTTGACTTTACTCCTAATGGAGACATTAGTATCTCTTATAAAAATCAGCCTGCTGGATGTTGTTCTTAGAACAGTGCTAAGCTTTCAGCATTTAGACAGTGAAGGATGGATATGTGTTGATTGTGGGAGTGACCCACTAGATTTTGATTTTTAACTTAAGAGCTTAAGAACACCTTAGAAATTATCTAGTCTGGTTCATTTTATAGTTCAAGAAACTGAGGAACCCAGAGATAAAGTTAATTTTCTAAATTCACAGAACTAGTTAGAGGCAGTTCTGGGCCCAAGTACTTGCTCTGGGTTTCTGTTTGGTTATTTGTTTGTTTGTTAATATACCATATTGCAACAGCAGAGAACAAGACCAGTCCCCTCATGCTCTCCTCTATTCTGTCATTACAACGCTTTGCTTCTCCCCTTTTCCTTCTGCCTCATCTTCCTTAATGAGGGTCTAGGTTTCTCTAAATCTTCACCTTCACATACAGGACCTGGTCCGTAATCCCAAACCAAAGCTGCTTCAGATGATCTTCCCCACAGCTAACCGCATTTGGAGAAGGCAGTTCTGCTCTTCTTGTTCCTCATTACTGTAATGTCAACACCAGGGACTAGAGACGGATAGGCTGATGTAAAGTGGCTGCTTTGTTTCTTTTGATTCCATCTCTTTCTCTTTTGGCTATCTGTACCCCCACCCTACCAGCACCCTGACTTGGTTCACTTCTACTTAGGAGCATCCCACCTCCCTTGATCAGTTTCTCTTGCTTCTTAGGTACTGAAGCTGTGATCTCAAATCAGTGGGCAGGAGGGGAAAGAAACACTGCCCTGCGTTTATCTAGTAATTGTTTTCTTCTACATTATCTCCTTGGACCTTTTCAGCAACCTCATGTGTTAGGTGGGGACTGATATTCGTATTCCCTCTTTTACTGACAGGCAAATGAAATACGAGTAGAGTAAATGATTTACTCACTCTTGCAGCCTCTCCATGGCAGGAATGGAAACAGCCTCCAAATCCTAGGTTAGGGTCTTTTCTACTGTCCCATATTCACTGTTAACACAGAGACAAAAGGTATCACTGACTGGTATTCTAAAATATATGTAATATTTTCTTTCCTGAATATCTCATTGTCTTTTAAAGTCTTCTGAGGACATTAATCTGGATTTCTTTAGCATCTTTAACATCTTGGTTTCAGAAAAGACCACTGACTTTGTTTAGTGATATAATGGACCGATTCTCTGATAGTCATTGCATTGTCAGCATTGTCGTTTTCATTTAACAATCATTAAATGCTGTTACATGTGGACCAATGTTTGCAGTGTTTTATTGCCCTTTTGAGAATCTATTAGTAAGATAATATGTTCAGATTCTTGATTCAAACAGTGTATCGTACAACTTAATGATTTGATATTTTTATAAATTTTGAAAATCTACATATTTGTAGTTTTTAATTAAAAGTGTAAGAAATATTTCTTTACATATAAAACATAATACAAGATTTAAACTGAAAATATTCATTAAAATATTCATTGCTTAACTAATAATACAAACTCATGTTTTATTACTTTTTATTAAGTATTGTAGATATTGAAGTTAATTTTTAACTTAATTAAATTCAACCAATACCTTTTACCAAATTGTATTAATGTTCTTGTTACTTCACTGCCAAACAACACTTTTTAAAGCACACTGTGACATATACTCATGAGAAAAGTGAAATGCAGTTATACCTTTGTGAGTGAAACAAATGAGGAACGGACATTGTCCTGATGTGACTGGCAGTGTCAGCTTCTTGCTAAGCTGCTCTGTACAGTTGGTCAAGGGCGCCTGTATGTGAAGCTGCTGATGTGTAGAGTTTGTAATGCAGCTTCATTCTCACGGCCATTTGTCCACCCAGAGGCCAAGGGGTACACTTAATGGATTGCATATAAGAGTCCTGGAAGATGTGTAAAACCCTGGTGTCATATGTCCAGAGCACTCAGTTTAATCTGAGGCCAGAAAGTATAAGGCACAGTTGACATACAGTAAATTTATGTAAAGTTCTTTGATATAAATTAGAGTTGTCTAAATCCATTTCTTGCAACATGATAATATCCAAATTCTAGATTTACTGTGGATTATGTTATCCCCAGCCATTTTTAAGTTGTTTTTATGTTTCGGATTGCTCAATGGCACACTGCCTGGAGTATGCCCTCAAATTGAGACCACTCTCAGTTTGACCTAGTGCCAAAGAAAAAAGTGAGACTCTGTTGGGAAAGTGGTTTGCTTTACAAGTTAGAGTGAGTCGAGAGGATGGTCTTGACAGGATGATGAAATTGTGGAAGTATTGTTGCAAACATTAACTAGCTGCCTGTTCTTCAGTTTCCTGGATGATAAAAATTCTGTATGAAACCTGCCTTGGTCAAGTCCTGACAGTGTGGTAGCTTTCTAACAGATAAGCTATGTCCAGTCACGTTTGTTACCACTTGTGTGCAATTTTGCAATTTCTTTATAAATTAGAGATTCGTTCTGCTTAGGGGAAAGTACGTACACACAACATACACTCACGCGCGCACACGCACACACACACACACATACACATACTGATTTATATTAAAATCACAAAAAACTTTTTAAAATAATGTTTAAAGTAAAAATGATAGCCTTATGAATATATAGTATCAACATTTCTTAGAACCAACATAAATAAGAATAGTAAATATGCAGAGTAGCACCATGTATTTTTATACTGTGGGTAACCATTGTAGAAAAAAATCATCTTTAGGTTCCCAAATGGATTAGAATCTTTTTTCTTTGTTCTTTTCACATCATTTGTTATCTTTATTAGTTTAGCTTTGTCCCAACATTGTTTATTCAGAGACACCTTATCTTTGTCTGGTCTGGCTGCTATAACAAAAATAACATAGACTGGGCAGTTTAAACAACAGAAATCATTTCTTATAGTTCTGTAGGCTGGAAAGTCCACGATCAAGGCTCTGGCAGATTCAGTTTCTGGAGAGAGTCTACTTCCTAGTTCACACACTGTTATCTTTTTTCCATGTCCTCCATGGGGGTAGGGGCAAGGGAGTCTATAAAGGCACTAATCTAGTTCATGATTTAATCACCTCACAAAGTGCTGACCTCCTAAATATGATCACATTGGAAATTAGTTTTAATGTATGAATTGGGGGGCAGAGAACACAAATGTTTCGTCTATCACACACCTATTCTCGTTAGAAAGGAAAAGAAGTGATAAAATCAAATAAAGCTAATGATTAAAATGTTTAATCTTTATCAGGCTGAAAAGAACATAATTGTCTTTTAACTGGCTATCAATTTTATAAAGGGATAGAGTGTACTTTTATTTGATGATTTCCATCCCAATTATTTCTACCAGCTTTTTTCTTATTTAAGAACCCTTAGAACATGACCATTTATGTATATTATACAACATAGTAGAATGCTGACAATTTTAAATTAACTCCGTAAGGCTGTTACCTCATCAACTGAAATTTTGAGTAAGCATCTAAAAATGAAAAAAAGTTTAAATTAATTCATCTAAGGGGATTTATTCAGAATAATTTTGAAATGTATCTGGAAAGGTAAATTGATTTTAAAAGATGCGTAATTGATGAACTGAAAACTCATGTTGAAAAAACCCATTTGTGATCCACCATGAGAGCAGCTTCTCAGGTAGAAGTCAAGCCAGTGGAGCAAATAATTTTTCATACAACTAAAGAGAATATTTGTAGAATATAGTGAAAAAAAGATAAAACACATTTTACTTGTTGAACTTTGTGCTAACTTCTCTAATATATGTGTGTTTTGTTTATTCTCTCATAGGTATGAGAAAGTGCCAGTCATCTTGGTTGGGAACAAAGTGGACCTGGAAAGTGAGAGGGAAGTGTCATCCAATGAAGGCAGAGCCCTTGCTGAAGAGTGGGGCTGCCCCTTTATGGAGACTTCTGCTAAAAGTAAAACAATGGTGGACGAACTCTTTGCAGAAATTGTGAGGCAAATGAACTATGCTGCGCAGCCTGACAAAGATGACCCATGCTGTTCTGCATGTAACATACAATAGCATTCAAAAATGGCTATCCTGGACAGGATTTGAACAATATCATAGGTGATACAAACCTCGTCTACTCAACTGCGGAGTTTGCAGGATGTGTGGTGTGAATCTACAGTGAAATAGCAGCCCTTATTCAGAATTCAGCAGTGATTGTCAGTTGATATCTCTGAGTAACATTTGGGTTCAGTAACTACAGTTTTCACCATTGTCCTCAGTCTCCTATGTGCACCTGTGACTTTAAGGCAAAGCCGATCGATCTACAGGGTGATCTCCTTTGAAAGCTATAATGGCATTGTCGCTGAGTTGACAGAAGCAACTCTTGTGTAAATTAAAAATAACCACGAGAGAGAAACCAGAACAATTCCTATGACCACTTACTATTAAAATATTTTGTCTTCTTTAAAAAAAAATTAGGTAACTGAGAAATATTTTCCTACGAGAATATTGAATTTCAGGAGTTAAGATAGTGCTTCTAACCAATGTATTCCATCAAGTAAGATAATAATGGCTGACCTGCCAACAGCACTACAGGGAGAGATTCTTCACTCAGCTGACACATTTCTGTTTTTCAAAATTGATGCTTAATTGTAGATGTTACCCTAATTTGTGACATAGAACTAACTCATGCAGCAGTCCTTAATAGAGCAAAAGTCAGATCAGGTGGTGTAGAAATACAGTCTGGTTTTAGAGTGTGTTAAATCACCTGCTTTGCCATAAAATGGAGGCTCTCACAAGGGTTTGATCTGAATTAAAATCCCATACCCACCCTCTGTTAACCAAGCAGGTGTGGTCTTTATTACTTTACTGAACAAAAAGGAAGCAACTGTGATGCAAAGAGATTGCCTAGCCTTACTAACAAGACGTGTTCTAGTAGATTAACCAGTACCATCATGTAAGGAAAATAAAGCCATGTTGCATCCACATGTTCCCGTTTGCAGAAACCTCATAGGACAGTACAAATATCTTGCATTTTGATGTTCATTAAAGCAACAAATTCCTTCTTGCCTTTAAGGGCTATGGTTGTGGTGTGATTCTTGGTTACCCTGCTTTCAAAATCAAGTTTTCTGTAGCAGGGCTTTATTGCAGGCATTTTTTAAAAAATTGAATAACCATGTGATATAATTTGGGCTTTAAAGTAGAATATAAATCATAGGACAAAAAGAAACCTTTTATCTTTAATTTTCCTGGAGAATTATATAAAGACTTTCTTATAACAATTTTCCCCTGATTACTGAAGTGGCAAATAAAACTAAAGAATATTTTGTTTTGAAAAGGTGCTCAAGCTCTGATATTTTTGGTTTTTATAGCTGTGAAGTAGTTATTATTTGCATGAGTAATGGCACAGGAAAAACCTATTCATAAGTTTTACAATCAGGTGTAGAAGGGTTTTTAACTAACTTCAGAGTTATAAATGCTTGAGAGAGAGTGTCTTGAGCAGATCCTCTGGAGATAAATTTGGCCTTCAGAACTGCAGTATCTCTGAGCCTGTGATCTACACACCGCCCCACACTTTGTTGGTTTCACGCTCTTGTGCAAATAACTTTGGTCTTATGTGTGTAACTGAGAAGAGTGTATATGCGCATGTGTGTTTATCGTTCCTAAGAATTTGGCACAAGTTGGAGATAATTGCCTACACTGAGAATCTGTACTGAAGAATATAGTGTATCAAGAACATCTTTTTCTTTTAAATCATTGAAATGTTTATTTTACATTATTGAAATCATTGGTAGCCACCCTCCCCTTCCCCCCAAGTGTTTAGTAAACTGGCATTAAGCTTAGAGGATAGAAAAAAGGCAGATAGTAACTTTTCATAGACAAGAAAAAAATGTGGGTGAAAGCAGGCCGTGGTTGTCACAAGTCTTCAAATTGTGAATATTTGCATTCTTCAGTATAGGTTTTTTATACACCCCAATGATGCAGCACCTTGTTTATAGGACAAAAAGTTCTAACCAGTTTTATTGAAACAAATTTCATTATCTAAAAGTTGATTTGATTCAACATGTAGAGAAATCAAAGATTCAAAAAGTCTGATTTCTCTATTGAAATAGAAATATTTGTTAGTGACTTGGTTGAGTTTTGAAGCCTCTAACTTCTCAAAAAGATTCTGTTTTTTAGAATTCCATATTTAAGCAATTTATGGCAACTAAAATAGAAACATCTATAAAGATCCTACAGTTTCACATTATGGATTGCTATACAGACAAGAAAAATAATATGAAAGGTATGGCAAAAATATAAGATGGAAAAGATTATTTTAAAATTGGGGTTTTAGTTAGAAGTGTAAAGATATTAATAACTGACTTGGCTGCTTAATCACAGTATTTCCTCACAGCCCTACATATTTAGTGACAAAGCATCAAAGATATCCAGAAACGGGGAAACCCTTGTGTGCTCTTACTGTTGGTATTTCATGTGGTATGAATATAACTCGGCTTGAATGAATGTGTTTGTTGAGATGTTCCTAAAAAGCTTAAGAACAGAAAGATTGAATTTGTTGGCACATGAAATAATAGTGGCTACAGAGAAAAGTTGGTGACCTTGTGTCGCTATTTATTTTATGCCCTGATCAGACTAGCAACTAGATAAGTGAAAGTTTTTCTAACATGCCTTAAAAACATTATGGTTTGATCCAAAGACCCACTTTTTTTTTAGCTATTATGCTAAGGTTTTTGTTTTGTCTTATTTTACTTTTATACAAAGGCAGCATTTGTTAAAGTTTTTTCTTTTATGTTGCAACTTTCATTTTGGTTCTTTTAAACTGTCATAGTGATGGTAACTGATGCCTTTAATTTTGTTCAACTTATACAAAACAAGCCAGCATTTGATCAAAAGTATTACATAAATCTTTCTTAAACCATTGAAAGGTGCTTTGATGATTTTCTCCTTTGGTTTGTAGATTTAGGACTGAACTTGACTCTAATTGCTACAGTTGCCATCACTTTTTTGTGGTAAAACTACTGATAATATTTTGCTTTTCTATATAAATGTTGCCTAAGGGGATCTATTTGTTTTCAAGAGTTGTCCACTGGGAATGTTGTCTATGTATATATGAATATGGAAATGTTTGTTTTGTTTAGTTTTTGTTCTTCTCAGTAGTCTTATGTTAGCACTGAGTAAGCTTTAATTGTCTCCTTAGCCAATCAAATGATAAAGACTATGGGGGTCTTTTTTTTTTTTTAGTTAACATGTCATTGTGCATCTATTAAATCTTGATCAGGGTTTCAAGAATGACTGCGGTGGGTTTTGGAAACAGATTTATCATTATTGATTTGGGGTTTCCCAGAGATAAATATAGTTCACAGTTAATTGTTGAGCTCTAATACAACTGACCATTTAAAATTGAACAGCAGTTTATTGTTTTGTAACAATGTCAGTTGTTAAACCTTGACATTTCAATTAAAACACAAATTGTAGTTATAACTCAATGCAAATTCAACAGTTGTATTTGGAGTTAAATTATTTTAACAAATAAATTTATTTAATGAAATTTCCTCTGGATTTTATTTGATTTTGTATGTATGTTTGTGAGTGAATTGTATTTAATATATCCAAAACAACTAGAAATTGTCACCAAATGAATTTAATACTCCCCACATGGAAATATTCAAGCTGAATAAAATTTAGAATTTGTCACATAAAAAAGGGAGGTTAGTAGATCATTTTCATACCCTTTAAAAAATATAACAAGATTGTAAAATCAGTACTCACAAATATAAACACAGTTTTTTATATTTTTTAAGATAGTTTACTAATTTGAAGTCTCAGTGCTAAAGTTCACAGAATTATTCTAGATAATAACATTAATTAGCAGTTGCTTTTTGGTGTGTTAGTATCTCTAAAACATATCAGTGTCCTTCTAGCGATGGCTTAGGGATGTTTTTTGATTCAGGTTTTGTGGAGTTTAAGATGTCAGAAGGTGGAGTTTGCTGCTCTGTGTGACTGTAGGGCCTGCGTGTTCTGTATGGGGCCCTGAATGTTGACAGATGCTGTTAATTACGTACAGCCTCAGCTGCTCTGATAAGGAGCCCTTTCATTCCCTAAGCCAATTTACACTAGGCCTTCAGTTATGTTGCCTTCAAACTGTTGAAATCCCCCGGCAACATTCCACCAGTCTAGAAACTTCATTGTTTTAGAATATAAGAATAATTTTGAATGAATATAACAGAGGCACTATAGATAGAATCCCAAATATTTAAAGGAAAATGTTCCTATATTTTAGTGTAATAGTTAAACAGTCCTGGTTAGCTTTATAGTCTCATTTATAAAGTATTTAAATTGATCAAATTCTGATTTCACTTAGAAGTTCTTTGGCTTAAAAATAGTATTTTGAAATTCTCCCAAGTTACACTATTTATCGTAGTCGATGAATTTGGAAGTATAAATAGCTGAAGGAATAAAGTGCCACCCCATGTGGAACCCATCCAACCTCGGACCTGTAAAGCAGAGAAAGTTGTCACAAACTTCCTTAAAAAGCTGCTGAACTCTTATTTGTTTCTTAATATCAAATATTTGTGTTTCCATGTAAATACTAATAAAACATAGTGGATTCTTATTTGTTAAATGGATAATTTAAACTGGTTTTACATTTTTCAATATTAACTTTTTTCCTCTGGTTTTGGTTTGGTTTGGTTTTCTTTTGAAGCAATAAGTTTTAAAAGATTTGCTCTTCCAAGTAAGGTGATATGTTATTTCTTTTGATATTTTCTTAGAACAGTATTCTTTATGTTACCTTCTAAGGGTTTCTCCAAGACTTATTAGTAGAGAAGAAGATAGAAGACTATCTGCTTAAAAGATTAAATACAAAGACCTATTTAAGTACACATAAATTAGGAGAAAAGAAATTTAAAAAAGGATACTCGGTTTATGGGAATTTTTTATAAGATCCTCCACTCCAAAAACTCAAAAGATCAAAGATTTAACATTTTGTTTTGTTTCCACTGTAACCTCATTTTGTGGAAGGAAGAAGGCAGCTCTCAGATCTCTATCATGAGGGCACTAATCACATCATGGGGGCTCCACCCTCATAACCAAACCACCTTCCAAAGGCCCCACCTGTCACACTGGGGATTAGGTTCCAACATATGAATTTTGAAGGGATTCAGACATTGCATATAGCACTATTTTTACTGCCTTTCCCTTTACCTCAAGCAAATACAAATTAGCCTACCAGCAAGAAATAATTCATTTGTGCCTTTCCTACTTTTACACACCAGTATTTTAGTAACCCAGGCCAAGCCAAAGTCTTGGGCACAGCCCACAGAGGCTGCTGCTGACTCACTTTTTTGCAAGGCCTGTACAACCAGCCTGAGTTCTTCTTACATCCGGGAATTTGAGGCATCTATATGATGGGTGGGGGTGGATGGCAGTGCACAGGGCTCCAAGGCTCTGCCATTACAGCACATGTCTACTTCCTAAGGAAATATTTAGGCTAACAATAGGGTCTACGAGGGGCTAGCTCATGGAGGGCAGGCAGTAGGGGCACTGAGCTAGTTTGGGGACAGTAGCAAAACTGACGGCTGCAGAGGGATCTATATATCAGATACTACACTGGAGAATAAATGTTTCGTGCATGCTTATAGTTAAATACTAGACATTTTTATGTTTTAGTGAGAAGCATAGTTAAAAATATCAGGACTAGAAAGCATTTTCTAAGACCCTTCTACAAAATGAGGGGTGAGTGATTCGCATATACTTAGAGCAATTGAAGTAAATCATTGTAGGGCTAAGAAATTACATGTTGTTAGTGGAAGGACAATAGAATTTCTGTGAAGACAGACAAAATCTAAGTAAGACAGCAAATAAAAAAGTGTGAAGGCTTTATTTACTTAGTACTTAGTCATGCCTGTGTGGTAAAAAAGTGTGAAGGCCATGGCCTAGAATCTGTGAGTCCAGGTTCCAGAGGGAGATCTGCCCACGGAATGTTCCAGGACATGGATTTTACTCATTTCTTTGGAAAAGTTTTATCCCAAGTGTGTTCCAAAAAGGTCTTATTTTATGAGATGTTTTGCAGTAAATTATTCTAGAGTCAAATAAGTTTGGAAAATTTCGCATAGACATCTTATATCTTGTAAAAGGCCCTGAAAAATTACACTGTCATTTCCAAAACTAACTTGGTCCCAGGACACTTTTTTTTTTTTTCACATAATACATAGTAGTATGTTCTGAACCAAAATTTGAGAAATGTTGCTATGGGATATTTACCCTCTAAACCCTGCTGTGGGGACTCTGACCAGGTGCAGGGGCTTAGATCACTTGTGAACCTAAGAACTCAAGAAAGGGGAAAAAGAGAGAGATTGAGAGAGAGAGAAGGGGGGGGGGGAGAAGACCTATGGTCTCTGTCTATTTTCCTCAGACCCGTTCTTAACCTTGGCCTTAAGAGCTCACCTTTTTGAGAAAGGTAAGAAGAGGGAGAAGGAAAGATAAAACCAAGAAAAAAGCAAAGTCTAAATTAATGACAGTTTTCTCCTTAAACCCTACATGTCTGCTCCTAGGTCAACTCACAACAGAGGGTCTTTTCTTAGCGGGAGCAGCCTGGAAACTTGCTCCTTAACACAACAGTACCCACACTGTTGTATTGTGAGTCACCACTGTTCTTGATCTTGACCCCTATCAGGAAATGATGAGTTGGGGTACCGTTAAGAAAATATCGGCCAACATCCAGGAATCCATGAGTCTTATCTTTGATCTCCTAATGTCATCCTTGATGGAGATAAAACTCCCGCATACTCACCCTCACACAACGACACACACATGCACCCTAAAACACCACAATGAGGGAGTGGCAATTACTTGCTGGAGCTTTCAACTTAAAGCTGAAGTGCAGAATACTAATGAGTACACTGACTGGGCCCCCACAGACTCAGGTTGCCAAAGGAGCCTAGAATGAGAAACAGACTCAAAGGCCTCTGTGTACTTCTGTCTTAGAGCCTGAATCCAAATTATGAATATTGTCTCTGCAATGCAAAGAAAACCCAGAGCACCTCTGCTGGTTGAGGAAAAAGTGAGCTTGATCCAGTATCGAGAAAAGAACTCCCCTAAGCCATCTACCCAGTCCTGATGGGAGGATGGGAGAGTGGGAGGAGGGCACACAGGCAGAGGATGCTCCTAGGAGAGCAGCCTCTGGACTCATCTCACTTCACAAGGGAGAGGAGAGAAGAGCAGAGAAACGTGGGCCTTTACTCAGGGAGAGGGAGCATCTGGGCAGCCTGCTACTCTAGCTCAGGGAGTGCTTAAACCACACATCCTCCAGTAGCCAACCTCCTTTTGGGAGTGAAATAGAGATAAAAGTGAGGACAAATTCAGGTGGGAGGATAGCATTTCCTCCACCAGAGACCAACAATACCTTTCTTATAAGTAGAGTTTCAGTTTATTTTGTTTGCGGCCTTACTACCTTTCAGTTCATGTATACACTCTATATTAGTTATCTATTGCTATGTCATGAATGGCCCCAAAACTAAGCAATATAAAGCAGCAAACATTTATTACCTCATGGTTTCTGTGGGTCAGGAATCCAGGCATGGCTCAGGTCACTTGCAAGGCTGCTCGCCTTAAGTCACCTTATATATATAAAGTCACCTTAAGGCTGGACTCAAGGAGGATCCACTTGCAAGCTCCCTCAGTGGTTGTTGGCAGAATTCATTCTCTCTAAGGCTGTTAGACTGAGGACCTTGCTTCCTGGCTGGCTGTTGGCCAGAGGCTGCTCACATGGGCTTCACCATAGGGCAGCTCACACTGTGGCAGCTAACTTCATCCTAGTGGGCAAGTGAGAGAGCAAGAGAGGAGTGTGAGCAAGACAGAAGTCACAGTCTTGTATTTTAATCTCAGAAATGGCATGTTACCATTTTTGCCATATCCTCTTAGTTAAAAGCAAGTAGCTAGGCTCAGCCCACACTCAAGAGGAGGAAAAAAGTCTCATAATGGTTTATTTTATGTGTCAACTCAACTGAGCCATGGGGTGCCCAGATATGTGGTCAGACGTTATTCTGGGTGTTTCTGTGAGTGTCTTAGGTTAGATGAGGTTAACACTTAACTCAGTAGACTGAGTAAAGCAAGATTCCCCTTCCTACTGGGAGATGGGGGAGAGCTCCTTCAATCCACTGAAGACCTGAATAGTACGAATTGGCTGCCCTTCCTCCAAGTAAAAGTGAATTCTTCCTGCCTAACAGCCTTCAGACCAGGGCATTGGGTTTTTCCTGCTTTTGACACAGACAGAAACACTGGCTCGAGTCTGCCAGCCTTTGAACTGCAGCTATGTCCTACCAGCTTTCCTGCTTCTTAGGCCGTCAGACTCAAACTAGCCCTACCACATTGGCTCTTACAGGTCTCCAGCTTGCTGACTCACCCTGCAGGTCTTGGGACTTGCCAGCCTCCATAATCTTACGAGCCAATTCCTTAAAATAAAACTTTCTGTATAGAAATAGACAATAGGAGGGAAAGGAGAAGGGCAGGAGGGAGGGAGAATGGAGAGAAGGAGGGAAGACAGATGTGTCCTATTGGTCTGTCTCTCTGGAGAACGCTGACTGACACAAGCATGAATACTTGGGGGGGATCGTTGGTGCCAGTTAGAAGGCTGCCTACCATACACTATTATGAATTTTGCACCATACTGTCTCTCTACTTAGAGAATTATATCTACAGTCTAAGGATTTCATCATGTACTCTTTTTCTCCATTTATCATGATTTTAATTCCTCCTCTACCATCATGTACACCACAATGTCTAGAAAACCGGTTCAGTGCCCCACGGACATGCGGGAAGTCCTCATTACCACACTGGTAACTGAAAAGGCAGGAAGTGGTAGTGTTAAGTATTGAATATTAAATAGGCATAAGTTCAAATTTTTTTCTTCATCAAAGCAAAACAATTTCCCAAATATCCATCTACTATACCAGGACAGTACTCGAATTTATTCCACAAACTAGTTAATCTGCAATGGGTTAATAAAGAACATACTACATTGAGGTTTGTTTTTATTAACTGACCTATAGAATACATATAGTAAGATGACCAAAACATCAGGGCACACCTCAATTAACTCTTACATATGTAACCACCAACCACATCAAGACATAGAACACTTCTGTCACCCAGAGGGCTTCTTCATGCTCCTTCTCAGGCAATGCCCCCACCCCAGAAGTAACCACTGTTCTGACTTCTATCACCGTGGGTTAATTTTGCAAGTTCTTGGGCTTAATATCAATGTTGTTATATAATGTGTACTCTATTGTGTCTAGATTCTTTGCTCGGCATTATGTCAGGGCGATCCACTCATGCTATTACATATAGCAGCAGTTTGTTCTCGTCACTCCATAGTATTCCTGCATATGGACATATTTAAATTTATTTATATAATCTACAACTGATAGATATTTTGGTTGTTTTCAGTTTAGGTTTATTATGAATAAAACTGCTATGAACATTCTTATAGATGACTTTTGGTAGAAAGACACAATGCTCATTTCTCCTAGGTAAATGCCTAGGAGTGAGATTGCTAGGTCACAATAGACAGTTTTCTCAAGTAGTTGAACCAATTTACACAGTAACAGGCAAGGTGTGAGAATTCCAGTCATACTGCATCACAGGCCAGACTCCCTGGGAAGCAGGCCCTGCTGCAGAGTCTAGTGTTCAGAATGTTTATTATGGCATGCCCTGGGATCAACTCTTGTGGAAGGGGATAGCAGGACATGAGACTGGACAGAAGAAGACATTGAGCTACAATACAGGGCCAACAAACTGGAAATGGAGGTGAGGTGATAGAATGGCCCTCAAAATCATTCCACATTGGGCCAAGTTGGCGCATCCTTTATGCTCTCCATCCATCAGTCATTGTGACCTTGAATGAAATGCAACCAAGGCAATCTCTGAAAGATTGGAAAGGAAGCTGTCAGCACTCTCAGCAGCTGGGGCAATAATCACATCGTTGAAAGGAGATCTAGATGATGCCTCACAGTATCTGCCAACTCTACACACTCATACACGTACCTAGTGCTGTCAGTGTTTTCCATTTCAGTCATTCTAGTGGGTGGTGTGTCGTGGTACATCATTGCGGATTTCAGTTTGCATTTCTCTGAGGTCAATAATATTCATGTGCTAATTGGCCATTGGTTATTCTTTTTTGTGTAGTCTCTGACATTTGCCCATTGTTTAAATGGGTTCATTGTCTTTTCCTGATATACTGGCAAGAATGTTTATGTTTTCTAGATAAATGATTGTAAATATACTATCCTAGTCTTAAGTTTGCCTTTTCACACCCTTGTGTTAATGTTTGTCATAGTGTCTATTGGAATGGGACTGCTCTGTTAGAACCTCCAAAAGCTGCCCAGGGCCTTCGGCTGGATGGGGAGGGCAGAGAGAAGCCCAGGGCCACAGGCAGGATTGGCTGGGATGCTGGAACCTGGCTAGGGAACTAGGGCAGATGCTTCTTGGGACTCAAGGGGGAGTCTTTCAAGGATAAATCCTAGCAGGAATCCTCGATGGGGAAATGTGATACTAAAAAGCAGAAACCCTAAAATAATGGCTGGCCTTCTCATCATCACTTGAAGGAATTCTAAAGAATAGCAAAAGAATACATTTTTTCTTATTATTTAATTCTAGCTGCACAGTTCCTAGTGTTCCTTCAAGACAACTGTGTCATCTTTTCTTTCTTCTTATAATGATTTGTCTGCCTCAGCCCAGAAAAAAGTATTGTCTGACATATTAGCACATCAGTGGCTAGGAAAATATAATTAAAGGTAAAATGTACTGGAATTGAACAATATAAGATACCCTAGTCACTCACTTTTAATTACATTTGGATGGATTCTTCGTTGCTATAGAAACTCTCTACCCTTAGGAAATTTTGGAGGAAGGGATCTCCTCCAAGTTTCACAGTTCTGCATCTTAAAGAAATTTCTTATTCTATTTATGAGTTTAGAAGCTATGCTACAACTTTCCATTGGTATGACATATAAACTTAGCTATTGTCAGTCGCTCAAAACAATTAATATAAAAGGCACTGTTTGTTCACTTTTCATTGTTGTAAAATGTCAAAAAACTTTAATTTTACAAAATCTTTGTATATGTAAACATTTTCTTTATTGTCTGTAGGTTGGTTTGTTCATTAAACTTGTATGTTCAACATAGCAGCCACTAGCCACATCCATGTGTGGCTATTTAAATTTAATTAAAATTAAACAAAGTTAAAATGTAATTATTCAGTAGCACTACTCAAATTTCAAGTCACACTGGCCACATTTGAAGTACTCAATAGTCTTAGGTGATTACTGGCTATGTATTAGACAGTGTGGATACAGACCATCCCCACCATCACGGAAAGTTCTGTTGAATGACATTACATTAGAATAAAAATTGCTTCTATCAGACCTATTCCATTTTCTTTGCTCAGAAACAAGATTAGGAGCACATACACAAGGCTAGTTTTACAAGTGTGCAATTCTTGTAGTCAAAATGGCCTTGCACTTAAAAAGGATCCTACACTTGATTTAATGTTCTGTTGGCACAATCTAAAATTAACAATTTTGAACAAAGACTTGACTTTTATGCACTGGGCTCCTCAGAGTATGTAACCAGTCTGCCACTTGTTTTCCTATAATCTTTAGAAAGTAAGAAAGGACAATTAGCACATAGGATAAAATCTGAGTACCTGGAATCTCTTACACAAGGGGTCTCTAACCCCTGGCCACTGACCAGTACTGTTCTGTGGCCTGTTAGAAACCGGGCCACAGAGCAGGAGGAGAGAGGTGGGCAAGCAAAGCTTCATCTCTATTTGCGGCCACTCCCCAGCATTAGCATCACCGCCTCAGCTCCACCTGAGATCATCAGACATTAGATTCTCATAGGAACACCAGTTCCTGGTGCCAAAAATGTTGTGGACCGCTGCTAGACCATCTCATCAGAGACCCTCATCGGGCATTCAGCTTTAAATAACATCTGTTCCCAGGAATTCCAGAGCCCAAAGCTGTGTATCGGCACCTCTGATATTAAGGGAAAGTTGGGTTCTCTTTTGAACAGGTGTTTTATAACCTGGATTCTGAATTGCCCATAGTGGAATTCTTTTCCCTTAAATAGCCTTGCCAGGGCTCACATTTAAGCTTTAGCCTGATTAATTTTATTCATCATCCATTCATTCCTTTATTCTCACAATCATTTATTCGACAAATATGAAACATCTGCTATATATGAGACACTGTTACAGGTATGAATAAAAAATTATATGACACACCTACTGTTGCCATCTGGTAAATTAGCTGCTGCAATCAACCCAATATTAACAACAGATACAGGAGAAAAAATCAAATGCAGCCTGAGTATCATCAAAGATTTATTAGCTACTCTTCCTGTTTCCATGGTCACATCAAAACAAAAACAAGAAAAACAGGATGAATGTAGAACCAAATCTGACTGATTCATGTACTATGTTATGAAAGAGAAAGTTTTCTTCTAACCAAATTTTGGTTAGTTTTTTTTTTTTTTTCAATATGTACCTCTAGAAAAAAAATAGCACAGATAATAATAGTGTTAGTAATAATAATACAGTAAATGCTGGTCATTTCTGTTTATATTAGGGATTCATTACATCGGGTAATTCTTAATGTTTTCGGAAATTTTTTATTTTTAATTATGCTTGAGTTAAACTAATATTTGCATTGATGTTGCATTCTGTGAGCTTGTATGTACCAAATGACAGAGGAATGACAGTATGTGATTAGACTGGCCAACAAAAATTTGCAAAGCTGGAGACACTCATGCTGAGAATTGAAATGTCATTTAAGAAAGTATTTCTCTCTCCTTTCTCTATTTTAAGGGCTTGCAGAAAAAGCATAACACATAAATTGATGAGGAAATAGGGCAAAGGGAATATAAAGCAAAAAAAACGAGGGGAAAAAATAACTCAAGGGTGAAGCTGTTGTTCATAACACATGCCAAATGCCCTGTATTTCTGAAAGCTGAGCTCTGCACACTTGATTCTTGATTCCCTGGCACCCAAAGTCAAGAGGAGAAGAAAACTATATGATTTAAAATGTCCTTGAGATAAAGATAACCAACCCTGAAGATTTCTCCGGATGTTCCCAGAGATGCCCATTAAATGGCACACTGTATGATGCAGAAAATAATACCTTCAACTCCATAGTGCAGACTCTTGTTGTTAGTCTTGTGATCCCTGTCACTCATTCTTATCCATTCTTAATGTTAATAGAATAATTTTCTGAATTTTATAAAAAGGGCAGGTTTTCATATGTTCTAATTAGAGTATTTCAGGGAGATGAGGGTTTTGTTAGTTTCAGATTTCAGGCATAGTGGTAATACCAACTGATGGTAAGTAAGTGAGGTGAATGAGGAAAGGACTCTTGTGAGATGCCTCAGAGTTTAGGGGTCAGGGTTATTTTACAGGACAACCTTCTTCAGATCTCTCATTATAGGGAGAATGGTGTAGGCTGAAAGCACAGGAATAGAAAAAGAAACAAAAGGAGGATGCCAAGGGAAGACACATTAGGGAGCAGAGAGCAGGCCTGAGACATTAGGCCCCACAAAGTGACAGTGAGAATGTCCTGTGGGAAATGCTAGAAATCCAGCAGAAACCGAGATGGAGGGCGTGGGCTCTCTGGGCATGACCCAGGGGCTATCAAACCCGTGTGTGTGTGTGTGTGTGTGTGTGTGTGTGTGTGTGTGCGCGCGCGCGCGCGTGCACATGCCTGTGACTTTCTTTTTTATTAGTTTGATATAATTGACATATAACACTGTATTAGTTTACTATATTTCTTAACAGCTTTAATTTTTTTGAACAGTTTTAGGTTCACAGAAAAAATAAGCAGAAGTACTGAGAGTTCTCATATAACCCCTGTCCCACACATATACCGGCATCTCACATCAGAGTGGTACATTTGTTACAATCAATGAACCTACACTGACACATCTTTATCACACAAAATCCATAGTTTATATTAGGGTTTATTCTTGGTATTATATAATCTATAAATTTTGAAAAATATTTAGTGAATGACATGTATTCACCATTAAATCCCATATATGTTTTAATTGCAGTATAATTGACATATAAATTATAATGGTTTTACGTGTACAACATGATTTGATATTGGTATATATTACAAAATAATCACCACCATCAGCCTAGTCAACATCCTCATCATACATAGTTACAAAATTTTTTCCTGTGATGAGAACTTTTAAGATCTACTCTTAGCAACTTTAGTAAATTTCCATACTCAATACATTAGCTATTATCATCATGTTGTACATTGCATTCCCATGAAATATTTATTTTATAACTAGAAGGCATTTTTTTAACTACCTTCACACATTTCATCCACCCATAACTTTTTCCCCTGGCAATGACCAATCTGTTTTCTGTGTCTATGAGCTTGGGTTTTCTTGTTTTGGGTAGATTTTTTTTGTGTGTGTGGTTTTTATTTTTTTTGTTTGTTTGTTTATTTATTTATTTATTTATTTATTTATTTATTGAAGGGTGGTAGGGAATTTTACATGAGATCATGCGGTATTTGTCTTTCTCTGTCTGACTTATTTCATTTAGCATAATACCCTCAATATCCATCCATGTTGTCACGAATGGCAAGATTTCATTCTTTTTACCACTGAATATTATACCTGTATGTGTGTATCATGTTTTCTTTATCCATTTATCTATCAGTGGACAAATACATATATTTTTGTCCTCAGGAAATCTCAGTTTCTTATAGTCCCTTAGCTTGACTTGACCATGAGATTATCAAAAACTCAGCATATAAAAATAGCCAAAATCAAATGCTCCCATTCTACAGCAGAAATCAGTGGGTTTCAGAGCACTAGAGTGGGGTGGATGGTAGATTTCCAGCTCAAGCACCTTTTCTTATTAACTACAAGATTGACTTTCTCTATTCCTGGTCTGGAAACTATACATTCTAGTGGGAGGTGGAAATAGCAATGTATAATGGAAAATAATGGAGTGTGAGATAAATCTAATTAGGAAAAGCCAATTATAATCTTACCTCAGAGGACTGAGATGCTTAGGGATATGAATTGATTTTAAAGTTAATTAGGCAATAATTTATTACACCATTTGTTGAAAAATCTTTTAAAAATTTATGTATTCATTACAGAGTTACAATAGCAGCAAGTTTTGGGGTCCATATATATGTTTCCATTAAATTACCCATGAAAATAATGAAAACTAAAAACTGACAAATTGCCAAAGTCAAGGTGGGATTTCCATTAACTGCATTATCCCACAATTTACCTACATTTATCACAGTTATCCTACAATATACCACAGTTTAAAAGCATATCTATATATCCACAATAACCTAAAGACACAATACTAGAAATAATTTCAGTATGGTAAAGGACAAAAAAAGAGTTCCTTACAATTACCATATCATCAACATTTAAATGTGCTATGGTTTACCCAATTCAATAAAAAAGAAAAAAAAAGAAGAAATAATAAAAATTAAGAAAAAAAATTCAAATAAACGGTACCTATTTGGAAAATCTTACAAAATCAACTAGAAAACTATTTTAACTAAAAAGTAACACAAATAAATAACGCAAACCAGTGCCAACTGCTATAGTCAATAAAAATATGATAAAAAAAAAAGGTGTCACTCGTTGAAAAAAAGAAAAAATGCAAACAAATAAAAACCTTAACAGAGGTGAAGGAGCTATGTTGAAGAAAACCACAAAACTAAGTTATATAAGAGACATCATAACAATGTTGCTGGAGGAGCCAATACTATTAAGATGTTATTTTTCTTGAATTCAGTGTATACCCTTAATGCAACATTAGTAAAAATGCCAGTTTGAAAGAATTGATAAAATAATTGTGTAGTTCATCTGGAAAATAAATGGAAAGGAAGAGATCAGACATTTTAATAACGTAGAGAAATGTCGGGGAGGTGAATCTTAGATACTGATCTTAAAGTGTCTGATGAAAAATAAATAAATAAAATTTTGTATATGTTTCAGGGTTATACCTGGTAGAAGCTATACCAGCTCCTAACTATGTTATCTTGGGCAAGTCGTTAAACTTTTCTAAGATGATTTCTTCATTTAGAAAATTATTATAGTTATATATAACTAATAATATATAATTATATAGAGTATATATAATAAAGCATGGTTAGAATTAAAAGAGATAATTTTATCCTATTAATATAATACCTGCCACATTTTTATGGTATTATCCTATTAAGCAACAGAACTTTTAGAGAAATATGTTCCATGAACCAAAAGGGGTCATTTTCCAAACCTGATAAAGCAAATAATTTACAACATAGCCATATTGTAAATAATTTACAATGAAGCCATATTATAAATCTTTACAGGCTATAATAATATCTAGTGCTGGTAATGATGTGGTGAAACCATAGAGTGAAAAGTGGCACAAAATTACTAAAAAGTAATTTAATAATACTTATCAAGAGCTTCATACATGTTTCTACTTTTAGATGCAATAACTCTATTTCTAGGAATCTAACCTTGATCCTAGGTTAGGGGAAAAAAATGGATATAAGCAAATATATTAATTAATACTATATAGGACAACTCAAATATGCAACAGAGAAACTATTAAGTAAAATATGATATACTCTCATGAGAATATTTTAGACTATGTACATTTCTACAAATAAGGAACTACAAATAACACAGTAAAAGCAGAATAAAGATGGTATATACAGTATAACCTCAATTTTATAAGTTAAAATCAGGTAGATATCTATATTTGCATATGATAGAAAGAAAATATAACATGTTATTTATGCGTTGTTGATTTTCTTTGTTTTTCTGTATTTTCTAAATATTCTACAATAAGCGATTGGTTTATAAGAAACAATGTGTTATTTAAAATAATGTATCTCTGAGAACAGTTAGGCCACTGTAAATCAAGAAAATTTTTTAAAAGTATAAATCTTAAACATTCTTTAAATGAAATAAAATACGTAAGTTCACTTCCCTGCCTTGGTATTGTTTAACTAGTTTACTGTGTTGGCATTGACTTATTTAAAAGTCCTTGGATTCTCTAAAAATATTAATCATTCTATAATATTTACAATATTAAAAAGTAGAATGTTATACCTAATGTGTGCTAGGGGAAGGACAGAATATTTCCTGGAATTGCATATATACATGTTTATGTTTTAATTACTGTTAATAGAGTTATCATTCCTATCATTTATTTTTCTCTTTAAAAATTTTATCTAAAAACAGTTGAGAGTCACAATTATTTGAATTCTTCTTAATAGAGAGTCTTCTATATAATGAAAGTTAGGAAGTGCCTATAAATAACAATTTCCTGTCTATTCAGGAAATAAGCAGGGACCTTGGGGTATGTCAAATCGTAGTAACAATTTCAATTTACTCACTTGCGATATCTTGACTTTGTCCAAATTATTATTACTCTGTAAATCTAAGTTATCTTAACTAAGCAATGAGGACAATTTTAAAAGTTGTTTTGAGGTAATTCCTTACACACCTGTGGCTAAGATTGGAAATCAGGCTTTGCCCCAGAGAACTAAATTTAGTGATCAAATTTTTAAATAGAAAGTTAGAAAACAATGTGCAATTTTAAAAAGTTGTTTTTGTAAGATAAGAGCATGCTCTAAAAGGAGCACAGAAAAACTAAGTTTAGAACAGAGATAGCAAAAGTAAATGCTAAAATCAGAATAACAGACTATAGGGTATATCTGAAGCTAGATTTGCTACTTTGGCTTCATCAAGGCTTCTTCACCTTGCCCCCTCCACCCCTTTCCTCTATATCCAGGATAGTCAGAAACTGAGTTTTCTGGTAAATTAAATGTTCTGATTCCCCTTTATTACCATAAAGGCAAAGGTAGCTTACATATTCCCAAATAACTAGACTCTTTTAATACAAAGTATTTCTTCTGAAACTGCTCTGAAAGTAATTATAGACGTGAATCACTGATCTTATCTAAATCCCTGTAGATTCAGGCATTAACTGAAGATCTTACAGTAGCTCAGGGTATAAATTTAAACATCATTTGCAGAACACAGTAAATAAAAGCCTGGTTGTTTTCACTTTATGGATTTCTGTGTACTTTTTGAACAGGAGTTTGTGACAACAAATGTTATAATTATAGCTATTGAAAAAAGATAAATTATAATACATTGGGAATCTCCTGTGTTGGATCAGAAACAAGTTGAAGCAAATTTTGCTGAGCCCAGGGATTGTGTGGGAATACACAGAAGACTTAGATATTTAAAATGACTCTGCTTTGGACAGTAGCCTTAAAAAGTGAATAAAAATCAAATACTTTTACTTTGGTTGTTTGTGTTGAAAATGTACACATAGACCTTTTGAAAGTCAGACATCTCCAAGTCCCAGGCAAATAAATAGAACATAGCAGAACATATTTTATATTCATACCCATTGTCTTTAAAGTATTTAAAAAGATAAAAAGCAGCTCTAGTGAGAATTCATGAGAGAAAAAATACTTAACACAAATAAACTATTCAGAAGTCTGTAAAGAAATTAATTTTAAGAAGGAGAGTCAATATGAAAAGCACAGCACTATTTGGCAGTGACCTCCCTGAATATTTGGCACAAGGCAGAGGGACAATGTTGATAGAAGAGGAGCTAAAACATTGACTGCTGGCATGTAGATGTATATTTTGGTCCAAGGTAGAGTGAGTTAATTGTCTAGGAGGAGAAAAGAGATAGCATTTGATTTTGGCAAAAAGAGCTACAGAGTTTGCAAAATAGTGGGCCTAGACAAAGAAAGCCTTGACCCAGTAGAAGATGGAGACCATAAAACCAAACAATCCAAGAATTGAAAGATTTAAGAGATCCTCTTGTTTATCCATTAGAGGTGGGTGTTACTTAATTGACCCACTATTGTGGCCTGACCTGGTCAAAAAATTTATCAGAAGCCATTCTCAATCTCTCTTAGAAACCAGCCACAAAAATTAACAGAAAAACTTCCAGCCTAGGTTTTGCACCATGTTGGACAAATATCTCAAGAACTATCTGCTAAAGATAAATCGATTTGAATTCACTTTAATTTAAATGTAAGTGGTACATACTACTGTGAAGAAGGTACCAGAAAATCAAACATATTTAAAAATCCAAAACCCAGTTTTCTTCTTGCTAATATCAGAGCATTCCCAAATTTTAAAACCATTCTTCATTCTTTTTCATTATACTTAGTATCATAGAAGTTGAAGTTTACCTGAAGGTCACCTCATTAATCCTTCAGTTTTACCCATGAGGATATTGAATTCCAGAAGTTTACAACTGCCCAAGACTTATAGATGTTCCACAGAGCCCAAAATGCTTCATGTCCCAAAATGAGTTAACTGTGGTACAACAAATTCATTCATTTTCCTATATCCTTTATTTTGAATAATAGTAGAAGTATTTTCTTAGTTACCTTAACTCTTTTCTTTACCTCCAAACTCTATTATCTTAATTCATCTATCCATCCATCCATCCATCCACCCACCCATCCATCCATCCATCCACTTATCCATCCATCCATCCATCCATCCATCCATCCATCCATCCATCCATCCATCCATCCATCCATTCTTCCACCTATTTATCCATCAGATGTTTATTTGGCATTGATTACGTAATGAGACTATGCTGGGCTCTTTAGACATAAAGATTAAGTCAAACAAGTCTCTTCTCTCCAGACCTTGGACAAGAAGGAAAGAGGTGGGTCAAGGATAATCAGATAAATCAAGCATGCCTACTATCCCTTTGGTAGAAGCAGAAACTTTCTCTTCTTCTAGAAAATAAGGGTGGAAGAAAAATGGATCAAGTTTAGTTAAATTATAAGTTGATTTCAACTTTCTACAAGGTGTTCCCAAGCCGAGCAAACTACAAAAGATGTTGTCATGCAATTTTAACTGCATTTACTGCAGGTCTTTTGGTTTGATATAAAAACAAAAGTATTTTTGCTGGCACCTTAATCTTTTCTGGAGCTCGTCTTACTTCTTATGTATTCCATGCCTAAGTAGCCTTCAGCAGTCTGCTTCTTCATTCTGGAGCTCCCAACTTAAAGTTGAAAAGAAAGATGAACACTTAAAAATTTTCCTACTTGTTTTTAAACACATTATTTAAATGTGATCAGTGATAATTTGTGGTGTGTCTTACGTGCAATGTGTTTCATAAGATGTGAATAAGGATATCTTCATTGTAACTGTGGCCATTTTTAAATTAAAAAAATTTTTGTTTATATTAGAAAACAGTATATGTTCATATTAAAAAAAGAAAGAAAAAAGGCAGCCAGAAGTTTTTTTTTTCTTGTATCAAGCACTTTAAATTGAAAATCTGTTCATGCTACCAAAAGACTTCCAGAGGAGAAGTGCTAAGGACCTGTGATATTCTATTTACTCTTGTGTCAAGGGAATCTACAGAAAGAGCATAAGAGTCTTGACGGAAAAGTCCAAGTAAGTCACAGCTTGCTTTGCAGCTAGCTGCCCTGTGCTGAAAGAGGTAAGAGAAGGCCAAGTCTACAGCTGGATTTTCTCAAGTGGCTTGATTTTAAATTAAATGTAATTGTGAAGACATCCGACTCCCAGCCCAAGCTGTATACTTCTGTAGCACTTTCATGAAAGTGGGGGACTGGGTTTCTGCTGTTCATGTCTGCATTCTGTCATACCTAGCGTGATGCAAGACGTGGTGAGGATGAGCACATTCTGCACTTGCTGACTGAGGGTTGAATTAAACTAGGAAATTATGACCCAATATAAAAATCTTTGCAAGCATAGCAGGTTGTTGTGCTTTATAATGGGTCCTTTTAGAAAGAAAGAGAGGAGAGGAGAGGAGAGGAGAGGAGAGGAGAGGAGAGGAGAGGAGAGGAGAGGAGAGAAGAGGAGAGGAGAGGAGAAAAAGAAAAGAAAAAAAGAGTGTCCAGGGCATGGGGTCTTTCTTCCAAGAGTGGTCAAGTGGATTCTAACATGAAAGATGTTAAGGAGAGTTTTTTCTTCAATAGCAGTAATAGCTAATGCCTATTGTACTAACTGTGTAACAGGCACTGTTCTAAATATTTTATAAGTACTAGCCAATTTAATTCTCACAGAAGCCTCTATGTTAAAAAGGTAGAAACAGAGGCCTACAATGATTAAGACATTTTGCTTAAGGTCATATTACTGGTGTGTTCTGAAGGTGACATCTTTAGATCTCTTGCTAGAAATCCTCCTTGGCTACCCAAAAAGAAGCAAGGGGATTGAGATTCTTTCAATATACTCCATATACTCAGCCTTCTGGGGCAGAGAATAGTGGGAGAAGAGGGAGGGTGGATCTGGAGAGGAAAATGAAGAATATCTGACTCAGGAGTTGACTAGACCAAAGCTCAGGTAGAATCACAAAAAATAAAAAAGAGATCCAGCAGAGATGGGGACATCAGAACAATGACACCCATGAACAAAGAATCATGACAAGATGGCCTTGTTCTCTTTATGCCAAAATAACTGTAAGCTGAGGGTGGTGAAATAGCCATGCAGTCTCAAGTTATAAATACAGCCTGAGACTAAGGGTCAGTTGGTCATTTTGTTCTCTGATTATTGTACTAAATTATTACTTGCTGGTCCCACCAAGCAATCTTGACAGCCCTCTGGATACACATCCTGGTCCCTGCTATTCTCCCATAGATTGTTGCCCTTTCCCACACTGCAGGCAGAAAAAAAATTCTTTCTACCCCTAGCTTCTTGCCTTCCTCATTTCCCTTCTTCTCTCCAAACTTAAATACAAGTTACCTTAAATTGTACTTAAGGTTTTAAAGATGTATATCAGCATCCCCCAGTTAAACAGTCTGGAGATGACCCTGCCTGTGTGGGTCATTTGGGCTACATTTGCCCTGTTTGGGAGCAGTAATGACTCCAGCCTTCTTCTTGTACTTGTGCCAAGACATACTGTATCTGAGAAGGGTTGAAATTCCCCATGGCATTTTCTTTCTGATGTTTTAAATATTTTCTTATTTTTCCCACAGGAAACTTTACAGTTAGTGTGCATTCCTAAATCAATCATTATTTTCCCCCCATGTTTCCCTCTTTAGCAAATCCTTGGGCAGCTCATTATGGATGTTTCTCCTAATATGACACCTTATAGCAGGGCAAGACATTTTCCTTTGTATTGCATAGTTTGATCAATGGCAGCTCGTTCTCTTATTTGCTCAGTAAATCTCAGCTATTGTGTGGTTTAAGACTCCTTGTAACACATAAAAAGCATCTCAAAAAATCCAGTTGGACTCCATTATTTTTAAATTTTTTCCTCGATTTAAACTCATCATTGTTCCTTGACAACAGGTTCAAGGGCTCCCTGTGGAGTTGGCCATCTAACGTAAGTCCCCCCACCCCAAACACTCAAAACCAATAACAGATTGCCAGATTGTGTTTCCTAGTTTTACATGAAGCACAAGAAAAGAAAGAAAATAGGGACTCAATGAAGATAAACCAGAAGTGGTGGCTGATACCTGTAGAACACTCCAGGGAATCATTTTTCAGTGTTTATTTTTTATTTTGTGGGGGGAGAAGGGATGAGAGGACCAGTCAGAAAATATAAGCAACTAATTTATATCTGCGCTGTCAGCCATCAGAATCAGCCAATGAAACATATCTCTGCTGAAATTCCTAGTTTCACATTATCATCACAGACAGTCCTGTGATCTGAAAAACGGTGCAGAATCTCTTCAGAATAGATAACAAGTACAGAGCGTAGCAACAAGAAAGCCCTTTGTTGTGAGGAGTTTAAGGCTGCAGGAGAAGTTTTCAAATCTTGGAGAGATTGTCAACAGATTTTGCTGTGGATCCAGGATCTTGCTGAACTAAGTAGAGAAGTTGTAGTCTGCATTTTTTCTCCATGATTATCTGTTTTCATTTAAGGTCAGAGTGGAATTCCAGGTTAAAAGGTATGAGTTTTAGTGCTTCAGAAGCACTTTTCATTGACTTATCTAACTTGAAATTTATCTGAATTCTGTACGTACTCATACAGAATCTACTCTATGTATGCCACTCTGCTACATAGGGGGAGCCATTCACCATCCAGCCTCTAAGAATGGCCATCCCAGGATTGTTCCAAAGCCTGGCTATATATGGTGACCACCAGGCTAAATGCTGCACATGTGTCTGTGTTTGAGGAGGACCCTCTCCACCCTCAAAGAGCTTGTAATCTGGGGTGTGGGGAAGGGAAAGCTTGCTGCAGAAGCAACAGTAATATCAGGCAAAGCAAGTTCCATAGAAAAATTGGAAGTAAATACTAAAACTGTATTCAGAGTTAACTCAAGATGTAAGGAGTTGGCTAAGGAAGAACAACAGTGAGGAGAAGAGGCGGTTGGATCGTCACATGGGAGCCTCCTGTGCCTGGTGTTAAATTGATACATTGTCAAGAATTGTGCTTTAGAAAGATAACACTGATAAGGAAAAATGGCAAAATTTTCAGGATACCAGAAGGCCAGGTAGAAAGACATTTCAAATAGTCTAGGTAGAAGATCAGGGGGCTTGAACTAATATGATAAGAGTCAAATGTAAGAAAAGGCCATAGATTTGGGAGATGTTTTGAAGTTCATAAAAATTCATTTTGATTAACCATAAAGTAAAAGTGAGAAAACTAGTAAAAATCAAAGTAGTTATGAACCTCAATTTTAATAACAAGAACAAATATAAAATATTTTAGATCAAACAGTATGAAACTATCATTTTTAGGTAAAAAAAAAATGGTTGGCTATAGGTAATTCATGCAATTCAAACTTACATGATAAGTGGCACCCTTAAATATCCCATTGTAGAGAAAGTAGAGCTCCAAAAGAAATAGCATTAAAAAAAATAAAATTAACCATGAATACACAATAGCAGGAAGGTGATTACTTAGTAGTGAGAAGGGTGAGGGCATGTTTTCAAGAGTAGACATAGTTCTTAAAGGAGATTGCCTGGTATAGGAGGCTTTCAGCCTAATGCAAAATTCCAGAGAAAAGAGACTAGGTCAGTGAAAGCTCAGTGCTTGTTCTGAAATTAAAGAAGAAAATAGTCACTTATTCAATTTACAGCCTCCTATACATCTTCCTTCGGGGGTTTTCTTAACAGAAGATCTATTTCAGAGTTATTGACAAAGTTTGAAAATAACTCCAATAAAATTTTCCGTGAGTTCATTTTTCACCCATGCTCTCTTTACCATAATGCATCCTGAAGACAGAATTTAGGAACAAGTAGAGAAACTTTAACAAGAAAACATAACTCCATTAAGCTAAACGTTAAGAAACCTCTTAGTAAATGAGCATGTCCCTAGATTAACTAGTAAATGTTAACGATCGTCCAAAAATGAATGCTGTGAATTCCATTCAGAATGACACAGGCTGTAGAACCTCCATAATTCTCACTTCCAAGCTATGAACCTCATGAGTGTGCTTCTAAGCCTTTATTTCCACTGGTTCCTTTTCCTAGAAAGCTTTCTCCCCTCCTCTTTTTTTACTGCCTGTGAATGCCAACTCACCCTAGGAATTTATAAGCTCTCATTACATGCTTTTGTTTCCATTGTATTGAGTTTGGTTATCTACCAAGCTAAGTTTAGTTTCCACTCTTTGATTCAATCAAGAAAGGTAAGCACAAAAATGCATGCTCTTTGTTGACCAGTAAAACAAAGAAAAATAAATTTCAAGGTGGTATGCTTCATTTGTGTCAACAGGTATGCAAATAATTTTATTTGTATATAAAATATACATGAGTTATGTATAATAGATGTTTTCAGAGGCACACACAGAAAAATATTTGAAAGGACAATCATTGGTTTCTGCTAGGAAATAAAATTGGGAATGATGGAAAGGTTAGGGACTGTCACAACATTAATTATTTCTTCACTGCTTTATTTTATTTTTTAAAAAATTCTTTTACTTGGAAAACACACACACACACACACACACACACACACACACACACACACACACAATTCTGCCATACTGGGTCTCAGAGAACTATGGTTCATTCAAGATCAGCATCAAAGGGGATCTGTTCCTGGAGCCACAATACCCACTCCCCTGACATGTCCTCAGGCATGTTCCCCCATTGCTTTACATTAGAGAGTGTCTGTCATACTATAGAGTCGCCTCTCTCTTGCCAAACATAGCCCAAGTAACTAGCTCTAGGAGGTTATATCCACAGCCTTGAATAGTGATAATTCCGGATGAATGAGGAACCCTTTTAATTAAGTTTATAGTAAGAGAAAGGGATTGTTATCCAAGAAAAACATAAGACTAACAAAAATTTTAAATGCAATATTTGACAAATTTGTACTAAGAATTCAATGGCTATTTCCCAGACGAGAGCGTTTCTCACTGTGCACATAAATCCTTAAGTCTGAGCTTACTGTCCTCTCCTTACCTCTCTTGCTTCTTCCAACATTTCTTCCATTTCTACCAGTTTTCAACCATCAAATTCCTATTTCTTTCTTATGTTAAACTTTCCATTTCCTCAAAGTAAGCTTTAGATTTACTTACATTAAAATATCCAATAATGTCAAAAATTGTACCAAGAAGATCTGCTTAACAAAGGACATTGTATTCCGGGTCTCTTTCTGTAATAACCAACAAATAATCAATTGAATCAGCATCAGACTCAGGCAGGACTCCTAACCAGATCAATCAGAACCCATTCAAAGCTGGGAGTAGAGTGGAATAGAGGGGAGGTCTCCCTAAAACAGCAACAACATAACAGTGAATATGAATCAAGCACTTACTATGGGCCAGGCACTGGACTAAGGCATCTTTCCTGTTATATGTCACTTAGTCTTCACAACAGCCTTATGAGGTCATAGTAGAAAAAACTGTCCCACACTTAATCTGTGCAATGTAACTTATAGCCTCCTTCTGAAAAGAAATTAGAGTTTTACCCATCAAATGTTTAAGCAGTTTTCTGACTAGCTTTAATGAGATTAAGGCTTACTCTGGAAAATAGTCACCATCCTATAGCTGACTAATCAGTCAAGAGCCTAGTGACCATTTCTAATGACTTATTTTATCTTTTAATAATCCATCTAATGAGGATAATGTATTTATTCTCTTTCTCTGTAAAACATCTGTACCAAAAGTGAATCCTCCCTGGTTTGTAAGAGGATATTTTCCCCCTCATCATTGTAAGATTTTCATAAAATTATGACACATACTCATAACCAAATTGCCTTAAAAAATCTTTTAACTAGGTACTTTTTTGTCTCCATCTAACACATAAGCAGTCATAGAACCAGAGTAATAGTCAGTCTGACTCTAAAACCCATGTTAACTGTTTCATTTTACCTCCTCACCAAGCAAATTGGCTTCTACTTCCTTCAATTCTCACACCACAAAGTCTGTGACTGTCAATCCCACTTGGGCACTAAAACGTTTCTTTCAAAATCTCACTAGTCAGGATGTCAAGCAAGCCATTGATAAAGTCACACTCTAATTTTCCAATTTTGGCTGGTGATAAAATTTCTAAATGGAGAGAGAGTTGGATTTGCGGCTTTACTTTGTGTCTTCTATAAATTATCCTTCACCTGAAGTTCTCCTTTACCTCCATGATTGTCCTTGCCACTATTACAGAGACCTCAGAAGGGTACAATTGCCCCTTAATGTCAGCTCAATGGGGAGCAAGAGTCTCATGCACTTAATACAGCTAATAGCTGGCCATGAACATGTAAACTGTGTTTTACACAAGGCTGTGAAAGAAGCAAGGCACACACACTGAGAGCGAGATGCAGGAAGATGGTATGCCGTGTAAATTACAAGACCTCACAGTTTAGGCTCCTTTGTAAGTGACTGTACTGATTAGGGTTCCCTGTGGGGCCCAATGACTGAGGTTATCTCAACCTATCATCCAGGAGCATCTTTAGATTTGTTCAGAATCCTTAAATTACAGACCCAAGAGATTGCAGTCACAAGGTCTTGTTTGCCTGCCTAAGAACTGCCTTCAGAGCTCCACCTTCGGTCCCACCTATATTAGACAAATTACCACAAACTAGGTGGCTTACAATAGAAATTAATTCTCTAACAGTTCTTGAGGACCAAAGTCTAAAAGTAAGGTGTTTACAGGGCTATACTATCTCTAAAAGCTCTAAGGGTGGCTATTTTCTAGCCTCTTCCAGCTTCCGATGGTTGCCTGCACCCACTGGTACGTCATTCCAATTTATGCCTCCATCACCGTGTGGGCATTTTTCCTCTGTGTCTTTATGTCCAAATTTCTCTCTTCTTATAAGGATACCAGTCATTTGATTTAAGGCCCATTCTAATTCAGCATGATTTTGTCTTAACTCGCTTATATCAGTAATGACTTTATTTCTAAATAATGCCACTTCACAGGCATTGGAGTTAAGATTTTTTGGAATGTGTATTTTTGAAGGACATGAGTCAAACTTACAACAAGAGTGAAGAGGTTACGGGCTTCAGAGGGATTTTATTTTCTTTATAGAAGAAAAGCAAATACATGATAAATCTTAATTGATATAGATTTGAAGTAAAAAAAAATACATAGTGTCTACTGTACATGGAATATGCTATCAACCCAAATAAGTGAAAATAATATTAATATAGGACTGTGTAACAGAAGCCATTCATCTGTTTAACCCTCTCTGTGTTCAAAAACCTAAGTACAAAAAGCAGGTAGGCTCCATTCTGCTCAATGCTTATATAGAACATTTAGAGGCATTTTTTAAACTCAGTACTGTATGAAAATATCAAAGTATTTTTTGAGAATGGTTGAAATAAGAATTACTTCATATCACTAAACATGCATATGTACATACATTAATATATATAATATACACACATATACAGAGATACATATAAACATACATCTTTGAACATTATATACAGTTGAATTCTTGTATAAACTTTCAGTTCTTACTAAGAACCTAAACTAAGAAGACTTAAACAGTATGTTTTAGAAAAGGTCTTTATTCTGGTATAGCCTGGGACGCTTTTCCTCTGGTATTGTCCTAGTTCTACCAATTCTCTTCCATGTGTTCATAAATATAAAATAAAATACTTCATTTTATCATTTTTAATTAAAATGATTTTTTAATTGAGGTATAATTGACATACAATATTGATGTCTTATTTCATGCTATTCTGTACTAGGTTGGGACTTTCAAACCATTGTTACTATTTCTAGATGCTTTTCAGTCACAGCCAGTTCAGAACAAAATTAGCATTGAATGGAATCATCATGGAGTCTTTAGTTCCCTCCTATATGCTCTGCAAAGTGCTAATGCTTCTTTACATGTTAGTTAAGGAAATAACGTTTACTCTTTACTTGACCGTGAAAGTTTTTTTCTTTTTTTTAAATCAGCACAAAGTTCTTCTGACATTCTCTCCACCAGTTACACTGTCTTTGGGACCAGCATCTTACATTCAGTTCATAGGAGGAGGAGGTTAAATTTCTTTTGAGAACAAGAGCCATTTCCTGCTTAGCATCTGGACATATCTACAGCTCACTCTGACCAGTTCTGTGTGTTATCATTAAACACCCTAAAGTTGAGAAGGACTATCTTCCATCACTGAAGCTGCCTGGCACATGGAAGTTCTCCAGAGGAGTTTGTCTGGAAGCTTTTCATGTTATCAGATTCATCATTCTGAAACTCCTCCATACAAGAGTTATAAGTAGATTTATTTTTTCCATAAAAGAAAACCATGGAAATGTGTTCCTTATAGACAATCTTTTTGTTAGTCAAAACAATATTTAATATATCCTTTAATATTAGTAGATTAGAAATATATTATAAGCGACAAATGTAAAGATAAAAAAATCAATCACCTGTGTGTACTTTTTTCAATATGACATAATGGCTACCTCTTCACCTTTAAAAAAAAATCTTAACTGTTGGGCTTGTTTTCTCTAAAGGCAACTGACTCTTACAGACCAAAATAGATTTGTTTACAATAGGTAGTCCACAGTTCCTTCCCACATTCCACTCTGGGTTAATAGTAATCTGTAGAAGGTGATAAGCTGCCTGATTCAACTGCTCCTGAAGGAAAAAGAAGTGCCACAGCTGTTGTCTTACTGAAAGTCACAGTTAACCTCAAAAGCTAAGCTGATCAGAACTTGAACTCCATGCAGGAGAATTTATAACTTTAACATTCCCCTGCTAATACAAATTTTACTTGAATTGATTTGATGTTCAATTTACAGCCAACAACACTTTTCAAAATGGCATTTTAATAAGCTTGGGTATCTCTCCTTTGTGTAACAATAATGACTGAAATAAGAATATTATATGTAATTGAAAATTGTAGTCACCTCTTAAGAATTTCTAAGTATTGTTGATCACTTAACATCTTAAGGACAGACTTGAAGGCTGCTAATTGGTTTGCCTGAGGTTGTAGCAGAGTAAGAAATAAAATGTAGGGTCTTATTATCTGATTCACTGCCCATTCACAAATTAACATCTTCAATTTAATATAAATAAAGAATCTCATAATAAGATGGCATAATCAGGGTAGAGGAAGTAAATCAGTATATTCTAGACTTCTTTCTACCAGGGCAAAGGAAGGAAATTGATTATAAATATATTATATAAAAGGTGAAGCTCTTTCTACCTGAAGATGTCAGCAATCTCAAATAGCAACAATCTAACTGAGCACTTTTTAAAATGAAACCCCTCCATGCACAATGCATTACGCTATGCAATTAATTTATTCAACAAATAACCTAACACTTTATTTAAACAAGGAAGCTGGTGACAAATGAAATAAGCCCTGTTCTCAAACTCATGGAGCTTACATATGAGTCTGGTAACAAAGAATAAAGAAGAAATTAAAGAGGTTTAAGAACTATAGCAGGTGAAATGCACGGTGTTGTGAGGTATCTGGGAAGGCTTCTTAGAAGAAAGCGCTTAGCTGAGACCTAAAGGATGAGAAGGAGTCATCCAGATAAAGCATGGGGTGGAAGGTAAATATTTCAGAAAGAAGACTAGCAAGATCAAAGACAGAGATGAGAGCATGTTGGGTTTGCTGATTGAATAAATGAAAAAATGAATGAATATTCAATGATCAGATATTTTTAAACAGGGGAGAAATATGTTTTAGGATATTCTCTGATATCTTTGGGGTATAGCTTGAAGTGCTCCTATGGAGGGTGAGCCTTAGTGTTCAAGGTCCTGCAGGGTTCAGAAAAGAGTAGGCAAGGACCAGAGCCCATACAAGATGTAATTTAATTTAAAAAAACAACAACAACTTCATAAATTCTGGACCACAAAGGCTGTCCCCTAAATGTACAGCCTAGAAATAAATTTATTGTCTGTCCACTTGTCATTGAGTAGAAGAGAAAATTCTTCCAAGAAATTTTGTAACCACATGGTAGCCTTTACATGGTTTACAACCCAAACTCACACAATCTGTGCTGTACAAAAACAAACAACAAACAAACAAACAAAAAACATCATCCCAGAAATTTCACTTTTGAATATTTATCTGAAGAAATCCAAAACACTAATTCAAAAAGATATATGCACCCCTCTGTTCACTGTAGTGCTATTTACAATAGCCAAGATATAGAAGCAACCTAAGTGCTCATTGATAGACAATTGGATAAAGAAGATGTGGTACATATATATATAATGGAATTTACTCAGCAATAAAAAAATGAAATATTTTGCAACATTTTCAATAACATGGTTGAACATAGAGGGTATTATGCTAAGTGAAATAATTCAGACAGAGAAAGACAAATACCATATGATCTCATTTATATGTGGAATCTAAAGAACAAAATAAATGAACAAACAAAACAGAACAGACTCATAGATATAGAGAATGAAGTGATGGTTGCCAAATGGGAAGTGAGTTGGGGGGCGTGATGAAAAACATGAAGGAATTAAGAAGTACAAACTGGTAGTTACAAAATAGTCATGGGGATGTGAAGTGCAGCATAGGGAATATAGTTAATAATATTGTAGTAACTATGTATAGTGCTAGGTGGGAACTAGACTAATCAGGGCTTGGTGGGGAGGGAGTTGGCTTCATAATTCATATAAATGTCTAACTACTGTGCTATATACCTGAAACTAATATAAAATAATGTTGAATGGTAACTTTAATTGAAAAAATCATCAACAAAGTATAGTTTAAAGTGATCTCACAATGGTAATACCAGTTACCTGGCAGAACCAAATTTCTTTCCTGGAAGAATTACTTTCTTTCCAGAAACAGATAATAAAATTTGGCCTGAGAGAGAATAGTAAAGTAGTAGAGCTGAATAAACTATGCAGAATGAAACATAGAGAGATAAAAAGTTGGAGACTATGAGAGTTTAAGACTTATGAAAAATAGAATAAGAAAGACTAATAATATAGGTTTAATGTGACTGCCAGAAGGTGAAAGAAAATCAGATAGAAAAAATATTTGAAGAAAGACTAGCTAAGAAGTTTTGAGAACATCCATCAAGAGATTCAAAAAGTTTAACTGTGAATATAAAGTAGGATAAATACAAAGAAATTTACTCTTAGACACAGCAGAATGAAAACTAAAGAACCAAGATGCTAAAAGCCTCTGTAGAGAGGAGACATATAGCCTTTTAAGGAGTGAGGCTTAATCTGACAGCTCACTCCTTAATGGCAACAATGAAATCTGAAAACAAGAGATACGTACAACATACTGAGAGAAAATGAATGCCAATGTAGAAGTCAAGATCCAGTGACAACTCTCAAGAATAAGGGCAAAATAGAAATTTTCAAACAACCAAAAAACAGAGAGTTCGCAATGTTTAGATCTCAGTAAAGAAAATTCTAGAGATATTTTTTAAGCAGAACAAAATGATCTCAGATGGAAAGTCTGAGGCAAAAGGAGGATTAAAAAATGGAGAATGTGGCAGATGGGTTAAATCAAAGCTAATATGGAGTGCATAAAACACAAAATATGTTGTGGAGTTAGAGAAACATGATCAAAATACATGGCAATAATATAATTTGGAAGTGAATAATAGTTTAAGTCTTTTGCTTTAAGGGAGGAGGATAAAAATACTGATTTACTTTGAATATAGTATGTGTAACTTCAAAATAGCACAGAGAAAAGACAGAATGAAAATATAATGATAAATCTAAAAGATGATAGAAGAAATAAAACATAGACTAGGGAAGACAAACAAGCACAAAATAACCTCATTAAAATAAATCTAATGTATAAATCCAGTAGTTATAACAAACATAAATGGACCTAATTCTTTCATTATGAGCCAAAAAATGATCAGATTGAATTTATAAAATGTATGCTTTTTACAGAGGTGCTCTGAAATACATCATTAAGATTGAACACAGATAGAAAAAGATGTTCCAGATAAACATTAACTGAAAGAAAGTTAGTGTAATTATGGTAATATTAGCCAAATAGATTTATTATTTAGGCAATGATTAACGTTTTGACAGACACTTGTGCTTCCATTTTTTCTGTGAAAAGTTAGTGCAAAACTTCATATCCACAGCATTTGCTAAATATCGTCTCTATTCTTTGATAACTCCACACAGTTATTTTACCCTCAGAAAATTCTAACCTCTCTCTCACAAATTGCTTCAAATTCTTTTTTTTTTTTTCATTTCCTTTTAAAACTTTTGTTAGCATTTATGCTAGGGGGAAAGTCTTTTATGCTGAAAACAAGTTGTCATATCTCCTTAATATATTGCTTAAATTTATAATCACTTGGCTTTGTGGCATCTCAGTATCATCTATATATTTCATTTTCTTGCCTGATTCATTGTAACAATACCATCAATGCCTTTCTTAATTTCCACAACATTCACTTAGGTTCCATGGGTTTTCTGTAAATCTAATTCCCATTGTTTGGAGTTATGATGTTCACTCATAGTCCAACTCTCTCTTAGAATTTAATGCATTTTCAGGTGAAGTCAATTAATTTTTTATTAGCTCCAAATGGATTCATGGTATTTTAAGTAACAATCATGGCTTCAATTAAAGCTTTAATTTTTTTTTTTTTTAATATACACCATTAGCCTGAAATCCTGGTTCCTTTAAGCTAACTTAACTTGACTTTGTATTCTCACGTTAAGTCCATATTATTTTTCTTTTGCAGGTTGGACTAATCTATTTGAGCTTCTTACTCCATTTGTTTTATTCTGATTCCTCAAAGTTCAAGCATATTCAATTGTTTGATCGGATAACAGTTTCCTCTATCTGATTTTTACACCCTATGTTATGGGGTTGGTAACCCTATTCAAAGCTTTACCCAACAGTGTATTATGCATATAGCTGACTGCCTTGTTGCAGCTATCCTCATTACCAACACTGGTTTATCAAGCATTCAGTACTCGAAGCACTGAGGAAATAATGAGATCAGCCTTGGCCAACAAATGTACCCATGAGGGAGTCCAGCTCTTCCTCCTGGTGCTCCTAAGCTCTGTAGAAAGAGCATGAGTTTTAGTACTAAAGGCTTTGGATTGATATTTAGATTTTGTCATAGACCAGCTCAGTGAGTTTAGAGAATTATTTCACTTCTTCAAGCCTCAATTTTATCTTCAGTAATATGGAGATTATTATTATCATATTCACTGTTGTGGAGACTAAATGTAACAGTGCATGGAAAGCTCTTTGCAAACTGTAATCTGATAATTAAATGTAATCTGATTAAGTAAGTAATCTCAATTCTCTTTAAAACCAAAATTTCCTCCAAATTAAGACCATCATATAGGGCCTCGAGGGGACCAATCCTTCTGACCCTTTCAATTTGATGATCAATAATTAGATTTGGGCTTTGGCAGCACTCTGGTTCCTGTATCCAGAGGGAGAACTGGGGCAAACTATTCAATCTCAGTATATGATAAACCCTGTCTAATTGTCTGAGATATTTTAGAAGATGCTTTTAAATAGGAAAGAAATATATTCTTTATAAGTCATACAAATAAATAAGGCACACTGAGAGAAATGCACTAGAAATAAAGACATTTTAAGTTGCTTTTTCTTATTGATTTTTGGGCAATTAATTTAATGTCTACACATCCCAGTATTTACTGTTCTAGTCTCCAGCTTTCCCACTCACTTAAAGGAATATTATGAAGGTCATAATAAATCCAACAGACACTGGTCATTCCATCCCTTATTACTAATATTGTACATCAGAGATTGTCTTTAATAGACTAGAGTTACCATAACAAATATCAGAGATTGAGTGGCTTAAACAGCAGAATTTAATTTTCTCACAATTTAGGAGCTGAGAAGTCCAAGATCAAGGTGCCAACTGTTTTAATTCCTGGTAAGACCTCTCTCCATCATATACTCATATGGCCATTCCTCAGTTCATGTGCATGGGAAGAGAGAGAGAGAGAGAGAGAGAGAGAGAGAGAGAGAGAGAGAGATCTTCCTCTTCTTATAAATCCACTAATTTCATCATAAGGTCCCCATCCTCATGACCCAATTTAAACCCTAATTGCCATCGCACAGAGTTAGGGCTTCAACATATGAATTGGGAGGGGCATACACTCAATCTGTAACAGGGATAGAAATTCTTTTGTTACTGTCACATTTATCATGATATATATATTCTTTCTTTGTGATTTTTAGACTGAGGTCAACCTAGCTATGCTGAACACCCTTTCCCTTCCATTATGAAAAATCCTTTTTCAGTATAAGAGTAGGTCTAGAAAATTTCGATAATACATACAGTAAGCACAATTTAATATATGACACCTGAAAATATGAGCTGAATCTAGAACCCCTCCAGATGAGCTCTGTGTCCCTTGAGTCTATAAAAGGCTTGGTGAGGTTGCTTTCTGTGACTCTAATCTGATAACTCCTATAAAGATTAGTGAATCTGCATATTGCTTTAGTCAGATGTTTTCAACTGCCTTGAAACGTCAAAGTAGAAGTCAGGCTAATCAATCAAAGAGTATATAAATATTGGTTCCGTGAGGGGACAGCCCATGGCACCTCTGATTGGGTCGCTTAGTCTCAGCCCCTATTATGTGACAGAAAGGCCTGTGGAGCCTGGCTGAGACCAGAACACCCAAGGCAAATAGCTAGCTGTTGGATCAGCTGAATCATTAAGCACATGAGACATACTAATTGAACATAAAGAACCAAATCAATAGTCACAAACTTGAAGGACCCACATATTTCTCTCCACATCAATATTATATCTTATGTCTTTCGATATTCTAACATGATTGCAAGTGAGAAAGGCTATCATGACTCATAACAAATGACCCAACAAAGAGATATTGGCTTTTTATAATTGGTTCAAGACACACTGCCGTTCTAGTGACTATGAAATTAATCAAAAGAGTCTTTTTGCTTTATCTATACATTATAACTGTTAACATCCATTACTAACAATCAATATTACATGTTGAAGTAACTGAGGAGGAAATGAACAAACATTTAAATTAAAAAAATCCTCAGGCCCTATATTTGGTCCCTTCAAACTGTTTGCCTGGTAGATTGCACTATCTGTGCAGGAACGTCTAAATTTTCTCTATTTTCTTTTTAAGGTCTGTAAGATTCCAGCTCCTCAGACTTCCACACTCAGGCAATACTCTTAATGAAGGTAAATGATAAATTCAGACAACTGTTGCAATGCTTCCAAGGCAGTAATGTGTATTTGTGCTATATAAAGGTTGAAACTACAGGTTGTAAAATAGTTACATAAATCAAAATTTTAATTGTGTGATAATTTTGAAAAGCAACTTGATAATGTATATTAAAGTCTTTAAACATATCATACCTTTTGCCTGAATAACACTTTAGGACTCAAACCTATGTAAATAATCTGAAACAATACAGACAAACTTTACTCACAAAGATCTTCATCACATTATTATTTATAATAGTAAACAATAACAAAACCCTAAATGTCTAAAAATAGGAGAATGGCTAAGTAGATTATAGTAAAATATAGCCAAGTAAATAATGCAATATCATAGAACATAACCAATTATGTTTTAGGTCAGTCTATCTAATAAACATTCACTGACTGCTTCAAATTCTAACCCCATTTTAGCAGCTCATGATCTAGTAGACAGGCAAATATAAAAGAATATTTGAAATAGAATGTGGTAAGTGCCACACAAATATGGAGAAGGTTCAGCTATCCCAGGAAGGGAGAATGGAGGGTGGGAAGGTTTTTAACTGCTGGGAGTACCCTAATGTGGTTATTTTGTTTAATATAGTAAATTGTTTATTAGGGGGTAATTCAACGTACATTGAAGAGGCTTCGAATTGACCCCTGGAAGAATGATTGAGATGAAAACTAAGGGATGAATAAGAGTTAGCAACAGAACAAGGGTAAGTTAGGGGAAATTGTTCTAGATAGAAAGACTGACCTGTGCAAAGGCAGGTAGAAGAGAAGAAGGGGTTCTTGCGGCATCGTAATTAGTCTGAATGGCTGGAACCTAGAGTTCCAGGGTCATGAACCTGAAGTTGTAGGCCCAGAGGACCTGAGGTTCTTGAAAAGCCTACAGAGCCTTAATTTTACTTTGAAGGTGATGGGAAAGCATTGGAAGTATTTGTAAGTAGGTTTAGGGAAAAAGACAAGTGTGGTTTAGGTATGTAGAATGCAGTCCACCAGGCACTTAGATACAGAGGACTGGACATCAGAAGAGAGAGCTGGGCTAGACACAGAAGTTTGGAGTTATATCATTCAGATGAGAATTGAAACCAAGGGGATAGATGATATTGGAAGTGGACAGTGGGCATAAAGGGTTTAAGAGAAGCACAGGCAGAGGGATAGGAGTCCTCAAAGGATATTGAGATGGAATGGCTGATGCAGTAAGAGACAAACAAGAAAAGTATAGCATCACCAGAGGGTAGCGGGGAGAGGGAAGGGGGGGAGGGATGGAGATGGGGTAAAAGAGGTCAAATATGTGATGACAGAAAGAAATCTAACTATTGGAGATGAACACACAATGTAAATATATATATGCCTTACTGTTAAAATGTACAGCTGAAACTTACTTGATTTTGTCAATCAATGTCACCATAAAAAAAATTAATTAAAAAAATCATTTAAAAAAAAGAAAAGTATAGTGTCACAAAATACAGGGATGAAGTATGTTTCAAGAGGTGACTGTGTTTCAAGAGCTGCTGAGAATCAAGTAAGATAAGAACTTGAAGCATTCTAAGGAAATTAGCAGCAAGAGTGTCCCTGGTCTGAGCAAGAGCAGCTTTAGTGGAGTGTTGGAAACAGAAGCCACCTAACAGGGCACTGGAGCATGTGGCATGTGTGGGTGGCACAGAAGCAGAGCAGAAGAGAAGCAACCCTTTCAAGAAGTTTGGCTGGAAGAAGGGGTGAGTATTAAGGGGGCAGCTGCAAAGGATTGTGCTGTCAATGGGTGATTTTATTTTTTATTTTTTGTCCTCTGAGATAGAAGATGATCCATACTCATGACTGGATGCTGATGGGAACCATCTATTAAGGAGAGTGAAGGGTTACGAATAAAGGTGAGAGAAGGCATGGCTATTATAGTACGGTTCTTTGGGGGAGATGGGCAGGAATGGGATACAGAAACTTAGACTGGAGTAAGGACACCTTTTTATTGTATTTTTATTCTGAGAAGAAAGAGGTGGATGGGATGGATATAGGATAGTTTGTGGGTGTGGAATTAGGGAGTTGGGGGAGAGATTTGTCTGATAGCTTCTATTTTCAATAAGTGGGGAACGGGGGCAGGCCCTTGCTAATAGTGAGTAAGAGAAGGGGAAAGGGAGGGTGGAGGGAAAAGGAGGTTATAGCAGCTGCTATGGAAATTGGGAAGATTTGTCAGGACAGAAAAGAGTCAGGGTAGCCTGGAAGATGGCAATGATCAATAAAGTTGCGTGATTTTTCTTCAGCAGAGTCAACAAACATCTTTTCGATTTTCTCTTTTTATCTCTAGAAACTTGTGTATTGAAACAAATTGAACTAATTTCATTCCAACTACTGAAATGCAAGCCCTGTTGGATTTGCCATAGGGAGATCCAAGTAAGCCAGGAAACTCTTCTTTGTTTCCCTAGACGTTTGGAGAAGCATGATGAAATCTCTGGTGATTAAGTACAACGTATAATATATAATATAGCCAGGAACATTGCAATAACTATGCATGGTGCCAGATGGGTACTGGACTTATTGTAGTGATCACTTCATATGGTATATAAATCATTACGTTGTACACCTGAAACCAATATAATATATTGATTATAATTGAAAAATAAGTTTTTTAAAAAAAATTTTAAAGCTCTAGTGGGAGAAGATGACAGAAAACAATTCCACTGAAAATGTACTATTATATATAACTTGTTGATAAACCTTAAATATTGTATAGTGCTTTTTTAGTTAAAAATAATTTTCATATCTATTCATCTCTTCTTCCCATAATTTGCTCTAAGTCATAGAGTAGGTGAGAGCATCTTGAGAGCAACCCCAGGTTTCCTGAAAGAACATTTCCCTTTTCAGTAGACTAGGAGCCTTTCTGACCCCATCAGAGGGGTGCTGAAGTGACATAAGAATGAGGCACAGCATCTGACCCAAGAATTAGTCTACAGCGAGGGTTGAGTACCTCGTCTCACAGACACCCTCGGATCCATTCTAAACACACACACACACTCATTGTTACAGTCAACAACAAGTAAAGGTGAAAGCTCTGCAGTTGACTTGCAGACTCAACTGGCTACTTGACTTATTGTCAAGAGGAGAAATGACCTTGGCTCCTGCCTTCTCTGGACTAAACAATATCATGACCTAGAGAGTAACAGTAACAAGAAATAACTTCTTTACAAAGAGCATATTTCCACGGAAGCCCCTTTCAGCTAGCTATCAGGTGGTATGAGTCTCACATCCACTTCTCTCCTCTCTCTCTCTTGCTCATTCGCTCACTCGCTCTTTGGTTCTATAACTTATTAGTTGTATGAACTTGGTTACTAATCCTCTTTGAACCTCAGTGTTCTCTTGTAAATTGGGAGAAATATCTCCTTCACAGAGTTTCGGGAGGATTAAAAGAGAGACACTGCCAGTGAAGCACACACCAGACATTAAGATCTTGGTCTCCAGCCCTTCCCTTTTTCCCAGCACTCCCCTACTTCCTACAATCATGAGTAGCCTTTCACAAATTTACTTAAAATTTAAAATATTTGAAAAAATATCAAATACTTGGTATGAAAAATAACTTTGCATGTGCCAGTGTTATTTTTATTCTGCTCTGCGAAGACATGACAAGACAGGACAACCTTTCCCCAAAGCCTCATCAGAGTTTTTCCATTACTGTATTTGTGTTTGTTTTTGCTTCTTTTGTTCAAGTTAGGTTTTAGGCGGCCAAAATGAAATGTTCGCCAAAGAGTCATCCTTTGTTGCAGTGATGACACAAATTACATTGTTCTCCAGGGTTTAAAACACCCAGCCATTAAATTTAACTATGTGAGCTTGGCAAATCTTTTCAAAAACAAAGCAGCTGTTTCCCTTTTGTTCATTTTTTTAAAGCTGTGCTCAACAGCTTAAAGATGCACACACTCCTTTTATAAACCCAGGAACATACTGTGAAGCAGGCAAGTGCATTTACTAGTAGGAAGGCTCCCAATGATCAAAAGAGAATGAAGTGCTAAATTTTATTTTCAAACAATTCAGTATTTTCTATTTATTAAGCAATTTGATGCTTATGGTATGTCAGGCTCTATTCCAACTCTTTATGAATAACAATTCACTTAATCTTCATAAGGTAGGTATTATTATTCTTCTCAAGATAACATAGCTTTAAAGGCAGAACAGGGGTTCTGTACCTTGGCAGACCAGCTTCACTGTTCACGTTTTAGCTAGGCTCTTCCACCTCTCTCTTGCTATTTATTCTGTTTATTTCATTTCATCCTTAAAGTCCCTTCATTGTTCCTGTCATTACAGTGAAATCCTTTCTTTCATTTTCCTCTGGTAACTACTCCCTTACTCCAACAAAGAAGGCATCCCTTAATTGGTCACCATCATTGGATCTGCCCACCAGCAAAACTCTCTCATTGGGGAAGAGAAACCATAGGCCACAACTCTGGTCAGTAATTCATAAGGTGACACGAAGTTCAGATTACGGCAATGTAGTTACAGCTGGAAGAGATTTGGCAAAGAGCCATAGGCACAAAGCCTGTTTGTGCTGCCCACAGTGATCATCATCTCAGGTTCCTCTGCTGAGTCCTTCCTGTGACACTCTCAGGCCCCAATCTGTTCATTGTATACATGAGTATGGGATTATGTCACTACTGCCACTGGCCAGTACAGAGTCTTTCAGTGAATTAGAGAGAGGCGCCACCTGGGAAATGACTTGTGAGAGTAGGTATGGTCTGTGGGCAAAGAACATGCTCACTTTGGGACGTGAATAATCAGAGATTACGTGCTGTGGTCCTGGCTCAATCACCAGTTCCTCGAAGTTCAACTGTTCAATCCAACAAAACATTGTCTGGGCATCTACTGAGGACCAGGAACTAAGCTAGGTACAGGAGAAACAAAGAGAACTGTGGCAGGCTCCCTGCCCTCTATAATCAATGTCAAGAGCAAATGTCAAGGTAGCAATGTGCATCAGTGATAGAGTTATACCTGGTACATTAGAGAGCAGGTGGTACAATAGGCCACCTATTCTAGTCGAGGCTTCTTAGAGGAGGTGCCTGAGCACAGTGCTTGGCGTATGGTAGGTACTCAATAAATTACGTATTGACTGAGTAAATAACTGAATGAATGAGTGAATGAATGAATAAGAGCATCCATGAGTGTCTTAAAGAAAGAGTAAACATTAACAAGATGAAAAGGGAGAAATAGATCCCAAGCAAAAAGAAGAGCATGGGTGAAGCTCAAAGACAGAAAACAGCTTTGAGTATCTGGGGAATTTCAATTTAAATCCCAAGAAAGAAAGTGGCAGGAGTTGAAGTGAAAGAACCAGGAGCAAGATCTTATTCCTTGAAAAGGGAATGGGAACCTGATCCAGTAGATCAGTGCTTCTTTGGGACGTATACAAATGACTCTGTATGGATACAAAGTACTTTGAGATCTGATTCCGATTCAGAAGTTCTGGGTTGAGTGCTGAGATCCTCTTATTTGAACAATCTCCCTGGTTGTAAGGAGGTGATGATGCTGAGCTGGTCCATGGACCACACTTTGAGTAGCAAGGCAGTAGGAGATGATTGAAAGCACTAATGGATTTGAAGAAGGAGAATGACATGTGACTGATACCTCATAGGCAGTCAGTAAATGTTAAATGAATATGAATATTAAAGTATATGAGTGTGCAAACAGTGATTAATTAAAGTTTATTTCACAAAAGTAATGGAACAAGCCTTTATTGAGTAGCTTTTATATACTAGTCACTGCATTGGGCACCTAACAAACATTATCTCTTCTAATAATAGAAATAATTGCTAGTTCAAACTGTACCTCTTTTAACCACTATATGACTAGTATAATCTGATGGCTTTGAGTAATTTTTAAATAGAAATAACCATATTTAAATGGAATCGCAACCAAACATTTTTAGAATTGTGTAAACTGTGGATGCCATATATTTTAATAACAGTAGTGTTTTTCTTTTGAGTCACGAGTCCAGGCACATTCTAAAAGTTGACTAAGCCATTCCTCACATGTTTAATACTTGTTATTGAGAAAGAAAGTAGCTTAAGCCTGAGCACTTGGTCACCACCCCACAACTACCAATTCTTAAAATAGACCCAGATCTCTAATTTTAAATTCAAAATTACACTTTGCTCTCTTTCTAGCTAGCCCTGGAAGCTACTGTGGTTAGTGACACAACCTAAAGCTAGGTTTTCTGAACTATTATGTTCAGAGAGGGAAAGGCAGCTAATCAAGAGAAGAGAAAAATGTGGAGGGAACAGAGAAAAGCACAGAGGAGCTGGGTAGCTTTGCTCCCACTGTGATGGCTGAACTAGAACTGTTCTTTTCCATGTGCTTCCTTCTGTGCTTAACTGGAGTCCCCCTCAGCCTGGCCAACTTATTGATTCCTCCTAAATTGTTTACACAGGGAAAGAGGTCTGCAGGGGGTGGAGCAAAAGAAATAAAAACTGAGTGGAAAGCAAAGCAGAAATGCAAGAAAGGAGGTCAGACACATGGATGAGGACTCATTTCTCCTGAAACTATACCTTTCCACAGAAGAGTTCAGAAGGTTTTATAAACATAGGCCTCTGCATTTTTTGGGATGTGGCTGCTATCCTTATGTTAGTATGCTCAGTAGAATAAAGAGAGGTTGGCAGAGGAAGGGAGGAAGGGAAGAGCAGATGCTTGAGCATTAGACCAATATGGGTTCAAATCTCAGAGTCGTCACCTAGACATGTGCCTCAGAAAGTAACTAAATTCATTTGATCCTTTTTCTCACTTTTAAAATTAGAAGAATGCTATAGAAGACACTTTTGATCTTTGCTTTTGCAGCATCCTTTCCTTGCTTCTTTCCATAACAAGCATCTCTCATGTCCCTTTGTAGACTAAAGCCTACTCATTGTGTATCAAAGTACACTAAAGGAGAACAGAGACTCAAGCCAGAACTATGAGACACCCCATATCACGATCATCTGAAGGAATTGAGTCAGGGCCCAAAAACCCTTGGAGGCTGCCTGAACAAACAACTTACTAGTTCCTGCTCCTGAATCCCCTAAATTGCCTTGGTTCTTATTTTTTCTGCAGTCTATATATTTAGCTATTCCTGTGGTTGTGTGAGCCTAACAAATACCTTTTCTTGATTAAATTAACCAGTGTTGATTTCTGTTGCTTGCCACCAGGAGCCCTAAATGATGTGAATATGCCCCTCTTAGGGCTACTGTGAGGATTAGCAATGACCCTGTAGTTCTAGGGTTAAGGGTTCAATGTCTGGGAATAACTTAAGGTTACATCCCAAACAATTAATCTTAGGAAAATTCACAAAGCTAACCAATCCATGCCACTGCATGTTAAGCAACAGGAGTGCCCCTTTGGCAGTTCTTTCTATGTTTTAATTAACTGAGAGGTACAGAAAATTTCCCAGATCAAAAGCATCTTCCCCTCCTAGCCTGCTGTTCTGCCTGAAATCCCCACCATTTATCTCAGGTATCAAGTTTATCACAAAGAAACATTTACTTGAAGAACTTAAGTATGGTGATTCCTTGAACTAAAGGTATGTTATTGTTCTATACATAATAGATGCTTATGTGTTCTTTCCCCTAAATGCAGGGGACAAATGTTTGAACAATCTAGAGAGAAGCTTAAACTCACTATGCCTAGAATATCATTTATGATCAAGGTTTGTAATCATAAACACTTACTTTGTTAAGAAATTCTGTGTTTTCTTTAAAGACTTAATTTTTTTAGAGCAGTTTTAAGTTCACAGCAAAATTGAGTGAAAAATAGAGTTTGTTTATTTTAAAGTCATATTTTATTATGACTTTAATTTTTCCTTTATTATAAAACATAATTATGCAATCCCAAAATCTTTTAATTCAATATATTCCATTGAACATAGAGGAAATATCATGATACTTCTTCATAAAATGTGGTGCTTCCCTCAACATTTAGAAATCTGTAACCCACCCCTGCAAAACCGTGTATGTTCCCTCTGAGTGAAGCTGTCTTTTGTCTCTTGCTCCTATTTATTATTTATTTGTTGTATTTCAGAGGCACACTTCCTCTGGAGAGCTCAAGGCCATGTGCAAAGGACTTTCGTCTCCTTAGTTATAAATATCCTTCTAATCTTACAATAGCCCAAACAACAGAGTGTCAAGGGCAGCAGGAAAGCAAGAAGGAGAATGAAAAACACATTCAAGGAGTGTCTCAATGTTCTATCTGGATGCTACTTAGCAGAGCACCAGAGTAGCCTTCAATTTAAGAAGGAAGTCTTTCAATTTTCCTTCTTTGAGGAAAATAGAAATGATTTTATCCAGAAATAAGAAAAATATAACAGAAAATAAAGCTGAATTTTTAGGCTCTTATTCTAAATTATAGATTACTAGAGAGCAAGTACTTAACAAATATGGTGCTTCTATAACAACATCAACAATAATAAATATCTCTGATATTTATTATTTATCATGTGCTAGGTTTATTAGCCCTTTACATTGCCCTCTACAATGAGGTAAATTCTATTATTATTCTCATTTTATAGATGAGGAAACTGAGGCTCATAAACCCATCTGGTAAATCCTGGAGCTACTATTTGATCATCAGAGCCTACACCCTTTATCATTATACTACCTACCTTCTTTACACTTATCCACCTGTCTAAGTAGTTAAGCTGGCAATTTTAAGGCAAGAATAAGGCAATAAGAGAAAGTATTAAGACCATTTGCCAAACCTACTTTTACTCAAATAACAACTGACAAAAAATTCCAGAAATATACCAGTGGAGCTTGTAGAACAAGACCAGGGCTGAATTGTAAAGCCCTCACCACTTCCTATATTTTAACTGTGTGGAGCCAGCCTCCTAATATGGCCCTCATGATACCACCTCCTGGTCTCGGGTAATGCTCTCCTTTTGAGTATACGATGGACCTGGAGACTCTTTTTTAGTGGATAAACTATGACAAAAGTGATAGATAGATAACACTTCCAAGAAGGTTAGGAAAGATGGTGTCTTCTAACCTGAACACTTTCTTTTATGTTTACTCTGTGAGGCCAACTGTCAAGTTGTGGGCTGCCCTTTGGAGGAGCCCACATAGCAAAGAATTGATGCATCTAGTCACCAGCCAGAGAGGGCCTGAAACTTACCAAAACTCACTTGAGAGAGTTTGGAAGCAGATCTTTTCTGTGATGGTTAATTTTATGTGTCAACTTGGGTGGATCAAAGTGCCCAGATATTTGGTCAAACGTTCAAAATGTTTCTGTGAGGATGTTTTTAGGTGAGACTAACATTTAAATTGGTACACTGTGAGTAAAGTAGAACGTCCTCCATAAATAACATGGCTGGGCTTCATCCAATGAGTTGAAGGCCCTAATTTAAAAAAGACTGATTCTCCTCTGAGCAAGAATGAAATTTGCCGGCAGATGGCCATTTGGTTTCAATTGTAACATTAGCTCTTCCCTGAGTCCCTGGGTTGCCAACCTACCCTGTAGATTCAGAGCCTCCATAATCACATAAGACAATTCCTTAAAGTAAATAAGCTTATTCAATATTATTTATATATTATATAATATATATTTTATATAACATGTATTATATAATATATAAAGTATAAATTATACATTATATATAGTATTACATACTATATATGTAATGTAACATATTATACATTATATATTATATATTGTATCGGTTATATATCTTATTTATATATTCCATTGGTTCTGTTTCTCTAATACATTTCCCCAGTCAATTCTTGAGCTGAATTCAGTAGCTCCAACTTACATCCTGACTACAGCCTCGTGAGAGATCTTGAACCATAGGCCCCCAGCTAAACTGTACTCGTGTGTGTGTGTGTGTGTGTGTGTGTGTGTGTGTCTGTCTGTCTGTGTGTGTGTGAAAGAGGGAGAAAGAGAGAGAAATTATTTTAATGAATTAGCTGATGTGATTGCAGGGCCTGGTAAGTCTGAAATCTTTAGGACAGGCCAGCAGGCTAGTTGACTTCAGCTGGAGTCAGTGTTACAGTGCTGAGTGAAAACAATCTGGAGATAGAATTCCTAACACTTCAAGGAATCTCAGTCTTTTCTTTAAGGACTTCAACTATTGGAGAGGCCTACCCTTGTTATGGTGGGTAATCTGCTTTACTCAAAGTCTACTGACTTAAACATTAATAATATTTAGATTAATACTTTCACAGGAAAATCTAGACTGGTGTTTGACCAAATAACTGGGCACATACCCTAGCCAAGCTGACATATAAAATTAACTATTATTAGGTATCCACATCCTAGTGGCTCTGCTTCCATGATTGAACATTGAATGATAAATAAGACAGATCTCTCATCTTATTTTATAAATTCTGCAAAGCTTCTGTGTTCTCACTTTTGATAATTACTTCTATTCTTTATGCAATCAAAGTAATATCCAACAGCCGAGAGAAACTTCAGTGTTTGTTTTAAATGCCCTGACAAGCCCAGGTCAATTCAATCAGAGCAAGATGAGAACTGCTCTCACGTTCATACATAAAAGACAGTGGTCCTCAAACTTGCAGGACTTGTTAAAATACAGATTTCTGCCCTGCCCCCTATAACTACTAATTCTATGAACCTACAGTAGGGCCTGGGATTTTGTATTTTCTTACAAGTTTTCAGGCTATGCCAATACCGCTGGTCCTGGCACAATACTTTGAGAACCACTGCTCTGATATAGCTCTAAGCCCGGGTAAGGTAACCTTCAGCATCACTGTCAGAACAAATGCTAAGAAATTAAACCTCAGGTAAAAGAAATACTAAACAATGTTCAACCTTGATCTGGAAACAACTTTAACTCCTATTCTGCAAAGATATATTTTATAAATCTCCTAGGTAAACGCCCCAGAAATATGAGCATGTTTGTTCACCAAAATCTATGTACAAGAATATTCATAAAAGATTTTTTTCACAGTATTCTCAAACTGTAAACACGAATGTGTTTTTAGAGTACATGAGTTGAGCTTCCGATCAAGATGGCAGAGCAGGTTAACACTGTACTCACCTCCTCTCACAAACACATCTAAATTAAAAGTAAACTACAGAACAACCATCATTGTGAATTGCCTGAAATCTAGCTGATTGAAATCCTACAAATGGAGACATACAGAAGAGGCCATCTAGAGAACAGACACAGAATGGGTTGGTCCCACACCTGTGCATAGCAGTTGAGAGTCAGAAGGAAATCTCAGCTATGGAGGTCTGTTCAGAGGAGTGAGGGGTACCAGCTCCAAACCGGGCTCCTCAGCCCAGGATTCCAGGGCTGGGAAGAGTAGTCCCCACAAGTTCCAGCTGTGAAAACCAGTGGAGACTGTGGCTGAGTGAGATGGAGGACTGCCTGTTTAGGGGGATGCACACTGACTTACTTGCTGATGGACTTCCTTGCTCTGAGATCCAGTGCTGGGGGAGCAGCTCGAAAGGTACCGGGTACATACAGGAAGGAACTGAATTGTCTGGTTTCAGGGTGAGGGCTGAAGGGGCAGCTTTTTCCCAGACAGAAGTGCTGGCAGAAGCCATTGTTTCTTTGTTGACACCCTCTTCCTTTTTGGCGTGCAGACACAGGTGGCCACCATATCTGAGTCTCCAGCAACCCATCTAACAACAGTTGCCCTGCCCAGTTGATTCCCTGAGACCTTGTCCGTCCAATCTTGTGGGCCCACCCAAGCGGCTTCCAATGGATTTTCCATAGAAATGGCCTGTCTTAGTTCATGCTGCAGACTTCCATAGACTCTCTCAAAGGTTCACAAAACCTAAACAAGCTGAATCTGGCCTTGGCATGCCCCAGACCTTTTGCCAAGCATCTCTAAGCCCAGTATTAGCAGCAGCTGATCTTGTTTTGTGGCTTGGCCTCTTGAGATACATTCAAGCCAGCACAAGGGGTGGCCATCTGCTTATTGCTTGGTGGCTCATGCCAGGTGGCTCTGGACAGGGTACAGGCTGTGGCTGAACTTGGACTGTGGTGGGGCCCCTCCCAGGAGGCCCAAGCCTGCATGCCCAGTGACCGGCTTTGGTCTGAGCTGGAGCATCCCCAGGGTCACATCTGAGAACAACATGCCCAATGAGCAGACTAAGCAGGCACCAGAGTCCTGCCAAAGCAAATCCTACCTCATAGAGTCAGCCCCTGCAAAACAGCTCCTGCACTATAATCATAACTAGTCCTCACAAGCAATCATTGATAGTCAGTCCCTCTCACTGATATGCAAACAACAACCAAGGCTCAACTACTACAGGAGGACATATACAACTCATACAAAGGACATACCTGGAGTACCTGTCTCAGGTGACTAGGGAAGACTTTGCCACTGGGACCCACAAGATAACCTACTAGATAAGGCCACTCTACTAAGACCAGGAGACACAGCAGCCCTAACTAAAACATAGAAACAAACACAAGTAGGGAGAAAAAGAGATATCTTCCAAATGAAAGAACAGAACAAACTTCAGAAAAAGAACTCAACAAAATGGAGACAAGCAATGTACCAGATGCAGAATTTAAAACACTGGTTATAAGGATGCTCAATGAACCTAGGGGAAGAGTAGGTGAACTCAGTGAGAACTTTAACAAAGAGATAGAAAACACAAAACTGGAGATAGAAAGCAAAAAAAAAAAGAACCAGTCAGAAATGAAGAATACAACAACGGAAATGAAGAATATGTTAGAAGGAATCAACAGTAGATTAGATGAAGCAGAAAAAAGTATCCAAAAAAAAATGAGGATAATTTAAGGGGCTTCTGAGACAACATCAAGGATACCAACATTCACCTCATAGGGATGTCAAAAGAAGAAGAGAGAGAGAGCAAGGAATAGAAAATTTATTTCAAGAAATAATGATGGAAAACTTCCCTAACCTTGCTAAGGAAATAGACATACAAGCCCAAGAAGTACAGAGACTCCCAAACAAGATGAACTCAAATAGTCCCACACAAAGACACATCATGATTAAAATGCTAAGAGTTAAAGACAAAGACAAAAATTTTAAAAGCAGCAAGAGAAAAGCAATTACTTACCTATAAGGGAGCCCCCATAAGACCATCAGCTGATTTCCCAACAGAAACTTTGTAGGCCAGAAGGGATTTGCATGAAATATTCAGTGATGAAAACCAGGAACCTACAATCAAAATTACTCTACCCAGCCAAGCTATCATTTAGAGTCAAAAAACAGATAAAGAGCTTCCCAGACAAAAAAAAAAACTACAGGAGTTCATCATCACCAAGCCAGTGTTACAGGTAATACTAGAGGAACCTCTTTAAGAAGAAGAAAAAATAAAAATAAAAAATATGAATAATAAAATGGCAATAACTACCTATCAACTATTACTTTAAATGTAAATAGATTAAATGATCCAATAAAAATATAGGGTGGCTGAATAAATAAGAAAACAAGATCTTTACATATGCTGCCTATAGGAGACTCATTTCAGATCAAAAGACAGCCTGAAAGTAAAGAATTGGAAAGAGATATTTCATGAAAATGGAAATGAAAAAAAAATCTGTGGTAGCAATACTTATACAAGACAAAATAGACTCTAAAACAAAGGCTATAACAAGAGACAAAAAAGGACCCAGTTATTTCACTTCTGGATATTTATCCAGAGAAATCCAAAACACTACTTCAAAGTGACATGTGAATCTGTATGTTCATTGCAGCATTATTTACAATAGTCAAGATATGGACTATGTTTTCAATAATGAATAAATAAAGAAAAGGTGGTACATATACACAATGGAATATTATTCAGTCATAAAAAAGAACAAAATCTAGCCATCTGCAATAAATGGATGGACCTAGAAGTTATTGTGCTGAGTGGAGTTAAGTTAGACAGAAAGACAAATGCCATATTATTTCACATACATGTGAAATCTAAAAAATAAACAAATGAAATAGAAATAAACTCATAGATACAGGGAATATTTTGTTGTTTGCCAGATTGGAAGGGAGTTGGGGGGTGAAAGAAAAAGGTGAAGGAGTTAAGGAGTACAAACTTGTAGTTACAAAATAGATATGAGGATGTAAAACATAGCATAAGGAATATAGTCAATAATGTAATAAATATGTATGGTGTCAGATGGGTACTAGATTTATCAGGGTGACCACTCTGTAAATAATAAAAATGTCTAATCAAGTTGTATACCTGAAACTAATATAATATTATATACCAACTGCATTTTAAAAATTTTAAATTGTTTTTAAAAAAGAAAATAGAATACATAAGTGTGGTATATTCAAACAATGGAAGGCTATATGGCAATAAAAAAAGACTGACCTTGTGTTATACTTAACTACATGTATAAATCTCTCAGTCATGGTGTTGAGCAAAATACATCAGTCACAATACTATATACTGTATGATTTCATTTAAGAAAGTCACAGTGATGAGGAAGTGGGTGCTGAGAGATGATGGCCCACCCACACTGACAAGGCCCAGTGAGAATGTGGCAGTATTTGAATCCAGGCTTTTGTGCCTCACTTCTCTGAGCAGGTTTGGATGCTGTGTTATCTGCTTCCAGAACAAGGATCCTAGCTCTGCATCAGGACCCAGGCCTTTTCAACATCTTGTGAATGAGAAACAAGGGACATGTAATAATGGGATTTTAAATGTGTGGGGGAAAACTGGTGTGGTGGAGGCAGGATCAACTGGGATGGACTCTCAGGGCACCAGCTGGGATGTTGGGAAGTTCCCATATCTTCATCTGAGTTTTGATTATAGGGGTACCTACATATGTAAAAACTCCTTGATCTATAGCTTTCATATACATGCACTTTACTCTGTGTAAGTGATACGTAAGTTATACCTCATGGAACTGACTTCATTAGACATGGGAGACACTATACCCCGGGCCCACAGTCTGTTAGGGACCTACAAAAAATTTTTCATTTATTCTAAAATCAGAAAAAAAGGGAATGTAATCCAGCCTGGATTATATTATCATTATAGCAACACTGTCGTAAAATATAATATCCAATAATTTTTATGGCGGAAGGAGCCCACAATGGCAAAAGTGCCTGTGGTCCCCCAAAGTCATAATATGGTCAAGAGACCTCAATTATAAACACCTTACAAATGCATACATATCTTTTGGGCATAGATGTAGCTGTGGAAAGCATTTAGAATTATGTCCTATCTTATCATCCAGCCTGTTCTCATCTTTAACAGTTTTCTTTCCCTACAACAAAGTTCTTGAAGATAAAATGATTACGTGCATGTGTCAGATATAAAAAACCAGAAAGCCAAGAGACAGAATCAGCTGTTTCCATCTGAACGTGATTTAAGCAAAGAGAGCAGGTTTGAAAGTCTTTAGATTGAAGGAGTCTTGATCTAAGTCTGCTTGGAGAAGAAGCAACGGGAACACTAGAAAGATGGAGGCTCTAACTTAGCTTAGAACCCTGGGTCTTTGCTACCTTGCTCCCTAAGCCCAGACACCCTCCCACACTCTAGCAGCCATGACAAAAGAATACAGGAAGATAAAGGGTCAGCTATGCTCCAGGCCTTGCTTCTAGGCTATTTCCTACACTTTGCATTGACTGCATGGGGATGGGAAGAAGAGGACTAAAGGAAACCCTCTGAGTACTTGTTACAGACCTGATCAACCATTCAGCGGCAGGGACCTCACTGAAAACCTACTTAGGATAAGACTATTATAAAACTACTTAGGATCCCTCCCCCAAGAGAGATTTTAATCCAGCTGCAGGAATCGTGCACCTATTTGGAATAGAGGAGTAATTGAATGCTAAATTAATGGGGTTACTGAATGATGTTTTGGGAAGAGACAAATCAGAGTGTGTCCTTTAATTCATTAAAGCAGTAGCCATCAAAGAGAAGGTGGGAGTGGGAGACAAATTTAACACCTATTCTGCTAGGAGTTCTCGCATACCTGGGAGTAAAGAGCTTTGTTTCAGCACCAACTCTGGTGCCAGGCCATGGGGCTTCAAAATCTAGCTCCATTATTTATAAATGATGAGACCTTAGGCAGTACTTAATATATTTTACCTCTCTAAGCTTCAATACATACAATGCCAAATGGGCATCATTAACGGCACCACCCCTAAGATTGTGAGGATTAAAAGACTTAATACAAGAAAATCCCTTAGAACAGTGCCTGGCACTGAGTGTGTCTAAATGTATTGTTTTATTATTTAAAAAAATTTTATTTTTTTTATTATCCCTCCCTCTAGATCCCTTTCTCTAAATTGGGGCCAGGATTTATTAACTTGCTTTGAATGAACCAAAGTCTTGCTCTGATCTTCCTTTAAATAACCTACAAATTGCCATATCACACAAATGTTTTATTAGTGCTATGGGGTTTGGGTTTCAATTAAAAACTCTCTGTCCCCAAGGACACAAATCCTGTTCTAATAACACTGAAGATTAAAGAGAGTTTGAAGCTAAAGTACAGTTGGTTTGTATAATTGAAAATAGCCTGAGAGAATATGGGTGTGTTTTTTAAAAATCTTAGTGCATTGTCATTGAAAGGTTATTTTTGCTTGGAAAAGAATAAAAAATCATTGTTAGACCATAGCAACCAGACTGGTAAGTGATACAGAACAGGCTGAACTGATAAAAATATCTGTGAAAATGTCCAGATTGATGAAATATTCTAAAAATAAGTTTAACAAAATAGTGAACAAAATGAAATAGGCCTAATTTTCCATACGTGCCATTTCATGTTTCATTTTTTAAAAACTAAAATATTCACTTTGAAAATGATTTTAACACAGCCATCTGGTAAAAAAGAAAGTGAAAAGCCCTAGGTTTTAGACAATAGAAAGATATATGTGGAACTAAAGAGTAAAACTTTAACATTCTAAAGGAAATTAAAAACATGCATAGCCCATACTTCTCCATGCTAAGTTTTTAAAGTACTATCTTTTTTAAATTCTTAATTATTTTTTATTTTTCAATTACAGTTGTCACTCAATATTATTTTCTATTAGTTTCAGGTGTACAGCATAGTGTTTAGACATTTATACTATTTACAAAGTCATCACCCGATTGGTCTAGTACCCACCTGGTACTATATGTAGTTATTACAATATTATTGACTGTATTCCCTGGGCTGTACTTCACACCTCTGAGACTATTTTATAACTAGCAATTTTTTAATCCTTCAAACTTTTTCACCCAGGCTCTCTTCAAAGTACTATCTTTTAAAATACCTACATGCTTTACAGTAAAGTAATATATTTTTCCTATTATTACTATTATTATTTATTTCTCTTTTCAGAATTTTAAAGCAGATGAGCACCGTTGTTTTGCAAGCTTTAAAAGAAAAAAGAATTTTCATTTATACATTTTAAGATTGGATGAGTGAAACCCTATCCCATTCTAAAAAGTAAACTGATGATTCTAAAACAGCAGGGCTTTGAGAGAGGAACTGTCAGCATTTGTTAGAATAGAACTTAAGGAGGAAACTCGCTTCAGGTCTGCAGTTGATCAAAGCTACTTTGTGTTTCCAGAGTAGACCAACAACACTGAGAAATGAGTTATAAAGCTGAGCCACCCCAAAACGTATCTGGGTATTTTTACATTTTTTTGTGAACATAAAGGGAAAAGCAGTGAGATGCTTTCTATGGGGCCATGTGTTCTATGATTGCAAGGGTATCTTGGGTAACACTTTCTGAACCACATCTTCATTCATTCAATTCATTCAACAAGTATGAATTGACTTGGACAGATAGGACATGTGCCAAGCCCTGTACTATGTCCTGGATATGTGAAGATAAATAATACATAATTCTGTCCATAAGGTTTAAAGTTTTAGGGAGAAAAATTGGACATGAAAGCAAATATATTTTTAAGAGACTTATGATATAAATATGTTAGTAATCTTAGGGGTTCAAAAAAGAATGGTTGCTTCTCCCTGGAAGAGTCAAGGAAGGTTCATTAAAGGGCTGGTAATTTTTCTGAGATTGAAAGATTGGTAGATTTCATATGTAATCCAAGATGAGAGAATCATTCTAAACCAAGAGGATACTCTCAGAAATGTCATGGAAACATGAAACGGCTATGGGTGAAATGGGAGAGGGGTATAATGGTAGCTTCAAGGGTCTGAGAGATAGGGGACCAGGTTGCAAATGTAGATGAGGACCTCATTATGTAGGTCTTTGTGTGACATATGAAGGAGTATGGATCTTATTCTATACAAAAATAACCACAATTTAAGGGGTTTATGCCAAAGAATAATGTATTCAAATTTGTACTGACATATGTGGAGACTGAACCCAAGTGGAAAGCATGTAGTGAAAGTATTAAGGAGCTTACAACAGTAATTCAGTTGGCAGGTGAAGAGGACACAAAAGAAGACACTGGAAATAGAAATTTTGGGTCAGGGGAGTGCAAATTAGAAAGGGCAGGATTAAAAGGCCACACCTTTACTACGATGAGGACATTCGTGGGTATGGGTTTGGAACATGTTGAACTGTCCAGAATATAGGATTGTTGAGGGTAGTGTCATGTCTTGTGTGCCATTTGAGACTCATCATCTAGGACAATCACTGGAATATAGTAGTTGTCAATAAATATTTGCTGAATGGATGATACATGAACAAATAAATGGATAAAGAAACCATGTCTGTAGGACATTTGGTGAACAATTGGCCATTCAGGCTAGACACATAGAATTGGAAAATTGAAGTAGGTAAGTAGTAGGCCAAGAACAAAACTCCAGAGAAATACCAGAATAAAAAGGTTGAATGGAGAAAAAAAGAGCAGAGGAATCAGAAAAGCAATAGGTTAAAGAATGAGAAAACTTTCTACATCTTTGTATTCTGCTGCAAATATATATTGTTTATACAAATTTGGTTGATCTCTATTTTCTGCTATTATCTGTCTTGAAAGACATATTTAATGTCAAAGTGTGGTCCCAAATAATTCATTTCAAATATTATCACTGCCTCTTTCTAGTTGAGACTTTGAAAAGCATTTAATCTCCAAATATTAGTGGCCTCATCAATAAGATATGGGTAATAGAAATCTCTACCTTATAGAGTTCTTTTGAAAATTAAATACTATATGTTAGTATATATAAATTATATTGAATATTCAATAAATATCGTTCCCTTCACCCTTTCAATACAATATTACCTGGAGCTCCTAGACTTAACAATCATGCTTTTCTTCTAACCATCTTTGAATGTGCAAGGCCTGCTGGGGTAGCCTGTTTTTTAGCCAAGACACCACTTTGAATGCATATGTTAGAAAGTGAACATGTGAGAACCAATCACTCAGTATTCAAATGTTAAATATTTTGTGCTTTCTATTTCTCCAGACATTTTTGTTTACTCTTGCTAAATACTATAAGAGCATATTAAAAATTGAGTATTTGCATATATTTAGGGCTGTATGAAGGGCCTACTATATAACAAATAAGAAATAATTTTATGAATGGAAACCCTAAGCTAAGTAGCACAGGTGAGGTATACTAAAAGCTTTAGAAGAAAAGAGTAGTATATACTTATTTAGATTTATTACCATTGTTTAATTAAATTTATGAATGATTGTGATAACGTGATTCCCACTTCTTTCACAGGTTTAATTTCCTTCTTACTGAAGAACATCTCTTAGTGGTTCTTTCATCAAATCTTAGAGTGATGAGATCTCTCAGTTTTTGACTTGTCTCAAAATGTCTTTATTTTCCCCTCAGTTTTGAATGACAGATTAAAAACTAAGTTCTCATTTGATATTCACTTTCTGTCAGCTCTTTGAAGATGCTATTTTGTGATGACTGCCATTGATTGTTACTGATGAGAAAATCTTTGCCAGACTAATTATTGTTCTTTTGTGCATACCTTTTTTCTCCAATGGTTTTAAGGTTTTCTTTTTGATATTCTGAAATGGCACTATGATGTGTCTAGGTGTTTATTTATTAGTTATTGCTATTTAACTTACACAGAACTTAGATTCTTATAGTTACAGGTAGGGTTCTCTGGAAATAGATACTGAGATGGAGTATGAAAACTGCCATGTTTCAAAAGGTGCCATTTTGGTAGGTACCAATATCCTCATTGCCTTCATCAAACCAAGTTCTTTAATAGCCTCACTTGCTGTCACCCCTGCTGATAACCACTGTGGGGCTTTCAGTGATGCTTGTAATCCTCCTAGTAGCACATACCATATAGCTTTAGTAAACGGTGTCTTATCCAGGTCTTTCTATAGAACATAACCATCTGGCCAGACATCTAGCCATATGTAGAATACCTATTTCTGGTTGCTCACTTCCTTGAGCCTTTTAATCCTGTCCTTGGCAATATCTACTGTGGCAATTCTGGCATATCATCTTCACTTGGCATAGGCCATTACGTTTCCATGCTTCTAGAAGCCATCCTAATAGCAATTTTGAGCCATTTATTGGGGTGCTTGTCAGAGTTAACCTTATCTATTCTTTACCTTAGGAGATGCTTCAAGTAAATAAAACATTATTCAGGTTTATGTTTTGGCCCTCTTGATCTAGTCTCACATATGATCTCTGGTTCCTACCAATATATGCTGGCTAGGATTTGCAACACCTTTAGGTTATATAGTTTGTTTGCCCCCTTGTTAGTCCCAGCACATCACCAGCTGGGTTGGTTACTTGCTTATTAACTCTAATTATTTCCCTAGTGTCCAAGAGGAGATCTGGAGGCGAGCCCTGGGGAGAGAGGAAGGACATGCTGCCTTGTGAGAAAGAGTCCTCGGTACAAATACAGGCCATGGAGGAGGAGGATATGGAAAGTGGGGATGCTTGTGGGGAAGATGGGCATCATCTGCAGGCTCCAAAGTTTGGAGGCATCTTAAGAAGTCAAAATCTTCAAGGGTATCTACTTAGATGTCTTTCTGTCATGTGTCCAAGTTCTAGATTTTCTCAACTTAGCATAATCACCTTCCATATTTCAGCATTTGACAGTCTTTGAGGTTCAGCCACTACCTTCTGAAGTTCTGGGTTTGATCATTATTTTTCTCTAACTCCTGTGGGAGGAGATGAGAGTGTCTTTGTATACAACCAAAAGATAACCCTTGGCTTTTCAACCTGGTTTTCATGTACTTCTAACTCATTTTTACTGCTCTTCATATTTCTGTAAAGAATCAGTGCTGCTTAGCAAAAGATGCCCAGTCTAATTGACTATCATTTTGTCCACAATATTAAATGACTGAGACATCCAACCCTTTAGAGCATGACATGCCATTGATAGACCCTCTCACTTTTTCACCAATGAGAGATTTAACAGCATGCCACCTTGTGTCAGGGGCTATAAAAAACAAGAACAGGAAATCAAGTTCTGATCCTTGCTTTGGTACATCTGAGACACTGCTGACATCTTATTAGTAAGCATTAACTATTGACATTGGGGCTTTTCCAAGAAGCTATAAATGGAAGTGTTTCTTTAATCTTAAATTCATTTATGTTGAGCAGAAAAATTGTGCCCTGGAGTTTATGTAAAGAGTTTAAGATAATTTATACACACCATAACCCACGTACCTTCAAAATGAGGAAATTGATGTTGGGGTGTGTTGTATCATAATTTGCATTGTGCATTGTAAATAGCTAAGTAAGTACTTATTAAGATACCTAGAAAAACAAACCAAGAATGCCTTTTTAAATACACAATATATTTAAGTCTTTGACCTTAAATAGCTTTTAAAAACATAAATCCTAAATCATAATAATATTGGTAAAAGGAGCAAATATTTAAGTTAAATTACCTGTGAGATAAAGATATGTACCTCACCAAAGTAAGCCAAACCTTCCTAACGATGGTACAGGCAATTCCGTTCTCTGCTGTATTGAGCAGTAATGCACCATTCCACGAAGGCAGAGGGAGCAGCTGCAAGATGGTTTCAAGGACTTGAATGAGTGCACAGTTGTGCAGCCAATAGCATATGAGTATATGGCAAATGGTCCAGACCTCTCCCCAAGAGGAGATTTCAAGTAGGGCATTTTCAATTACCTTCTCTCTGTTCAACCTTTGCAAAGAAGTTAATTGGAACAGAATATTTAAGAGTAATAATCAATGATTTAAAAGATTGGTAATGCTTAATAGTCAAGGAATCTCAGCACTAGTTGAACCATTGTGCTTTTGGAGAATAGAATTTTTGTTTCTAAGAAAAAAATAAAGTTCTAATTATAATTTTCCAGGATTCAACACTCAGGAGCTTCTAAGACTGTTTGCATTTTTTTCTTTTTACAGAGAGGATAGATTATAACAGTTTTATAATTGTATATTAGCAAATTGGACAGCACTGGAAATCAATAGCCTGATTGCTCCACTCCTATTGATTGGTATTAACACAAATAGCCCTTGTACTGGAGTAACTCTCTGACTTGTCTGTAAAGCATATTTTTCCTGTGACCTATAGTCCTAGAGTCAAAACAATGACCTAAGTGTGTTGTATCAACATGAGGAATGTACAATAAAGACACTATTTAATTTTCTTTCTTGGTTTCTTTAGGTAATGGAGTATTGATTACAATTATAACCTTTCAACAATGAAGATCCTATGTTGTCTACCTAGTAAATGTGAAAGCACATCAATTCCCTGTTGGTTGAAGGAAGGATGGATTACAGTATTATCATATTTAATTTTAGATTCCTTCTAGGAAAGATATCATAGCAAAGAAAAATTTTCTCAGCAACTAAAATGCCTAAATTATCACTATATATATAAATTAACATATCTGCTCACACATTTTGACTTAGTTTTCAAAATTACTCCTTGAGTGTCTCTTAATATATACATATTATAACAAGATAGAATAAAAAATTTTTTTCTATTTTTTTCCACTGCTGTTTTTTATTATTTTCCCTATTATAAGCCAATCCATGCCTGGACTTTCTCAAGTCACAAGCTGTAGTTAATTTTATTCTAAAACTTTGCAAACTTTCTAAACTTGCCTCAATACATTAAGGTTAGATTTTGAGTGACTAAGTAACAATGCAGTGAAAAGGAAAAAAAAAAAAAAAGAGACCAGGAAAGAGAAAGTGGGAGAAATAAATGAAAGCCATGAAACAAACTTAGTGAGGCTAATGTGTGTGAGGAGAAAAGAATGATATAAAAACAGTAGAAAGGAAGGGAGAATGGATGACATGCAAGAAGTGCTTTTTATTCTTGGCCTGTTGGTTGAAGTTCTTTGGCTGTCCTTTAAAATGTTCACTGGTTAATCACCTGTTTACAGTTCTTCACCTAGCCTTTATCCTTCAGACATATCTATGAATGTGACTGTCATTATGGCCCTAGAAGAGGAAGAAGTCTCTAAGCTTCCAACACAACTCTTTCCCACAGACAGTAGTTTGAGGAAATCTTCTCTGAACCAACCCATTCACCTTACAAATGAGTAAGAGAGAAACCAGGAATATAAATCAACACCAATTCTAATGCTGAAGAACGCGGGCAATGAAATCCAGTAGCCTGGGGTTAGGTGCTGTCTTTGCCACCTACCAGCTGTATTATCTTGATTGAACAACTATCTGAGCTTCTTTAAACTTTAGTGCCTAAATTTCTAAAATGGAGCTGTGATTCTTACTCCTAAGGATAAAATGAAATGTGTTGTATAAAATGCCTAGAATTACATTTGAATACAGTAGGCCCTCAACTGAAGGTGGCTGTAGTTGTGATTATTGATGCTTCCTGAACCTCTGTCCATTGCTCTTTCTATTCTACTACTTAATTTATAAGCCATAGACTAAATGAGTGCTCAATTTCTAAAAAAATTTACTACAGGATTGTTTAAAGAGTTATGTTCCCCAAATATATTTAACAGTCTAATTCTAGTCTACTGAATACTTGACAGAGATGTGAGGGGAAATTAAGAAAGGAGAATGTCAAGTTTTTAGAGCCACTACCAAATAAAATTAATCTGGAAGTAAAGTAAAATAGCCCTGAAAGTATCATCAAGAAATAGAGAAATATAATCATACACAACTTATTAGCAATATGTTTATTACATAATTAAGTACATGAATATATTAGTTTCCAAGGGCTGCCATAAAAAACATTACTACAAACTCGGTGGCTTAAAACAGAAAGATAGCATGAAATCAAGATGGGAGCAGAGCCATACTCCCTGCAGAGACTCTGAAGGAGAATTCTTCCTTGCCTCTTCCTAGCTTCCGGTGATTGCCAGCAATCCTTGGCATTTCTTGGTTTGTAGCTTTATCACCCCAATTTCTGCCTCTATCTTCATATGGCTATCTTCCTCCTGGGTGGGTTTATGTGTCCAAATCTTGCTCTACTTTCTCTTATAAAGACCCCAGTAAATATACTATTCTAGGATAACCTCATCTTAACTTGATTATTTCTTTAAAGATCCTATTTCCAAATAAGTTTACATTCACCAGTACTAGAAGTTAGAACTTGAACATATCTTTTTTGAGGACACAATTCAAACCACTACAATGTATAAAATAAAAATTCTGCTTATAATGTAACAAGGCCAATTTTGATGTAGGGCCAGTGAAATACATCTTGTATAGTCACAATTGATTATAAGAATTAAATATGTTTGCTTAGGGAATGCAGTTAGCATTATTATAATGGCTAGGTAGAGAGCCAGACAAGAAAAAGAGCAATTAAGGGGATCATTTGTAAACTATATAAATGTCTAACCAGTGTACTATATACTTAAAATTAATAATAAAATAAAAAATTTTTAAAGAATTAAAAATGTTTGACGCAAAATAACATTAATTAAAAAAATATTAGTCATATAAAAATGTATTTTGTCCTTCAAAACATTAACTGATCTATCTTGTCTCCATTACTCAGAGAGATACAGCAAAGACCATGTATTTAGGTTAGTGTCCTGGGTCTGTAGAACCTTATTAATCATGTCTAAAATTTATTGGGCCTTTTTAGGGCTTCACACATTGTGCTAAGAATTTTACAAACAAGATAGTTAATTCTCACTGCAAAAACTATCAAATTCTAGAACTGAAATATGAGCCCTGATCTGTCAGATTCAGGTGCCCATGCATTTGACCATGATGCTCTTTTCATTTTCAACCAAAATCTTTCATATACTGTCTGAGCTTCAATTTCCTCCCAAGCAAGCTGTGATGGTTAGGCTCCCTCAGCCACTACTCTACTCTCTTGGTGTGCCTTCCTATAACATAAAGGCTGGAAAGCCTAAAACAACATTTCACAGATGCTCTAGCAAGTAGGGTTCCAGATGTTTGGCTCCATTATTTAGCTGCCCTCCTTTAGATCTAGCAAGCTAAAGCGAGGCAGAAGCCATCTCCCTGACACCTTGGCTGCTTTCTGCTATCAAGCAAGGTAATGGGAAGTGAGGTTTAGGGGCAGTAGCTTTCCAGTTTTCATTCTCCAGTTTATTAAGTACTAAAAATAAGCAACAGGGAAGGTACTGGATGCATTCCACATTCCAGGGGACAGTCACCAGCTCTGTAGGTACAGAGAGCAGGGAAAAAAGGCAAATTCCTGCCCTAACTCCCTGGTCCTTGGATTGCAGCCATGGTGATGAATTCTTGAACTTGAAAGCCCCAGGGACAGCCTAAGAGGTATTAGCTTCCTTGATGGTCAGTTCTGAGTTATCTGGGGAATTTTTCTTGAAGGCTAAGCCTAAAACCCATTTCTCCCAGCCTTTTGAATTCTGTAAGTACATGATAACTTTAAGCAATTTTCTGTAGAAACTTTGTAGAATGGACTTTTTTATGTACTGAACCCTCCTGGATTAATATATGAATCAAGATTAAGAACACTTACTCATAGGGCTTTTCTTTTAAAAAACTGAATAGAAAAATGTATATAAAGATAAACCACAGTGTCTATTTGTGAATGTCTTTTTATACCTCCCTTTCCTTCTCTTCTTATTATAAAACCAAAAGAATGGACATTGTCAGCCTTTGTGAAATATACTCAGCATTTTCCCACAAACACATATACCATAAAAATCAAACCAGGAGGTTATGAACCTTAAACAAACAGAATATTTCTGTCCATTTTTTTCCACTCTACTCTTTGATTTTCTTTTGGTTTATTTCCTTCATTTACTCAGAATTTATGGAGAGCTTGTTATATGCCAAACATTATTTTACATTTATTTATGTAGTAAAATAGTTTTCTTGACAAAAAAAGAAGGCATTCCCTCTGAGACTGAATTCCCCCTGGACATGAATCTCAGGCTAATGAATGAATTCTCGACATCCAGAAATATTTTGAGACCGTGACATGATGGTCACTTTGTGACCTGATCCCAGCAAAGATCTTCTCTGGGAAGTCAGTTTTGAAGTCCCTCACGCACTTCACTGTGATGAGAACAAATAGCGAAGGGCCTACTTATTTCAGTAAGGACTGTGTTCTTGTCCGGGTTGAAAATGGGTTTTTGCTCAGTGCTCAGTTCACTGGCCCTATATTCAGGCTCAGTACCATCCCGAAAGCCCGCCTCTATCTTGAAAGACCAGCTATATCTTAGAAACAGGATAGATAGAATACAAAACGGAAAGAAACATTTTCCCAAATTAAAAATGTCTTAGGACACTAAGGGTAGCAAACAGTTTTTGGGCTTATCAAAGATCCAAGCATTTGATAGCTTTATTAACGAAAGTTTAATTTCCCTCTCTCTTCTGTTAAAATGAGGCCTGAAACAAGAAGTTATCAGAGTACCCTTCTCTGGTTGTGACTAGCTGGATTTCAGGGCTGAAGCACAGTCTAGGAAGCCCCCATCTCAAATTTTCCCTAGGGAGATCAAAGACAGTAGGAGAACCTATAGATCAGGCTCTCCCTTCTCTGAGTACCCCTGCACACATCATTCACATCACACAGGCTCCCTGGTCCGAAATAAAACCAACAACAACAATTTTTTTTCAGACAGCGAGGGTCTCATGACCTATTTCTAGTGATTAAGGGGAACATAAAAGCCTCAAAAAACCTCAAACACAATATGTTCCCAACCACCTACATACACACATGCTGTGATTTTGCAAAAATGTGATTCACTGAATGTTGGATTGTGTTTATTTGCTGAACAAAGGCTGCTGGCTGATTCCTTGCGTGGTGGATGTAATTGGCAACATTGTCTAAGTCTGTACATGCTACTTTCCCTCCACTTGCTGCAGGACTGGAAAACGGCAAGAGAAATGACAGGCACAGAAGTGGGATTCGCACACACCCCATGCTGCTTCCACGTCCTCTCTGGCTGCCATCTAAAACGTGGAGTTGTAAATACTGACCTTCCCCCTTCTCAAATGCAAGGTTTGCAATTTATCATAATTATGTCATGCACTAGTAAGGAAGGAGACTGAGACAAAAGTAAATTTTAAAGAAAGGCTGGTGTTCTTACTTGAATTAAGAATTTGAAGATCAGGCTGCCTGCCAACGAATGAGCTGGCCGCGATGGTTAAGCAGCTGGGATCCTGGGAGATGTGGAGCTCCTCTGAACAGTGACTGTGGCCCAAAGATGCCCCCATGGTCTTAACAAAACTTCCTTAAACTTCATGGCAGTCTCTGATGCTTGCACACAATCTTCCTTCTCTCTTTTCTTCGTTGGAGTCTGATTTCCATTATAAGCCAATGTTCTCCCAGCCTTCTCCAATATTCTTTCTACTTTCTCTCCCACAGGAGTGTCCTCTAGTGAAATCCTTGCATGTTTAGTTTTGTCTTGGCACCTGCTTCCTGGAGAAACAAGGTTAACACACAGAATTCAGTATTAGAGCTGATATCTCATGGGACCATCTACCCGATTGGCAAAACAAGAATTACAGTGTACTCAGACCCAAGTCAAAAACATGAGAGACAATGTTCTTCAGCAGTTAAAACTGTTTACCGCCACCTTAGAAGCTAAGAAGCTAATGTTTTCTTACCAAAACAAGGAGTGAGGACATTTAAAATAACATCTTTATTTAAAAGAATATTTAACTCTGAGAAGAATATTTAACTCTAAAAATAACTAAACTCCACTGTAATAGCAATAGAAGCTGGAATTGCCAAATCTATATCTCTACTTAGAGAAGGAAAGCACACCTAAGTTTTTGTTCTAGATTTATAATGTATTAAATATATGTAGTATATATATAGTTTTACAATGGGTAATGGGAAGACTGAGTTCATTACAGCAGTCAAATCCCAAGGCAGCCAGAGAGCCAAATATTTCACTCTACTTCTCATCTAACTCCCTGATCACTCTCCTTTGGCCATTATGCCTCATATAATGCATTCTAATGGCTTGAAATGACAGTGTTTTGTTTACAAAATGGCTTCATTCCTCAGGAAACCCAAGAGCCTGTGAACCATAACAGGCTATTGATAGAACATAAAATTCACAATGTGACAGAAACTAGTCCCCACATTCCTGCCCTGTTATCCATTTTAGGGTCAAATATGCCCATTTATCAGCTAAGAAGTAAGGTCTGAGGGGTACAGCCTAATAGAACCTAAGAGAACTAAGCAGAGAACTCAATAAAGAAAAATGAGGTGTGACACTACATGCAAATACAAAAGAGAAAGGACATAAGCTTTACTAAATAGTCTTACCTCAAGAGGCAAATCTTACAATCCTATGCATTTGCTATCTCTGCTAAATATTAAAATGTCTGCCAGTCTTACACTAGAGCATTAACATGGGACCCAGTAGCCTCTCTCCTTTATGTTTTTAATGACAAAAAAATGCAAACCACAGATACTCTCTAAAGCTATGGAAGAGGGTGTAGGAGGCAGAATTTAGAGCCTAAAATAATAAACCAAATGTCAGTTCTAAATTATCAAAGGCCATGTGTTTGGCCCACTTTGATCCTCTGTGAGAAAGAGGAAGAGTTTTGCAAGAGAAGGTCCTAAGAAATTTTTATAAATAATAGGTCACGAAATAGGATCAATTTAAGGTGATGTGTCTTGCTTTGTTAATTTAACATATTTCTCAAATGACCTATTCTGCCTTGGATTATAGTTGTATCCCTACTTAGAACTATCAGAGTAGTGATGATATCTTAATCATTTGTGTTTAGCAGTCAATTATATAGTAGGCAACATGAAGAGAGAGAGAGAGAGAGAGAGAGAGAGAGAGAGAGAGAGAGAGAGAGAGAAAGAAAGAAAGAAAGAAAGAAAGAAAGAAAGAAAGAAAGAAAGAAAGAAAGAAAGAAAGAAAGAAGAAAAGAAAGGAAGAAGCAGGTGGAAGAAGGGAGAGACAGAAGATTGAAGGAAGAAAAAAAAAGTAAGAGCATAACTTTTTTTAGAATTAAAACAATGGATTTAAAAATTTTATATCTAATTTAGCCTTTTGAAATTAAAATTCCTAACCAGACATACAATGAAATATTATTCAATCTTAAAAAGGAAGGAAATTCTAACATATTCTACCATGATGAAACTTGAGGACATTATACTCAGTTAAATAAGTTGGTCACAAGACATATACTGTGCAGTTCTACTCATCTAAGGTATATGGAGAAGTCAAACTCATGGAGAAAGCAGGATGGCGGTTGCCAGGGCCTGGAGGGGAGGAGAAGTGGGGAACTGTTTAATGAATAAAGAGTTTCAGTTTTGCAAATTGAAAAAGTTCTGGAGATTAAATGCACAACTATGTGAATATTCTGAATATATTTAACATTACTAAACTATACACTTCGAAAAGGCTAAGATGGTAAATTTTATATTTTATCGCAATTTTAAAAAATATTCTGAATGCATTATGAGAGACTGCATTTTCCTTCAGAGACTCTTGGCAATGTCACAAACACTGAAACCACAACTAATATTCACACAGCCTAGGAACTGCATTTATTCATATTAGTGGGAAAAAAAATCTTAGCAAAAACTAAACTTGACCCGAACCATTCCCATTACGAATTCCAAAAGTTCTGAGTAAGTCAAAAGATTTCTCAGGCAGAAAATGTTAGAAAGATCTCAGCCAGAATGCTCCAAAGAAATTTTACTGAGAATTTCTCTGATTTATTTTTCAAATAGCTCACCTGCCACACATAGGTATCTTTTGAGTGACAAAGGATTCATCCCCTTACTTCTTAACCAGACAGTCTAATGATGGGCTGATGGTATCCATATTTGCAATACTTAAAAAAAAATATTCCCTTATGGAAAAAGGATTAGTAATGGACATCAGGAACAAAGGCACAGGAATTCAACTAGAATTGGTTAATCCCTACATGAAAGGAATGACATTAATTCCAGGGTTTATTTGAGACTTAATATTTCAAACTATTAAACTATTAATTAGAGAAATATGGGATAATTTTACACATAATATATGCCAAGTCTTATATGTATTATGGGCTGGTATATATTTTGGTGCCTCACTAACTCTGGGGGCTCCCATTTTGTCAACTACCATGACTGGCAAATTGGCCATAGTCAATATCAAAGTTGCAAAGAAAGATGGAAGATTAAGAGAGAGAAAAGAATAAAAATGGTGTCAAATGTTTTAAAACCAGCAGATATTTGAGAAAGTAGCAAGTTCTTTTTTAAAAATGTTACTGAATTCTTTATGTAAAAAGCACTACATTCTTATGAGAAGTCGAGAACAACGGAGCCATGTAAGAGTTAAAAATCTTTTCCATGCTTCTAATCCTGCCATCCTGAGATAACCAATATCATAATTTTATAAGCATCTTCCCACAATTTTTTGTTTATGCATATGTAAAAGTAAATATATTATAGATATATAAGATTATAGCATACAGGTTATAGAATTTTGCTTTAACAGAACTACTATAATTATTACTCAGCAGATTACATTATTTCATTTAATTATATTATGACTCTATAGATGCGATGCAATCTTTTTAAACAGCTGCATAAGCGTTTCTAGTGTGAAATAGGATGAATGAGCCAAAATTCATTCATTATCAAATGATAATAAAAATATCATTTAGATATTTTCCAGATAATTACTTTTCCATTATAAACCATAATGTGCTTATACATATCCTTACTTACTGGTAGTTTGATTTCTATAGACTAGATTACCCCAAGAATAGAATTTCTGGTCAAAAAGTCTGTACATACTAAATTTTAAAGAGATACTACTAGATTGCTTTCCAAAAAGATTATAACAATTTAAACTTTCACTGACAATGAGGAACATGCCATCTCCTGCTACTCTGGCCAGCACTAGATGCTATAAATCTAAATGTTTGCCAATCTGATAGTCAGAAATTGAAATCTCTATCATTTGATGTCCATTTATCTAACTACGCAGGAGTTTGAGCATCTTTTTATGTTTTATTGATTGTTTATATTTCATTTTTTGTGAATTGCCCATTCATAACTTTATCTAATCCCCCTATCAGGTTATTTGTCTTTTCAATATCAGTGTGTAGCTGATCACTGTATTAGGGATATAACCTTTTGTCTATCTTAGATGTATGACAAATAACTTTCTCTATGTGATCATCTTTTTAAAAATTTTCTCTCTGTGTATTGTATTTGGGGCAATACAGAAATCTTTATTGTTATGTAGTCGAACCTGTAAATCTTTTTTTTTTTTTTTTTTTTTTTACAGCTTCTGGATTTTACTTTCAAATGAATTTTGGAACCAGCTTAACAAATTCCCTTTAAATAAATCCTTTTGATTTGCTGATTGGGGTTGCATTGAATGTACAGATTAAAGAGAAATGACCTCTTCACGGTAATGAGCATGCCCACCCCCAGAAGTGGTATGATTTTATTTATACTAAGGTTTTCTCTTATGTCCTGTAATAATGTTCAGTAGTTTTCTTCATTTGGGTGTCAGATGTATCTTATTTGGCTTTTTCTTGGGCATTTATAATTTGTCTTACAATTGTTAATAACATCTTTTTTTTCCCCACTCAAGTTTCTACTGTAGGAGACTGTCTGGAGGCAGTAAAGTCCAGCGGTAAAAGCCAAGGACTTTTGAACTAAGTTTCCCAGATTCAAACCTCAGATCCTCCATTCAACTCCTCTCTGAGAATGTTTCTTCACCTCTCTGAGAATGTTTCTTCACCTGTTTAAGGAGGATGACAAGTTTGTTGTGAGGATTAAATAAGATAACATCAGATCTTTAGAAGAGACTCTTAGAACCGAGTTATGATAACAAAGACAATGTAAACCTTTTATCCATATACCTCTCACTGGTTTTGATTCTCTCAACTTTTCTAGGTAAAAAATTACATACTCTAGTAGTGATGATCTACCTTTACCTTTCCAATGTTTACGTATTATTCCTTTCATTGTCTAATTACTCTGGTTGAGACTTTCCTCCCTTAATAGGGAGTGGTGAGGTCTGGCATCCATGTTTCAGTCCTGGTTCTAATGTAAATGCTCGTACTCTTTCTATGTATGATGGTTAGCGGATATTTCTGATAAATAGTCATCACACCTTATTGGCATAAAGTTACTTATAATATTCTCTTATTATTTTTATTTCTGTTCTATCTATAGCTATGTCCTCTTTTTCATTTTTAATATTAGTTATAAATTCTCTCTATCATAATTGACAAAGATTTTTGTATTCTATTAATCTCATGGAGAACCAACATTTGCTTTTGATAATTGATTTTTTGTATGTTTACTTTCTGCTCTTTATTATTTTCTTATTTCTTTCTTTGGGTTTGTTTTCTAATTTTTATTGGATCCTCAGCTCACTAATTTATCAATATTATTTTCTTTTGTATTAATTGCATTACTTATTCTTTTTTATTCCTTTAATAATTTAAAAATCATACATGAATATCTTAATGAATAGAATCTTAGGGCTAACAATGATTTCTACTTTATCCATCCTTCTGTTTTAAATGCTACTGTTTAGTTTCTATTTTCAATTTTTAGCAAGTAGATTTATGTATTCATCTATTTAGCAATTTCTTTGATCACTATTCTTTTTTTATTTTATTAAGGCATAATTTACATGTCATACAACTTAATTATTTAAAATGTGCAATTCAATTGTTTTTAGTATATTTACAGAATTTTGCAACCATCACTATCATCAATTTTAGAACATTTCGTCACCCCATAAATAAATTCTATACCTTAGCAGTCTTTCCCCCAAACCCCTCAGCCCTAAGCAGCCACTGATCTACTTTCTATCTTTAAATTTGCCTGTTCTAGACATTTCATATAAATGGAATCATGTGATATGCTGTCTTTTACAACTGGCTTCCTTCACTTCATGTAATGTTTTCAAGGTTCATCTATGTTGTAGTATGTATCAGTACCTTATTTCTTTTTTTCCTCAAATAACATTCATTGTATAGATATATCATATTTTATTTATTCATTCATCCATCAATGGGCATTTGTATTGTTTCTATAATTTGGCTATTATAAATAGTGTAACTATAAACATTCATGTACAAGTTTCTGTTGGACATTTTTTCAATTTTCTTAGGCATTAGCCTAGAAGTGAGTTGCTGGGTTGATATAGTAACTTTATATTTAATCTTTTGAGGAACTCACAAACTATTTTTTTAACATGACTGCACCATTTTACACCCCCATTAGCAGTGTATGAGGAGGGTTCTAGTTTTCCCACATCCTCACCAACGCTTATATGTTTTGTTTGTAATCAGCTTGTAGATATGAAGTGGCATCTCTTTGTGTTGCTATTCATGCTTGTTTCACAGTTCTTCTAGAAGTACATTATTTAAAACACCATTGAGGAATATCTGTTAATAGTATATTTTTCTAGTTTTAATGGTTTAGATTGTCTTTATTTTGCTGTGGTTCATTTTAGAGCTTAGCTGGGTGTAAAGGTTTACTTTGATTTATTCCATTGTCTTTCTGGCTTCTATTATTGATATTGAGAAGTCTGCTATATGTTATTCCTTTGAAAATATCCTAGGTTCTCTCTGATTAATTTCAAAGTTTCTTTCCTTTGGTCTCTGCAGTGTATTAAAATTCCTCAAGAATTGATTTACTTTATAATGTTCACTAGAATTTCTGGTGTCTAAGAAATCATATTTTCATCCTCTCTAAGAAATTCTCAGCCATATTCCTTGTATTATAGCTTCAATCTCATTCTTTCTGTTCTTTTTCCAAGAACTACTACTAGACATATGTTGATCTTTCTCATCTTTTAATCTGTCATCTAAATCATCCACCTCTTTATACTTTCAAAGCACTCAAGCTAATTTCCTCCGGATTTTTTTTTTTCCAATTTACCAATGTAGCTGTGTTTAATCTATGTTTAACGTATCATTGAAATTTTTGGACTTTATCTTTTTGGCTTTTCCTTGTCCTTTTCTCATGCCTTAATTGCTTTTTAATTTTATTTACATAATTGAGAATATTTTATGCTAATTCTATGACCTGAATTCCTCGGGAGTCTAATTCTGCAGTATGTGTTTCTTGTATTAGTCATTCATTTTTTTTTTCTCCTATGTTTTGTAATATTGGGTTGAGAACTGCCAAATAACCAAAGCTAAAAATTAACATTAAGAAGTGACCATAGTTGAGTTATATCTCTTGGGTCCCTGGCAAAATAAATACCAGGAAAGATACTCTACACTTGGTGTATAAAAAAATTGCCATAGAAAAAGCATCTCACTCTTGATTTTTTTTTCTCTTCTCTCATACCCAATCCTTATCAACACCTGAGGAACCACTACAGCCACCTTCTTACTTGTCTCCCTGCTTCCATTTGTCCATTCTCCAAACCATTCTGAACTGAAAGATTGTTTTTAAAACTGTGCTTCGCATCACGTAATTCCCTTAATTAAACATCTTTAATGATTTCCTACTGCTCTTAATACAAAATTTAAACTTTTTTCCTTGTGTATCAGGACATGTGTGTTCTGCTCCTGCCTGTCTTCTGCCTACCTCTTTCCTGTATGTCTCCCCATTATCCACAGAGCTATAGCCACACTACCTTCTTTATCTTCCATGAAGCTAATAAACATTAGAGGGATGCTGCTTAGGATGAAGCAGCAGGGAGGAGAATGGAAAGATGAGGACATCTCACTGATATTATTAAGATACTGGATCAAACCTTGCCTGAAGTCTACTTTATCTCTGGACTTTGCAATAAAGTCTAATTACTTTTTCTTTTTCATTATTTTATTTCTACCAACCACCCTCATATACAGCCATTTTTTTTATGTTGGGATTTTGATCCATAGGGACTGCTATGTCATTCTTTTTGACCATTTCCCAGAGACTTTCAGAGAAATGTTACAGCCAAAAATTAATGCCACATTTAAACTGTCTTTACAGAGACCTTAATCCTATGCCAGAGTCTATCAAAAGGTAAATGGGAAGAGCTATTCTTAATCTATCCTCGGAGAATTTATATTTCCCAGTAGCCAAGGAGCAATCAAATACATTTCTGGAATTTAAGGTGGCTATAGATCTCTTACTCAGTTCACCATACCTTCTGTAGTCTATATACATTCTTCTACTTCACCATACTTTGATTTTCACTTTTAATTAATTCAATGACATTTAAGAAATCTGAAGCTTTCACCCTTCAGACTTTCATTCAAAATTATTTCATACTACTCCAATGACGGAAACAATTGATAAGACAATTTTTCATGACCTATCAAACATTCTGGCAAATTCTAAATTTTTGCCAAGTTTTCATAATTCAAAACATAGAAAAACAAATCACAAAAAAAAATGAAGTTTGTCACAGTTAATAAAGAAGACTTTCTGGTTTACAAGATTGCTTAAACACACTATTGCAGAGCTGCATCCTTGAAATGTATGTATTATGAAGATTATATTTACAGTCGTTGAGATGAGTAAGAAAATGGAAACAAATATCTAGTGAGCTACCGCTTGTGTAAAGCATTGTCAAACAAGAAGCTTAAACACATCATCTGCTCTGATCATCTTAAAAAGTTAAGTGTCTTCACCTAATCATACAGTAATTCTTGGAGCCAGGACATGAACGTGGTCTATAGAGCTCTCTCTGCTGCAGCCTGCTTCCTCAACTCCACATCCATAGACACCTTCTCTACAAAAAGCACTAGGTTGACAATGACACATTCTTCAGGAATTCATTACTGCCTCTTTTTTTTTATAGTAGCCCATGGACTTCCCTAATTTCTGTCATTGATTTAATATGATTGGTACTGAGTTTGACACTTCATTATATTTTCAAATGACAGAATAATCAGCTCTTAAGATAGTGTAGTTTAGACAAAGTAAGCAGTTCTTAAAATTAAATTACTTATTAATAACAGATCTTCTCATTAGAACTCTTTAATATCATAGTTTTGGGCACGGATCCTATTTCAGTTACATCCTCTGTAGGACAGAAGTATTTTTCTGATGTTAATACTATACCTCGTATTAAACCAAAATATCTCCTTAGATACAGAGAAGTTTGTATAAATGTAAGCAAGATCTAAGAGTCTTAGGATGGAGTTTGAGATCCAAAGTACGGTTTATTAATTAAAAGGCAAAACACTCAGCGAGTGCTTATTTGGCAGGCACAATGTGCTTTAAAATATTAAGTGATTTATATCAATGGGATTCTAGTTTAGGGACATTATCTCAGTTGGTGTTCTTAGCAACAAAGGTAATCCTATAATAAAAGAGCTTATAATAAGAAATACTGAGTGTTCACAGCTGTGTTGGGAGGGCTGGAGAACTAGGCTAAAGGTCAAGCATCCTGGAAAGTGCCCAAAGCCACACCAAACACTGGCCTGATGAGGGACCACCACCACTGATGCTGCCCTGACATGCCTCATGCCCGTGGCCTGGTCCACTAGAGCCTGGTCTGCAGCAGGAGCTCAATATTTCCCACACTAGAAAAACACCACTGGTACCCTGCTGCTACCTGGTGGGAGAGAGTGAGGTGCAAACACAAAAATCTCTATGCAGAACCTATTTCCTGATGTAGCTCACTGCCCAAAGTATCAAGAAGGCATGTCCGATGGGCAGATCCTGGAGGCATGGTTGTGTACCAGCAGCTAAGCAAGCTAAGAACTTCAACTATAGTTTCTAAGCGTGGGAGTTTCCCCACAAAAGAGCAGGCCTTTTCCAATGATAAAGGACAACCATGATTGTGAGATGGCCCCTGACTCTAAGCGAAAGTTGTACTTCACCTAACTTCCTTTAAGTAGTCTGTTTCAGAGGAATACGTGACTATGGCATGCTTTAATTTGTAATGTCAATTAAACTATATTTAATTTGGATCAGTTTTTGGAGTAGCTCTAAACTCTAAAAGGCTCTAGGGCTTGGATTTCTTTCTCTTTTTTTCCATCTATGCTCACTTCCCAGGTGATCATAGCTTTAAATATCTTCTTTATACAAACGACTCATAATGTGTATCTCCAGCCCCCACCTCTCCCTGAAATACTAACTTCATACTTGCAACTGTCTACTCTCATGTCCAAACAGATCTCAAATTCAAAAATCCAAAACTAACCTAATAATCTTCCTTCACAAGTCAGCTTGCCTCAGTCCTCCCCTGTCTGGAAATGATACCTCCTCTCTTCCAGATGCTCAAACCAAAAGCCTCAGAGTCAGATATGACTTCACTCCCCACATCCATTCAACAGAAGAGTCTATTGATTTTGCCTTCAGAGAGTATCTTAGATCCTTCTCTTCTCCCCACCTCCCCTGTTGTCACCATGAACCAAGTCACGCCTTCTCTCCCCAGGTTACTGCAATTGCCTCCTGTCTGCTTTTCTTACCAGGGCTGGCTCCATAGGTGTGTGGCCAGCACAGTTGCATGGGGGGCTCCATACTTGGAATATGCTACTCTCTGGAGCTTGCCTGAAATTCTGAATAAGTTTATCTTGAATTTGTGTTTCTAATGGGACAAAGCAACAGGCACCTGAGGTATGGAGCCTCATGGATGGCCCTGCCTCTTGCTCTCTCAGAACCCATCAATGCCTTCACAACTCCTTCAGAGTAAAAGTCAGTTTCCTTCCATGGCCCATGAGGCCCTGCTCCATCTGCACCCCCATTATCTCTCCAATCTCACTGCTCCCCAACTTTCTCACTCATCCTCTCTACTGTTCTTCAAACACACTCAGGCATACTCGCTCCTCAGGGACTTTGCACTTCCTTCTCCCTGTCACATCCTTTTGTTACTATGAACAAAGCCTTGCTTCTTCACTCCCTTCCTGTCTCTTCAAATGCCATTTTCTCTGTGAGTCTTCTCTTCCTCAGCCATCTTTCTCAAAATAGTAACTCCAGTCTGTCTACCATATATATTCTCTATTCCCTTACTCTGCTTTATTTTTATTTTATCACCATCTGACATAGTATATGTTTTATTTTCTATCTCCCTCACTACAATATAAGCTCCATAAAACCAGGGACTTTGTCTCTTTTCTTATTGCTCTATCCTCAGCACCAAGAAGGTATCCAGCACATGGCAGATGTGGGGACAGATCCAATTTTGTAGAACCTGAAATTTATCATACTAGGGGGAAGAAGAGCTCTTTAGAAAAAGATGCAAAACTTAGAATATGAAAATTAGATATGGGCAGTATTGATGTCAACATTCTGGTTTTGAAAGCAACATTCTAGTCCTATAGTTTTGCAAGATGCTACCAAGAGAGAACTAGGGTAAAGGAAATATAGAATCTCTCTGCTACTATTTCTTACAACTGCATGTAACTTTATAATGACATCAAAATAACAAGTTTAATTAAAAATTAGTTATGTAAGTAAACAAGCATTTAGAATGAAAAAAGATATCAAAACAAATTAAATAATACAAGGCTATTTCATGGACAAGCACATGCATGTACATGGAGTCCAGTTTGCACTCGGGGTGGCATGTGAAAAGGATGAAGGGTTGGGCTAATAAGTCAAGAAAAGTGTTTTGGAGCTAGAAAGGGAGGTAAGATTGTCATCATGTGCCAGCAAGAGTATGGGGGAGAGAGTACCTAAGTTAAAGAATTCAAGTCCGGTTTATTGGCCACCACAAAAATGAAATTCAATAGGGCAAGTGTTAATATCATTAGCAATAGAGTTGAAACTTAAGCTTTGCCACTTGATACCTTGAAAACAATAACTTAGCTACACACAAAAATGTATTCCACTACACTCAAAGGAAGGGAGTCCCCAACTCAACTTTATCTTAGGCAGGTCCCAAAATTCCTCCAAAGTTCTTCCAACTTCACCCAGTACGAGAGGAAGTGGTGCGGCAGAGGGTGACATCAGATTAGAAAGCAAAATCCGCATCTTAACCAACAGTGGTTAAAATATGTTACTTCCGTAAATTTTACAAAATCATGTGAGCATAGGAACCAGGACCTCTCCCAGGAACTTAAAATAAGACATGCAATGATGGGCTCCACAGCTTAAGCATCTTTAGCTTCCTGATAAATATGACTTTGGGAGAGCCTTAATGAACACTAGCCAATTAAAAGTATATTTGAGTGCTTGGGTTTAAGGTCTAAGCATTAAACAATGATCACAGTGTTTAATTACACAGATAATTTTAAAAACAAGCTAAGAAACAACTGCAGGAGAGCTTAGCATCAGAAAACTGATAAAAAAAGTATGAAATAGCAGGGTAAAAATAAAACTTTCTGGTATGAGATATTAAAGAATGAGTTTAACCCATGAGACTGAACTCTGAACAGCTGCCTGCTAGGAGCCAAGCAAGGGAACTTCAGTTTCTCCAGAATAATAAAAAAAAGTGCTCAAAACTGTCTTTGAAAATAAAAAGTAATTAATTAAAACCCTTCTATTTATAATGGCACATTTAAATAGCAAATGCACGTTGAGTGACTGAATGAAAGGAAGAATGAACAATTATTTTCAATTAAGATAGCCCTACCTGCCCTTCCCATGGCCTATGAGATTAAAGTAAGCCTGACACACCAGTCATGTCTGAAGGACCCACCTCAAAGGAGCACCCATGTTATGCTGGAGATAAAGCTCTTTTAGAATTGGTAGGAAGCGGGAAGGAATGGCCTATAAACTCCTCTGCCCCTGAAGCAGGTCATTTCTGTGGCAGGGCTCCTATATTACCTGCCTTCCATCTGTTCCATTCCATCTGGGGATATGAGTATAACTGGCAGAAGGAACTCCAGAAAAGTCTCAGGCACAATTAATGTAAAACCCTTCTCAAACTGAGACATGTAGACACATGTGCACAGCATTTGATATCAAGAGTAGAAGGTTTCTGGATGGGTAGTTACTTGCAAACAAAGAAAAATGCAAGAGGGTATGTACACAGTATTTAGGTTTTTTTCTTAGAAAAAACTTTTAATGGCTCCATGACAGGAGAACTTCTTAAATTAAAGGGTAAATAGAAGTACAGGGGCCAAGCTGCATGAATCCCAGTGGTGATAGGATGCATGTGGTTAAGTGCCCACATACTGGGCTGGAAATTGCCCCTTAAATATTTTGAAAATAAAAATTCACAAAAGAAGACTCAGTTCACACTGTACCTCTTCAACCTTCCCTGAACTCGTCCCCTTAGGTAAAAATAAAAAGAGAGTCTGTTACTGCAATAGGGATGAGAGGTCATTATTCTGAGCTCAACTTCATAACAATGACCAGGTTAACAGTCCCAAACGTGACTCCAGATTATTGCTTGCAGAAAAGTGCTCTCTTTTTTTCTACATTTGAGCCAATTATTTAAGGCTAACCTGTCTTTCACATTAAGAACCGAGTGGGCAACTTGTAAGCATTGAATAAATTGCACAGGGGGTCTATTTTCAGGCTCAATTATACAAAACTGCCAACATTATTTACTCTGCTACTTATGGAGGAAAAAAAGTTTTCATGATTCTGCATTTCACACACAAACTGAAGCTCAAAGGCATCTTTAAAATGCAGTCTTGCCTTTCCAATTATTGCAGCTACCAGAGGCTCTATGAAAAGGAATCAAGAGAGTAGACACACTAAATTAGCCTCAGTCACTAATAGAAAAAAAATGTCTTCCCAAATCAAGCAGGGCAAAGTAGGCAGGAAGACCCCTGCCAGAGGTAGTGACAGACCATTTTCTTTCCTTCCAGAGAGGGTCAATGAGTTTAAAGACTTGGCTCCCCTGAGAAGAGCAGTGAATGAGTGAAGATTAAGCTTGAAGGAGTCAGAACCCCAACACTGTCCACATCAGCAGACCTGAAGCAAAGAAAAACTGTTCACTTCAACTTCCTTGCCTCCATCTCAAAATTGCATTAGCACAGCCCTTTGCTCCATGATGAAGGAAACCCTTTATGCTGAGTGTTTCTCATTCAAATACCCCATAATGATGTGCTAGGTCCTCAATTTTCCTATTTGTTTTCAAATACCTGAACCTCTGCTTCATACTGAGATTACTGGGCATGTTTCTTCCCAGGGAGGAAAAAAATAACAGTAAACTAATCAGAGCCATGGGCATCATTTCCCAGTCTTAACCACCTGCCCATACTGTGCTTTTCTGTAGGGCAAGAGCCTGGGGAGCTGATTAGCCTGGGCAGCTTCCAGAAGTCACCCCTGGCGAAGGCATGTTGGGAGGCAGGAATGTCCCATTAAGTCTATACTTCTTGCATTTTGCAGGAGGTCATAGCTCAGAACCAGCTGTTCCCGATGTGGGGGAAGGAAAGTTAACAAATGGACGACATTGGTATAGTCCTAGACATTGTGCTTGTTAGTTTTGGAAAGTACCAAAACACATGCAGGCTGTTTAACAAAACCTGAGGATTTATAAGCAGGTGAAGATACAAATAAGCATGACTATAAAATGTATTAACTTATTCATTTTCCAAAGTTACTGAATGTCCATGATATACCAGGCACTAGAATTTCAGAGATGTGAAAGTCATCATCCTTTCCCTCAAGTAGCTTTTGGTCTAGAAATTGAATATCTAATTCATATTCAGTCTATCCCTAAATCCTGTCAATTTTACTTTCCAATGTATCTCTCAAAATCACCCATCAAGATACCAACCACACTCATCTTACAATCTGCTTAACATCATCAAGGTAGAGTACAAAGGTCAGTACACATGCTCTGTTCATGATTTGTCACTTAACCAACTGACAGGATAAGCCAACACTCTCTGAGTTAAGCAGATAGACTCATAATCAACACCTTATATATTCACATCTATTCTCTGGAATGTGCAAACCCTTCTGCTCCTACTGGCTAATTATGCTTATCAAGATTGAGTTATTTTTATTTCCCATGCTTTTTATGTACCTGAAAATGGACCAGCTTTTTATGTACCTTATTATGTAATTGCGATTACATAATAAAATTAAATATTACAAAAGTCAATAAAATATGTATAAAAAGTATATAAAAGTGAATTGTTTCTATGAATTCTAAGTTGAATACTGTAGAAAGAATATATGTTGGAAAAAAAGATAGCTATTGAATTTGTTGTCAGGGAAACAAGAGTAGTGAAATAAGAATATGTAAGTATTTTTCATTCCTACTTTAAAGAATGAATTTAATTTATGAATCTCCAATATATAGGATCAAACTGAAAGAAAGACTCATGGTCCTACATCAAGAGACTGGGAAAAGAACCCACACTTATATGTTTCAAGTTACAATGAAATTAATGAAAACTTCTACTTCTGGCCAAGACAAATGGACAGGAACTTAGTACGCTGTCTGAAAACTGAACAAAATATATGGAACAAAGTCTTTCCAGACATCAGGAAATAAGATGAAATAATCTCTAAAAGACAGGAAATAAAGAAGATACCCCCTTGTACTGACAATTTCCTGAGGAGAGATTCTAGACCACAGCATAAAAGGGAAATTCAAGCAGAAACCAGTGGATTCCCTGGATTGAGGAAATGGAGCTAAAAGTTCAGGGATACCAAATGAACTAGAGCTTGCAGATCAGAATTTGGAGAGAGAAGAGCTACCCAGAGAAAATTCTAAGGATCTGCACAGGATTTCCACAAGAACTCAGCTGAGTACAGATCAGCCCACACATGTAACAGCAACAGAAAAAAAACCTACCCGAGGCTGAAGGAAAAGCCACTGGCAAGAACAGAATGCCTATTTCTACCAGTCAGAATGGAGAGTGTCTTAATTCCTGGAGCCTTGGGTACAGTACCCAGATGATCATGACTGAGTAGCAGTTAATTATTAGCTTCAGACTCAAAAGTGCTCTGATCAAACCTAAAAAACATCAAAAACAAAATCCCCCAAAACCAAACTGTTTTCCAAATTACTTAACTTCCTCCAAAGACAGAAGCTCAAAAATATTTATAATACAAAAATATCCAGTACTCAACGTGGTAAAATTCAGAGAGAAGGGATTTCCACTAGCTCATGATCCAGGAGTGGTCTGGTTAGAATGTCATCAGTGGTGCCTTTGTCCCTTCCACTTTCAGATGACGTTGCCCTTTCAGAATACCTACACCACTGCCATAGACAGCACTAACTCCATTGCTGGCTTGCTTCGTTAAGAATAAATCCTAAACTGCTCTTCCATCTCTATGTTACTAGTTCAAAGGTCAGAGTCCCGGAGAAGAACAAAGAATTGGCCAAGCCTGGGTCATGTGATCACACACCAGTTGCCAGGTGGTAAGAAAAGGGAATATCTGGTTACCTTTGATTTCGTGATGAGCGGTAAGGCCAGTTCTCACAGAGGGGCCCTCCCCCCAAATGGGACAGAGCTTTATATATGCTGGGTAGCTAAACAATGACAAATGTCCACTACAGTGATTGACTATGTATTATTTGTTAATCTTCAAATCTAATCTTATGTCTCTTTTTATGATCCATAGTAACTCTCTGATAAGGATTCAAACTCTTCTTTCTTGCCCATCTATTTGTTTTATTTATTTTTCTAAGATATATATATATATATATATATATATATATATATATATATATATATTTGCATTTTATATATACATATATATTTGCATTTTATATATATATTTGCATTTTATATATATATTTGCATTTTATATATATATATCTTATATATATATTTGCATTTTAACAGCTCTGAAAATGCTGTCTTATGGTCAATGGAAATTGTTAATCAATCCATTAAACTGATGCCTCATAATTAATTAAAATTAAAATAGCCAATATTTTTTAGAGATACATAAAAAGGATAGTTCTTACAAATGTTGGCATCCTAGACTCAGTGAAATCTGATATCTTTTCTCCTATATCATGAAACATATCTCTCTAAATTGTCTTTGTACCTCATTAGACTGTAAGCTCCAAAATACTCTATGGTGGTGTTCCCACTGCCTAACTCACTGCTTAGCATATACTAGATCCAGAACACATACATTTATTCAATAAAGGAATAATTCAGTGAATTAGAATGAATCTGCTAAGCAGATTTCTGTGTTCCATGTTTCATGTTCCATGTGTGCCTGAGACTTAACTACATCTAAAAAAGTTTTCTCTTTCAGTACTTTTGATCCCAGATGTCTGACTTATTCAACAGTTCTTAAAATCTACTTGGATCCCAACCGTTGTGCTAAGTGTCTTACCTGAATTATCTCATTTGATAATTACAACTATCCTCAATGGCTATAGATGCCCAAAGAAGTTTAATAAATTACCAAATGTCACACTTAGCTACAAGTAGATAAGTCATAATTTAAACGCAGATACTCTATCTCTAGAACTTATGCTCTTTACTGCTTTACTATTGTCAGACTATATTCTACAGATGCAGTATTTTTTACAGACTCTCTTGAGAGTTAAAAGTAACAGGAGTCCCATCTTGAGTCTAAGCTGTGTCCACCTTTGATTCAGGCATCTTTGGAAGGCTGCTGGATGGGTCCATCAAGAATCTACCTAAAATAAAAATCACAGCACACAGGTTCAAGCTGGTGAAAATGATCTAAGGTTGAAGGCAAGTGCATTTCTGGGTGCAACATGGTCTATGTCACTCATGTTTTCCTCCAGCCTCATTTAGAAATTCATGCTAAGATCCTAATGTTGGAATGAAAGATGAGCCAGCTCTGGTGACCAAGTTGACATCAGGCAGTACCATCACTCTTTGACCAGATAAAAGCTACATCAGCTCAAGGGCTGGCATCTTTGGCAATAGCTATAAAATCTTGAGCAAGTACCAGCAACAAGTTAGTGTCTCCTGGGGACCTTGTTTGTCTAATCAGTCACAATTAGTAGCATCACCACAACAGAGAGAGGAAAAATAGCAGGAGTTGCAGTGTAGTAAAGAGTTGCAGCTGAGAAGCCCATGGAAGACCATTCCAGGTGGGCTCCAAGAACAGTTTGAGAGACATTCGAGTAGTTTTGGAGGGGCCAGAGGATTATTGTCGCTTTGTGACCCTGTTTTTACTCTTAATCTGTGTATACTGAGCAATGTAATTACAACTCCAGACCAATAGACACATAAAACCAGTCAAAGCCCAAATCTAGAGCATTGAAAATGAAGTAGAAAACAAAGAACAAGCAATTATTTGAGAGAGAGCAATGAGAATAATGGGTAAGACGACAAAGATGATTTAAGGAGAAAACATAAGTCACGGAAGGAGCAGGAAGCAGAAGTCAGGAGATGTGAATTCTAGTCCCTGCTATGTCCCAAATGTTCTGTTTCACCAAGAAGCAGTTCATTCACCTCTCTGGGATGGCTTCCTTACCTGCAGCATGAGAGGGCTGAGCTAGATGGGTGACCACCTCTAAGGTCCATCTTGTCACAAATGCTGTGATTCTGCAAACATGGTTTGTAATTTTAATACCCACCTGGCTGTTAAAATAGCTTTGCTGGGGACTAAGCCAGTATGGATCCTGCATAACAGCAACAGACCTGTGTGGTTTTCTGGGCTCTGAGAATTACTGTGGTAATGCAACAGGAAAGCTGAATGTTCAATGCACGAAGTGTCAAGGGGCATGCCACAGCAGGTTCAGGCAGGGTGAATAGGTTTCATTTTTGGAAGTTAATAGCTGAGCACATTTTTGGTCAAGCTAATTGCACATGTGGGAAAATTATCAGAGAATGTACATTTCTTACCTCATATCCCTACAGTGTTTACAGATGGATTTAGCCGCAGGTAAAATAATGTTACATTTAAAAATGGCTCAAATTGATAGTAATGTTTTCACAGGTTAGGGCCTGATTAACATCTGATTAAACTTCCTCTGTCTCTCTAACTTTTCCTCCATGAATATTCTTCATTGCATTATTACTTCACAAAGGTGAATGAGAAGTTAGTTTTTATTAGTGACACATCACAGGACTTTCTGGGCTCTGGAGTTGTCAGCTAAGGTGGCTTCCAGGCATCTGTCTACATCTCCTTTGTGGTATTCATCACTTCTCAAACTTGACTATTCCTTGTACCAAACCTACCCTGGGTTTTCCTGCCTTATGCCACTCCTTCTGCTTTGACTCTCCCCTTAGCCCTCATTACCTTCTGCCTATCACATCTTACCCATTATTTAGTGCCTTAAATTTTCCAATATGCCCCAAAGTCATCTGTACAACTAATGCAATTCTGATCAAAATCTGGACAGTGTTTCTTATGGATCTTGACTCTGAAATTTAGATGAAGAATATAAATAGCCAAGACAGTAATGAGGAAGAACAAGATGGCAGAACTACCATTATAGATTTAAAAACATCATTTAAAATGTATATACGAAAGTGAGTGATTTGCCCAAGGATAGACCAAAAAATCGATGGAAGAAAAAAAGAAAGTGTAGGAACAGACTCATGCTTATATGAAAACTTGATATCTGAGAGGGACTGCATATCAAAGCACTCTTTGTTTTAATAAATGATGCAGAGACAGTAGGGTACCCCCAGGGAAAACACAAAATGAGAAGTCTATTTATCCTAAACACAAAACTCCATGTGGATTAAGACATAACTACAAAAGAAAATAATAGCCATTTCAATAAGAACGCACATTTTTTCTAATTCTCATAAAATTATAAAAAATGAATATTATTAGCCCACTCTTAGTAAAGAGTGAAGCTCAAATAATTTAATAATTTACACATAGTCAGCCAACAAAAGACTGGGTGACAATTTCCAAAGCTTAATTATGCCACCAGCTATATTGTCTCTCTCTCTTCTAAATATTCTTTCAATTAATTGATGTGAAAAAATGTATTTGAGTAAGCAATACTCTATCATTTTGCTTCTTAGTTACCTACCCACTTTTGTTTTCTGTTTATATATGTTTTATTTGTTTATTTCACCATGTCTTGCTTTGTGGAATTTCTGATATTGGGTCTTAGTAATAGATCTTCCTGGATCTTAATGATCATCTTGATCATCCAAAAGCCAGATCTAAAGAGTTAGCAGAGAAAGGAGAACAAAACGTCTTTCGAGTCTTTACTCCCTTTTCAGCCTTTTTTTCTATTCTATCATGTGACTGACACCTCAGAGAAAATTTTGAAAAAATTATATTGGAAAATACCCACACTTCCACTAGCATTAACACAAAGGCCTTGCTTTTGTGTGTTTACTCAGTTCTCCCACACCCACTCACCCATAAAACTTTTATCTAGGTCAGAATATAAAAGGGTTATTTCACCTCTAACATCTTTTCTTTCTCATATTTAAGTTACAGATTTTGCTATAGCATTAAATTTAACAATAATTTCAATAAGATAGAAGTTTATTTTTCTCTCATGTAACAATCCAAGCATAAACAATCCAAGAATTATTTATTGACTCCTTCTGTCTTGTTAATCTGCTATCCTCAACATCAGCTTCTACCTCAAAGTTGAAAATAACTGATCTAATTCTTGCCATCATGTTCAAAGTCCAACCAGCATAAAGTACAGAGAAATAGGTAGACAGTATATAGCCAGGTGCATGTTAAATTCATGAGCTTCTATTAGTATATTAAAAGTATGGTGATTAATATTTAGGAAACAACTAATATCTTACCCCAAATATTTAAGGAATTCATTCAGATTTAAGGCACTATTATTTATTCAAGTGTGCTTGTTGTCATGCTTTTCTTCTTTACCTCTGATAGAAAAGGTTTCTTTCTATCCAGCACTCAAAGCATTCATAATTTAAAGAGAAAGACAGACATGGAAACAAAAAAATGGCAATACAGCATGATGAATGTTCTTAAAACACAGAGGAAGAAACAACTAATTCAGCCTTAGTGGCTGTGAAAGTGAATGATCAGTGAGAAGTCACCAAGGAGCGACATTTGCACTGGGAACAGAGGCAATCCTGACAAAAGAAGGAGCTAATATTCCAAATCCATAGAGAAATAAAAGTTTAATTCCTGAACCACAAGGAGACGTCCCTAAAGTTGGAGGCAGAGTATGGGAGGGGAATAACAGCAAGTGAAGCTGGAAGCGCAAGCTTGGAGTCGGACCACAAAGGGCCGGAGGCCACACTAAGACACCTGGGCTTCATCTTTTATAGAAAACAAGAGTGGACTTTCTAAGATAGAAGAGGAGACTTGGTAGAATATGAGCTTTACTTTAAGGCAAATAACCACAACATTATAATTAGAAAGACTGGATACAGAGAAAGAGTGTATGAATATATTTGTCATTTACCTTTGTCACTCATCTCAAATCTTCTTATACCTTCGGAGACAATTTATAAATCCAAGACCAACTCCCACTAGAAAAGTTGAAAAACTCTGGGTCCTTTCTCAGCCTACCTTGCTAATATACGCAGGCATGCGATATGTGGCAGTTAATCAGATCTGTGTGCCTCAGACTTTGAATTGATAGTAACATGTAGGGTGACCAACTGTTTCAGTTTGCCTGGGGCTGTGCTATTTTTATTTATTTACTTATTTGTTTGTTTATTTATTTATTTATAATTGTTTTATTTTTCAATTACAATTGACATTTAATATTATATTAGTCTCGGGTATACAGCATAGTGGTTAGACATTTATATAACTTATGAAGTGATCTCCCCAATAAATCTAGCACCCACCTGGCATCATAAAAAGCTATTACAATATTATTGACTCTATGCTGTACTTTACATCACCATGACTATTTTGTAATAGCTAAGATATGGAAGCACCCTAAATGTCCATCAAGAGACAATTGGATAAGGCTTGGGGATCTTTGGAAACATGGTAGTGTGAGAGAAGTCCCCAGATCTCTCCCCTTAAACAATAATAAGCTGAACATTTAAAACTCAACAAAAAAAACACCCAAACTGCACACCAGCATGTGTGAGCATGGGATCTGCACATAAAAGGTACCACAGGTCAGAACCCCAGGTGTTGGGCGATGGACTAGGAGAAATAAAGAAGCTGCCTCTTGCAGCTGATGGAGTTACCTATAGGAAGAAGGGGAAGGAAGAAAGAGTGGTGACTTCTCTGAATAGACCTGCCTGGAAAAGCTGTGAGCTCCCTGTGTCCAGCTAGCATCAAGGCCCAGTCATCAGGGCAGAAGACATAGAAGTGGGATGGCAGAAAAACAACAGTTGATGTTTCCCAGCCGTGTTTGCAAAACAGCCCCCCAATCCCCAACCCAGAGGGCCCCTCCCCCCATACTGTCCAAGGAGGATCATCACAAAACCCTAGAAGATCAGGGCAAATGTTACCAAAACTGTTGCTAACACTTCGCAGGGACTGAAACTGAGGGTAGCAAGCATGATTAGATATCTATCAAAAAATTTTTAAAAATCTTTTTTAAGTCTTTATATAAAGCAAGGATAGAAGAGGATTAGACACCACCTACTGGAAACCAAAATAAAAGGGCCTTCTTCACAGCAGGCTAAAGAGAGAGCTTTATATAATAAATCTTTCTGGAAAAAAAGCAGAATGCATTTCCATTAATGCCCAGGCGGAGAAATAGTACATTAAACACCATGAATAACCAAGGTGACAAGGTATCTCAGAAAGAAAGAAAAAAATCTCCAGAAAATAAACTTATAGACAAAGAAATATACAATTTAATTGACAGAGAATTCAGGATGGTACTTCTGAAAAAACTCAGTGAATTCTGAAATGAGTCATATCAATAATTTCAGGAATTGAAAATAAAAAACACCTAGATGAGCATAGCAAAGAGATTGAAACCCTCAAAAAGAACCAATTAGTTCTTTATACCTGTGCTTCCCTGAACGGGCTCGATCTCATCTAATCTTGGAAGCTAAGCAGGGTCTGCCCTAGTTAGTACTTTGATGAGAGATCACCTAGGAATACCAGGTACTATAGGTGTAAAAAAATAATAATAAAAATTAAAAAAATAAAATAAAACTTTTGGAGATGAAGAACACACTGCCAGAGTTGAAAAATGAAATAGCAAGCTTGGGAAATAGAGTCAAACAAATGGAGCCAAAGATCAGTAATATTGAAGATAGAAATCTAGAAATAAATCAGAAGGAAGGAGAGAAACTAAAGTATAAAAAATAATAAAATAAAAATTCAAGAAATAGCTGATACCATAAGAAATATAAGAATAATGGTCATTATTAAAGGTGAGGAAAAGAAACAGGGACTAAGAAAGCATTTTCAGAAAAATAGTGGACAAGAATTTCCCAAATCTAAGGAATGAGCTGGAGCTTGGAATTCAAGATGTCAGCACAATACCCAATTATCTCAACCCAAAATACCTTTCACCAAGACACATTGTATTAAAATTATCAAAGAATCAAACAAAGACAGAATTCTCAGGGCAGCCAGGAAGAAGAAAATGGTAACTGATAAAAGGAAACCCATTAGATTATCCTTGGACTTCTCAACACAAACCTTACAAGCCAGAAAGAAATGGAAGCAAATATTTTAACTATTATGTGAAAGGAATTACCACCTAGAATAATGTATCTAGCTAAGCTCTCCTTCAGATATGAAGAAGAAATTAAGAGCTTTCCAGACATATAAAAATTGAGAGAATTCTCCGCTATGAGGCCTGCACTACAGAAAATACTAAAAGGAGTCAGCTCACCTAAAACAAAATGACAAAAAAAAAAATACATAATTAGGAGTAAAGTGACTATCAGACAAAGAGAAGCAGAGGAGTGCAACCATTACTAAAAAGAGGGCATTATAATCTTAAATAATAAGAAGATAATTGTTATCACAAGACAGTAATGAACATTCAGCATGCATAGGAACAAATTGAGATAACAATGACTGAAAAGAGGAGGATTCAAAGATTCAAATCCTCAAAAAAGAATGAAAATAAGGCACACACACCTTACAAAAACTAGAAAAAGAACAAATGAAGCCTAAAGTATGCAGAAGAAAAGAAATAATCAAAATTAGAGCAGAAATAAATGAAATTGAAAACAACAACAACCAAAAGAAACGATAGAAAAAATAAAATGCAACGAAGAGCTGGTTCTTTAAGAAGGTTAATAAAATTGACAAACCGCTGGCTAGACTCACTAAAGAATAAAGAGGAAGGACACAAATAAACAAAATCAGGGATGAAAGAGGGGAAACTATGACAGACACCACAGAAATACAAAGAATCATACAAGAATACTATGAAAAAGTATATAACACCAAATTTAATAACCTAGAAGAAATGGACCAGTACTCAGAAAAATACAACCTTCCTAGACTGAATCAAAAAGAACTAGAAAATCTAAATAGACCATTCGGCATATGGAAATTGAAACAATCATCAAAAACCTACCAAAAGTAAAAGTTCAGTACCAGATGGCTTCACCAGTGAATTCCACCAAACATTCAAAGAAGATTCATTACCTATTCTCCTCAAACTCTTCCAAATAATCACAGAGGAGGCAATACCTCCCAACTCATTTTACAAAGTCAATATTACCCTGATACCAAAACCTGGTAAAGGTAACACAAAAAAAGAAAACTACAGACCAATATCTCTCATGAACATAGATACAAAAATCCTAAATCGGATACTAGTGAACTGAATACAGCAACATATTAAAAAGATTATACACCGTGATCAAGTAGGCTTCATCCCAGGGACACAGGGATGATTCAAAATATGCAAATCGATTAATGTGATACACCACATAAACAAATTTAAAAATAAGAATCATATGATTATATTAATAGATGCAGAAAAAGCCTTCAACAAGATACAGCATCCGTTTATGATCCAAACACTTAACAAAATCGATATTGAAGGAAAGTACCTTAACATAATAAAGGCCACATATGACAAACCCTCAGCCAACATTATACTTGATGGTGAAATCTAAAGACCTTCCATCTCAGATCAGGAACAAGGCAAGACTGTCCACTATTGCCGCTGTTATTCAATATAACATTGGAACTCCTAGTGAGTACAATCAAGCAAGAGAAAGATATAAAAGGCATCCAAATAGGAAATGAAAAAGTCACACTGTCACTATTTGCAGATGGCATGATTCTCTATATAGAGAACTCTAGACTCCACAAAAACACTACTAGAAATAATAAACAAATACAGGAAAGTCTCTGGATACAAAATCAATGTTCAAAAATCCATAGTATTCCTATACTCTAATGATAAAGTGTCAGAAAAAGAAGTGGTAAAAAATCATTCCTTTTGCAATTACAACAAAAAGAATAAAATCCCTAGAAATATATTTAATGAAACATGTGAAAGACTTATATAATGAAAACTACAAGACCTTATTTTAAAAAATCGAAGAAGATGTAAAGAAGTGGAAAGATATTCCTTGTTGTTGTTTTGGAAGAAGCAACATAGTGAAAATGACCATATTACCTAAAGCACTATACAGATTTAGTGCAATCCCAATCAAAATCCTATCAGCATTTTCTAAGGCAATAGAACAAAAAATCATCAGATTTGTATGGAAGCATAAAAGACCCAGAATTGCCAAAGCCATTCTGAGAAAAAAGAATGAGACTGGAAGTATCACTTCGCCTGACTTCAAATTATACTACAAAGCGACAGTAATCAAAATGGCATGGTATTGCAGAAAAAGAGACACACAAACCTGTAGAACAGAGTTAAGAGTCCAGAAATAAATCCATATTTATTTGTGCAAATAGTTTTCAACAAAAAAGCCAGAAACATACAGTGAAGAAAGGAAAGCCTCTTCAATAAATGGTGCTGGGAAAACTGGAAAGCTACCTGGAAAAGAATGAAACTAGACTATTGTACATCATCACACACCAAAATTAACTCAAAATGGATTAAAAACCTGAACTTAAGACCTGAAACAATAAAATGCATAGAAGAAAACATAGGAATGAAACTCAAAGACCTTGGACTTAAAGGGGATTTTATTAATTTGACCTCAAAGGCAAGGGAAGTACAAATTAAAATAAATGAATGGGATGACATCAAACTAAAAAGCTTCTGCTCAGCAAAAGAAATTGTCAACAAGGTAAAGAGACAACCATCTGAATGGGAAAATATATTTGCAAGCAATGCCTCTGATAATGGCCTAATACCCAAAATATACAAAGAACTCATACCACTCAATAACAACAAAAAACAAATGATCCAACCAAAAACTGGGCAGAGGATCTGAAAAGACACTTCTCTCTAGAGGACATACAAATGGCCAACGAATATTTGAAAAGATGCTCAACATCACTAGCTATTAGGAAAATTCAAATCAAAACCACAATGAGATATCATCTCACATCTGTTAGAATAGCTATAATCAACAGGACAAGTAATAAAAATGTTAGAGAGGATGCAAAGAAAAAGGAACCCTCATACACTGCTGGTACAGTTGCAAATTGATACAGCCACTATGGAAAACAGCATGGAGGTTCCTCAAAAAACTAAGAATTGATCTACCATATGATCCAGCAATCCCTCTGCTGGGTATTCACCCCAAAGACTTGAAAACCCATATCCAAAAAGATATTTGCACACCGATGTTCATAGCAGCATTATTCACAGTGGCCAGGACATGGAAGCCACCGAAGTGTCCTACAATAGATGATTGTCTAAAGAAGCTGTGGCACATATATACAATGGAATATTGCTCAGCCATCAGAAGAGATGAAATACAGCCATTTGCAACAACATAGATGGACCTCGAGATAATCATGCTAAGCAAAATAAGCCAGACAGAAAAGGTTGAAAATCACATAATATCACTTATATGTGGGATATAAACCTAAAAGCAACAAATGAACAGGACAAACATACATAGACTCATGGACATGGACTATAGACTAGTGGTTACAAGGGTGTAGGGGGTAGTAGAGGAGGGGATAGGTAGAGGGTCAAATATAGGGGGTTAGGAGGAGGGTAACGTGGTAAAGGGGATCAAATATATGGTAGATGAAGGAAACTGAACTTTGGGTGGTAAACACACAATAGAATATACAGATGCCAAATTATAATGTACACCTGAAAATTATATAATTGTATTAACCAATGTTACCCCAATAAACTTAAAAAAAATAGACAATGGTACATATGTGCAATGGAATACTACTCCATCATAAAAAAGAATGAAATCTTTCCATGAGTGATAACATGGATGGACCCTGAGGGTATTATGCTAAGTGAAATAAGTCAGACCCAGAAAGACAAATACCATACCATTTCACTTATATGTGGAATACAAAATACCAAACAAAACAGAAAATCTATTTAAACAAACAAATAAAAACAGGAACAGACTCATAGATACAGGGAACAAACTTATGGTTGCCAGATGGGAAGGTGTGGAGGGCAGGGTGAAAAATAGGACTGTCCTATTTTAAAACTGAAACCTCTCAGTCCCTGTCAGACTGAGACGGTTGGTTGGTCACTCTAGCAGGGGCCACACAGAAAAGATGTTGAGAAAACACAAGAGCCTGATCAATGGTAATAGCCTCAGGATAAGGGAGGAGACAGCTTTCCAGTTATTCAGGAGGAAGAATCAGCCAAACTTAATGAGGCGTGATTGTATGGGGGAGATGAATGGCAAAGAAGCGAGAGCCAGGCACGGCTGTGAATGGGTGCCATTTAACAGAGAGATGGTAAGTTCAGTCTTGGCCTCGCTGAATTGAGAGTCTGTGAAGAATATCTAAGAGAAGATTTTCTCAGGCATTTGTCAATGTTGCTCTCGAGCTCAAAAGGTAAATGGAGAAATGGCTAATGCCTGCTATATAGTCTACAAGCATTTTGTTCACTATTGAATTCCCCTTATCAGCACATACAGAACATGACATTTTTTGTACACAATATACTCAAGAAGGATGTGATAATTGATTGATTTATTCCTTAGCTCAGCTCACCAGAGATATCCACCTTCCAACTACCTTTTTCACTTACAAGTTCATTTAGTAGTTGTTAAATACAGAAACCTTTTTAGAAGAGAAAATGTTCTTCTATTAGCTGGGTCCGACTTAAATTTCTGACTAGTAAGACACTGTGTTCACTGCTTGAATCAAGTAAATGTGAGTAGCTTCTAAATCTTACATAAATTCTAATTCAGATCAAAATCCCTGTATTATTCCATCTTTAGAAACATTACTTTCTCTAAATATAGAAGAATTATATTCCAAAAAAAGATTGAAATGACAATATTATTTTTAAAAAACTGAGACAAGAGAATGAAGCAGAGTAAAGAAAGAATATAGGATTACTATTATTATTATTTATGTTTTAATCATGAGTAGTTTGAGAGAAATTTCTTAGAGGTAAACAAAATAAAGAGTATATTTAAGAATGGAAAACATTTTCTCTTTTTTACTCCATTTTTATAAGTAAACACCAACATGGAGAAAACTAGTCAATTATTGGTAAGGAAGTACAGTCAAAAATAAATGGAGATTTTTTTTTTTGAAAGCAGTAACTAATAGTTGGTATTTACCTAGGACTTGGACACTATGTTAAACACACAAAAACTCAAACTTATTATGTTTCAAATTTTATTGTTACATTATTTTTATTTATTTATTGTGATAAAATGTAAGTAAATGGGTACATGCAGCAATTGACAAATACAATTAAAGATGAAGGCAGAAAAGAGCAGAAAAAGCAGATAAACATTTTTGGTCTCTTCCTCCATACCTTTACCTAGTATTGCATTTTCCCCACATCGAACATTGCCACATGAAAATAATAATAACAATAATAATTTCAGGAATGCATCTGAAGGAGTAGAAGCATAAGGGGTAAGACATATGTACTAATTCTATATCCTTAAACCCCCATGTCTCTCCTTTTTAAAGTAATCCATGTAATTGGCGATTTAGAAAATGAGCCCCCAGATAAGGCCCCAAAGGGTGGGAGAGAATGGATGTCTTCCTCCCAGCTGAGGCTTTCTTCAGAAAGCTGACACAGGACTGTGTAAACTTGGCAGGATAAGATGTTCCCCTCTCTCTCTGAGGGGAAAGAAAATAGCTGAGAGCAAAAGACAATGAAGAAGAACTTGCTCAGTAAAAGGTTGTTGACCCTCCTGCTTTCTGAAAGCAGCAGAGCTTTCCCCAAGAAGATGCCAACGTAGAGGTGGGCTTGGGGGAAATGAAGACGTATTGCCTCATGTGTGTGCTGAGGAGGGGTTGCAGATGCCTGAGGAGAGAAGGTGCAAACTGAGGAGCAATAGAGAAGGTGCCGAGTGAAGAGGGAGCCTCAGTCTGGAAATGCCCTCCACTTCTGTAGATGCCTAAGGTTGATGAACATCTAGAATATTCTGATCCCCACATCGAACACTGCCACATGTGGAACCTGAGAGCCTACAGCAAGGATCCATCCTCGAGGAAGTGCAATCACTGCATCTGGGATTTGACAGCGATGTGTATTTGCACACAGGAGGAACATAAAAGAATTCAAAGTGAGACTTTAGTTTGAGGGAAAGAGAAGGATAGGAGGGAGAGATGGAAGAAAAATAAAACTCTAATGTAAGACAGAGAGAACAAGCACAAGGACAAGGTTGCATCAGGGGAGCAAATTAAAAAGAGAAGGAAGAGAAACAAAGTCTAGCATTTAGAGGAGAAGGGAAAGAGGAAAAGATGCTAAAAAACTAGGTGCATCTGTTCCTTTGCCCTGTACCATGCTTCCTGCTCTCAAAACTCTTATTCTGCATCTTTATTCACAAAAGCAAATGTGGAACATTGAAATATGGCAGAATTATAGCTCCAGCAATCTATTTTTCGCTGCTTTTTTCTCTGCAGATAATCAAAATCTCATGAACAAAGGTAAATAAAAATCAAGAGGCTGTCACAAACCCCAAGTGCCCACTAAGCCTTCTCAGAAATTTAACAAGAAGGAGAGCTAACTGGTGCTCCAAATCTTCAGTGATCAGGCAGGAAGAGCAAGCTAGGCCCTATCATGTGGAGACCACAGTTATTCACCAGCAGAAGTCCATGAGTTTTCCCCACAAATGGCATGATGCATGGCTGTCCCGTGGTCCTCCTGAACCGAGCCACAGAAATATCAGTAGGCTCCCAACCTGCTGATTACATCGCAACTACGGTGATGTAAATGTCATTGCTATTTTCAGCACCGTGCTAATGAATTATATTTAAATACATTTAAAAATGATGATTTAGAAAGGCTACAATTATGATATTTAAAATATAAATTGTCTCAAACAGATATTAAATATGGGCTTTGCATTCTCCCTTTCATTCAGAGCCCAACAAATATTCTTTTATCCTCGGAAAGAAAATGAGCAAACAGACAGATCAAATAGCTCAATTAAAACTTTCCATTATTATATAGAAGGATATATGAATTGTTTCAAAACACTTGTCTTTAATGACGATGTATTAACATCTGCCAGCTGGGGTTTAGGAGTTCAATGAGATGGCAGTGAAAGGATTAAGAAGTAATAAAAAATAGGTTTTTCCAATAAGACAGAAAAACCCTCACTTATCCTGGAAAAGAAAGTCATGAATGTGAGCCTCCACAACAGCATGTCAATTCCTTAAAATAAATCTCTCTCTCTCTCTCTCTCAATCTCTCTCTCTCTCTCTCTCTCTCTCTCTCTCTCTCTATCTCATCACTCTATATATACATATCTTTTTGGTTCCATTTCTCTGAGTGAACCCTGACTAATAAAGCTATCTGTTCATCCAGCAAGGGAAAGGAGAATTAGGGGGAGATGCAGGGGCAGTTGTGGGGATATGGATGAAACGGTTATTAAGGCACTTCCTGCACCCCTATCTTCTGTGTAGGATGACTAGTTACGCAGGTACTCTAGTCTGGAAGGCACCAGCCCCACAAAGGACAGAGCCATCACCCTGATGCTTGCTGGACAGAGGGTCAGGCACCATGAGCTGGAGAAATAGCAGCAACCAGCTAAGAAGAGGATCACCACCGTTTCCAGTTGAATAAGGATCAGTGACCCTTGCCCCCTCCTCCTTCTTGCCATGTACCCTAGAGTAGCTAAAGGGAAGTCGTATGAACCAGTACTGTGTATCTATTCGCCCCACTTAAGCTTCTGTCCAGCAATAGTTCTCAGCCTGGGCACGTATTTGAATCACCTTGAAGGTTTGGAAAAAGTACTACTACTCAAGCCCCAGCCCAGAATCGATCAGGGTGGGGGAGATTTGAAAGCTCCCAGTTGCAGCTGGGACTGAGAATACCTCTGTGGTTAGTGCCACAGACAGATCAGCCCTACTGAGATGAAGATGGAAGAAAGACAGCTTCGAGGCTGGACAGCTTAGTGTAAACCAGACTGTGCCTTAAATCCTAGAATTAGACTGTTCTAGTAACCTCAAATGGACAGAGTTACAGAATCTGGCTAACACGTTTCACAGGACTCGTTGCACAGTGGAATCGTATCTTTGGGCTGAAGTTATTGATAAAAATTAAACTCAGAAGGGCAGTTTCATGTGCAGACCTTAAAGAGTTGAGACCTCTCCACACACATGTTTCAAATGTATCGTTTAATACACTGGCACAGGCCTCAGGCTGTGCTGTTTATTCTACAAGTGTCCTTCTGAAAACCCAAGAGCCTGACATTGTGATTTCTATTAAGGAAGCAGGATTATAAATGCAAAGTGACATTAGTGTTACTCAAGCCAGAAATTTACATTTTCTCCAAAGCCAATGCCTCCAACTGTCCCCTGCTCCTCTTTAGACATCCAGCAACTGATGGCCCAGGAAGCAAAGTGCAGTTTGACCCATGCCCCATTCCTTTCTTGTCTCTCTCTCGTCTCTGTCCGTTTTCCGTCTCTGCTTATCACATCCTCACGCCATACAACGAGAGGATGTTCACCACATGCTTATTTTTTCCTTCCCACTGCTCACTTGGAAATGTGAAGCAAGGTGAAGGTCCTTTGTATTTTGCTATTTCTTTCTTCTGACTACCCTATATTCAGATATGGACATAGGAAAGGTTATGGCATGGTTTTGCTTTGTCTTTTCTCATTTACCCTCCCCTTTAATTGACTCTCTAAACATATTTTCCGTTCCCCAATCTCTTTGTGAATTTTTTCTGGCATTGATGTAGTGACAATAAGTGTTGTGATGACTGAAAGAAAGTTAGTAAGCCCATCCTTAACTACCAAAATAAATTAATAACCTAATTGCTATGAAAAGCCCTTCATGCATAAGTCTGGTGAGTGTGTGTGCACACGCGTGTGTGCACGCACACACATACATGCTGTGTTCTGCTGCACCTATTTGGGAAACAGAACTTTTCAGGGCAGCAGCTGTGTCTACGAGGCTATGTTTTAAATGGGGTAATACTTAACATTACATAAATTATAGTGTGAGCACTTAAATGTAAATGGAACATTGTTACTTGTGAAAATATATATTCCAATTATTATTAGGCAAAGGCAAGAGTAATATTTGGCAACATTTTTGTTGTTTATTACAATGTGCCGGGAACTATAAAAGTGCTTTACCCACACTATTAGATTTTGTTTTCACACACACAAAAAAATCCCTTGAGGTACCTTTTCATTTTACAGATAAGAAACCAAGATTCAGAAGAGATGAGTAACTTGCTATAAAGAGAAGACACAGGAACAAAGAGAGGACAGAAATGAAAGTCTGTCTGATTCTATGAACCGGGGCTTTATACCTTCATTCAAAATCAATACAAAGCAAATATTTTGGAGAGGAAGCTGCAGGACCAGCAAAGACAAGTTTAGCTAACATCTCATATTAGTGTTAGGTCCACATCAGTATGGAACAAATTGTAATCTCAAGGAAATGTTTCAAGTAAGATTCATAGTATTTGTCTCTACCTAGACATTTAGGAAATAATTTCATTAGCTCCTGAACTTTAGGCAGAGCCAGATACATATGTTTTGTAGATAGGCAATCGGCTTTTCTAAAGACCAAAAACATCTCCTAACTACTCTGGTTAATCAACTATATTATTCAATAGCACTCATAATTGAGCAGTTTTGATGTCTACGCTTATTTCTTCCATATTTCATGTGCACCAAGGAAAAGATTTCCAGCATCTTTTTCTAAATTAGTTTTCATAGATTTGAAGGCGGCCACAAATTTCTCTTCATTCACAAATAATCTTAGTTCACTCAGCTTTGCTTTTAAGCCGTAACACTTGCAAATTTTGATTCACAAATAGGTTCCCTGAGTCTCTACCAAACTTTTTGCATCACTGAGAAAGCTGTGGAAGCCAGAGCAAGATGGAAAGGTCCAGGCTCCATATATGTGTGTGGGGCTGGAGTTCGCAGCTCAGGTAGGTAATATTAGGTTTCCTCGTTTAGCCAGACCCTTGCATCCCTGAGTCATGATGCTCTTGGACACTCTCAAAATGTCACCTAGCACTCTGTCAAGGTCATTTTTTTTCCCAATGCCCTCATCAAATTACAGTCTCGCAGCAGCTGCTCTCATAAACTGAAATGGATATTGATGATTAAGACTATCATAAAAACTCTATGGGTTTAGTGCGAATAAATACAGCATTTACAACTCTAACTAGAGGGGTCATAGAGAAAATGTTGCAAAGATGTTTGATAAATGAATAAAATAAATAAGCTCATTTAACTTTATAATAATAACTTACTCATACCTTTCTGTTGTACTGACACCGCCATGTCATTCTATCCTGCAGGGGTGAGAGAAAACTTGGAAAAGTTCTATAGGAACCATAGGGTAGTATGTGGTTAATCTGCAATTTGAGGTTTTTGTGTTAAATATATTTTTATTGGGGACAGCCTTCCTCCAGATGAGCCTTAAAACCAAAACTGTGTGCCTGATTTACCAGAAATAATTAAATAATATGAATTAGAATTGGAGAATACACAGGATTTACTTAAGAAATAGCCTAAGATAGACTCCCAAATTGGAATAAGTATCATCCTCTCCCTCAGATCTGTGGATGTTCTTACCTGCAAAGTGGATAGGAGTCTAGAGTCAATACTCTGGGTTTAAACTCTAGCTCCATCACTTACTGGCTTTGTGACTTTGGAAAAGTTATTTTATCACTCTGTGTCTCAGTGTCCTCATCATAAAATGGAGAGAATATTAGTACTTTCTTCATAGGATATTGTAAAGATTAATTAAGTAAAGCACTCAAGATAGTGCTTGACACAGTGTTAACTATCAACATCATCGACGACATCATCATCATCATCATCGTCATCATCATCCACTATCTTTATAAATAGCAATCTAAGGTAAAGAAACTAAAAGAATTCAAGAGTAAGAAAAAAGAGAGGATGAGGTGTGCTGTTGAAGTGCACTGTTGGTTAGCAAGACACTGTCACTACCTCAAATTTGGAAGATGCGTTTGGGGCCTTTTTCAAAGAAACTATATTATGTGAAAGAAATGTTAAAACTATGTAATGCACCCAAAAGATTGCTGGATGGCTTTGATGGAAAACTAGGTGTCTAAGTACACTCTCTGGATTATCTGCTTCTATGAGGTCTCAGTACCTCTCCTTTGAGCTATTTTACAACTCTGTAAGGTATAAAATATTTCACAAATATTTCTTGTCCATGAATGCACGCAAATAAATTTTGTTTCCCATGTAAGTACAATTGTTTTCCTCCCCTCTCGTCCCCCTCAACAAGCTAGTTTTGCATCTATTTGTAAATGCATTTCAGCATTATGTATTGACTGTGTGTGCCTCTTAGAATTCTCCTTTGAACCAATTGCAACATCTTACTAGTTTCCTAATTAATTAATTGTTAATAATTATTAATTATTTAAATCTTTGACGTGTTCATTTTATATTTGCATGAGAGCTATAATTATTCCATAATAAAAAATTATCTTATAACAATTATTTCTAAATGTGCATTCATTCACTTATTTATTTATTCATCCAAATACTAATTGAACACCAAAAATAAAGATACATGATACAAAGATGAATGAATAAGCACAGTCTTGCTTTCAATATGCTCACAAAGAGTTATGAAATAATTATAATTCAAGATCGTTGACAAGTGCCGTGCAAAGAGGGATTTGGGAAAGGAAAGTATTATATTTGCTCAAGATAAAATGGAAAGATCTATGAAAGAAATTTTCAAGGATTTGTGTCTTGGAGAATTCCTGGTATCTAAGATATAGGGAGGACATTGTGTCTGGTTCCATCAGGCTGAACCTCAATGTATAAAGTAGAAGGGTATGAGACAAAGCTGGAAAGGAAAGTCAGACATGAGCATGAAGAAGCTTGAATACCATGTTGAAGGCAAAGGGAGGCACTGAAGTTTCCTGAGCAAGGGAGCATGCTGGTCAAGAGGTAGAACAATTACCTTTCCCCACATGAAGGATAGTTCAGAGAAGAAGTTAATGGCTTCCAGAGAAAAGAGTTCAGATCAACTGGAATAGTCCAGGAAAAAGTGGTAATGAGGGCCTGCACCAGGGTGACGACATAGGGAGTGGAATGGAGGAGACCCAGATGGATGCTATCTGATCTCCATTCCCACAGCCCTGCCATTCCACACCACAATGGCAAACACCAACATTTCTGCAAGACATTTTCTCTCTCCACTGGTGGCTTTCCAACACCAGCAAAGCTGTGCTCTTTATATTTCACTCTATTTCCATACCAACACTTCAGCCCTGCTATCTGGCCTCCCTGTCCAAAGGGCAAGTTCTCCACACTCCCTGTGCTCCCACAGGGATCTGACACCCACTGCTTCTCAGTAAAAGCTTTTAAATGACATTGAACTATCTGCTCCAGTGCATTAGTAAAGTGTCCTATTTGACCTATGGAAACGTCACATTCCAGATCAGCAGAATGCCCTCCTGTGTTGTTAATGCATGACTAACGACCTTAATCATAAAAATAAGCTCCCTGTCAGTGGTATTTTGCAGGTACAGGTGCAGAGATTTCGGCAACAGCAGAGTGCACTGGGGCTCCATGGCAACCGGTGCATCAGCCTGGGTACCCTCAGCAGTGTGGGAATAGTCAGCTCTCCATTCATTTTAGTTGGCAACAAAAACGAGAAGCGTTTTGTCCTACCTTATCCTCTCAGAAAATGTTTGGCAGGTCCCAGGGTAGCAAGGATACTTGTCTTTATGCTTGGGAAAGTTAGGATGGAGGTTGCAGCCTAAATTGGCTGGAATGCTTTCAGTCCATCTGCAGAGGCTGCCTTCTACTGGCACAGTTGGCAGGGGCTTGCTGTGCATGTGTGCTGGCTAGTTGTCACATATGTTGCTTTAACTTCATTTAAAATCACTTGTCAGAGATCTCCCCACAGCTCTGCAGCTCCACATTTTATAGGCTTATGAAATAATGTGCATTTCGTGGTTACTATCATAGCTCTTGTGTAAGAACAGATTTTATTACTTTCAGGGGTATTCTTCAAGAGATGGCAATGAAAGTAAAACTAAAGCAAAACTGGGCATGTAAAGCTTATATAACTGCGTAGTCCAAGGTTAGAGTTGACCTCAGAATGTCAAATGATATCATTCTATTCTCATTCTCTCTCTCTCTCTCTCTCTCTCTCTCTCTCTCTCTCTCTCTCTCTCTCTCATTCTTGGCCTAATTTCTTCCTATTCTTCATGGTCTGTACAAGTTCAAGACTTGGCCATAGGCAATTCTAGGCTTAGAGCTCCCAGATTAGCAATGCCATAGCAAAAAGAGAACATCTTTCTGCCACTGTGTGCATAGAAAATCCCAGAAAATGGCTCTGATTGGCCTATCCTGGGTCATATGTCCATCTCCAGTGGAAAGTAGGTGACCAAGTAAGTCAGGTACCTATCACTCTGGCCAGAGGAGTTGATACTATGATTAGCAGGTCTAGAAAGTCAAGGAGGGATATTACAAGGAGGGAAGACAAGATGGTGGCCACACCAAAACAATAAACCACACAAAAATGTAGGTAAAAAAAAAATCTCTCGAATGGCTGGCTAGCACTTAAGGCTTTACACATTTCCAACTACAGTAGTTATAACAATTTCTCATTTTCAAGTAAAGTAGGTATAACAATGCAGCTTGACCCAAATCCAGAGTGCACCATTCGCACTATATTCTGTATAAATGCTCGCTAGGAATACCTTCCCTCAGAACATTGTGGGAATTCACCCCTGGAGCTGTACCACCTCAGGGTTCTGTGTAGTCACTCCTAGAGGAAAGAGACGAAAAGCAATGAGTGTCAGGGACTGAAATCAGACAGCCAGAGACTGATGCTTCTGCAGAACTGGAGGTCTGAACGAAGCTAGCATCTGGGAGCTGGGAAGTCATGAGGGCATATGCAAGCTGCTCAGGCAAGGAAGTGATAGCAGCAATAGAAGCATGAAAGGCAGCCTGAGTGGGACAGATACTGGTGACTCTCCAGCATCCTCTCAATTTCTGGATGAGCATGAACATCTCTGAGTATTCAGGAGGCAACTCTAGCTAGAAGTACCGTGACTAGAGGGGAGCTTGTGTCCCAGTTAAATCAGGAGTAGGAGGAGAGAAGGAGCAGGTGTTCTGACCCTTTCAGCATGGCTCCCCAGCAGAGGGCACAGATGGCCTCCCCCTAGCCTGAACTGCCTGGTGCAGTAGCTCAGTGCTGAGTGCCGTATGCCCCTCCGTAGGAGGCAGGCTGATATTCAGCTGGGACACAAAACCCAGCCCTATCAGTTATTGGCTGCCTCCTGTGTCCATTCTGATTAGGTAGTGCCTTTTTTCACCAGTTACCAGCTATTTTTACTATCTCTGGGTGTGGGTATCCTGTCTATGAATCTGGGGTCCATGTCCGTGTCATTTCTGAAGCTCTGTGCTTCATCTCCCAATCAAGTTACATCTACATCTGTAAGGAATCGTGTTGCTCACAGCTTCCAAAAGAATGAACTCTGAGTCTCTATAAAGAGACCATATTCTAGTCTACAATGTGTCAGCCTTTTCTATAACCCTGAGAAGAGGTATAGTTATCAATCTGGAAAGGGTTTTTACTACAACTGGGGGTTGTCAAGTCACTGTCTATTGTCCTTCTTTCACCATAGAACAAACAGACCTTTCTCTTCAGCCCTGTCCCTTAAGGGGAAGTGAGAGTGAGATTGTGACCAGGAGTGGAAAGAAGTGTGCAAAAAAGGAAGCTTTGGGAAAGCTGAGATGAGACAAGAAAAATAAACCATGAGCTGACTTCCCTTTAAGCTGCATCAGCCAATCCCATCTGTGAGTAAACCTCAGATGAAATTTGGATCAAAAATCTGTCCTGGACTCCATATCTCTTCTCTCAGTTTCTAAGCATTTGGAAAGATTATGTGTTTAACTATTCTTTGGTTTCTTAATTCATTTGGAAATCCTCCAACTTTTTTTTACTAACCTAAGGGGGTGTTGGGGGTGTTGCATGGGTGTTTGTTGGGTGCTGAATAGTAAACGGCCACTCCCCATGAACCCACCAGAGGCCATTGGCCGAGTCTCTTCTAATTCGATGCCCTCAACAAGTGAGCTTGCTGCCTCTAAACATCACTACTCAGGGCAATGCCTTACCCTCAGCCTCCCACCCCTAAAAAAAAATCCTGGTCGTTCCAAATTTTGAAAGTAACCCTTATTGCTGCCTAGGTAAAGCTCATTCTATTGAGCACAAAGGCAAATTTCCCAAGTCTCATATGTATTAGTTCTTGGAAGAGCTTTTATTTCTTCCTTTTCTCATCCCTTCTCCAACCGCCACATCCTGTTCAAGCTGAAGCTGTCACATGTGTGGCACATTCCAAAGGAGAGCTGCTGCATTCTCTGTGCCCACATTCTCATTTTCCCATCTAGGAAGGTTAGCTGAGTATAAAAGCTATGTAAACAAAGCTTAGTGGCCAAAGCACAGGCTAGAGACTGAGATGGCATAGGGTTGAATAATGGCTCTGCCACTTATTAATTGTGGGAATTAAGTCAAGTTTCTTAATCTCTCTGTGTCCCAGTTTCCATATCTACAAAATTGAGAAAATAATAGCACCTATCTCTTAAGTTTCTTGTGAATACTAAATGAATTAATGTATTCAAAAACTGGTATTAGTAAATTTTATGTTATGTGTATTTTACCACACTTAAAATAAATTATTTAATAATTAAATAAATGGTACTACATTTTATCAAAACTTTTTTCTGCCTCTATTGAGATATTTTTTCCTCTTCTATTATAAAACACATAATGAAATGCATTGATTAATCTGGAATATTAAAACAACTTTGTATTCTAGAATAAAGCCAATTTTTCATGGGACATTATCTTTTTAACTTATCATTGGGTTTGTTTTGCCAATATATTTTTTACATCTAAGTTTATAAGAAACTTTAGCCTGTGATTTTCCTTTTTTGTAAAGTCCTTGTCATGTCTTCAGATTAAAGTTATGTTGGCCTCATAAAATGAGCTGGAAAGAGATTAATCTTTAAAAAAAACTTTTTTTATAACATTGGTTTTATTCTTTAAAATTTGAAGGGAATTTTCCAGGGACAGTATGGACTAAAGAGTAATCTATTCAAATTTTCTTTACAATATTGATGTCACCATCAACCTTCTCAAATGTAGGTATCTCCCTCCAACTCCATAATAGCAAGGAAGTTCATCTCATTTCCAAAAAAAAAAAAAAATTCAAAGTAATTTTCAAAGAGCACATCCTTTATTCCACCTCCAGTTGAGGCCAAATGAAGCCATTGTGTGTTTTCATTGGCCCCCAGACCCATTTGTGTCTCCGTTGGCTCCCATTGTACCCTACACTCCTGCCCTCCTTGAACTGCCTCCTCTCAGTAACAGCATGCCCACCTTCTCCTCATGTTATCAGTAGCTGACCCAACTTAAGTCTCTCTCATAGCAGGTGTGGGAAGTTAGGATGAAGCTAAAATAGGGTGCCCATGTGATACACATCTGCTTCCAAGTCCCAGCAAGCATTTGTCTGGAATGCTGCAAATACATTTCTCTAGCAGAGCTGGACTACCTGATATGCTATTTTTGAGAGTTTGTCCAAAGCTTCTACTTCTCCTCAAAAAAAAAAAAAAAAAAAAAAAAAAAGATATACCAGAAGTGCCAATAGCTCACGGGCAAATCTTTAGTTATAATTGTGTCAGAGATTATTTTGCCAAAATAAATAATAACCAATATTTTAACTTTTAAACTTAATTTGGTAAGTTAATAGAAGCCAGGAGCAGAAAGAGGGTATTATTACTCCACTGCCTAAGAGGCAACAACTCTGATATGATAGATTGTTTCTGTTTCTTACTATGCATTTTCTGTACTTGAGGTCATTCTCTATATACAATTTTGTAATTACCTTTATTTTTTTTTGGCTTACAGTTATTTCCTTAGTATTTGCCAGGTTATTAAGAATGTTTATTAATACCTTTTTAATGATTGTATAGTACTATAGAGGTAGTATAATATCTTTAAAGGTTTCTAACATTGGATATTTCTACTTTTTTGGCCCCATAATAATTTTTATTATTTATCTGGCACCTTGTTCTTAAGCCTCAGAACTCAATAGCATCTTTAAAGATTTTGAAGTGCCAATATCCTTTTTTTCAACAAAACTGAGGAATCTGATTACAGCTTTCTCACAAAGTGATAGTCTCTCACACATTTTTTTCCCTTATAGCACATTTTTCCTACTTTAAATACTTTTCTTTCTTGCAATTTTTCAAAATCAGCTTTGAACTGATTTTAAATAGGTTCTTCTGTGGCAAGGTATTCTAGTGCTATATTCTAATCATCTTTATGGACATTCTGGAATTATGTCAGATTTTAAACAAGAGTTATTTAGGAGATTTATAAAGGGCTAGTACTGCTGCATGGACAACTTTGTTTGGTAATAAGAAGAAACTGCAGTATTTGAAAATGAACTATATATGTTCCTTCCCACCCCTAATAGCCAGATCTGTCTGATAGCTTCACTTCACAGCTCAACGAAAATATTCTTACTTGCGCAGGATCCACTTAAGTGTGTGGGAGACAGTAAATCAGGCATCTGTCAGGTGAAAGGTACAGGCTTGGAATATGCTTTTCTTTGCACTCCATGGTGTGGCTCTTATGCTGAATCAAGCACATAGAAATTTGCTGAGAGGCATTTTCTGAGGAAGTCAGCCGCAGGCATTTGCAATGTCTTTTGGTGGCCAGACACTTAGAGACCACCTCACATGACTGCATGCCTGAAATCCAGCTGACCCCAGCACCCACCCTCACACATGGCTGCCAGGTTGGGAAGGGATTAAGCAGCTGCAGAACCCTAATCTTAATTCATTTAATAGAAGTCAAGTGAGGGTTTACTATGCTAAGTGAGGGCTATAGAGATGACTAAGACACAGACCTTGACCTCAGTGAGCTTACAGTCTCATGACAGAGACAAACATGTAAGCAAACAAAGTTAACAAACATGCAAGGGGGTATAACTGATGATGTGAGTGGTAGCTATCAAGTACAGAGGGGTCAACAGAAACAATGATCTCATTTAACAGAGGCAAAGAAACACTGAACAAAGAAAGAGACACTTGAGCTGCATCTTAAAGAGTAAGCAGGAATCAGACAAAGAGGAAGGTAAAGGAGTCCAGGAAGAGGAAATAACAATAGAATTTGTCAAGCATTCTACTACATCCCAATTTCTACACTAAACTTTCTGCGTATTATCTCATTGGATTCTTACAACAATCCTTACATTAGTCTCCATATCTAAATGAGCCAAAACATAGAGAAAAGCTAAGTAACTTGCTCAAAGTCGTGCTTGCAGTACCTTAAACAATAAGATGCATTCAGGTAACTATCATTTTTTTGATACCACTTGAGTGCAGGGTCTGATAGACATGAGGCCAGAGAAGAGACTAAGAACAAGAGGAACAAGATCTCAAAGGGCCTTGAATATCATGCTACAAGATTAGATTTTAATCCTAAAGGTTGTAAAAAACCAAAAGTTTAAAGTTTTGGGGAAGACAGATCTTATAGCTATGGTCAAAACTAGAGTCAGATAGCCAACTTCCTGAAACTATTAAAATCGTCCTGTAAAGAATGGAAGAGCCACAGAACTAAGGGTGAGAGAGGATAAAACTGAGAATCATTAGGGTAATAGTCTTATATCTCTGGTTTCTGTTCTTCAAAGTAAGTGGTATCGATCCCTCAGTAAGGTCTGTACACAGTCTATAAAAACCACAATGACCTACTTCCCAAGGAATTGGGACAAGAAACAGGGAAGGAGAAAGTGTAGAGCCTACAGTGACCTCACTTCCTGACCAGAGTTTTCTGCTAAGCTGTCATGATCTTCAGGAAAGTCTTTCCATTGCTGAGAAATTTGATCCCATTCCCCAGGACAAACCAGGCAGAAGATTCAGCTCTCAGGCTTGAGGTTCCCATGCCCATGGTCACATAAACCCAGCAACATAAAAACTGGTCCAAGGGCAGGAATGGTTCTTCAAACACCTTCTTGAATTTTTGGTATCGTTCCCTTCTAGGTTTGCCAAAGCACAGAAGCAGAAAATTGCATGGGATGAGAAAAATAACATAAATAGAACTTTTGTGAAGCATTTTATCAATAGACCATGACCTGTGTAATAAAACGGTATTTTAGGTGGTTGGTTGGTTGGTTGGTTGGTTGGTTTTCTTTCAGTTGCCCACAGCCATAGCATGTGAACTGCGGCCTACCTTCTGTGATTTCTCCTTCAATATAAAGACTCAGCTGTGATAGAAAATCCTAGGGTGCATGTCTCTCTTCTGCTGAAGTGTACATATGAGAGCTTTATGATTAACTTATTTAAAAGAGAACAAAATTTCATAATTAGGTTTTATAGAATTATGTTTGCATTAAGTGGTTTACTACAAAAAGTTGGAAGCATTGATCTGAGATATTAGACCACTCTGATTATATTTGTGGTACACTGGAAATACTTGGCCAATTATAGGATTAAAAGTCCACTGTGGTGATGAAATTCTACCTGAAATAATGTCTATGTAGTGATTACTTTAAACATCTTGACCAAAGCTCTAGTATACTCTCATTTTTTAAAAATTTTGCCCATTAAGGAATTGGCACACTAAGCCTTCTGTAACTTAGGTAAAATTCAAGATTTCCTTTAAATTTCAAATCAACTTGGAAAAATTTATAGGACAACTCATAGTTTTAAATATTGTTATTTTTAATATTTAACTATAAAATGAAAAGTTTTTTAATGTCCTACAACAGATAGATAGATCTAAAAAATAGAGAGGGATATGATGAGATATTATATAAACATTTTTAAACATGTTTTTCAAGACTATTAAATTACTAATGAAATGTTCATAACATCTCATTAAATGGAAACAAGACAGTACATAAAACATCATATTCATTGTGATCCCAAATATATGAGCTTGTGCATGCACATGTGTAGATATTTGAGGACTGGAGGTTCTGTAATAGAATCTATAAAAATTACACAGCGGCCATATCTGGTGATAGTATGATAGCAAATTTCTATTTTTTAATTTATGATTTTTTTTAATTTTGGAATTTCTTCACTACGTGTCAATATGTTGTTTTCCTTTTACAATTGAGGAAAGGATAATTTTGCAAATTACCTTTGTTTTTCAAAACAACTCTCTTGGAATTCACACAATTATTGCAATGATACTGCCCTTACTCATTTTTTGTACTTACCCCTAAACTCAGTCTATGGCTACAAAAGTGTTCTGTATTAGTCAGTGCAGGTTACCATGAGAAAACATCATAAACTCATAACCTGGACAACAGAAATTTATTTTCTCACAGTTCCAGAGGCTAGAAATCTGAGATCAGGGTGCCAACATGGTCAATTTTGGGTGAGAGCTTTCTGCCTGGCTTATAGATGGTCACCTCTGTGTCATCACATGGCAGATAAAGAGAAAGCTCTGGTATTTCTTATAAAGATACAAATCCCATCACATCTGGGCCCACCCACTCTTATGACCAAGCGCATTTAACCTTAATTATCTCCTAAAGGCCTGATCTCCAAAAATTGTCACATCTGGAGTTTAGGATTCAACATACACATTGTGGAGAGACCCAATTTAGTCCACAGCAGGCTCAGAAAACATTTTAAATGAAAAATTTTCAAAAGTTTTGAGCATTATATTTATACAAATAAAACCTTATTAATTACATCATTTTATAATTCCTTCCTACTCCTTTCAAAACTCAGCTCTTCTGAAAAGGCTTCCTAATCACTAGCCCAATCTGTGTCCCCAGTTTAGTTTCATTGCTACCCCACCCCTCTTCTTCACTCCTATTTCGTGGAACCCTCCACTGTTATTTAGTTTTTTACGCACTGAACTCTGAGAAGCATGAAAGAAAAACTTGATTTTATCATACTAATTTCAGCACTTGATTGTACAGAGCTATTAGTGCCACAGTAAGTGACACTGTCAGATGAGAGAGGCAAGTTCTCTGAGTGCCTCTCACACTATTCACTGTGGTCCTAGTGTCACCACATAGTAATACTCAGTAGGATGTGTCCAATGAAACAGGTACCAAAAATGAATGAATTGACAGCCTTTTCCATGTCCGTGCCATCTTCCCATAAATCTGCTTCTCACATGTTAACTTGGTAATTTTCACTACACTCAAGAGCTGGCAAGATCAAGAAATGTTGTTCCTGTTTTAGATGTAAGAAAATGGTCCTGCAGACAGATGTGTGGGCTAGAGAAGCTCGTGATAAAAGACTGGCCCTGGACTACGGTCAGCCAACTTTCAGGCCAAAGTTCTTTCCATTCAGGCCAAGTTCCTACCTTATTTTTTTAACCTTTGCACCAAGTTCCTGTACTCCAGATTCAGTTTCCTGCTGAATTGTATAGTGATTTATGTACTGGCACACTCTTCCACGTACATATCATCGTCCTCTTTTGTTCTCATACTGTTTTTAGATTCGATGTCACTCATACGTGATATCAACACATTTATAAAACTGCTAGGGGTTCAAAGAAAATGTCTGCAACATACACACTGACTAGTTTGTAAGTGTTAACCAGCAGTTTCTTCCAATTTTCCAGTGAACTCCATTCTGAATCTTGACAGTCTCTCCCATAGACCCGAGGTTGCAGAGCTCCTGGCTTTTTGCAATTGCCGTCTGTACCTTTTTTGAAGTCCCACAATGCTTCATCTGCAGTTCCACGTGGGCTTTATGGAGGGTGGATTCTAGGTGACTCAGAACAAAAGATCTTGTAGTTGACATATTTCAAAGTGGGCTATGTGATTTTCTATACATTCAATCACTCGAAGTTCATATTTTAATAGGGCTAAATTTTGTAAGTGAATTTTTGTCAGATGTCATCCAAATGAGATAATTTACTTATAGAGAAATATTTATATAGAAATAGTTTCATGTGATAACAAGGACTTAGTAAGACAGCAAGAATTTGTAAGAGGATTTTTATTAATGACAGCAAAGAAGAAAATTATTACAATGGTATACATGTCTGCACCTCTGTGACTGAGTTGGTCAATATTTTTTTGCAATATTCACTACCTAAAGAGACAGGTAGATTCCACAGGAAATTATTAATGAGTTTACTATCTAACCAGAAAGTCAAAACTGACAGGAACAATTGCATATAAGGTATTCATCATACAAAGAATCAGAATACTCATAGAAAGAACAAAGTCTAAAGATTTAGACCAAAAATAAAAAAAGGATGAAGGACAAGGCCAGTGTCTTATTTGAATCACTGGGGAGAATAAAGCAAAGTGAAGCTGTGATGCATCAATAGTTTTCAAATATTAGCCGTGTTCCCCTGAACTTTTATTCACAGCCCAATTAAGCTATTTTGTGCTCATTGCCTCAGAGGAAAGGTGTGACTTTGTGGAAAGGGAAAGATAACAAAGAATACCTTATCTTTTGTGTTCCAAAGGCAGATGCCCTTAGAGAAATAGAAAAGCTTAGACAAAATACCTGCCAGGTTGAGAGATGACATATTCTCCTTCCCAGACTAGAAAGATTCCCAGAACTCGTGAACATAAAAGAGACATATGGTGAGTGCCTGTGCCGGCATCTCTGTATTGTAAGTAAGCCAACAACAGAAAGGAAATATTGGTGGGTCCCAGATGACAGGGTCTTATGTCTTATCTCCTAATTAAGGTCCCATGGAGGCAGCAAAACACACGAGAGGGTGAATGAAATCCAAAAGTAGAGGAACTTGCATTCTGGGTCTAGCTAGAGCCCCAAAAAGGAAATAAGACCTTTGAGAGGAAATGTATCTGTACATGGATCAACAACTGAGGACCCAGTGAAAAATGAATGCCTTTGGGGAGAGATGCCATAAAGAACTAGACATTCCCCTTCCCAGCTTGCTTTGGCACTACTATCTAATATGTACACCCCTCTGGAAAGGGAATAAGAGACTCAAATTGAGCATTTCTCCTCATCCCAAAAGAATAGGATGTACATTAAATTAAGTTGAATTATGGAAAAGTACAAAATGTGATTTTGGTCTTAGGTCCAGAGTTCCCTGGCTATAGGTTAGTCAGGAAAGTTTGGTCCATTTAAAATTTATTCAATATCTCTTATGTGTCGAGTACTAAGCTAAGCCCTTTCCTCTACCTGATGTTCACCACAACCTATAACATAAAGAAATGAGGCTCAAGGAGTCTAGGTTACTTGGCAAAGTCATCAAGTTAGCAAGTGGCAGGTAAAGAACTCTAGCAAAGATAGCAAAGTCTATAGTCTTAATCTTTTCTCTATTCTGATTCCTATTGGAGCATAAAATATAATAGCAAAATACTTTATCCCTGCCCTCACTGAGCTAGTCTAGAATAAATAGGAGGAGAAAGAGGCTAGCTATCAAAGAAACAAACCCAGTCCTATTGGCCAAGACAGTAGAGGAGCAAATAGTCTGGATCATCCTTTATCTTCATAAGAAAGGAATCTCAGCTAGGTGTAGATTCTCTACTTAAAAAGAAATATTATTGGTTTTGGGGTCAGAGTTTGGTGCACACCTGAGCTGTGTGGTGCATCAGCTGTGTGACTTCTGGCAGATAATTAATCCAGGAGAACCTTATTTTCTTTATCTTTAAAACAGAGTCATCAAGAAGTAAATGAGATCCTAGGGATAAAACGCTCAGCCTAATAGCTGGTTGATGATCAATACACATTAGCCCCTTTTCCCTCCCTCCAGCATAAAGCATCCTCAGAACTACAACCCCATCCTGAGTCATTCCCAGTTAAAAAATTCCTGGTTTGAGACGCCAGGTGAACCTTCCCTGGTGAAAGCACATCCGAGCCCTTCCTAACCCCAGTGTCAGACAGATGTAGCCTGCATTTGAACCAGAGTTGACTTAGATTGTCTGGAACCTTTTGAAGTTATGTCAGCTAAAGAGGTATTCTATGCTGGACCCATCAAATCTGGTTATAATTGGATAGGCCTCTGAATCCAAAGCACTGGCCATAATCTACCTCTTGCAGATATCATTCTCAACATAGCCCTCAGAGGCCACGTTTATACCTTCAGTGAACATATATTGAATTCTCCTGAGTGAAAATACACCATAGACTTCATGCCAGGAGGGAAGAAAGATAAATAAGACATGGTCTGTACCCTCTGGGAGTTCAGAATCTGGAGGACGAAAAGGACACATACATATAATAACTGACACAAAGCAGACTGATAAATTGCACAGGAGAGAAGGAAAGTGCAATAGAACATAGATTTATACTGACTAAAGGGGGAGTAAGGGGAGGTTTCTTAGAGGAGCTGAAATTTGAAGGCCTTGAAGGATAGTTATGGCTGCACCTATGTAATCTGAGGAGTCTAATGGAAGCGAGTGGAGGAGAGGAAAATTTCATAGCTTAGGCAATGGCAGGTGGGTTAGAAAGCTCATAGTATGTCCAGGGACAAGATGTGGCAAAAATTAATGTGTAGAAGGAAGTTGTCATAGAAGGCAAAAATATGGAGGGTTTCTAATGCTGGCTGAGAGTCTATGTTATATAAAATGGAGAGTCATCACAGATTGTTTTGTAAAATAGCTAGCACAAAACTGGAGAAGTGGGGACAAATATAAGGATTATCACATTTTATAACTAGAAAGTGCATCTTTCTGAGTGATCACATACTGAGGAAGTAGCACCAGGGAGATAAAATTTTGGCTTTTGCCTCCAAATGTAATACTTTTCACCACCAATTCAAATTTGGTAGTTGTCAACTCTGGGTAAAATAAAGTCACCTGAAGAATGTATAAAAAAAAAATGTCTGGGTCCCATTTCCATAAATTCTCAGTTACCTAGTCTGGGATGAAGCTGGAGCATTACTGTGTTTTTAATTCCCATAGGTGATTCTGATGTTCAGGCAAAGTTAAATTCCTAAAGTGTGGACCCTAAACCAGCAGCATCTACACCACTTGGGAGTTTTTTACAACTAGAGACTCTCAGGCCCTGACCCAAACCTACTGGATCACAATTTGTATTTTTAACAAAATTCTCAGGTAGTTTGTAAGTACAAAATTTGAGATGTACTGGTGTATACCTAACTACGTACTCATCCTCTCCACTGCCAAACACATTTTAGCTTGAAAAGGAAAGAAGTAAACACCCAAAATATCTAAATAAAAGATTATTACTGAAGCACATAACAGAAAGGTGAATAAATTTATTTTAAATTTGTCAGGTCAGGGCTTTATTTCATAGTAGCAGATGACCGAAGAGGGAGAAAAAAAAAAAAGCATTTTTTTAGTGGAAAGAACTCCTGACAGGACTAAGTCTTAAAATAGTCTGAGGCAGATGGGGTCAGCAGATGCCTTTGGTGACTGGCAAGTAACCATGACTTAGCACATGTCCTGACACAGCAGCCCAGGCTCACAGGATGGTGTACCCAGGGGCTCCTTCTGGGTCAGCATCAAGCTCCTCAAGAAGGGCACAGGGTTTTATCTTCCACTTCCATCCACCCAACAGACCCTATATCTATTGTCATTTTCACCTGCAATCTTTAGCTGCAAACCCTAGGTATGCTCAAGTTAAAAGAAAAAGCTCAAGATCAGCCATCAGTTTGCAGTAGTCTGAAGCATAGACTACAAAAAATGATGTAGAATAAACCTTTAACTGTTGGAAGCTGCTGTGGTCTAAATGTTTGTGATTCCCACAAAATTCATATGTTGAAACCTAATCCTTAACTTGCTGGTATTAGGAGGCAGAGCCTTTGAAAAGTGATTAGGTCATGAGTGTGGAGCCCTCTTGAATGGAAATGGCACTCTTATTAAAGAGCCTCACAGAGCTCTCAAACCTCTTCCACCGTGAGAAGACACAAGAAGTCTGCCACCCAGACAAGGGCTTTTACCCAATCATACTGGCACTCTGATCTTGGACTACCAGCCTCCAGAACTGTGAGCAATAAACCTGCTGTGTATAAGCCACTCAGTGTGTGGAATTTAGAAGACTACGACAGAAGTCATTCTAAGTACCACCTTGGTTTCAGAAAACGATTATGAAATTGCAAAATTGTGCTTTGTGCTTGAAGCATAAGCCTGATAAGGAGCCAAAAGTGCTCAAGGGCACCAAGAGCTGAGAGCTGGAAGAAAACCTTGCAGCAAGAAAAATTCATCTCAGAGAAAAAGCAAATTAGCCTGGCAGAAACATACACTGCTCACTCCTTCCATGCCTTCCAAATTCATTCTCAGAGACCAGCATAATCTCCACAAGGGAAAAAATTTCACTAGAGTCTTCACAATTAGCTTGGGACCACATCTGGGTGAAATAAGAAATAGTCTTGAAATTTTCAAGCTAATTCATAATTGGTTTCCTTCTCTATTTATTGATAATGGAAAACCCCCAGATTGTTCCATCACTTGTCTCCTATGTTGAAAAGGACAATAATACCAAAAAGCTAGTCTTACCTGGATAGAATTCTAAAATGAATTGTTTTCCAGGTCCCTAAAAAAGCTACCTTGGAAGGCAGCTATGCTTACCACTATATCACTGACAGTAAAGACAGTCTCTTCAATAAAGAGTGTTGGGAAAATTGGACAGATACATGCAAAAAACCAAACAAACAAAAAAAAAAAAACACCTTCTTACACCATATACAAGAATAGAATCAAATGGGTTAAAAAGTTAAATATAAGACCCAAAATCATAAATCTTCTAAAAGAAAACATAGGCAATAAATTCTCTAATATTGTGAACAGTAATTTCTTTCCCAATATATCTCCCTGGGCAAGAGAAACAAAAGAAAAAAATAAACAAATGGGACTACATCCAACTAAAATGTTTTGTACAGCGAAGGAAACCTTCGACAAAACAAAAAAACAACTGACTGATTGGGAGAAGATATTCACTAATGATGCATCTGATAAGAGGTTAATATCCAAAAAACATAAAGAACTCATACAACTCAACAACAAAAAAACAAACAATCTAATTTAAAAATGGGCAGAAGATCTGAACAGATAATTCTCCGAAGAGGAAATACAGATGGCCAATAGACAATTGAAAAGATGCTCAAGGTCACTAATCATCAGAGAAACACAAATTAAAACCACAACAAGATGTTACCTGACACCTGTCAGAATGGCTGTCATCAATAAACCAAAGAACAACAAGTGTTGGTGAGGATGTGGGGAAAAGGGAACGTTAACACATTGTTGGTGGGATTGCAAATTGGGACAGCCACTATGGAAAACATCTGGAGGTTTCTCAAAAAATTAAAAATAGATATACCTTTTGACCCAGCAGTTGTACTTCTGGGTATTTATCCAAAGAAAACCAAAACAATAATTCATAAATATGCACCCCAATATTCATAGCAACAGAATTTACAATAGCCAAGTTATGGAAGAAACCTAAATGCCCATCAGCAGATGATTAAATAAAAAAGTTATGGTTCATATATACAATGAAATATTACTCGGCCATTAAAAAAAATGAAATCCTGCCATTTGCAATGACATGGATGGACTTAGAGGTTATTATGCTGAGTGATATAAGTCATAAATACCATAAACTTTCGCTTATATGTGGAATCTAAAGAACAAAAAGAACAAAAAGAACAAATTAATCAAAAACAGACTCACAAAATAGAGGAAAATCTGGTGACGGCCAGAAGGGAGGGGGTTTGGGGGACTGGGAGAATGGAGTGAAGGGTGAAAGAAGTACAAAGTAGCAGCTGATAGATGGTCATGGGAATATGTAGCACAGCATAAGGGATGTAGTTAGCGTTAATGTAATAGCTAAGTAGAGAGCCAGAGGAGAGAAAGAGCAATTAGGGAGATCATTTTATAAACTATATAAATGCCTAACCAATGTACTGTATACATGAAATTAATAAAATAAAAAAGTAAAAAATAAAAATTAAAAATTTTTTTTAAAAAAAAGATACCTTGGAGGCATAACTCTAAATGACAGCTAAATTTACAAAGGCATCCACCACAACTAAAGACTGCTTAGAACCGAATCAGTTCCCTGGGGAGATACTAAGAAAGGGAAGTTCAGTGTCTCCACCACTCAGTGGAGACACCTTGCTCCTCAGCCACACTCCACAGCAGGACCATAAGGGCTCAGTAAATGTTTACTGGTGTCTTAATATTCATTGTTACTATTTTAGGTTGAACCATATGAAATTGCCCTTTTTGTGGGTCATAAACAGTCAGATAACTGCAAGTTCAGATAATTCAAACTCCTATCAAATTACCATTACCAAAATGTTAAATGTTTAATGGTAGGAAAGGTCACAAAGATGTTCATACTTTCTTGGAGATAATGCAGAGATTTTTGAAGGTAATATAAAATGGTATAATGTTTCTAGAGATATATTTGGTAGTACAAATAAAAAGCCTTAAATTTTTTCATACGAACACAAAAATTCAACATCTAGGTATTTCTCATAGAAAGTAAAAAATGGACTTTGCATCATTGTTTAAAATAATTACTTAAATAAATTACTTAAATGTCCAGTGCTATGGAATAGTGTAAAAACACCACGTCACATTCATAAAACAGAATGTTACATACCCATTAAAATGATAATTTAAGGAACATTAAATGACAGAAAATGCTTAGTGTTAAAAAATATGGAAATATAAGCTCTGGAAATTACAATCATGGGTGACTTTTTTATTTCTTAAAAAATTTGTTTAGAATTATATTTTTATAATCAAAAAAATTAATGTAGCATAATCACATAAATTTCCAAAAGAGAACTAAAGTCACTTACACCCACACAAGCTTGGAGACAAGCCTGTAATTTCCGATACTCATACACACACTACTTACTATATACTAACATGCTATGACTATCCAAGAACACTTTTGTCCAGGCAAATGCCTTGATTATTCATTATAGAAATTTTCATAAAGATTCATCAGCTCTTCCATAAAAAGGCATTGACTGTTTGTACCCTCAGCTTATTTGAATCCCTTGCCTCTCTGTCTCCAAAATTTCAGAACTATTGTATCATAATTCTGATCCAGCCCTAATCAACTCTACAGATAAGAAAGACCTGCCATAAGCCAAATTTCTAATTTTCAATACATTCTGACCTTGCCCTCCCCTGTGAGACACTGCTGAAGTGCTGTCAAGATGATGTTCTCCCCTACAGCAGTGAGAAATGAACTCAGCTTTGTCTTATCAACAAGTTCCATTGGTGATATTTGGGGAGCCAGCATATGACAGAGTGATTTTATGAAATCCTAGAAGGTATTTCCTATGAACCAGGCACTTCACAACCCAAGTAGGAGATTAACTAGTATAAAAATCAAGTAAGATAATATAAAAATTGCTAAAGGTGCTGAAGGGGGAAGTAGGTTAGGGAGCAGTACGCTTCCATGTTCACTAACATTCAGCCAGCAAGATGAGAAGGCAAGAGATGTATTTGCTAACTGTGGTAGGTAGAATCCTAGGATGAACCCCAGTGATTTTTGTACAATCCCTTCCTGTTGGAAAGTAAGTAGGACCTGTGATATAATGATACCTCCACCGTGATTATGTGATTAAAGTTATACTTAAAGGGATTTTTTTCTGTTGACTTTGGGTTAATTGAGATGACTCATGTGGATCCGATTTTACCACAAGAGCCTTTAAAGGCAGAGAGTTTTCTCAGGCTGATGGTAGAGAGAAAGTTAGATTTCAAGTGCTGAAGATAATGGAGTCCCTTTGAAGATGGACTCATTTGTTGCATTCAGTTTTACATCACACGAATGAATGAAATCACATGGTTCTCAGTGTTTTCTATCTGACTTATTTCACTTAGCATAATTATCTCAAGATCCAACAAACAAAATCTCACAGAAACAGACAACAGTTTAGTGGTTACCAGAGGGAAAAGGGAGTGGGGGTAGTAAATAAGGGTAAAAGGAGTCAAATATATGGTGACAGAAGGAGATTTGACTTTGGGGATTGAACACACAATGCAATATACAAATGATGTATTATAGAATTGTATGCTTGAAACCTAATGTGATTTTATTAACCAACATCAACCCAATAAATTTTTAAAAATAAAAATAAAAATACACTTAAAAATAAAATTAAAATAATGCAATATTTAATCTCAAAAAAAATAGAAGATGGAAAGGGTCACATGACAAAGAATCTAGGAAGCCTCTAAGAGCTAAAGATGCTCTCCAGCAGACAGCCAGCAAGGAAATGGAGACCTCCATCTTACAATCCTAAGGGACTAAATCTGCCGTCAGCCCAAAGTTGCCTGGAAGCAGATTCTTCCCCAGAGTCTCCAGATGAGAAATCAGCCCAGCCAGACAACACCTTGATTTTGGTCTTGTGAAACACTCAGCAAAAAAACTCAGCTAAGTCCTTTTAGATTTTTTACCTGCACAACTGTGAGCTCATAAATGGGTGGTGTTTTATGTCTCTAAGTTTATAGTAATATATTATGCGACAACAGAAAACTAATACATGAGTGACAGATACAAGTACACAATAAGTCAAATAATCACCACAAAGCCCTCAAGGCTCAAACTCGACCCTGGCATGTGATGATGTCCAGAGGACTTAGCCAATAGCCTCTTAACAAGGGGAGCCTAGACAAGTCAGAAGTGCAATAATCAAAGCCAAGCAGATCCTTCAGGGATGGAAGTGATGGGCATCTCAGGGTGGGGTAGGGGTGGACTGAAAAGGAGATAAAAGGATAGTACTTTTAGGATAAACCTTTTACCCATGCAGGGTGGGATTTAGTTGAGGGCAAAGAAAACTGCCCAAAGTATGACATGCAAAATTGGTATTCTCACACCCAGGACACCAGCCTGATGCTGAGTTAGACAGCAGGGGTACAGGTGTACTGCTGGGGTCAAGGGCGCAAGAAGGAGGTAAACCCAGACAGAGAGGCTGGTGGAGATGCAAACCAGCCAGACAGTTCTACCTTGGGTATAATACACATTCACAAACCTGGTTGTTACTGTGAAGTTTCCTTCCTTAAGTTCCATCCCTGCTCTTCTCCATCATCTTACTCTTTACTCAAGGACCAGAAAGCATAAATCCTATCTCTTCCAGTAGTCTTCCATAACACCTGCCTAAAATCACCTTCCTATATGTGAAATTCAACTTCCAGTGAAAGATCCCTGTTCAATAGGAGACACTTCCTACTTGATTAGTTCCAAGGGTAATAACCTCATTTCTTCAAGCAATATCCTACTTCATTCTGAGGCAGTTTTAATGGTTAAAGATTCCTCTTCATACTGAGCTAAAATCTGTCATTTAATAACTGTGTGATGTCAGGCAAGCAACTACCTCTCAGACCCATTTTCCTCATTTGCAAATGGGAATAAAATTAGTACCTTCCTGAAAAGATAATTGGGAGCATTAAATAAGATAGTCCAAGTAAAAGGCCTTGTATCCTGTCTGAGACATAGTCAGGGCTTGATAAATGGTAATGGCTGTTACATTGTTGAAAGAAATGCTGTAAAGCGTTCATTACAATATCTGGTGCCCTGTGGGCACTCAATGAATGGCAGTTCTTATCAGCTATAGCAGCTGTCTGAAGCCACATGGTAACCACTCTCTTTTCAAAGGGTACCTTCCAAATATATAAAGGCAGTTGTGGAAGCTGCCTGAAATAGAATATATTATCAATAAATGTTATTGCCTTTATTCCCCTAGTGTTCTCTTGTCCAAGTAAATGCCCCATGTTGCAGGTCATCTCCTTCCAGATGTTCTCTACCAGGATTATAAATGCCTCTCTCCAAATGAACTCCTCTCCCAAACTGAAGAGAACTCTGCAGATGTGACTAAACATACGGAGAGTACAGAAGAGCCACGACCTAACTTCACCTGGTAACAGGAGTTCTCCTAACTTGATGGAGTGTTTTTCAACTATAAAATCAGGACTTCACATTGTCTACTTACATTTCCATTTATGGCTCTCTAATTTAATTGAATCCTTCAAGATTTTATGAAAATTTTATTCTATCACCTATCAGATTTGCTATTCTTTTCAGCTTTGTCATCTGCAAATTTGGAAGTGTACTTCCCAAGTCTCCATCATTATTTGGCACTAATTTTGTTCATGTATCTCATCTCTTAATGGATTTTAGGGTATTTATGGGTAAAAAAAAATTTCTATGCTTTATAATATTTTCTACAGAGGTAGCTTTTAAACTTTTGTAAGTGAAACCCATAGTGAGAAATCCATTTAATATTGTAAGCCAGTTGTATTCATACACACACACACACAAACTGATATAAATGTTTAATAAAACAGTAGTATTTATAATGCCCTCTCCAATATTGCCAATTCTATTTATTATTATTATTAATTATTGTTCAAGACCCACCTAACTGATTTCACAACCTGTTAATAGGTTATGGTCCATAGTTTGCAAACTGCTGCTCTGTTATAGGGCTTTAAACTTTTTTCCACTGAAGTGGCAGAAAAAAGTTCGTCTGGGCAGGAGAAAGGCAGCAGTACGGCCCTGAGAAATCTTTGCTTTATCATTAAAACCCTTGAGAATAGTGTGCTCCACTGCCTAATGTATCCATATTTGTTTTAATAGAAAGCTAGTGGGCCTTTTTACATTTTTTCTAGTAAAAATTAAGATCCAGGAAAGTGTTTAATTTTTACCTCATGTCTGCCCTTTGGCACTCCGCTAGAAACCCACTGACAGATGGGGAATCCAGGCTGAGGAGAAAAACACCACATCACTAGAAACAGGGTGACCCACATGGTCCTTCCTCAGCAAGAATGGGTTGAGTTATTGATAGGCTGTTTCCCTAAAGAAAGGAGTATGCAAGAGGCAGGGTAAAGTAAATGCCTCACTAAACAAATATTATTTGAGTTTTTTGGAGGGATGGAAAAGAGAGATGGGCTAAAGGGGTCTTTAGACAGACGAGGAAGATGAGCTTTGTTAGGAGACATTTCCCCGTGGGTCTTCCACATACTCTACATCTCGTAGGCAGAAGCACTGAATGTCTCTGTTCTGGATGATATTTCTCAAAGAAGTTTCTACAGAATATGCTTGAATATAAAGATAGTGCCTCCATTTGGAACAAAGGGCAGGTTGATTTACTGTCCAGTATAATAAAGGTCATTCCTTCATCCAGCCAATGGGCAGGTGTGCTTACAGTCCATTATTAGATTTGGGCTCCCTGAGCTCAGGGTTCCTCTCCCATAATGTGCACGTCCTACGTTGCCCTCCTTACATTCCCCTGTGGAAATTAAAGTTTGGGAAACTACGCCAAATGCTAATACTTTGACTACTGCTGTTACTGTGAATAATAAACTATTTTTTACCTTGAACCTAGGAGTCTAGTGTCTTCTTGCCAGTACACGTGAAATTATAGCAGGCTAACTGGGTATATTTGCAAGTGGGGTAAAATTTCTGACCCTTCTCAGTTCTTGACAGTCTCATGTCACGGATTCTAACTGGCAAGGCCACGTCTTAAAGAAATTAAGTTTACATTTTATTTATTTTTTAATGTATTCATTCAGTAAATAAACAATAATTGAGTGTCTAATCAATGCTGGGAAATTTCCAAGAGGCTGGGTATAAGGAAACCCAGTATTAAGCAATATAAAGTCTCATAATAAAAAACAAAAGCCTCATAAGAAAAAGTTCAGTGAGGAAAAACAGGAAATAAACAAGTAATCAAATGAGCACACAAGTTCATTTTTGAAAATGTAAGTCCTGGAGAGAAAAAATATCCAGGATAATACAACAATGATTGGGGCAGATGTAGGGGGGCTGGATGACTTGAGGTAGGCTAGGCCTTTCAGAGGCGGTGAAACTCGGAGCTGACATTCGTGACAAGGTAAACTAGCCATGAGAAGGTCTTTGGAAAGAATATTCCAGGAATAACTACTGTGGTTGCCCTCAGGCAGGGAAGAGAATGGTGTGTTCAGGAAGAGAAAGGTCAAAAGGCCTAGAGGAGAATAATGGTGAGAGAAGTTAGAGATGTGGGCAGGGCCAGGTCCCAGAGACTTGGGGACCATGGAAGGGTTTTGATTATCATTATTTCCTCCCTTGTCTCCTTCCCTTCATTCTCAATATCTTCCAGCTTTCCTTCTCTCTGAAAGTGTCTGCTGGATACATTCTTGACAGAGCCCCTTGATGGCTTTCTCAATTGGAGAGTGAGTGGTAACTGCCCTAATGCTTTAATTTGTGGCCTGCAGAACAATTTACATGATATGAATAAAATGGTAAAGACTAAGATTGTCTCTGGACCATCACTAAATGCCAAATTTCAGATGTTTGGCATCATGGAGAAGGAACTTAAAGGAAGATCTCCTCCTGGAACTCTTCCCATCACACCAGCTGATGAGACAGACTCATTCTAGTTCAAGTTTAATTCTGGGATGTAGGCACTCATTTCTGACAGTAAAGAAATGAAGAGTGGTTTCCAGTGGCTTATTTAAAGACCTTCTGATGCTTCCTACAGAGTCTTACTTGGTATTCACCAATTAGTGGCTTCCTGAAAGGGAAAAGGAGAAAATTGACCCAACATCTTGTGACGAAGAAAGTCATTAGATAATTATACCAATTTCTTACTTCCATATGAAACTCAAAATAGAGTAAAACTCATTGAGTCAAGCTAACCAAATTAGATCATCAAATAGAGTAAAACTAATTTAGTTAACCTACAAATTCAAAAAAAAAAAAATTAAGACACTACAAGTTAAAAGTCTAAACTATGGTATAAATGTCAAAAGAAAGGCTACCATATTCTTTTGAGTAAGTTGAGTAACTTGAGACTACCACTAACTCAGAATTTTCAAAGAGGTTGTACAGAACCTGACTCAATGAATACAATGCTTTATGAAGCCACTTAATTTAGACAATGGTACAATTTATGCAGTCTGTGATTGTACATGATTTTGGGTTCCCTTTAATTCAATGGGATTCCTATTATTTCATTGTTAGAAGTTGTTCTTAGCAAACAAATCTTTCATAGATAATTCACAAGCAAACTTGTCAGCCATCATTATCACAAATACCATATAATTAGGGTCTCATGGATTAGGGTATAACAGAGTCTATGATCATTCAATCACAACTGATGACATCTCAGGGAGATTGAGAATTACTGGATCAAGACATAGATAATTTGAATTATCTGATTTGAGCAAGTGATAAGAAAGCCTACCATTCAGGCAAGAACCAGAGGCCTGTTTCAGGGGCCTGGTTCAGGTGGGACAAACCCAAGAGGGTATCTGGCAAGTATGGAATCCATAGACTAGGTGGAGTTGACTGCACAACTATAGTTACAGATTCTCAATTAAGATTCTTCCCCAAGTTCAACTAAGACAAACTAGAAGTTTATTACAATGACTCAGTCACAACCTTTACGTTTTCAAGTGTGGAGAATGCATTGCTCTGAGGTCCAGAAAGATCTGAAAAGGTTAGGGATGGAAATTTCCACAGCACATGGATTTCTCAAGCCCACCTGATCCCAGGCACATAGAGTGTGCAAAGTCAGACTGCCACCTACTGACACACAGAAGGGCCTGGCATTGTTCTGTTCTTAGGTATAATAAAGGTACTTGCAAATGATCCACTAAACTCTACCTGCCCCTTTAAAAAAACACAGTAGAAATGAAGAAGTCATTGATTTGAGACCTGTAGGCTTGCACCATTTAACTGAAAATGCCTGAAGGCAGGAATTATATCATATTGATGTTTCTTTTTTCATAGGCCTGACTTCTTTCCTAGTACTTAGTAAAGGTGAACAACAGTTTGTTAAATGAGTGTTAAATTGTTAAACCATAAATTTCAATAATCACAATGAAATTAAAAATCAAATCTGATGCTCACAGAAATAAATCAAGGTAATCTTGCTTGGGTTTAAATCCCGCCTCTAATAGTTTATCTGTATATTTTGGACAATTTACTTAACGTCTCTGAATTTCAGTTTATAATATTTAAAATGAAAATGGTGTGACCTCCCTTCTGTCACTGGGTTGATTTATGGGGCATAAAGGACATGCTATATATGACATGCTTATCACAGTGCTTAGCACACAATACATCTTCAGTAAACAGAAGTTTTTTGTTTTGTTTTTTTTTAAGTAGAACCGGCCCTGTCTGCTGCCTGTTCTGACCATGAGGGTGATCACCTGCTTGAGATTCTCCAGCCTCAGCTTCCTTGGCAGTGTAAAGAGCTTCTTCCACTGGCCAGCCACTTGCCAGACCTAACACACGAGCATAGACCAGAGAGCTATTGCAAAGCAGGTTGGGGAAGTGGGAGATTAATTGAAGACTTTTATTGTTGTTATTTTTAGTTACAAAACTGCAGGAAAACAGTTCCTGTCGGAGAGCGCATCTCTTGCTAGAAGGCAGAAACGCAGGTGGTGAGGAAGGTTGCCCATTAATCATCAAGACGCAGGGAAGGAAATTGAGACAGGAAATGTCAACACAAAAATGTCCTTACTCTGGGTCAATCTTAAGGAACAGCCATAAACCAGCACGCTGAAAGCTAGGGCCTCGACTGCAAACAAAGCCAGTAAAGAGGAAATGGCAAGCTACAGAATGTCAAACCAAAAATAAATCGGGCACATTTTCCTTCTGAAGCAGAGGGCCTAGCTCTTCTTACACTTGGCTCTCAAATTCTTGCAGCAATTTGGATAATCTGTCTGTAAAGAAAATGCTTCTATAGAGGTGAGAACTAAAATGCTTCTAAAGTGGAGGATAGTGCCTTCACATCACTTTTCTGAGCCTCCATTCTTTAATCTGTGAAATGGAAATAAAATCCCTGCTTTTCCCTCCTTACAGAACTACCACGGAGACCGAAAGTTTCGTTATACTTTCGGTATAACGATAATGACAATGGGCTTGTCATGACTCTTGGAGTTCTTTTGACAGCCCCCTCATGGCTGGGTCAACAGAGGGAGGGCAAACCCGGCCTGCTCAGGGAGACCTCACGCTCTCCAGAATGAGGAGTGGCTCTTTCTGTGACACTAACTATAACTATCTCCTTTCCTCCACTTAATCAGAGGAAACCAGCTTTATCAATGGTGCCTCTCAGGCTAGCACCTTCCATGATAGCTTTGGCATATAGTCAGTGGCGTTATAGCAAATGCATGGTAAATACATGTACAGTAAACTAGCTCTCCAAAAAAATAAAAATGTGTAATATATGCTTATTATAAATTTTAAGACTATATGTGTAGCATAAAGTTTAAAAATAATAGCAATCTTTATTGTAAACTTCTAGACTATTTACTCTCACGGAATGCTTTTATTGATTTTTGCCAAACTCTTGTACCCATAGCCAAACCTATAATTGCGATTCAGCCATGACTGACAAAGTTGTTTCCAAATTCTCTCTTTTCCCAAAAAAGTACTGTCATTAAATCTGATATATGATTTTCTGTTAAACTATTTTCCACCCTTGTATTAACTATATTCATTAAGATGAAATTTTCCTAGTTTTGTCAATAACTTGCAGTATCTATTGGCTTCCATGGTGTAGGACTGACTGCACAATGGCCAATTTCAAGCTACCAGTGTGTCATCACTGAACACAGAATTGGGGTGGGGGGGATGAACAGTAGCACACCATTATATAGAATTTCCACCACACGGAGGCACTACCTGTAAATAACCTCGAGACCATAGATAAAAGTAAAATATACTAAAAGTTTAAAAGTGACAAATTTTAAGTATTGTTGTATTTGTTTTTGTGTGATTTAACTGTAAGTTTGCATTATTTAATATTTTATAATGTTTAACAGCCAGCTCTCACAATTTTTGAAAATATGACAATTGGCTCTCATGGGCTGATGCAAGCTGGCTCCAGCACACCACTGCATATGGCTATTACTAACACTCAGAGTTTCCCATTATGTGACTGTGGATACAAGCAGTTTCCAAGCTACAGCCTGAAGAGAAGTTGCACCTAATGCACTATTTCTACAATATTTATATCTTTTTTCCACCACCTACCCATCCCATGGAATTCACCATCAGCCTGTCATTCAGAAATCATTAGTCATGAATATTTATTATATTTCTGTGGGGTACACTGGACTGTGAGCCCTTTAAGCTCAGGGACTATGTTATACAATGGCAGACACAATATAGTTGCTCAATAAATGGAAAGCCAGAGACCTAAAATTCTTACATGGTGTTCCAGGTAATCACAAGTCTTCTCAGGGTGGAAGCTGATTTTTTCCTTCATTGTTCCTTTCCTGCTCAATTTATGAACAAAATGGCATAAAACTCAACAGATAAAATCAACTGGGTCAAGAGTCGTTCTTGTCTTCCTGTCCTGCTTTTAGTATTACAGCATGGCTGTTTTCATGGTGGGGCAATGAGCTGAATTGTCTGAATGGAACCCTAGGAGCTCTCCCTGGATGTTCTGGAATACAAGTTAGCTGGAACCAGAAGAAAGGACTGTACCCAAACTCAGCTTCCCATTAAACAAGTAACTTTCTCCTTTTGGAAAGAGGATATGTAACGTCCTATAGGCCCCAATGTCTCTAGATGCTGGGCAACTCATGTTCCCAGATAACTCCTACCTGCAGAAAGCAGCCTGAAACCAGACTGACTGCTGCCAAGCTACCTGTGATCCCCACGGGCATGGGTAGTTTTTCTTCACTGTCCTGTGAAAAAGGAATCCCAGAGTGTGGTGGGGTCCCACCACTGGAATGGAGACCCCTTCTGAGGGTTAACCGATGCCCTGGCCCAGCATACCTCTATGGGAAGGTGAGAGAATCAGGGGGTGACTGGTTCCTTCTCTTCTATCAGTGACCCTGGCCTATGTCAGTTTTTCACTTTCACAGTAAAGCCTATATTATAATCCAAATTGTGTGACATCATAGAATTTGAATCAAACCTAGATTGGACTCGTTTGGTAGAACAAGTAGGGTCACAGCAGGAATGCACTTCACAACAGTCACCCACAATGTTCCATGCTAACTGGGACTCTGTGTGTATAGCTTCAGGGGAAGGCCTGAGACAAAGACCAGCAACCTGGAGCCAAGCAGTCCCCAAAGCAGATGTGTGATATCTTGACAAGTGTTCTAGATCCCTATTCCACAAATCGCTTCTCTCTGAATTTTCAATAACACACAAGCTGAAAAACAAAAGACCGTCGAACAAAACAAAACAATAAGTTTCTCTGAATGCCATGAAGCCCACTGAGCTAATGTACTTGTGTCGTATGATCTCTACTGGTGGTCTCTTGTTGATGCCCAGGAGAGGACTGAGGACGCAATGCCTTTGTTCACATGTCCAGAAACTAAAGAGTGGGCAGGGGTGGGGGAGAGCACTTTGTTTTGGGATTTTTTGATTATGGCAAAAGAGGTATAACAGACTTAATCATGTCAGATGTTGTGGCAAATAAATATTTAACAAGAGAATGGTAAAAGGTGAGTCTTAGTTTATTTTAATGGCTTTACAGATAATCTAATGAAAAGAAGGAAGGTCCTCAAAAGATGCCTAATTATAGACCATCATATTTTGCCTCTATAGGTCTTTTCTGATCATCCCTGTGCAGCGAACACTCAGAGTCATCAGCAGGATGCAATTGATGTCCACCTTAACAAACACAAGACACATAAAAACCCTAAGCCAAACGCCTCTGCTTGACATTTTGAAATATGTCTGGAGATAACTTCTGAAGCACCACATGGTCAGACCACACTAAAAGAATAGCAGTTTCTTCATGCTTTTATTTCAAGCATTCAAGGACTATATGAAAGCAGACTGATCCAAATCTAAAGGAAATAGAGCCCATTTTGTATTATTCTCTGGATGCCTAATGCATGCAGATAGAATAATTCTTTGCAGAGGGACAGAAAAATAAAACTGACCTTTGCTTCTTGTGCAGTATAACTCAGCGGTGGTGAGCACAATGGGACTGTTGTCTTCATAGAAGTCCAGCTACCACCCTACAATTAGTCCTGTGAAGTCAGGTTGCTAATAGCTGAACTGACTGTGACAGTGTTTTCAGGGTATGTCAGAAAGCAATAGCCACTGCTTAGCTGCACTTGGCAGCAGGACTGTGCCCATTTAAAACACTGAGGTCAGGGTGTTTCACTTCTTTAAAGTCACAACGACACCACTAAGCAAAGAGAACAAAATCCTTGCATGTTGAGATCCAGGTCTGACTGTCAAGAGCTATGGTGCTGTGAGAGCTCCTTCCTACCCCGAAGAACCAACCAAACAAATAAAATCTAAGTTACTCAGGTTATCCTAAAAGTCACTTGGAAAACACCAAATTATTTTATGCAGTAAAACTGTTACATGAAGCTCATACAGGATCATTGCACATGTATCTGTGAAGAGCCCTTGAGTCATGCATGGGAGAATCATAATTCATAACCAGCATCATTATTTTTATAGCCAGCAAAGTGATCCCTTTTGAAATTGCTTAGGGATCATTAGCATTGAAAGGACAGAAATCTGAGACCTCAATGTCATAATTATCTTTCTAAAAATGATATTTTGGGGGGGAATCACATTGCTGGGTGAGACAATCAAGTGATTACAGCACAAAGGAAGCCAGCACTCTAGCTCTGTTAACTCTACCTACCCTGTTATGAAGATTCTTTTAAAAAGGGAAAGAAGGCAGGGATAATAGCAGCCATAGCCACAGAAGCTGGTTACAATAAATGCTGTCAAGAAATTGTATGCTGTAGTGACTTTAATTGTGATTGAAGAGTTGTGCCTTCAGTTTCTGTCTGCAGACTCACAGATACTTTTTGTGTGATTTCTAAACCCCAATGCCCTGCGTGAAAGACTGAAGGTCACTGCAAAACCCAAACATTAATAGTTTGGTTTTGATGGAAGTATCTGACTAACATATTTTCCACAACTGATTTATTAATTGCGTATCTACACACGGCCTGCACTGTTGTTTCCATGTACAACATTGTAACATAAAGACATCTTTATGGTGTAATACTAAGTGAAGAAAGAAGGCAACCTGCATACACACAAGATTCACCTCTCAACAGCCCACTTCTATTCAACAAATACTGATAGCATTTGCATTTGACAATTTCTATCTTTATTTAGAGCACAGGAACCAGGTCATTTTTCTGCTTCAAAAAAAAAAAAACAGCATATTTTTTCAAGGTTGGCATAGTTGTTTTGACTCTTTCATGCAGCACATAGTAATGGTGAAAGCTATTCCTGTCTTAGGAATGGAAGATAATTCTTATAGGGCTCTAAAACCCACCACGCATGGAGCATCTGATATTTTTAAAGGTATTCATGTTGTGGGTTCTTAGTATTTAAACCTAAAACGTAGTGAGCGGTTTCAAGATGGACAATACAACGCTGATTAGCAAACTCAAAATTAACATGCACGTTCCACGTCTAAGATGACACACCTGCTTTTGCTTACCAGTGAGTTTAATTTCTTTAATAGATACAAATTGGCAGATTATGCCTTGCATAGTTATTAAATTTCAGTGTTTTGAAGCTAGACTATCTGTGTTTCAACAGCCTTCTCAGTGTTTCCAGATCTAATCATCAAATCATAGTGGCAAATGCAAAAACGTACAAAGTGCCATGATTTAGGAGTTTATAATCTACTTGGTGCAATAAAACAGATGTATGTAAAAGTTAAATGACAAGAAATTATTTTACTTAATATTTTAAGACAGTACTCTGAGAAATGTCAATGATTGGTGTATAACTAATTGTAAGTATTCAAATTCAGATCTGACTAGCTCCAAACCCTGTTGTTTTTATTACATAGACATTTTCAGAAAGGTCTGTCAAACTTGTTCTATCTACTCACCTCAGAATTTGTCTTTTAGTAAAACATCTCTGAAAGGCCCAGCTGTCTTTCTGGAGACTCTGGAATATTCTTTCCTAGCTGGGGCATCTCATGCTGTCTGTTGTCATCTGTTATTCTGGAACATTAAGGGCACACACCAAACTAATTGATAATGTAACTGATAACAATAATCAGACACTCTAAATGCCTATGCTTTGAGGTTTGGAGGACATTTACATGAGAAACCAGTCCTTAAAAAGATCATTTGTCCTCATTTTGATCTTGTACTGTAGTTATATAAGATAGTGCCAACTGGGGGAAACTGGGTGCAGGATACATGGGATCTTTATGTCCTGTTTTTAATTTCCTGTAAATGTATAATTATTTCAAAATTTTTAATTACCATTAAAAAAAAGGTAACCTGTGTAGTTCAGCAGGAGGGAAACACATTTTCCAAGGCTGGAAACAGACAAGCACCCCACCCCTCAACTCCTAAACAGACTGCATCCCTCAGTTTCTTCCTCCTGGTCTGGGAGCCAGGGTTTCTGAAAGTGGCTGGAGGCAGCATGGTGTGGAATTCGGTATTTGGAGTCAGAATGCTGGGTTGTGGTCCTGGCTTTCCCACTGACTCTGTGATCTGGGTCACATCCCTTAGCCTTGTAATCTGTTTCTTTACCTGCAAAATATGTCTCCCCTTTTCAGAAAAGGTCTCCTCCAGATGCAATGAGACAATTCACTGAGATAATATGTGTGAAGACTCAGGTAACTGAAAAGCAACATACAAACATTGGTTTTTCTGATAATCATCTGTCAAATGTGGCCCAAGAGATCTGTGTGAGACCAGCAGCCTCATCCATGGGCTACTACTTGCCATGGTAGCGGCTCTTGAGATGGCCTACTGGCTTGAGGCTCCACCTCTTAACATCACCACAAGTCCAGAGCCTTCACCCAAAAGAAGCAACTTCCTCTTCCTATACATAGCTGCTTGTAGTTAACCTCCTCATACTGGCAGTTGTGCTAGCTGTCACTAGTCATACATGACACCACCATCACAGTGGACCCATTTCATCTGTGACTTGGGACAACTCTTCAGGCTTCCTCTCTAGGCTGGTCATTGGAAGTTTTTCCTGCCCTGGTATATCCCACAAACATGGATGGTGACACTAAGCAAAGGGTCAAAAGTACCCAAGTGCAAGACGTCCAGGGGTTTCTTCCATTGAAAGTTGAAGGCTAGCATGGTTGCATAGACCTTGCTTTTGACTTTGAAGTCACTCAGGTCCAAGAAGCACGTGCTGGTCTGCTTTATTTCCTGCTCTAAATTTCAGCACCCTGAAAAACTCCCCCTTCTGCTCTGCCCAGTTTACACAGGAAAACAGATGCCATACTATGTATTCCACACATGATTTGTCTTAATTTAGGGAAAGAGAAGCATTGAAGCAGTTATTTCTCAAAGTTGTAGATCTCTTAGGTGTGGTATGGAGACCAGCAGCATCCATAACACCCAGTAAATTACTAGAAATGCACAGTTGGAGGCCGCACCCAGTCTTACTAAATCAGTTTGTGGGGATAGGGGAAAGCATCCTGTGTTTTACCCAGCTCTCCAGGTGCTTCTGACACAGGTATAGTCTGAGGACCACTGCTTTCAAGCTATGGACCTTACATTTACCTACAACTGTCTCCCAAGTCTCACATTCTGGCTTCTCTTTTCCATACTCTACCCCATGACCATTCAGGGGAAGGAGATTCTGAGAACTATGCTTTCCAGCTTATCCTCTGCAGAGTAGGTCTTAGGGGTAGCAGCGATGCCAAATGGATAGGCCAGCATACCCAGTAAGCACAAAGTTGTGACAGCTACATTTCAGACGGTTCTGACTCTATGTACAAGTGGTCATGTACCAACTCATGTACCAAATTTTGCCCATAAGGAAGTCCCCTATATCTTTACCAAGACAGATCTTCTCAAAGTCTAAATCAGAGCTGCCTTTTGGGTGGGGGAGGGGCATTAGATTTCTTGGCTTGCTCTTGTGAAGTATTTATAGTCCAGGCTTTTAAGGGATAAAATATGTGCCCAGAAACTTTTCTCTACCCCACAAATGGCCTCAGCCCTTCTCCTATATGTCAAAGTTTCACATAAAGAAGTCCCTGAGATTCCCGTGGGAAGTAATACCAAAGTAATACCCAAGTAATACCAAAGGTGGAAAAACACTTGAGCCAAAGTAGTTAGCAGAGAACTACAGGAGTGCTGTGGGGTTAATAAGTAATGGACTGCTAACACTTTAACTCACCTTCTGTTTTTATAATTTGAAAAAGTTATATACAAATACCCCAGAATTTAACAGTCACTGATATCTTATGTATTCATTAGCATATTAAGTCAGTTTCCTAATTGACACAAAGCTATTTTGACAGCACTGGGCAACTGTTGTCAAGGGGAAGATGAAGGAGAGGCAGGTGAGAGTGTGAGAGTGTTGAAAGCATACATTGTTGACTATAAACAATCAAGACACTGCTAGTAGATTTCATTTTTTAAAAAATTTCAAACATTTGGAAGCCTCCACCATGAACCTGCCATTGTGTTACACCCCAAAGACGTAAGGAAGAATATTACACAGTCCTTTTTTTCAAAGGGATTAATTCCAGTAGACAGACATATAAACAAAAAATTTTAAAAACAAGTAAATTAGTGCCGTGGCTTGGGTATGGGTACCTTGCTGTAGGATCACTGGAGAGAGGAAATACTGCTACTTGGGGAATGTGTTGGATATCTTCCCTTTGTCTCTCTATATCTACTTTCAACCTTCTGCACCCACTAGGTAGGCTGGCTGTGGTAGCCATCCCCCAAGATAGCACCCAATGATCTGTATCCCCTGGTTTTTATGTTCCTATACAACCCTCTCCCATGCTGCATTAGGGTTAACCTATGTAAGAAGTGATGGTAGTGACTTTCAAGGCTACTTCATAAAAGACATTGCAGCTTCTCTACTGCTCTTTCCCTCTCTTGGAACCTCTCTTGGATCACCTGCTCTGGGGGAAGCAAGTGGCCATGTCATAAGGCCACCAGGTAACTTTATGGAGAGGTCTGCATGATGAGGAACTGAGCCTCTAACCAAAGCCAGGAGAAAGAAAGATCTTGAAATCAAATTCTTCAGTCTTCAGATGACTACAGCCTCAGTTGACTTCATAAATGCAACATTATGAGAGACCCTGAGCCAGAACCCAGCTAAGCCTGTCCAGAATTCCTGCTCTACAGACTGTAAGATAAAGTTTGCTATTTTAAGCTACTAAAAGTAGAAAGCAGAGTGAGATTGGCAATTTGCTTCCTAGACTTGTTCGCCACTGAGACCTTGTATGTTGTCTATGAAGGTCTCAGTTGCTATTTTATGGTTACCCCTCATATAGTTACTGTCACCAGGTCCTAGTGAGCACACTATTCCCTTGCCCTTTTAGGCCCTGATATTACAAGCTCCAGTGTCCTGTATTTCTCCCCTTGTAGCTGCCATATACCCAGCCTATACCATTATAAATAGTCCCTTTATGAACTCTCCTCAAATCACCCAATTTGAGTGTGCACCTGTTTCCTGCTGAAACTATGATGAATACCAACAGAGAGAATTAGGAAGGCTCAAAAGAAGTAATATTTGATCTGAGACTTAAAGGGTAAGTATAACCTTGTCAAATAAAAAAGTAAGAGCAACACATGTTCTTGCATCAATAGCAACAGGCAAGTAAGAGATTTCATTCCAATAGCTTTATAGTTATAGTTGCTTAACTCTGCGGGACACCATTCACACTGTATTCTATGCGGATGGCATCTAGAATTATGGAATAAGGTCATAACTGTAGGATTGGATTCAGTCAACATCCAAAGGTGCATATGAAATATGATTTTCTAAATTTTCTACGATCTCACTTCTATTTCTATTTCAAAGAACCCATCCCACAGATGACAGAAACTTCTTAATCACTCTGAGATTTCTGCTCTTTCTCTGTCCTCTAAGATGGAATGAGGAAATTGAGAGACTAAAATTTTTTTTCAGTTAGTACTTCAAAAACATCTAGCTACATTCAATGACATTTTATTTCTTTGGAGTACACTAATTCAGTCTTTGTTATATTTCAATGTGGGTTAGAATGGGTTCAGAGTGGCCTATGAAAAGAAGTTCTGACAAACAGCTGATTAGGCTGGGCACAGTTGCAAGAGTACATTTAATTTGTGTAAGAGAGCAAATAATTTTTAAAGACTAGCCCATCAGCTGTTTGTATGCAAATAGGAACGCTAATTATAAATGAGTTTTATCTACACACTACAGCAGTACGGCAGGGCTTTCACTTGGAAGTCTTCTGTCAGAACTTTGTGAGAACTGTTTGAGATGCCATTTGCATTTAAAATATATTTCTTTAAAAATAGACTCAAATTTAGTCTGGTAACTAATTCACATTGACCTTCTCCTCATTTAGTGCCCATTGATGAAGCTTAACCACAGCTATTTTAGGAGTGCTGGCAAAAACCAGCCAAAAGCATTAGAATCTCTAGGATCAATGAAGCACAGTGAAATCTTCTCAAATCCAGATTATGAAGAACTCTTGACATACCTAATTAAAATAAGAAATAACCACTCACTCAACCAGTTGAGCTGAAGAATTTACCTAATAAGGTTATTGGCTATATAATATTGCAGACAAGGGAGAATGGAAAAGATCCCCAAATCACAAAGGCCAAATTGATGCCAAAGTTAAATATGCTGATCCTTGCTTCAGACCTCAGATAAAATGCTGGTGTTTACCATTGATTAAGCATCTGTTTAAAATTTTACTTCTTTTTCTGCTTTCACAGAACACCTGCTAAGAAAGTGCACAAAATTTCAAAGTCATTGGAAACCAGAACATGAACTAACCTTCCCATCCTGGTATAGTAACCTTAAGCATCTGTTGTAAGTGCTGAACTGAGTATTGAGCCACAGGAAACAGGGCTATGATTTTGTTCCTAGCAAGCTATATTAAGAAAAGCATCTGTGGAATTTTGCATCCAAGGTACAGGGACAGTTCTGGCTTAAAATATTTATTTCTATTATCCTGTTATTGTTGGGCTGGGAGCTCTCTGCTGTTCCTCTGAATGGATGGGGAAAAAGGAAGACATCTTCCATCTTCCTTGTACACTCTACCCCATTCAGTTTCTTGGGAGATGATAAAGATAACATATTCCAGTTATACACACACCCACAGGATTCACAAACTACATGTCCCCTTCTCTTGTTTGAAAATCTTTACACTAAGTTACAGTCAGGTTAGGCTAGGATGTGCTATGATAACATCCCCCAAATCTCAGTATCTTTAAACCACAAAGATTTATCACTTGCGGGACATGTACTTCGTTATGGGAGGACTCTTTTCTAAGTTGTCCTTTCACTGAGACCGATGCTGATGGAGCAGCCACCCATCTGGAATGTTGTCTGGCTCTACACAAAATAACTTTCTAATTCTTTAAACTTCTGCTCATATTTTGTTGGCCGACACATGTCACTGGAATATGCCTGAATTCAATCCCAACATATGATAAAGGAATAGAAATCAAAATTATTGTGAATATTCCTGTGACTCTTCGAAAAATTCTATATATTCTTGCTGGGAGGAGGTAGTCAGAAAGGTATAAGAGCGAAAATAACAAAAGTAAAAAAATAAAAGAAAGCAAAAGCAGATTAGAGATGCAGATTTGAGGAAATGTGCTAAAAAAAAAGATGAGTTTGTGGAGATAATTTTTAGTCAGTCATATTACTATATATAGATTTTTGACAGTTGCATATGCACCAGCAATCTCTCTTCTCACCTCTTTACTTTGGCTCTTCAACCAATAAAGAGTGACAGGCAGAGAGAGTAATAAGCTGACAAGATAGCACCATACTTGTGGAGGGTGGTGGGATGGGCGCTGGGTATGGGTATGTGTAAATATGTGTGTTAGTATGGAAAAGTTGTCATATGTAAAGCAGGAGGTTTTACTAAGCCTACAAGAAAATGACCAGAGTTAAGGTTTCTGAGATTCAGTAGCTGGAGCAAAATAGCTACATCAAAGACTCTTGGAGGTGTCCACATCCTACTCCCACCAGGAGATCCTTGGCTTAGAAAGTGGGAAATGTCAGAGATTCTGTAGAACATGTTCAGTACACTGAAACATGTGAGTCAAGAAATAATCTCAGAGAAGAAAAGACATGTTAAGTACAGATGAATAAAGCTACTGATGGCAGAAGATTTCTCATCAAAAATAATGCAAGCAAAAATACAGTGGAGTAACATCTTAAATGTACTCCACCCTCACCACCACCACGCCCCAATCCTATCAAACTAGAATTTTATATCCACTGAAAATATCTTTTAAATAGGTTAAACAGAGACTCTTTAAAACATACAAAGTCTAAATTAATTTCTCACCAATAGACCCGTAAAATGAGAATAAAGGTAGTACTTCAGGCAAAGGAAGGTGAAACCACATGAAAATATAAAGCTACACAAAGGAATGAAGAACACTGGAAATAGTAACTGCATAGTGCTCCACAACTTATCTCCAAAGTCTAAGGATGCCAATCTCCAAGAGATTCTCCATGAACTTCAAAGTCTATGTTAGAATTACCACCTGGAGGTGCTAGAGAAACACAAGTGTTGGTACCTTTTAAAGTCAAGTAAATTCCAACACATTAGAGAAAAAGGGTGATGTGATGATGGCAACGACGCAAGAGTACATTTTTTCCACAGCAGAGAAGTGATAGGCTTCATGCAATCTATCATCTTTGTCTTTGTTCAAAAGGTTTTTAAAACAAAAATCAGAATAAAGTTGGGTTTGTTTGTTTGTTTTAATCTTGAGACTATAATAAGTCAAATACTTCATGATTCCTTCATAGCCAGCCAATCAAACTACTCTTTTAGGCTGGATAAATTTAAGAGCCACGCTATAATTTGATTTGCTGTGCATTGATTCATTCGCTTGATTGATACTTACTGAGCACTTTCTCTATACCAAACATTATGCCAGTGCTGTGGACACAACAGTGAGCAAGAAAGACATAGCCCCAGACCTTTTGGTGCCAAGATCCTATTGATTTCTGACTTTCACAGATTTACTGTCTTTAAAGAGCAAACCAAATGGGTAAAGTATGTAAGATCTTTTAAATGGCTCCTATAAATTCCCCCTTTCCTCAAAATTTCTCCCTATCTCAAAGTACTCATACCACAATCCCTTGGCCTTCAGGCTTTGTCCCCTGTGTAAGTATCCACAAACTAGGGTTAAGATTAACATAGGAATGCAGTGTAGGGCAGGAGGAGCATATAAATCCCAACTGGTCAGTTCTGACTTCATCTGTAAGAATTTAACAGAGCCTCTTATCATGACCAGATTCTGATGAGGAGACATCTGGTTTAAGAGATCCCAATGACACTGGGATACTATAGGTGGGTAGATGGAGGGAAGAGGCCATGGACTGGGAAGCTAGTACTAAAGAGTGCCTCAGTTCTGTCCAATGGCTGGTTATGTGCCATGGGCCAACTAATAATGGAGCAGTAAGTGTAACAACAGATTCACTGGATGTTCACCAGGTAATATCCAATCTGCCCCATTGCACTCAGCCCCTCTATCCACTGTAGTTCCAGCAATTAGAGTCCACTGTTCTCCCTAAAATTAGTCACAGATGTTCTATGCACTATTATATCAGACATTTACTCAACTCACGTCACTTCCTTTTGTTTAATTTTTGGCTATCCCAATAAATAGCAAGGCTTTTATGAGTATGAGATTTATCTTCCTACATCTTTATGGGAGGCAGCTCAGTGAATTGAAAAGAACACTAAATTGATTTAAAGTGGTTCCCCATACCATTTAGTGTGTAACTTTAGATAAGCCTTTGTTCCTACCTATAAAGTAGAAATTATATCACCTTCTTTGCCAGGTTTTTATGGGAATCCAACGAACTCATAAAGTGCCTTATAAGTTCCCAAGAAGCTTACTACTACTTATAAGTTCCCATAAAGTTTACCACTACTTTTTACACATAATAAAAACAATAATAATCAAAATGTTGTTTGTGATGCCAGGTACTCTGCCAAATACTTTACAAAACAGCTTCATAAGGCAAAAAGAAACCCTCATACTGCTGGTGGAAATGCAAATTGGCACAACCACCATGGAAAACAGTATGGAGTTTTCTCAAAAAACTAAGAATTGAATTACCAAATGATCCATTCATCCCCCTTCTGGAAGTTTACCCAGAAAACCTGAAGACATTTATCTGCAAAGATATATGCACCCCAATATTTATAGCAGCATTATTCATGGTGGCCAAGACACGGATGTAACTGAAGTGTCCTACGATGGACGATTGGATAAAGAAGACATAGTACATACATACAATGAAATATTACTTAGCCATAAGAAAAGATGAAATACTGCCATTTGCAACAACATGGATGGATCTCGAGATAATCATGCTATACAAAATAAGTTAGACGGAAAAAGTTGAAAATCATGTGATTTCACTCATATTTGAAAAATAAAACTGAAAGCAACAGAGACTCATGGACTAGAACTGTGGATTAATAGTTACCAGAAGGAAGGAAGGGAGGGAGATGGTAAATAGGAGTAAAAGGGGTCAAATATTTGGTAAAAGAAAGAAATCTAACTTTGAGAGGCAAACACACAATGCAATATATATATGACATAGTGTTGAATTGTATACTTAAAACTTATTTGATTTTATTAATCAATGTCACCCCAACAGCTGTTTTAAAAGAAAGAAAGAAAGAAAGAAAGAAAGAAAGAAAGAAAGAAAGAAAGAAAAAGAAAGAGAAAGAAAGAAAGGAGAAAGAAAGAAAGAAAGAAAGAAAGAAAGAGAGAGAGAGAGAGAGAGAGAGAGAGAGAGAGAGAGAGAAAGAAAGAGAGAAAGAAAGAGAGAGAGAAAGAAAGAGAGAAAGAAAGAAAGAAAGAAAGAAAGAAAGAAAGAAAGAAAGAAAGAAAGAAAGAAAGAAAGAAAGAAAGAAAGAAAGAAGAAAGAAAGAAAGAAAGAGAAAGGAAGGAAGGAAGGAAGGAAGGAAGGAAGGAAGGAAGGAAGGAAGGAAGGAAGGAAGGAAGGAAGGAAGAAAACCTATAAGGTTGGTAGTTTTGTTATCCTCATATTCAGATGAGAAAACTGAGACTTAGAGAAGTTGAACTTCTTGCCCAAGGAAGGTCGTACAACACATAAATGGTAGAGGAGGGACTCCTTTTATTTGTTTTTCTTTGTATTTTCCTTTGTGCCTAGCAGAGTGTTTTGGCACCAAATACATGTAGTAAGCACTGATGACATAGTTAAGCCTATTTATACCGTTCATGTGAGGAGACAGATCTGTCTTTCCATTTGTGGGATCCCCTGATGTAATAGGTTTACACTACAGATTTTCATCTGAACAGCAACAAGCTACCCTGAGGTTTACCAGAAGCCCAGTGACACTGCTCTGAGTAACAGGGAGTGACTACATTTAATGCTGGGCAGCATTAACTTTCTACTTTCAAGATTTTCACTCTTCATCACCACTTGTAAATAAATCTGCTCCCTGGCAGGCAGGTAGTACTTAAAACCTGTCATCTGACTGTCTCAACCTGGAAATTCTTGGGGGCAACTGAACTTGCCTGCCCAGTGATACCTGCGTCTCTCAATGTCAGACAGCCTGAGGGCACTGACGTGCTTTATTCACTACAATGACTGCTCCTTCCAGGGTTTGTCTCCCCTTTCTCCTAAAATACAGATTTGCCATCTCCAAGTTAAGGTATTTACCGCCATCCTAAAAGATATTTACAATTTTTATCGTGAAGACACTGGTTCAAAGCGCCTTCTTTGCAGGCTTGACTGCAAAAAGTACACAAATCCACTTTGTCTTCTTCTGACCACTTGTTCAGGTTTAATGCAGTCTTACTGAACCCCTTAAAATAATCCCCGCAAAAATCAGAATTTCAGAGTTTACATTTTACAGATGAACAGTCAGAGGTCCAGGGAGGGGATGTGGCTTTTCCAGGATCACATGTCTTATTTTCAGCAGTTATTGGTGAGATTCCAGCTCCCCTGAATTCCTAGTGCACCATGCTTTGTTATCCCAAAGATCTTATTTGGCCCTAACTCAGTAACCAAGATTCCCATGTATCTGGTGAACCCAGATCTTTAGGGATCAATCCTAAAGTGCTGGTGGATTGAAAGTAACCCTTAGGGAAGAAAAAAAGTCTCAAAATTCAGGTTTCTGTCCTCTTGACATTTTTAATCATCTCTATGTAGTAAAAATATGCAAATTGCACAGAGCTCAAGAGCTTAAAATCTCTTTATCAGGAATCACATCGTTCTGAACAATGAGAATACTGGGAAAGCAAGGGCATAGCACTATTCCATTTTATGTCAGCCAGTGACATTTTCTCACTTATCATTGGCAAGGCAGGCTTGGTCCCCTCTTACCTTGCTGGTTCCCATTTTGAAAACATCATACAAAATTACATGAAAGTTATCACCAGCCTTGTGCTTTACTTATTACTTAAAGCTGTTTGGAAAGATCCCTGAGCATCACACTGGATAGCTGAACTACAAGTTCAGCCTGTTATGACCTGCTCCATTCTGGACTCTTGAGAAAAATCACTTGTTTGCATCGAGCCTTACAGTATCAGCCCTAGAGTGCCAGCAAGCACAGCCACACAGAGCCAAGTGTATGTCTGTCTCAGCAGTTCTCATATTCATGCCAAGAAGTTCTCAGTTATGCCTGAAATTCTCAAGAAGTTTCAGTGATCTTGGAGCATCTAAAGAAGAGGGAGCAAACAGAAAATAAAAAGTGCTGGCAGCCAATGAGCCAAGAGAAGAGCATGTGGTTGAGGATGCTGATAAATCTCTCTCTCTGACATCCTTGGCTATCACCCTCCTCTACTCCTACAGATGCTGCATCCTGCTGGGGCATGTGATTGAATTTGTGGGCCAGACAGACTGCATTGGTTTGGTTGTAAAGGGAGTATCATCATAAGAGGTGGTACGCTTTACTTGGGAAGAGATGATGAATTTAGACCAGTGAATCCCTTGCAATTATTAAATCGAATGTGAAGAAACCTGGGCCAGGGCAGGAGAAAAGTGGGTAAGTCGTCAAGGGAAGGAAGAGAGAAACGTTATCTGCTTTCCCAGGCTTTTACCTCTGGCTTTATTGCCATCCTCTTTGTTCTGCTCCACAGGTTTCTGTTTTAAATTAGCACTAAATGAAATAGAATTAAAATAGGATGAAGTAGCCTTTGGGTGACTCTGCTTTGCATTTAAATCCTGAAAAATTTTGCATTTCCAAATTCTTTATACTTTCTGGTTCAATACATAATTTAAGTTTAAGAATAAGAGAGATTTTTATAGCTTCTTTTTAGGAAAGAAGAAATGATTGTTAAATTTAACAAGTAAAAATGTGAGGGGTCAAAGAGGAAAATCTACAGCAGCTGAGAGAATAACCTCTGGTCCCTGGCCTCTGCCTCCATGCATGAACAGGAAAAAATTTAGGGGATGGATTTGACCTTTCTCAGGAGTTGAAGAAGTTTACAGTATAGTTGTAGCCTTTAGACTGGGCCTATCTCGTACCTTCCAATTCTAGTATGTGACTACAGACCAATTCAAATTAGATGTGGAACCAGAGGAATCCCTACCTTTTAAGGAACCACTTTCCCATCTCTCTTATCCACTGCTCCAACCATTTTTATTGAAGCTCAGAAAGGTTAAGTGACTTGTTTAAGACTGTCCTCCTGGGTGGCAGCAGACTAATTATCATATTACCATCAGCCATCTTCTGCTGGTCTCTTCATTCTCTCACAGCTCCAGGTTGAAAAATCAAAGCCACTAAGATAAAACCATGGGAACCCCCAAAACTGGAGACTACCTGAGATCCAACTGAAAAAGAAGGTTCTTGATTCATCCCAAGACAGACTTTTTTGATAGATCCATCATAAAGTGTCATATTTAGAAACATCCTTTGAGATCAATCTTTTTGAGGATACAAACTTCACTGTGTAAGTTGATAGAGAAGAAACTTCTTCAATGGACACAGACATATTATTGGTTACAAACTATTCAAAACCCTCACCCCTTCAAAGAGTTCTGAAACCGTATACTAGGAGGATAATTATGTGAGAAGAATCTTCAAATATTAACAGCACTTTGAAGAGAAATATAAAGACCACTGCTGTAAATCATTGATAATTATAGTTACTGAAGAATTAAATCCTGTGTCTTGAGCAGAGAAAAAAGAGTCTCTGGGGCTTTTTTCTGCATTCAGAAAACAAGATATCTTGGAAAGTTCCATAGACCAAGAATTTTCAGTGTTTCTAATAGGTAAGGGATATGACAGATAATAAATGAATGAATCTAAATGGTGAAAAATGTTCAGGTTTACATAATATAGTAAAAGGTATATATTTTTTGATATGTCAAACAGAAAATATCACTTTTAGATCATAATTCTCTGTCTTTTCATTTAGTTCTGGTAGAAGTTTATATTTTCAGAGGATAATTTGAAATACTACAGGCCTTAAAAATGTTCATGCTCTTTAAAATCTAACTGTATTATAAATGTTTGAAACAACCTTGCTGAAGATGCTAAGTAACTTTAAAAGTGAATAGAGTCTATTAGACTAAAGGCTATTTGGAATCTTTTGTGCTTCCATACAAGTTTGATGATTTCTTGTTCTATTTCTTTAAAAACTGCCCATGGGATTTTGATGGGGATTGCATTAAATCTGCTTTACGTAGTAGCTCATTTTAACTGTGTTGATTCTTCTAGTTCAGGGAACACGAAATATCTTTCATTTCTTTGTGTCTTCTTCAATTTATTTTAATACAGTCTTATAGTTTACATTGTATAGGTCTTTCAGATGTTTCATTAGGTTTATTCCTAACAATTATATTCTTTTTGTTGCAATTGCAAAAGGAATTTTTTTTCATTTCTTTTTCTGATAATTCATATTGAGAATATAGGAATATGAGGGATTTTTGAACATTGATTTTGCAACCTAAACCTTACTGTTTTGTATTATTTCTGATAGTGCTTTAGTGGAATCCTTAAGGTTTTTTATATAGAGAATCATGTCATCTGCAAATAGTGACAGTTTGACTTCATTTCCTATTTGGATGCCTTTCTATGTGGGGTATAAATCTAAAAGCAACAAACAAACATGACAAGCAGAGACTCATGGACATGGACAGTGGACTAGTGTTACCAGAGGAAAGAGTTAGAGGTAAAAGGGGTCAAATATGTGGTGATGGAAAGAAATCTAACTATGGGAGGTGAACACACAATACAATATATATATTCAACATACTGTTGAATTGTACACTTGAAACTTATTAGATTTTTTTGATCAATGTCACCCCAATATTTAATAATACAAAAGGAAAAAAGTAACAATAAAAAAATAAAATATCTATCTCATGAAAAAGAAAACTAAAGATAGAAAAAACTACACATAAGCACTGCAATCTAGTTGATGAAGCTGTTCCCCAAAAGAACATGGATTAACAATTCTGGAACCACTATACATGGACATAGTAATTGAACAATTAAGTAAATAGGTGGGAGGGGAGGAGTAAAGTTCCTCACTGTTGAGTGAGAGATTACAAATAAGCAAGTAAGGGAGCCTAGAATGACCCATGTGCTAACAGATTAGAGTCGGAGACATCAGTATAAACTCATGTGTGGCTTAATATAGATACAGATGGGCACATATAGAAGTGTTTATAGATATGTTTATACATGGGTTAGAACTCATAAACATACCCTATTTCTCTAGCAGATAAGAGGACCTGGAAGAAAAGACATGCTAGAAGCAACGAGCAAGCTTAGCATCCATTTCTTTGTTTCCAATACTATCTCCAATAAAAGGAATCAAGGCTCCTTGAAGAAATGGCTGATTTTAGAACTGAAACAGGAAATGTGCAAGATGAACCTGGAACATCTTCTTGTGTCAGAAATTAAGAAAGTGCTAAAACAAACAAACAAACAAATAATGATCTTCATTATGATAGTAAATGTCAAAGGGACATAGGAGCCAACTAAAAGAGCTCCCAGTGCTCAAAGCTGAGACAATTAGAGCAACAAAATAAAAAATATAGAACTGGATTATAACACAATATAATAAGTAAATTATAACCCAATTATTATAAAATAAATATCGAGTCCATAATGATATAAATAAGTAACTGAATAAATTGGGTCAACACAAATCTCCTATGCAAAATAATTCCAAATTATTTATGAAGATACTCAGTTCTCAAGGAATAACAAAGCTAATCATACTATTTAATGTCCAGGGAGGATGATTAATACGCTTTTAATCTGCTCTTTAGTTTCACGTTTGGTTGAAATTCTTTACAGGAGTCATATTTAGGTTGAAGCAAGAGTATTTCATAAAGGCAGCAATAAACTTATCTGTTCTGAATGTTACAGTTTTACTAGCATTTCTGGAGAGTGAGAAAGTTTATTCTGACCCCTATTCTTCCTTATATCTACATTACAATCATATCATGACATTTGAAATCCAGCAGCACTTCAATAGGCCATTTCTCTGCTCTGCCTCCCCCATGCCTCTAGAGTTCAATTTAGTAACAAAACTGAACCCCCTCACTATTTTAGTGTAGCCAAGAGGAAATTAGTTCTGAAGCCACATTAATTCTTAATTGGGTATATTTTATTAAATGAAAAATGGGAATTACCAGGTACTCACCTGCACCCAAACAGAATAACTCTAACAACTATGCAAAACAGCCTCTGTGGATCTCAAATCTCCCTCTCTTGTCCTGCCTTGGCTATGACTGATTTTCCACCACAGGATATGAGCATGAAATAATTAGGTGTGATTATCACAATGTTGAAGATGACAAAGATTACACATAATATTTTATTGAGCACTTACTATGTGCCAGATACTGTGTTAGTTATTTTAGGTGTTTTCCAATTTTTTAATAAGAATAAGTTGGATTCAGAAAGGCACAAGAAGCTAAGACAACTTTACCTTCCTCCTGTCTGTGGCTTTCAGTTATGTTATCCTGTCATACTGTTAGATAATATTTTTCAAGTCACACTTAGGTATGAACAAATATCCCTGCTTTGCTATAACAGAAAATCCGGTCCAGTGTCACATCAAAGTTTCAATCTCTCAATTCAGTTTGAAGCTTCTACTGAAGTTCAGGCTTGACTCAGACTGAAGACACCTGCAAAGGGCAAGAGGAGTGTAGGGCGTGATTCTCTTCTCTTCTACATTTCTACTTTTTTCTTCTTCTTTGTTCACCACCTGCCTCTGATGGTGGTTAGAGGAAGGAGAGGCAGAGAGGAAAGGGAAGGAGCAGATAAGATCTTATCTGACTAGTGCTGAAGTCATCTGGTGTTGCTATCCCTCTGAGGGCGGCATGTGCCCAAATTCTTGTTCTGATGGAGCACTTTGTAGGTCCCCTCACTGTGTACTTACTATTGACCAGTACCTGGCACTGCCCCTCTAACTTGGCTCTTGGAATTCCTCCTTAGCATCTATTTATAACAGAATATCCCACATGACTCTTTCCATTAGTTACCTCGTCCTGTCAGGCAGATCTCTAGAGGCAGGACCCTTTCAAGATGCCTCAACCCAATCACGTTCCATAGGTCCACTCTAGCCCAAGAGAAACACCTTCTCATTTCCCACTATCAGTGGAAGATCCCTTGCTTCATTGTAGTTTCTCCTCCCTGCTTATGCATCAGGAGCAGCTCTGATCAGATAAGACTTTGCTCTTCTCCACTAATCCTCTCTTCTCTGTGTTCAATCCTGGAGGTGCCAGAAAGAGTGCTTAACAGTGCGGGAGAAAGTGAAGAGAAGAGATAAGGAAGCAAAGGAACCAAATATGACCTTACTTTCATCTTTCCCATAAAAGATTTATAAGCATGTGTCATGACTGAGCTGAGATGAGAAAGAGGGCAACATTATCATTAAATGACTGCTTGAAGTTTGGACATTAGGACTAATTGTGTTCAGTACTTTAATATGTTAAAATAAAACTGAACCACAAAGAGATACCACCTGACACTCATTTGAATGGCTACTGTTAAAATGAAAAAGAAAATAAGTGTTGGCTGGCAAGCATGTAGAGAAATTGGAACTTTTGTTCATTGTTGGTGGGAATGTAAAATGGGGCTGCCACTATGGAAAACAGTGAAGCAGTTCCTCAAAAAAACTAAAATACCATTATCATATAATTTAGCAATTTCACTTCTGGGAATATACCCCTCAAAATTGAAAGTATGGTTTTGAAGAGATATTTGTACACCAATGTTCATAACAACATTATTCACAGTAGCTAAAAGTTAGAAGCAACCCCAAAGTCCAAAAACAGATAAACAAACTGTTGTATAAAATATATGTTATATTTTATACATAATTGTATAAATTATATATAATTACGTATAAATCATGGAATATTACGCAGCCATAAAAGGGAAGGAAATTCTGATACATACCATAACAATGAATGAACCCAGAGAACATTAAGCTAAGGAAAATAAGTCAATCACAAAAAAGACAAATACTGCATTTCTCCACTTACTTAGAGAAGTCAATTTAATAGAGACAGAATGGTGGTTGCCAGAGACTGGGGGGCAGGAATGAAAGGAGAGTTATTGCTTAATAAGTATAGAATTTCAGTTTTGCAAGATGAAAAGACTTCTGGAGATAGATGGTCACACAACAATATGAATATACTTAATACCGCTGAATCATAAAAATGATCAAGACGGTAAATGTTATATTGTACATATTTTATCACAATTAAAAGTTTTTTTTAACTGAAATATAACCTTACTAAAGTAATAAAATTGTGATTAACAGAAAAAAAACTGAAATGTTTACATATGAAAATAAAACTTGTTACTAGAAAAGCAAGGAGATCAGCTCAAAGTGTAAATAAGAATTCAACATGGTGTTATGGAAAGACAGAGGTGAGAGAAGAAAACTAATGCTTCTTCATGATTTATTCCCACCAAAGACAGCTTGTTCCATAAATTAATTACATGTACTAATTTTTTCCTATAATAATTTTATGAGTTGAAGTGGAACAAAAAATTTTCTGAAGAAATAGATTGTTCTTAAATGATACATTCTGATCTTAAACCAGTTTGCTACTATTATCTGTATAGATCTCTTTGGATGGGGCCTCCCTTCTAGTGACTTGTAAAATTGAAAACGGTATGTTTCAAATAGAAGAGTTATTTGGGAGGAAGAGGACTTTTCTAATTTCTAATAAAGTACCTGGAAGTAATCAGTCTCAAGGTGGATATGAGGTGGAAGAAATTGTTTGGTCACTGAACACTTATCAACCAAAACCTGCCTCCTTCTGGCAAAAAAATGAGTTCATATTTCAGTTGGTCTGTAAATCCAGTGAAGCTGCAGATGAACGACCTACCTTAGTTCCTGACACTGGATATGGTAACCACTAATCCACTGTACATTTATGTTGTCAATTATTTTTCATTTTTCATGCCCATTGTGTCAAATCTTGAGACAGCTCTTGGTCTGCTATATCCAAGTACAGCAGATAAGTCAGTCACTCTCTTGTTGCAGTTACATAGAGTCGCTGGTGAGATAAGCCAGCAGGATTCATTGTTGTTATTTTTGTCATTGGTTTCTATTTATTAGCATCATTTTTAAGAATTGAGAAATTGAGAAATTTCTATTTCAATCACATCTTTTCTGGAAGTTCTTGACAAAAGCAATTTAGGCTTCTAATATTCCCTATTTGGACAAGAGGCCCAGCACACTTCAATTAACAAAAACATTTACTCTTTTTCTTTCATTAAATTCAGAAAATATTGATGTTTTCATATTTTTCTCCAGCATTTCTCTAGCTCTTTAGGAGCTGGAGAGATCAAGATCTTTGAAAACAAAACCAGGAAATTGAAATGGAAGCAAATAAATAATAGATGGGTATTAAGCTGGTTGCTTTACACTCTATAAAATAGAAGTACAAGGCCTGTGTTGGTGAGTCCCTATAGAGAAAGTGAATTTGGTCACATTGGGTGTTGTAACTATTGCTCTATAACAATTATCCAAAAACTTATCAGCTTAAAACAACAAGCATTTATCATATTACAGTTTCTGTGAATCAGAAATTCAAGTATGGCTTAGATGGATGATTCTGGCTCAAGGTCTCTTGTGAGGCTGCAATCAAGATATTGGCTAGGACGGAAGTTATCTCAAGACTCCACAGGGCCTGGAGAATCTGCTTCCAAGATGGCACACTCTTGCGACTGTTAGAAGATGACTTCAGTTTTTTGCTGCTATCAGGAGACCCCAGTCCCTTGCCACATGAACGCTCTATGGGACTGTATGAGTGTCTTCGCTCCATGATTGTAGGCTTCTCCTCAGAGTGGGTTAGCCAAAGCAGAGATCGAGAAAAAAGGCACAGTAATTTCTTTTTTACCTAGTCTTGGAATCCAAACATCTTCACTTCCACCATATTGTATTTATTGGAAGCAAGTTACTAAGTTTAGCCCACATGCAAGAGGAAGCAGATTAAGCTCCATCCTTTGAAAGGGGTATGAAAGAGTTTGTGTACATTTTTTAAAACCACTACATTAGTATTTGGTGATGGCGGTTGTTACCTTTATTTGTTTGTTTTGTGCTTATGCTCACAGTAAGGAGAAGTATCCTCAAGTGAAATAAATATGGATGTCAGTTTTGAAGAATTATTTTAGTAAAATATGCAATATCTTTGATTTTTCAGCCACAAGAAGCAAAAGATTTTTCTTCTCGGAATGGCAAGAAACAGAAACTCCTAAAAACAGGTACTCCAAAATTCTGGGTAAGAATCAAAACATTTTAAAATAAAAATTCTTTCAGTATTTTTCTCTTTTTCAATACAAAAAGTGATATTTTAATAAAATATCATCAATTTTTAAAATTCGTTAATGTTTATATACAGTTACATTCCTGGATTCAAAATGACTCAAGACCAATCTTATTTCCTTCCTAATAACAATAGTTTAATCAAGTAGGTAATTCCTGATGAAAACCAAGTGCCCTATCTTTTATAAAAATTACCACAAACTTCTCATTTAATCAAGTAGCATTCATGGTGTAAATTAACATTAGTTGTATAAAACTTGCAAGTTCTATCTAGGTTGATTAAACAAGGCAACCAGGGCCAATTTATATTAAGTTGGCTTGAATTTCAACAGCATGCAGTTCTACCACATATTATTTATACTATTTTCCTTTTTATATTACATTTTAAAAATCACAAGAGAAATGAACATTTGAAACATTGTTAAGAAAATCATAAAAACTTCCTTGGGGCTATTCCATATATTTTTATTAAATTATTTGGTAGTTTTTTGGAAAACACATCCAGAAATAGTTATTTTTATGGCTTCTTTTTTCTAAATAAGATCAAAATATTGGTCATTATGCTGCCCTTAAAATTATCTTTGTTATCAAAACTAGCATCAACACAGGTAGGCTGTCCCACCTGTTTTTTCATTTTCTAAGTTGAACTTCCAGTTTAAAGATAATGGTTTAAATCAGAAAATCCATTTATCTTCTTGGGAACCACCTGAAAGTCACAAGAAGAAGGAGAAATAAAAAATGCAAACTCCGTTGTGGTGAAACTGGCAAGAGAAAATTCCACACTACCAAATACATTAAAAGGCTACCCAAAGCAGAGGTCAGGTAGGGATAAACAAATGACCAAGAAATGGAAAAGCCAAAGAAGTAAAAGAGAAGGTCACAATTTCAATTTTGTACAAGGTTGAAAGAAAGACTAAATTTGGGACAAAAAGCACTAAGAATAAGACAAGTCATCTGAAAAAGAGATATAATTGTTTTTAATATTTATGCACCAAGAAACATAGAACAAATACTCATAGAACATAAACCATAATCCAATTCTCTGAGAAACTTCATAAGCTTTCTAAATATTTGGTCCTTGTGTAGATAGCCACACTCATACCTCTTTGTCAGATATGCTTCTGTCTCTAGAATTAATCTTATGTAAACTGGGAATTCAAAAGATCATTTCCACAGACACTTTAGAAGTCATTTTATGCAGATAGAAGGGTCTACTGGAGATTCTTTAGATGGAATCCATGAGGTTGTTTTGTTTTGTTTTGTTTTTCTAAAATATGGGTTTAATTTCAGATCTTTGAGCCAAAAGTTCTTTAAGAGAGAATTTTAAAATTTACAATTATTAGAGGCTTTTTTATTTTCAGTCTTTATTTTAAATATTTACTAGTATTGTTACATTGTGACATGTGCATGTTTTTATATTCTGTCTTCTTTTTAGAATTTATTGAACTGAATTGTCAAAAGTGCTGCCAACCAAGATTAAGGCTATAACTGTTTAAGATATAAGACCTTTGTTCTCCCCAACTCCTTACTGGCAGGAAGCAGGCTGAGAAAGTATATCCTTTAATGCCTCTTCACAAGTGGCTAAAGAATAAAATGACAAAGAAAACTTTTCAGAAAGCAGAGATAAGAGCCACAGAGAATGATGAAATAAGGACCTACTCCTGGGGAGTAAAGTTCAGGATAACAAAGAAAAATGCTCTACTGACAGAATAAAGGACCCAGGCAATACTTGCTCTTAGGATGTGAGTATTGCTATAAACCATCCATGACAGCCAGGTACCTCCGCTTCATCTCCTTTTTGAATGAGTGTGCTTGTGGAGGTTAGCCTGTTCCTGGTCCATCATTGCATGCCAGATGAGTAAAGGGAAACAATTTGTCTTTAAGTTCGCAGTTCTCCCAGTCAAGAGGAAACAAATTCAAAACTAATATGAATGAGTTTCTAGATGTCATAACTGGATGAGATTTTGTCATGTCTTATGTAAGAGCAAGTATATTTTGCATGTGAAAAGGATGTAAAAAATAAATAAGAGTCGACCATGGTAGAATAAATTGGCATCCTCAGTTCTTCATGCCCACTCAGGGTTAGAATTATATACCCACTTCTTTTGCCATGGGATTTTACAGTAACACCAACCATGGGAGGCAGAGTATATTTTCCCACATCATTGAACTTGGGTTTGGCCACATGACTTGTGTTGGCCAATAAAATGTGGATATAAATGATAACATGCAAATACCAAGCTGAAAGACTAAAGAGGCATCGTACATTTCTATTTGTCTTCTTATGCTCCTGCCATTCACTTTTTGCAGTGTGACTCTGAGAAGCCACTGGACCAAAGAGAATGAGAGATATATGAAGCAGACTTAAACTGGAGCTGCAGCCTTGAGCCTGGAGCCTGGAACCTGGAACCTATGGACTAAGGTCCAGCCTAGCTTGACTGAATTGCAGCTAACCTGTAGATCCATGAACAAGAAATAAATATTTGTTGTTTTAAGACACTGATATCTGAAGTGGTTTGTTACAAAGCAACAGACCAAAGGAAAAAGTGTAACAAACCATAACTACATAAAATTTTTTTAAAAAAATAAGAAATAACTATAACTATAGAAAATTACAGCAATCGCATAGACTTCTTTGCCCAACTATAAGCAAATGAATTTGAAAACTTAGATAAAATGCATATTATCTAGAAAAGTACAATATAATATAGTAAGTCTTAACAGACCAGTTCCTATAGAATAGGAAAAACTGTCAGAGCTCTCTCTCACCAACTTCCATTTAAAAAGTAATGGATTCAGATGTTTCACAGGGGAATTCTATGAAATCTTTAAATACTTTTTCATGAAGTAATATTGATACAAAAATCCAGCAAATATTCAATAGGAAAAGTCAAGTACAGATCAAGCTAATGTATGGATATTGATAGAAAAATATTTAAAATATAAGCAATAATATCCAGCTATAACAAGGTAACACATCCAACCTAGTAGAGTTAATTTAAGAAATACAAAATGTATCAATACTAAAAGAAATTTATAAATATGTTTCACCATATCATATTCTAAGAACAAAAATTATATTATTTCCATGAGTGATACTTAATATGTATTTGATAAATTCAACATATATTGTTAGTCAAGATTCTTAATCATATAGAAATAGATGGATATTCCCTTAACATGACAGAATAAATCTGTCTCAATCTAGAGCTAGCCTCATGCTCAATGAAGAAATATTCTTAAAGTCAGGAATATGGAATATGACTGGATCCACATTATCATTGCCTTTTTGTTTGTTTCTTATGAACAGAGCATCCATCAACACTGTACATGTCGCATCGTGGACACGAACATGAGTTGGTTGCATTTTATGAAATTGCTAGATTAGAATATATGAAGTTTCAATTTTTTTCAATTTATTTATTTAAATTAGGTTCAAGTATACAGTACATTGGTTAGACATTTTATATAGTTCATAAAATGATCCTCTCAATTGCTCCCTCTCTCCCCTAGCCCTCCACCTAGCCATTATATTAATGCTAACTGCATTCTCTATGCAATGCTCCTCATCTCTGTGACTATCAACTACTACTTTAACCCTTCACCCTATACTTCCAGCTCCCAAACCCCCAATTTTATAAGACAATGTAAAATAGTTTTCCAAAGGAATTACACCAAATTACCATCCCATCAACAATGTATAGAAGATCTTATTGACCCACATTCTCACATACATTTGGTGTTGTCAGACTTCTTAATTTTGACCATAGGCTGCAGTTATTTTAACCCAAAAGAAACTAACATTAATTAGACATTATAACCAGGCAGTTTTACATAAATTATTTTATTTTAACTCTATACTATTATCATCCTCAATTTACAGATGAATTTTGTCCAAAGCCACAATTCTCCTCCAACAGGCAGCCCTTCCTCCCATCTAGTAAAGTTGAAAGGCTATCTGTTGTAATGGAGCGGCCCTCTAAGGAGCACAGAGTGCAGTAAACAGATCCTCGCAGGACAAACACAAAATGTGTTCTTAGCAGCCTCCAGAATTCATAGGTCTAAGACAGCTATTAGGTGTTAAGAATTCAGACTCAGGAGGCCAAGAGGTCTGGGATAAAATATATGCCCTATTGCTTACTAGTTTAACAAAACAAACAGGATAATCAAAAATAAGATTTTTATAGAACCCATAAATCACTAGTCTAGGAAATTTTACAGAGTTATTTTGCTACAGGCAAAAGATGTACATTTTTTCCTCAAAATGTTTTCTAGAGTTTATAAAAATAAACATAAAATTTACTAGAGACAAGTCAAGCTTAAAATATAAACACATATTTTTAAGTTAAGTTCACTAAAACAGTTTTTCCACATCTTCTCTGTTACACTGTCTTTTCTTCTCTTTAACTTTATCTCAGTCAATGTGACAATATCATTCTCAAGTTGTCTGGGCTCCCTATCCTAAGTTAACTTTGGCTCTATCCCCTTTGCTCTTTCCAATTCCCATTAGCTAAAATATCCTGTATTCCTTATGTAATAGCTGTCTCATCTACCTATCCATTCATTTCTCCTTCAGCTCCTTCAATTGTATTTCAGACCCCTTTGATTTTTTTTTAATATTCTGACTCTCATACCTAATGCATCTAATACACACCAACACAATTCTACAATATAGCTTCATTCATGCCATTTTTTCTATTCAAATACTTTAAACAGAACCCCATTGCCTAGAATAAAACCTAAGTTATTTAGCAGGGCATTCTAGGCTCTTCACAGTTTGACTGCAATTCCCAGTAATATGTGCAATCCTCTTTCCTCCTTCTCTTCTTCCTTCCTTACTTCCTTGAACAAATATTTATGGAGCATCTAGTATATAGCAGGCAATGTGCTAGTCAGTGGAAATTCATTAATAAAGAAAGAAGACATAGGCCCTACCCTCATAAAACATATGGTCTATATTGACTGAACAACGTAAATACAAGTTGCCAGGTAGTTGCCTAAGAGAAATAAAAGCATATGTCCATCAAAGACTTGTACATGAATCTTTATAGCATCTTCATTTGTAGCAAACCTAAGCTGGAAACAATTTAAATGTCCATCAACATACAGATAGATGGGGGTCAAGATGGTGGAGTAGGTTCACGCTGTGCTTGCTTCTTTTCACAACCGCATCAAAATTACAACTAAATTACAGAATAACTATCATTGGGAATCACCTGAAGTCTAGCTGAACAGAAGTCCTACACTGGGGACACACAGAAGAGTCCACCTCTAGACTGGCAGGCGGGGCAGAGATGCAAATAAGCTGGTCTCATGCCCATGTATGGCAGTTGAAGAAGTTGCAGATGTTCCTTTTAAGGTGCCTGTGCACGGACTTACCTGCTGATGGACTCACTAGCTCTGAGCTCCAGCTCTGGGGCAGCAGCTTAAAAGTGCCAGGGACATACAGGGAGGAATTGAGTAGTCTGGTTTCAGAGTAAGGGTAGGAGGAACAGCTTTCGCCTGAACAGACACGCTGGTGGAGGTCATTGTTCCTTTGATGAGTCCTCCGCTGCCTGGCATGCAGACCCAGATGGCCACCATATCTGAGTCTCCATCAGCATAGCTAACACTGCTTGCTGTCTCCTGGTGATTCTCTGAGACTCCATCCATCCCAATATACAGGCCAATTCCAGTGGATTTTTCATACAAACAGCCTCTCTTGGCTCATACTGCAGACTTTCCTAAAATTTTTCAAAGGTTCACAAAACCTAAAAAAGCAGCATCTGGCCTTGCAAAGCATACCCAAGTCTGGCTCTAGTGATAGCCAGCCTAGGTTTGTAGCTTGGCCTCTCAAAGCACTTCCAAGCCCAGTATGTGCAGTGGCCATCTGCAGATTGCTTGGTGGCTCATGCCAGTGGTCCTGGGCAGGGCACAGACTGTAGCTGAATTTGACCTGAGGCAGGGCTGCTCCCAGGGGGCCCCAGACTGCACATCCAATTGCCAGCTTTGGTTTGAGGCAGAGCCTCCCCAAGGGTCATATCTAAGAATGACACACCCAAAGGCAGACAGTGCAGGCACCAGAGCGCTGCTAAAGTGAATCCTGCTCCGTAGGGTCAGCCCCTGCACAACACCTCCTCCACTGGTCATGGCCAGTCCTCACAATTAACCAGCCTGAGGGTCAATCCCTCCCATTGACTAACAAACAGTAACCAAGGCTCAACCGCAATAGGAGGATCACACAACAGATACAAGGGACATACCTGGAGCACTCGGCTCAGGTGACCTAGGAAGACTGTGCTACTGGGACTCACAAGAAAACCTATTACTAAGGCCACTCTACTAAGACTGAGAGAAATAGCAGCCATAACTAAAACATAGAAGCAAACACAAGTAGGCAGCCAAAATGGGGAGACAAAGAAACATGCCCCAAATGAAAGAACAAAACAAAGCTCCAGAAAAAAAAAAAAAAACTCAACAAAATGGAGATAAGCAAGCTACCAGAAGCAAAGTTCAAAATACTGGTTATAAGGATATTCAATGAACTTAGGGAAAGAGTAGATGAACTCAGTAAAAAATTTAATGAAGAAATAGAAAACATAAAACTGGAGATAGAAAACATAAAAATGAACCAGTCAGATGAAGAATAGGAGTCAACTATGTTGTGATGTTAAAGAATTAATTAATTTTTTAAAAAATGAAGAATACAATAACTGAAATGAAGACTACCTCAGGAGGACTCAGCAGTAGATTAGTTGAAGCAGGGGGTTGAATCGATGATTTAGAAGATAAAGTAGCAGAAAACACCCAAACAGAATAGCAATAAGAAAAAAGAATCAAAAACAAAATGAGGATAGTTTAAGGAACCCTGAGACAACATCAAGCATATCAACATTTGCCTTACAGAGATACCAAAAGGAGGAGAGAGAGAGCAAGGAATTGAAAATCTATTTCAAGAAATAATGATGGAAAACTTTTCTAACCTTGTTAAGGAAATACACATACAAGCCCAGGAAGCACAGAGAGTCCCATACAAGATGAATCCAAAGAGGCCCATGCCAAGACACATCATAATTAAAATGCCGGAGGTTAAAGACAAAGAGAATCTTAAAAGAGAAAGAGAAAAGTAGTTAGATACCTACAAGGGAGCCCCATAAAATTATCATTTGATTACTCAAGAGAAACTTTGCAGGTCGAAGGGATTGGCACAAAATATCAAAGTGATGAAAAGCAAGGCCCTACAACCAAGATTACTCCACCCAGCAAAGCCTTTGTTTAGAATCACAGGACAGATAAAGAGCTTCTCAAACAAAATAAAAAAAAAAAATACTAAAAGAATTCATTGTCACCAAGTCAGTATTATAGGTAATGTTAGAAAGATTTCTTTAAGAAGAGGAAGAAGAAAAAGAAAAAATATTTAAAAATATGAATAATGACAATAACTACATATCTATCAATAATTACTTTAAATGTAAATGGATTAAAAGTTCCAATCAAAAGATAGAGTGGCTGAATGAATAAGAAAACAAGATCCTTTATAAGCTGCCTACAAGCTACTCATTTCAGATAAAAAGACACACAAGGCCTGAAAATAAAAGGATGGAAAAAAGATGTTCTATGAAAATGGAAACAAACAAACAAAAGTCTGGGTAGCAATATTTATATCAGACAAAATAGGCTTTAAAATAAAGGTTGTAACAAGAGACAAAGAAGGACCCAGTTATCTCACTTCCGGGTATTTATCTGAATAAATCCAAACCAAGAAAAATTGGTTACCTACAAGGAAGTTACCATAAGACTGGCAACTTTTATTTAACAGAAACTTTTCAGGCCAGAAGAAATTGGCATGCAATATTCAAAGTAATGAAAAACAAAGACCTATAAGCAAGATGACTCTACCCAGTTAGCTATCATTTAGAACTGAAAGAAAAAAGTTAAGGAGTTCATCACCACCAAGCCAGTATTACAGGAAATGTTGGAGGGACTTTTTTTAAAAGAAGAGGGGAAAAGGATAAAAAAAATATGCACAATAAAATGGCAATAACTACATATCTATCAATAATTACTTTAAATATAACTAGATTAAATGCTCCAATCAAAAGACAGAGTGGCCAAATAGATAAGGAACCAAGACCCTTACATATGCTGTACAAGAGACTCATTTCAAATCAAAGATACACACAGACTGAAAGCAAATGGATGGAAAAAATGTTTCATTAAAATGGAAAGAAACAAACAAAAAAGGTGGGGTAGTAATATTCATACCAGACAAATAGATTTTTAAACAAAGGCTATAGCATGAGACAAAGAAGAACCCAGTAATCCCACTTCTGGGTATTTAACCTAAGAAACCCATAACACTACTTCAAAAGGACATGTGAATCTATACGTCCACTGCAGCATTATTTACAATAGTCAAGATATGGAGGCTACCTGGGTGTGCATCAATGGATGAATGGATAAAAAAGTGGTAGTACATATTTACAACGAAATATTACTCAGCCTGAAAAAGAATGAAATCTTACCATCTGCAACAACATGGATGGACCTAGAGGATACTGTGCTGAGAGGAGTAAATCAGAAAGAGAAAGATAAGTGTCATGTGTGGATCGTAGAGGAACAGGATAAATAAACAACAGAAACAAGCTCATAGATACAGAGTTTTTGATGGTTGTCATATTGAGGAGTGAGGTATAATTGAGTGGGCAGGGGATTAAGAGGTACAAAATTGGTAGCTACAAAACAGTCATGAGGATGTACAGTATAGCATGAGGAATATAATCGGTAGTATTGTAATAACCATTCATGGTATCAAATGGGTACTGGATTTATCGGGGTTGTCACTTCATAAGTTATATAAATGTCTAATCACTGTGTTGTGTTGTACACCTGAAACTAATATAATATTGTATGTCAACTATAATTAAAAAAAAACTATAAAATTATTTTTAAAATAAAAATAATATTTCTTTTTTTCTAAAAAAACAGATAAACAAATTGTGGCATATTCATATAATGAGTTATTATTTAACAATAAAGAATAAACTATTGACATGTGCAATAACAGAGGAATTTCAAAATAATTATATCACTTAAAAGACAGGATTTTTCTAGCAAATACAAACTCTAGAAAGCATACCAGTGACTCCCTGGAGATAGAAAGGTGTGAGAGGGAGGAATTGTAAAAGCGCATGAGGAAAGTTTGGGGGTGATTAATATATTTATTACCTTGACTTTGATGAGGGTTTCATGGGTGTATACATATGCCAAATAATTCAAATTTTACATTTAAAAATGTATAGTTTTGATTTCAATTCTAACTCAATAAAGCTTCTAAAAAGTATTTTCACAATGCAATTCATAGTTCAAATTCCCTAAGCAGTATCTCTGATCCACAGCAATCATTTTGTTGATCTCTCTTGAGACCCATGAGTAATAACGCTTCTACTATTCATCTGATTCTGTACGTGTATTGTATCAATGCTTATCATTTATTGGGTACATTTCTGAGTTATCACCTCATGAACAGAATCAGATCTTCTGTTTCCCCTTCAGCCCCTGGAATAGTTCTCTGCACATAGTAGGCCCTCAATAAATATTCTCTTGAAAGATTCATAGAGATAAGCATTTTGTGTTGCTTTTCCAAAGACAAATTATGGGACTTCCTCCAACACTTGATTGAGCTGATAGAAACAAATTCCTAATTCATATTTAAGCAGCACATTGCCAAACAGCAATTTTCAATGTGAAAGATATTTACTAATCTAAAAGCTACAATAAATCATGTGTGACAAAATCAATGTGTTTGGCCAAGTATCAGAGGAATTCACTTCACAACCCACACAATTAAGCAAGAATGCTAAATTAAATGTCTCAGAAAACTAATTTGTAACTGTTCTTATTTATTTGTTTATTCATTTATTTATATCTCACCTCATTCCAAAATGTGTATGAGCAGAATAAAGCAAAAAATACTACCAAAAATTCATGTGTTCCCAAATAATTTGGTGTTTCAGCTTCAGAAAACCTGTTTTATGTCAAAGCATTTATTTTATCCTGTACGATACGACTAAGTAATTATTATTACACAAGTCACCAGCATAGAAAAAGTGGTTCTGTGCAGCAAATTCAATATTTTTAGTTGAAATCTGGATATCAGCTGTGGTACTAACCCCTTCCTCTTCAAAATCTGGATAAAATTACTATGAACCTTTGTTTCTGGTTTAAGCTTAAAGTTCTTGCCAAAGTTTTAGCAGATTTCAGAGGAACTCATATTCCACCTGTGATCCAAGAACTCTTCACTGTGAATTCGCCCCACTTCAGAATTTTCTTGACCTCCTATTCAGGCTCTCCTGCACCACAAAGACCCGGCCATGGGATGCAGCTCTCAGCTAGTTTTCAACAAAATCACCACCCACACAAAGCAGCTGTGTGCATGTGTTAAGTTTAATGAAGCTTTAGTTAGACTCAGCATTACATCTCTACCATGCAAGCAACTTCAAGTAGAACATTGGACAGCCTTGTCCTTACATCATGAGACCACTTGACCACCGGGGATTCTTTTCCACTGACCACTTTAGGACATTTAGAGACCCACTTTCTCTTATCCCTCTGATCACTCTTCCCCATTATTCTCTCCATCTCCTAATTCTTCTCCCTCTACTGTGCAGAACAATTCAATCTCTCTTTCTCTCTTCCTGGATACTGCTTCAGACCTGTCTTAGCCTACTCACACTCAGGAAGGTTCTCAATGACACATTTCTTTCACAGTATAAACATCAACCCCCTTAAACTATAGTCATATTAGTAAATAGCAATTTCTGTTTACCATCCTATTTTTCACACTTTGATCTTAATCCAAAAATTTATGAATTGTACTGAAGTCTATCCTAATGCACCCTAAACTATATTAAAACTGATGGCAAATGAGACATTCAGTCCCAGACAGCAAATGTGCATATCTTTATAAAAGTGAAGCTATAATGACAAAAGTTAGAAATGGCCTTTTAAACCTGTATAAACAACAAAACCAGAGAGCTTCTCAGGACAGAAAGGTACACTGTGTGCCTTTTATCATTCAGCTTATTCTGGAGCAGGCTTCCTTCCAGCCTTGGCTTTCTGCTTTTATAAATTTTGTTCTAGCTGTGCTGCCTCTGGAATTCACAGTGCCCACTTCACTAGACAATGACTCACGCTCACCATGTAACAAATTATTTTCGTTTTGATATCATTTGGAGGCACTAGACAGAATGACTATAAACCAATCCTACAACAAAAGATGGTTACTCAGTAAAGAGTTTTCGCCCACATCCTCTCTCAGCTAGTTTTCCAAAGAATAATTATAGACCAAAATTGTAAACTAACTGAAAATAATAGCTGTGTCTAACTTTCCTTTATACAACATCTTGCACAAACTTAAGCTTAGTAAGTATTTAATACATACCAAAGTACATGGAAAAAACTATGAAGTAAATTCAGCACAGCAATCACTTTAATAAAACATGGGTATGTGTGTATATGTATGTATATGTACGTATATGTGTATATATTCATTGATATACACATACACATACATATACATATACATAGAGAGAGAGAGAGGGAGAGAGCCTGCAGCATATACAGTGGTAGGTAGTAGTGCTAGATCATTTATTGCTCTATGTACACCACACCATGGCACCTGTTCAGTTATTCATTCAATTGATATTTATTAAGTTACAGCATGCCAGGGAACGCTCTTAAGATGGGAGGAAAAAAATATTTCTAGTCTCTTTACAGCTGTCTTATTTTTCTCTCTGTTGGAGTGGAGGAAGAAAAATAACACAAACTCCCTTTCCAGCCACATCACTGTTGGGGAATATAGATGGTGTCATTAAAGGGCAGAAGGAAGAAACCCCAGGCAGCCCAGCCCACAGCACCGAGGATATATTCCAAGGAGTGTTGCTGAATGACTGAACATCAAATCTATCTACTTAGGATAAACCGTCAGAAACCTCATCTGTGTTTGAGAAAAAGTAAGCAACTATGTAGGAAAGCATCTTTAGAATTTGATTTATAAGAAAGAAATGCAAGCACCACATATGCATGGTGTGGGCTAACTGCCACATTTAGTGGATGGTGATCAATATATATTTGGGATAGAGGTGTTTGTCAATCAAAACACTTAAACCCATAAAATTTCAGAGTTAAAAAGGCCTTAAAAGTCCTGTGGTCCAACACTTTCCAGTCTTTTACATGTCATAGTGCACATAGAAAATGACAATATTTATAAAGTATTCTGGAACTGATGAAGGAGGTTGCTTAGGGCAGGAGGCTACTGGCCCCAATGCCCTGCCTAGCCTCATGGAGAACTGAGGAATCAGTAATTTTGAGACATTAGTTCGGAAGTCCTGCTGTAGTCATCTCCTATTTTATATTTGAGGAAATTAGCTCCTTCCTCAAGATCGTCTAGCTAGAGAGTCATAGCAGAACCAGGAATAGAGCCTGAAGTGTCTCTCTTTATTCATACTTCCGCTACTCCAGTGTTTCTCAAAGTATGGTCCCCAAACCAACAGCACCGATAGCGATGGCGCCTGGGACTTGTTAAAATGCAAATTCTCAGACCCCACCCTGGACCTACTGAATCAGACACTTAAGGGGAAAACCAGTGTTTTAACAAGTCTTCCAAGCAATTCTGATGCTTACCCAAGTTTGAGAACCACTGTTGGAGTTTATAGTTACTCTCAACACTTCTATAAGCTATGAGGTTAACATTCAGCTTGTCTAACTCAGGGGCTGGCAAAGTTTTTCCAGAAAGGACCTGATACTATATGCAGGCTTTCAGGCCATCCCGTCTCTCTCACAGCTGTTTACCTCTGCCATTTTAGCACAAAAACACTTATAAGCAATACGTAAATCAATGGGTATGGCTGCATTCTAATAAAACTTTATAAAAATAGAAAGTAAGGAGGATATGGCCCATGAGCCATAGTTTGTCAGCTTATAGCATCTATCAATGTTGGTGTCAACATCTGTCTTTTTCTGTTCAATTAACTTGTGCTAAATGCCTCCTAAGGGCCACACTCTGGGTATACAGAGATGAAAAGATCTAATCCATGGCCTCAAGTATAACTTCATGCAGTGGAGAAACAAGAAATCAAATAAAATTATGTTACTTTTTAATGTGGCCTAATTGAAGAAAATGCTCACTTAAATGTATAAATGTTGCTGCTATTTGTTAAGTTTTTTTTATTTATATGGAAAAAAAAATGATTAACACATACTCCAAATTCTAAGCCAGCAGGGATGTTAATTGTCCTGGCAAACACTGTTTTATTATACCCACAGATTCTGTGGTTCAGGAATCAGACAGGGCAAACCTGAAATGTCTGCGTCGGCTCTACAAAGTCTAGAGGCTAGGGGACAGGATCTTTAGATGCTTCTTCATTCACATGTCCAGTACCTAAGCTGACATGATTTAAAGACAGAGCTAAACTACAATCATGGTCTGGGAGCCTCACAGCACAGTAGGCTCAGAGCAGTCAGACTTCTTATGTGGCAGCTCAGGGATCCAAGATCACATGCTCCAAAGAGCAAGGCAAAAGCAGCATGGCCTTTTACCATTAAACTTTAGAAAGCACCATACATCATTCTTCTCACATCTATTGATCAAAACAATACAACTCTGCCCTGATTTAACAGGTGGAAGCATATACCCTATGTCTCGATGGGAAAAGAGTCAAAAAACTTTCATCTACATTTTAAAACCAGCAATAGCAACAACCAGAGTAAGGGGGTTTTATGTGATTTTGAAAACTGCAGATAACACGCTAAATCAAAACTAACTCTGCTAAAAATCCAATATAAAAATAGGTCTCTGGAAATCATTTGATTTCGATGTAGTCATTAAATAATGATCCTCCAAAACAGAAATTTTGGAAATTTTCCATCTGTTCATACAATAAAAAGGACTATACACGTTGCATAGAACTGAATGGCGTGTAGAACATGGGCTCAGCCACTATTAACACTAGGTGACTGGCTATCACCTGATAGCCTCTTACAATCCTCTGTCAAGCTGCCAGAAATATCACTGCTCAGAGAACAGAGATGGGAACAAAGGTATTTATTAGAGGATTTTTTAAAACACATCTCTTTTCAAAAAGAAAAAAAGAAAAGTAAACTTGAATTTTCCTTTCCTTATGTCTTTCTTCATTTAAAATTGCTTACTTCTCTGAGACACTCAGCGCCAATTGAGAGATGATTTTATAATCCTTTATAATCCTAATAAAGTCAAATAAATGTTTTCCTCTGTGAAAAATTAGTTGTTTTTATACAGTGTAGATTTTTTTCATTGTTCTGCTTAACAATTAGTTAAGACAATAAATGGTTAGAATTTTCTTAAATCTTTCCAACTGAAAAATTTGTTTTGAAAGAAGTTTAGCCTCTAGAAATACTTTTTACTAATTTGCCTGATTTTTCTAAAAATATAGAATAGTTTTTATTGAAAAGAAATGACACTATTCAATTTAAGGACAATAAAGTGAGTCGGTGCAGATAATGCTAATGTATTCCTTTTTAAAATAGAACTATGCTTAGAAGAGAAATCAGAATCATGGAATGTGTTTAGTCATAGTCTCCTGGATCTTTATAGCTATAAAAAGGCACTTAAGAATTATCTAGCTCAACCCTGTCATTTTGCAGATGACTAGACTGAGGCTTAAAGATGCCAAGAGTGGCAGAGACCAGCTGTTGCTTACCAAATATTCCAGATGTTCTCCTACATTTCTCAGTTGTCCTGAAGTTAGATTGTGGCCATGTCACTAGTCCTGGTTCATACACTAAGAGCAGAAATGACATGTCACTCCTTGGATAAAAGAGTGAAGAGCTAATGTGTTCCCTTTTATCTCTTTCCCCTAGGTGGCCTCCGTGTTAATGGTGGAACCTCAGTCTGAGAGCTACCTAGATCTCTGAGTTATCCATGGGAGAAAGCTGTCCTGGAGAGTTGCCCAATGCTCACCAGACTTCACATAAGCAAGAAATTAACTTTTGTGGTATAAAGCCAAGGAGAGTTCAAAACCTATGTGTCCCTGCCACACAGTTTACCTGGCCTAACTGATGCACCAAGCAACTTGCTCAAATTAACTCAGCAAGTGAATGGCAGAGCTAGGATTAGAAACCAAGTCTCTTAATTTGCCAATTCAAGATCATACTTTATAATCACAGAGGAGCAAGTGTAGACACACCAACCTGAGTCATTAAGCAAAGTGACTGGCCAGCTGAAAATAACAACAGAGACAAAATGTGGACTGGCTGATAAAGAGGTAACACCATGGATTGAGGCCTACGACAATAGAGAAAAGAAGGAAAGAAGGAAAGAAGCCCCAATATTCAGCCTTCGGTGTAAAACCAGGGAAGCTGATCCCCAGCTGTAGAGAAGTGGTTCCCTTTCTGCCCAATTTATACCTTAAGCTGATGACCTTGACTCCTAGACCCTGTAGCCCAGTTAGGACATTAAGTTCCAAAAAGGAAATGTTTCTATCTTCTGTGTGTGCACAGCAGCCACTAAACACAAACAGGAACCTAATGCCTCAGACTGAGATTAATTTAACATGTTGTAGAATTTTAAAAAACAAAAAATTGGGGGAGGGGGGAAATGAGGTTTTGGTTGCTAAGCAACAGTACAAAGCTCTTTCTTTCCCTTCAAGAGCATTCTTTCCACCTTTATGGACAAGAGTCAAAGAGTACTTAGCGACAGGCATATATTTTATTATGACAGCAATAGACACCAAATTGAATTTTTCCTGAAAACAGCATACTGCATTGCGTCAAGCACTTCAGGGTTCCAAATTATTACCCTCTGTGCACAGGACGACGTTTCCTGTTCTGAAATATTTATTTTTCTCTGTACAAACAGGTTAGATGGTATCTTTTGGCAGTAATCTAAATAGATGAGGAGATTTTGCAAAATCATGCAAATCTGTTCTCCCCTCCCAAGGACAGAAGGGCGTTAGATATGACCTACCAGGAGTGAGATTGCTTTGTCTAGGTGTTAGGCAGCTTAAGCCAAAGGGAAGTCTCTCTCCCTTTCTCATCCTGAGAAATAGATGTTTTATCCCTGCACTGGCCTCTTTAGATATGATCACTCGCTCAAATATGAACCAGAGTAAAGCTAGCAATAAGCACAGAGGCCACATCTCCAGAATAGTCCAGCATACCTCCCACTTGCCTGCTGGGTTACACAGCCTCTTGCATTCTTTTGCTCAGGTTGTCCCTTCCCCTCTTCCACTTTCAGCTTGGCATCAGCCTCTGGCCCTAACATTTATCTCAGTGTCTCTTGCCCAACGTCTACTTTAGACCCAATTTCTAGAGCGAACCATACCAATATCTTTAGAATTCAGGTTTGTAATACACTCCAAGCTCCAAACAAAAGGGCAACCTCCCTGACAGAAAATGATGGAATAAAAGTCCACTTTAGGTGGTACTGTCCAAAGCACAGCTGCCTTACAGCCACCACTGACCTATAAGTAATCAGAAAGTAGGACAGTCTCTGCAGCATTTTCATCCAGGAGACAGTTTTTCGACCTAGAGGTTCTCAAGCATCTAGTATGTGTAAGACACTGTTCAGAGCTGTAAAGAACAATAAAAAAAGAAATAAATGATTCTCAAGGAAATGAGACTAATACAAAAGAAGACAGCCTGGGTCATTCATTTCATACAATTTTGCCTTTATGAAAATATTACAAGATAAGGAGGCCACAGAAAGGGAGGCAGAAGATAATTTTAGATATGGCCTTGGGCCACATGGTGCTATAAAACACCAGATTCCCAGGGACCTCTTGTTTGACCAGAGGCACTTCCACAAGGGCCCCCAAAACACTGTCCGAGGACCTTGGGCAACACCGTGACCTGTCTATCGTAACTCCCTAGCATGAACTCTTCGCTGATCCTTCCCAGTCCTGATCTCAGAATATTTTCCAGGATTGGGTTCTTACTCTCATTATTCTCATCCATGTAGAATACGTCTGCCTTAGTGCCAACACCTGATTTCTACCTTCCACAATCCTCTCTATCACATCTAGCTTCTGGAACTAGCTAGCCATATTAGGTGCTTGACTTCATCACATTCCTTCCCTCCCTCAAACATGTCCTGAGCCCACAGCGTTTGTTAGATAGCATGCAGGAAAGCACTGGGAACACCCAAACAGAAAAACATTATCCTTGTCCTTAAGGGCCTTACAATCCAAATAGGTAACCAATACGCAAAGCTATACGTGCCAATGAGGCAAACAGATTAAACACCGGACTCCTTGGCTTCTTTAGGATGGGCATGACATGAACGATAAAGGCAAGTTTTTCACTTTATCTCATTTGACCTGGTGCAGGCCAACTACCTATGAGGCAAAAGCCTCCCACCAAGGAAGCCCAGCTATTATAACATCCTTTAGGGCAAGGATCATGCTTTAACTTCTTGGTTTAACACAGTATTCTTAACAAGGCATTTCTAGACACAGAAAACATGCTCATCAAAGATGTAGGGATTAAAAGGCAATTTATTTAAAGTACCAATGCTATTTCTGCTCTCCCCACATCCCTGCCACCCCACCCCATGCCCCAACTCACACTACCACTACCATTTTCCATGCAATTTTCTTTGTAAATTTCAAGGGCACTGCACAAACATTAGATATTACTGTCACGTCCTACTTCTGTCCTATGCCTTGTGGGAAGAAGACACCCTGGGCACCACAGCAACATGTACTGCATGCATATCTCTTCTCCTTCATCTCCCCACACTGTTATGGAAATGAGGTCAACATCCCAGGCAAAAATAAAGCCAGGACCCAACAAGGGAGTTGTGTCTTCATCTTAGACTGCAAACTTGTATGGCACTGACGCAGCTTTATTTTCCATTTCTTGATGAGTTTTCTTGTAAGCATGGAGCTAAGACTTTTATAAAATCAAGGCAGATTACATTCCTGGCATCCTTTCCATTGATTCGGCCTGCTACAGTGTCTCTGAAAAAATTAAATTGGTCCACCAGGATTTATACTTTATTAAGTCTCACATTATTGCCCTGGAATCTCTTCTTCTCAAAGGACTTTCAGACACATACAATTTTCTTCAACATTTTCTCAAGTATAAAAGTATATCTTTTAAGATCTTCTCATTCATGTTGCAGACTTGCAGAAGTGAGGGTTCTGTGTGTGACTGATTTAGCAGAATAAGTTCATGGCAGGAAGAGGCCGCCTGCATTGCACAGAATGGTGAGCAATGGAAGTCATGACAGATGCTTTCCACTCTGGATATGTCATAAAATGACTTGATCGTTGAATCCGAGATTTAATTCTAAAGCAGAAAACTAATAAATAGAAAGTTTGTTTTATTAAAGCAAGCCCAATTCCAAGGGTAGGGATCTTCTGAGGCAGTTGAACAGATGGCTTCAAGGGTTCTAGTAGTTCAACCAGTCGCACAGCAGACACCACTGAAATAAATTCTACCCAAGGAACAGCACAGACAACATGTCTTTGAAACAATAGGTTTTATTTTTGAAATTCTAGAACCAAGTTACAGTTCTCAACATGACCCAGCTCTACTGGTGTTTTTTCTTAGAACTAAGTGTTAAATATTTCAGTGTGAGCACTTTCAGCAGCAGAAAATTAATTTTTTAATGGTTCTTTTTTGCAATGGCTATCAGTATGGATCACTTCCTTTTTGAAGACTCTAGGGTGGGTGGGTGGGTTGGTTGGTTGGTTGGTTGGTTGGTTGGTTGTGATTAGTATCTAGACTCATCCACAAAAAGATAGATATTTATAGCTAAGTTCAAAAATATTTTGAAATGATTGGAATCCTAAGGTCCTAGTATTTTTCTTAAGTACTTCTTCCTTCCTGCCCTCCAAGGTTTCCTACATTAAAATATATTGTCTAGTAACAAAAAGTTCCTGTATCAATCAAGAAGTATTTATGAAGAACTTGCCCTGTACCAACATTGTAAAATTAGTTAGGGGGAAAGCAAATGAATTAGATGACATGGCATCTACTTCTAATAAGATTACTGTCTGCTTGAGAAACAAAATTAACCAGTGAACTCATGTGTGAACTTTAACATTAAACCATGTCACCCTGTCTTAGCTCCAATAAGAGGTGAGGGTGGACAGGACATCAAAAGCCAGGCAGGACTTGAAATGAGCAATGCATCTCCTCATTTCAGTGCTTTGCTCTCCGGTTTCCTTAGCCAAAGAGAACCCTGGCCCAACCTCAAAATCAAGTTCAAATGTCCCCTCCTCAGTGAAGCCTCTGATGGCCTTCTTGGTCAGCATTAACTGTTTCGTTTGTCAAACGCTGAAGTAGCGCTTTGCTTATACTTTTCTTAAAATTATTACTTAATTCTGCTCTGATTTATAGCTAACTGGTGAATAGCTATCTCCCCTAATAAGCTTCTTAAAGGCATAGATCAAGACTTTATCCTTGGATTTTCTCCAAAATCAACACCTTGGGTTGTTTTTTAAAAATATATTATCAATATTCAATAAACATTTGTTGACTGTATTTACTTTTGCCATTATAAATTCATACAATAATTCACATGCTGCTTTCTTGTAAGTGTAGTATTGTCTATGGGAGTCTCCCAGTTGAACTTAAGATATGTACATTTCTAATACACTATTCACCATTAATTATACAGTATTCTTATTATTGATAATGTATCTTTTCTCTATTCATTATGTATCAGATATTTTCCCTCATAGAATAAAAATGAATTCAGTCCAAAAAATTATAATGTTATGCCAATAGCATGGTAATGTTAATTTTTTTTCCTTTTTTAACATTCATGTTGCAAAGAAAGAGACTAGTTAAGTATAAAAAAGCTTCTAAATCATTTTGAAAAAAGTCCTTTCCTATTTTAATAGTGGTATTATGTTATACTAATAATACTCAACATTCATGATGCACTTACTGGGTGCCAGGCATTGTTAAGCCTTTTACGTGAATTGTCTCATTAATTTCTCACAAAAATTCAGCCTCCAACATTTTGTTATTATCACCAATGCTCTTCTTCCATCCTTGTTTGTCTTTTTTAAAATCTTTATTTTTGAGTGGGATTACTGAAGGGAAAAAAAATGATATTTGTGTTCAGTCTGTCATCTTAGCCTGGCTAGAATCCAATGTTTATTAAAAGGAAGTCATTTTAGGTTAGTGGTCAAATAAGCAGGCTCTGAAGTCAAAATGCTTGAGTTTAATCTCTATTCTAAAAATTATTAACTGTGAGACTTCTAGATACTATTAAGAGAGAAAAAAGAATTTAAAAATATCTGTAATTACCTCAGAGAGATAAGAGAAGTTTCACATCCATGAAACAAATGAATGAATATTCAAGAAATAAACAAAAATGGCTCCTGGAAATTCAAAACATGATAGCACAAATTAAAAATCAACTAAAGTGTTAGAAGATAAAGTTGGAAAAGTCTCCTAAAAAGATAATGATGCAGAAAATATGAAAGAACAGCAGGGAAAAATTAGAAGACAAGTCCAGACAAGGGGAAGGAAGGAAGGAAGGAAGGAAGGAAGGAAGGAAGGAAGGAAGGAAGGAAGGAAGGAAGGAAGGAGAAGAGAAAAAAAAAGACAAGACAAGAAAAAAAGAAAAGGAAAGAAGAGAAAAGAAAAGAAAAAAGAAAATAAAGAAAAGAATAGAAAAGAAAGGGAAAGAGAAAAAAGAGAAGACGAGAAAAAGGAGGGAAGTAATGAGGGAAGGACGAAGGAAGAAAATGTATGGGGACAAAATCATCAACAAAATAATGCAAGTAACAACAACAACAACAACCAGAACTGAAGGGTATGAATTTCCAGCAGAGGTCTCCACGTTAAAAACAGGAGCTTTCCTTTAAAAACTGCTTCCTGAAAACCGGGGAACACATTTACCCTTTGAGTAGTCCTACTTTGGCATTGTCCTTCTAGCACCTCCATGTGTTCACCAATCCAGAGGTTCTCCCAAGCTCATCACTGAGAGATTTGTGTATAAATTTCAGGATATAGGCATGGTTGATTAAATCATTGGCCATTGATTACTAACTCGATCTCCACCACGTTTCCCCTCTCTAGTGGATGGAGGGTGGGACTGAACGTTTCAACCCTCTGATCACATGACTGGTTCCTCTGGCAACCCCTCCTGAAGCTATCCAGGTGCCCACTAAGAGTCACCTCATTAAAATAAACTCAGGTAAGGTTGAAAGGGGTTTATTATGATTAAGAAAAATGCTTCTCTCAGCAGCACCACCACCCACACCCTACTCAGAAAATTCCAAGAATATTACAAGTTTTTCTTATGTCAAGAACCAGAAACAAAGACCAAATATTATAACAAAGGATGCTCCTAACACTAAGGAAATTACAAGAGTTTTAGGAGCTCTGTGCAGGAAATAGGGACAAAGACCCGATATGTATTTCTTTTTATATCACAATATCACACAAATTCACAAATCAAATTTGATTTCCAGAGAGTTCTATTGAAATCAATGGAAGGAAAGCTGACTTCCTCAAATGCCCTGGCATGAGAAACTGTTGTGAGTGTGTGTGTGTGTGTGTGTGTGCGTGTGTGTGTGTGTGTGTGTGTGTGTAGCATTGTACCCATAAGGGCTAAAAGTGTCATGCTATGAACACACATAAACTTTAGAAATGTAGAGATTTTTACATCACTGTCTCCAATAATTTCTGGTTTTCCTTTTTAAAAATGCATCACTAATTATAGGATCGTTATCCCAGCTGGAAGCCTTTTATCCATGCTGAATACAACCATTTCCCAGCAAGGCTAAAAACCAGATAAGTGGTATGTGTGGCATTTAAAAATCAAACATTACACAAGGTCACATATGAATCACTTTTTTTCCTAAATTAATGCATTATTTTGATGTACTAGAAAAAGAATGTTCTAATACATATTTTCTTTTAGCTTCAACTATTAAGCAATTTACAATAGAGGCCTGCATCACATCCCACTGGACTGACAATCTCCAAGATAGATTCATGCAAGCATATCTAAGTAGTTGTCTATAAATGTGAAATAGGTAGAGGGGAAAAGAAACAAATATTTTCTTCAGCATTTTTATTCTAACTGTAATCTGAAGCTGAAAGAAGAGTGTCCACAATAATTTTGTTTCTTTTTAAATCATGGTAACATATAACATAAAATTTACTGTTAATAATATCCGATCTTCTTTATAGAATATAGACATCCTGTTCCCTGACACATACCCCTGCTCTCAGATATATTCATATACAGTCACAATCACATGCACATCCCTACCCTTGCTTTGGGAATGCCAACACCTTAATTAAAAGAACGATGGTCCTCAGGTTAGTAGAAATGAACCAATGAGGAAGGGAGACAATGGATTTGTCCCTGTTGGGTGGTAAAACAGATATTAAAAATTCAAAACAAGGAAAGGGGTTGGTTGGCATAAAAGAATACAATTTTGTTTCTTTTCGTTCCTTAGCGTAAAAATTAAATTAACGTGGAGTTTAAGAAACACAGAAGAAAATAACTGTTCCATCTTTGCTTCCCCCTCAAGCTGCCTAAACGTCTTCCTTGTGCTTTTCATAAGCAAATATCTTAAAATGATAGTCTAGCCTCATCTCTCTCAACTCCCATTCATTCCTCAATTCATTGCCACCTGGCTTCATTCCACAGCACTGCATTGACATGGATCCTAATAATTATCTCCTAATTACCACCTCAGTGCTTTATTGTTTGGTCTTCAGCCTAGCTGAGGCCTCTGCAGCACATGACACTACTTACAAGTGGCCTTGAGATGCCCCCCTTTTCGCGACTCCTTCTCTGGCTGCTTCTCCTGCTTACCCTTAACTGTCTGGATTCCCTAGCTTCATTTCTGCCTTCTCTTATTTATTCTACATTCTTTCCTTGGACAATCTCACCTACTCCCCTGGTTTCTGCTTCATCTCTACTGAGAACTCTCCAAATTATCTTCAGACCTCACTCCTCCCCATTGTTCTTCTGTATCTTCATCTGCTCATTGCACACTTCCTCCTCTTTGCCTTATTAGTACCTTATAATCGACATGTTCAAAACCAAACTAAGTATAAGTAAATAAATGAACAATAAAAATCTCTTGCCTCTATATTCTTTCTTTATATCAGTTAACGGCACTGTCTTAGTCGGCTCAGGCTGCCATAACAAAGTGCCAGTCTGAGAACATCAGCATTTGTTTCTAATGGTTATGGAGGCTGATGGAAGTCCAAGATCAGTTTCTGGTGAGAGCTTACTGCCTGGCTGGCTGGCAGCCACCTTCTCACTGTGTGCTTACATTAGGGAGAGGAAAAGAGAGCAAGCTGTCTGGTATCTCTCCTTGTAAAGACACTAACCCTATTGGATCAGGGCCCCAACTTGATGACTTCATTTTACCTTAATTACCTTCTCCAGGCTCTATTTCCAAATGCAGACATGACATAGTGGGAGCTTCAACATATGAATTGGGGTGGGGAAGGGTATCACAAATTAGTCTATAGCAGGCACCATGTCCCAAGTTAATTCTCACCCTCGACTCTTCTCTCCCCACATCCAGCTGGACAACCCAAATTTTGAGCTTCCAGCCCTAAATTTTTCTTTAGCCCATTCCTTCCTTCCAAACCTACTTTTATGCTTCCAGTTCAGGTGCTCTAGTGCCTCTTCCAGACCACTTCCTCCCCCTGACTTTCCACTGTGGTGCTGTCAGCCAGCATCCAAAATAACTGATCCAATCAGGATGTCCATGCTGACACCATAAGCTTTCATGGCAAAAATTTCCCTCATCTAGCCCTCACCTAATTGCTCTGGTCTTATTTCCAGGCATTGTCCACATGTTCTGGTCACATAAAGCTTCTAGATGTCCCAGCATGGGCTGCCCACCTTCACATCTTCCTTCTTCCCCTTATCCAGGATTTTTCTCTACTTCCTTCTTTACTTGCTGAGTGCATACTCGTCTTTTAGGTCCCAGGTTAGAAATGATCTCCAAGAAGCATTTCTCTGCTTAGTTGAACCAGCACCCTAGTCATACCCCTGTTACAGCATCTGTCACATTTGCACATGAGTATCCCCTATTAGACTTGTGGTTCCTCATGAATAATGACAGACCCTCCTTTGGTGCTGAGCCCTGAGCTCCACCTATAATAAGTATTTGATAAATGAAAATGGCAGTGTAGTGTGTTGTGCTGTGTAACCTTTGTCCTTAACTTTTCTCAGTTAAAAAAGAAAATCGTAAACACTTTCAATTATGTATTTGTGTGGACCATTTAATTCTTTCTAATACAGATTATTAGACTTTAAATATAGATGTGTTCCTTTTATGTATATAATAATGCTAATATTTTTAAATTAAGGTGAAGACAATTATATTTTCCCAGAGGTCCTTTAGAATAGGTAGTCAGGGAAAGCTCTTCTGCAGTGCATTTAACTGAAGCTTGAAGGATAAATCAGCATCAGCTTGGTAAAGAGAAGAGGCCAGAGCAGCCCAGAATTCAGGAACAATCACCCTAAAAGATATTCTGACCCACAGCTCTGGTAAGCCACTAATGGCCCCTTTAAATTACTCACCATGTTAAATCAACAAGAAATTGTATTTTTTTTTCCATCTTAATCTCAAGCTCTCCTTAGACAGTTCATATCATCTTGCCAATGAATTAAAAAGAAAAAGAATCAGGATGCATCTGATTGCAGTGTGCTTAGTCATCATTGCAATAGTCACAATGACCACAATTTCCACAGCAGACATTCATTTGTTCTTAGGCCACCATAACTCAGACTCAAGTGCCTGAGGTTTTGAGAACAGAACCTCCCATGTTACTATGTCTGAGTCCAAGGGTTCAACTATTCACATGCCACGTGCTTCCAGTGTGGTCACCTGGAGGACAGAGGTCAACCATGCTCTCTGCTTACGGTGGGAAATCATAAGGGTGTGGTTCATACCCCTAACTCTTGAAACTAGTCATGCTCTCAACTTATTCCACATTCTGGCCTTAAGGATAAGAGGCAATAAAAAATGAAACTGGGAGTTATGGAGAGAGAAGACAGGAAAATGAAAAAAAAGGAAAAAGTATAAGGGCAAGAAGGAAGGAAAGGGTGGGGAGGATGTATTTCATGGGAAATTGAACCTCCTCACAATAGGGAAAAAATGTTTTAAAAACCAATAGACAAGTTTTTCATATTTTTTTTACTCCCTCTCTCAAGAACACATGAGTACACCTGGGCCTAAAATATACAAATTGCTATTTTATAATAGCCCATAAGAAGATTCTATATATTCTGCCCAAACTCCAAAACACTGAGTCTGTGATTCAGGTAAGACGATGCATCTACGTATTTTAATATTTTTATTTTGCTTTTCTCAGTGACACAAGCTCCAAGACACAATACCTTGTACGTTCCTTTAGGAATACACTGGCATATTCTGTCTTTCTAATGTTCTTAGACATTGCCAGAAACTGGCTCAAATCACTCCACTGGATCATAAGCCCCAATAGAGGCAGCTCCGATGTTTTCTTCAAGAGGATCGGCTTTGATGTTGTTCATGCAGAAGGAAGGGAAGACAAAGGAAGAGAGGGAGAGGTGGGTGGAAGGGGAAGGTCTTTGCAAGGAGGATGAGGGCACGAGTTGAAGATGAGGATGATATGTGGCCAGCTATGATTTTAACATTAATCAATAGATTGTCATTGGCCTGTTGGTGACAGCTGCTCTATTCACACTGCAAGCCTCACCCCACCCCCAGTCCCACACAGGGCCCAGTGTAGTGTTCTGAATGGTGGTTCATTAATTGAGCACCCTCCAGGCTCTGTGCTCAAAGACACAGTGTTCCAACTCCCACAGAGTTCACCCTCTGCAGAGAAAGAGAAATGGACATTGATAACAACCTTAAAAGAGGAGACACAGTTCTATTGAACATATGAATATAAATTCATACACACTCAAATACTCTCACTTTTCTGCTTCAATTTCCACTTCTTATTCCTAGAGAATTAGAAAAGCTTGTCATTCCCTCTGGATAGACAAGGCTCAGAGGCCCAGATCTACACAACTGTTCATAGAGGCCCTATTTGTTTATACACTATATGCATCTAGAATCCAAGGGAAGAGGATTTGGGGTATATTCTGGATTTTGAAGAGATATGTATGGTAGTGGCTCTGGATACATTGTCTGTTAATCAATAGTGGGGGAAAAAGAGAGGTAGAGCTGGAATATCCCCTTTTTGCCCCCCAAAAACACCTAATCGAATGTTCTAAATGTTAAAAGAATCTTTGGTTAATGTTTGAAGTCCCTGTCCAAGCACCTGTGTATGCTGATGAATATTTCTACTTAATCCAAATGATGGAGCTCTACATACCTTGTAAAGACAAGTTGTTCTATAGTGGTGCTCCATTTTAGTAATCCACAAACATGACATTTCCGGAGGACCAGAGACAAGTAATTTTCCAGTGAAAAATTTTATAAGACAAAATACTGTGTTCTATGGAGCTCAGGAGTAATTTAAAAAGAAGATAAACAGTTCCAACATTTAGTGGGTAAACAAATGTGGCAGGATAATTTATTGAGATATTAGTTTGTAATTTTTTTTCTTGCTCCTATAAGAGCCTGGAAAGATGGAAAGAAATTGTCCTCCCAGGCAAGAAGGTCTCAATGTGGACTCCTTTTGCCTCCGCTTTAACAGTGTCCTGCTTTGAAGTCTACAATCAAAGCTGCTGAGCATTCATCCATGAAAAGAGCTGCAGTTACAGAGACCAGAAACACTAGAGTGACCCTGAGTAGTGAGGGGTGAGGTGGAAGGAGAAGATGTTGGAAGGGAGGGGGTAGTAGTGATCCTACATATAGGTGGCAGAGATCAGTGCACCAAATGCTCACAAAATCTCAAGAGTATGGATGGACCAGAGGATCCTGGACAGGTGCTCTCCAGGTTTCCCTGAACAGTTTCATATGGACTGCATTGGTCATCAGTAATTGATGTTGCAATTCTAGCTTTATTCCCTGTTTTACCTTCGGTCATGAGAATTCTAAGCCTGCACTGACTATTCCAGGCTTCACTCCCCAGTAGTACATTCTGCTAAACAACCTTAGGTTAAATTGTAAAAATTGGTCACAAATTCTTTGCATCTCTTTCCATAAAGAGGTGAAGTGTGTATTTCTCCATCTCTCGAATCTGGCCTTGCCCATGTGATTAGCTTTGGCTAACAGAACACAAGTGGAAACTTAAAAAGTCCTGCTCATTTGGATTTGTCTTCTCTTGTTGCTTCTGTAATACAGTCCCCAAGTGCAGAATCCAGGGAATTCCTGCTAGAAGCTAGACAAACATAACCCAGTGGCCTGCATTAAAAGAGCCAACCACAAGACATGTGAGTGAGACCATCTGGTACCAACAGCCCCACAAGTGTCTTGTACTAAGGGAACTCAACTGTGCAGCCACATGAGTGAGTCATTTAAAGACCAATAGATGAACTATCCAGCTGACCCCAGGCCAAGGTGGCAATCCACAGACTCAGGAGATAAGTTTTGGGGTGGTTTGTTATTCATCAATAACTGATATCAAATTTGAACAAGACAATGTTCTAGGTACGCTTCTACTCTGCTACTTCTCATGCTATGCCTCTCCTCTAACTGCTACCACAAGAGCAATGCAAAAGCCCAAGTACCAAATTAGCCAGGGCTTTCTTACAAGTTGACAACTTTTTCAAGTCACATGTTTTGGGTACGGGTCTTCCATCAGGAAAGTTGAGTCAGAGTCTATATCAGTGTTTACGACTCTACTCCCAGGACACTGACTTTCTCCCTTTTTCACCCTGGGCTGTCTTCATCCTATTAGCACTGTCAATTTTCTCACCTGTAATAATTTTATTTCCATAGTCTGTCCTGTAAATCGGCCTTGAACAGAACCACTCGGGCCTACCTCAATAGCTTGCTCTTTACTCTGGGTCTCAGGGTGTTATGAGGTGAATTGTGTACCCTCAAATTCATATATTGAAGTCTGAATCTCCTGTGCCTCAGAATGTGCCCTTAGTTGGAAATAGGTTCTTGCAGATGTAATTAGTTAAGATGAAGTCATACTAAAGTGAGACCCTAATCTAGTATGACAGATGTCCATATAAAGGGGAAAAATCTGGACACAGACACACACAGGGAGTATGCTACATGAATATGAATTCGGAGATCAGGGTGATGTTGCCACAAGCCAAGGAACACCAAAGGTTGCCGGTGACCAGAAGCTAAGAGAGAGACATGGAACAGATCCTTCCCTACTGCCTTCAGTGGGAGTATGGCTATGCTGGCACCTTTATATCAGACTTCTGGCCTTCAAAACTGTGAGACAAAAATTTCTGTTTTTTAAGACACCTAGTTTGTGGTACTTTGTTACAGCAGCCCTAACTAACTAATACACAGAAAGGAGGTCTTGGGGTCCCAGTTTCTTAACAACCTAGAAAAACCTTGATATCTCTATGCAAATTATTACAGTCCCGCCTCCAGCTCCCTAGTTTGCTAAGCAACATAAAATAAAACGCCCTGTCAAATGCTTTCCCCAGGTCAATGGCCATCGACTAGCCACTCACATAAGTTCCTTTTCTATTAAAAAAAAAAAAGTAATTGTAATGAACCTGGAAGACATATGCTAAGTGAAATAAGTCACTCTCAGAAGGATAAATACGGTATGATTCCACTTACAGGCAATTTCTAAAGTAGTCAGACTCAAAGAAGAAGCAGAGAACAGAATGGTGGTTGCCAAGGGCTGGGGGGAGAGGAAAATGGGGAGTTGTTCAATAGGTATAAAGTTTCAGTTATACAAGATGAACAAGTTCTAGAGATTTGCTGTACAACTTAGTGTCTATGGCTAACAATACCCATACTGTGCATTTAAAATTTTGTTGAGAGGGTCGATCTCACATGAAATGTTCTTCCTACAGAAAATGGGGGACACAAGGAAAATTTTGGCGGTGATAGATATGTTTACTACTTTGATTGCAGTGATAATATCACAGATGTACACTTATGTCCAAATTCAACAAATCAAATATATTAAACATGCAGGAGACTTGTATATATCAGTTATACCTCAATAAGCTCTTTTTAGAAAAAAAGTAATTCTGCTCCAAGGTAACTAAAGGTCTTTTATATACAAAAAAATAATGGCATAATTTATCTTCATTTTGACAGCAACAAATGTTACTTTACATATATTACCAATTAAGATTATACGCATTATAGTTTTGCCTTTTTAACTACAGATTCTTTATTTCTTGAAACAATGGAAAAACAAATCAAACATATGCACTTAATTATGACAAATTTGAATGCCACTTTTGACAAATCAGAATTTTTCTGAGCAAATTATTTCTTGTTTCAGCACTTGCTTACACCATTTACATATTGTATCTGAAATACCTCACTACTGAACAAGAAAATATAAATGAACTAAGAATTTGATTCAAGAAGTTAGAAAATAATAAAATCAAGGCAAAGTAGAGGGAATAAAATAATGAAAACAAAGATACAAATTAATAAATATTTTCAAATGCAGTATAATTGATAAGTACATGTGAGAGTTATTATTTTCCTTAAGAAAAACATTAAGCACTTATTTGGCCAACTTTCAAAAAAAGGAAAGAAAAAATAGAAAAATAAATGGATAAAGTATTACACATGAAGAAGAAATTAAAGATTTAAGAGTCTTAACTCTGCTATATCTCTCTAAGTAAATTTAAAAACATTGAGTGAAATGAATACTGTTCAGAGAAAATATAAATTACCAAAATTGATTTCATAACAGACAGAAATATTGTCCTCACAGATTTATATCTTTGAAAGAAATTAAAATTTTTTGTCAACAGCCTCCTTCTGACAAAAAGTGCCAGTCTTGAAGTTTTCCAAGGTGAATGAATTCCAGTCTTCAAGGCTTGAAATCTAAGAATGTTTATAGTTTTCCAGAGATTACAGAAAGCAGAAACATTTTTAAATTGTCTTTTAAAAAGCAAGAATAAGACTTCTAATTCTGATCAAGTTGGAGTACTATAAAACAAATTTAGATCCTTCCTGAAACAACAACAACATAAAGAAACAGACAAAAATGTATGAATCAATCATTTTCAAGACACTGGACATGAGGCAATGAAGTCCAGTGACCCCAGAAAATAAATTAGTCTTATGATTTCTTGGCTAAACGACTAGAAAAGGTTTCCAGGCTGCAGTGTCCGAGGGAGTAGACTAGGTGGAGCCCACCAGACTCCTTAAATTAAGGAGAGGATGTAGAGCCCAGGAAGACCAAGGCTGTCAGTCTTGCAGGAGAGAGTACTAGAGGAATATGGATAGGAATTCAGTTTTACAGGTAGATATCCAAGAGCTGATCCAGAGCCTTTTGATGCTTATTCATTTTTTGTGTGTTTTTGGTCTCTGTGTCTTGACTAGTTTCTACTGATATGTCTTCAACATCATTAGTATTTTCTGCAATGCATATGTTAATTTCATCATTTCCAAGACTAATTTTCATCTCTACATTTGAATTTTTTATATTTCAGATGTCTCTGTTTAACTTATTTGATCTTTCCTTTAGTTATTTGAACATATAGAATACAGTTCCAATTATTTAATATCCTTGTGTACTAAATTTAATTTCAATGTCAGTTCTGAATTTGTTTCAGTTAACTGATTTTTCTCTTCATAATGGGCCCGATTTTCTTGCTTGTTTGCCTTATGAATTCACAATTTAGTCACAGCTATGTAAAAAGATATTCACTGAATTATTATTTATTATTTATGGAAATTACATATACCAATCAATAATAAATTCAATAAATAATAAAAGTAAAATCTCAATATGATAAAGTATTAGAAGATGATAATGAGAATGAGGTGGTTCTGTATATGCAAATATAGAGATATCTTCTAAACATAGATCACAAAAAGGCAAGATTCAAACAGTGGGCAATAAAAATGTAAGAAGTTTTAAAATATATATGTAAAATGTATTGGTGTATGCATTTTTCTATTAGAATGTGAAAACACTGTAGTTGCTTTTGAGGATAGGATCTTTAGGGATTCAGAGCAGGGTTAGAAATTTTTACTGATTTTCATTGAGTGTTTGCACTGCCTTACCATGTACATAGTATTCTTTTTACTTTATTTTTTGTTTTGCTTTTTATTGTTAATGGTGGTTTTCAGGGAAAAAAAAGGAGAAATAGGCCACTTCTACTTTCTTCTTTCCTTTCTGAATATAATACAAAATAAACAAAACAATTACCTAATAATAGGAGTAGATCCAGATTCAAAGGGGGCCACCATTTAAATAATCAGGGTCGCTCTCTTTAACAGAGGAGAAAAAAAACATAAAAATATCTTACTTTTGAACACATTGCTAAGACTCCTTTCTTGGAAGAGGCTGTGCAAGTGAGAGCCTTCGAAGTTCTATTTCAATAGCTTTCTGATAAATTTTCAAATATTGATAGAACCCTTGACTCTTGATAGAACATCTGAGATAGCGGCTAATCTTTTGTAAAGGAATGAAAGAGGAGAAGGGGAAAGAAAAATAGGAAGAGTGGAAGGGATAAAGCATCCTAGGGAGAGAATGAATATTTACTGAGTGCTTTCTAATATAGGCACTGTCATGTATTTATGTCATTTTCAAAATACCCTCTGAATGATTTAAAAAATGCTTTATTGGGCATCATATGTACGAAATATATGAAGTTCATAGTATGAGGTAAGTAGTAGTATCATCATTATTATGTTCACTTTAATATAGGGAAACTGAGTCATGAAAGAATTACAACTTGCCCAAGTTGGTCAGTGGGAAAACTGGAATTGAACCCAGGTAGTATAGTTGTAGAGCCTGTGGCCTTAACCAGGTTGCAACGCTGGCCCTATGCTACATTATTCAGCTACCTTGGAACTAATGGCTGCCCATTACAGAAAAGCATATTCAATTCAATATATGAAAAGGATTGTAGGAAAGCACTGCAAAAAATGAAAGAGAATCTCTTGTGAGAGAGTGAGTTCCCTGACACAAATATTCAACAAATATTAAGTAACCCCTTGCCAAGGACAACCACCCTGTTTAAAATGATAATACTTGCCTCATTCACCCCATTCTCCCTAACTCCCACCCCTATTTCGTTTTTTTCCACAGCACATATTACTTTTTACTACATCACATAATTTAATTGTGCATGTATTTGTTATCAGTCTTCCTCTACTACAATGTAAATTCCTTGAGGGAAGTGTTCTTATTTTTTAATTAATTAATTTATTTTTATGGTGACGTTGGTTAATGAAATCCAATAAGTTTCATCTGTACACTTTAACACTAAGGCATATATATATTTACACTGTCTGTTACCTCCTATAGTTAGTTTTCTTTCTGTTACCTCATATTTGACCCCCTTTACCTCGTCTACCTCTCCCCATCTTCTGGTAACCACTAGTCTATAATCCATGTCCATGGGTCTCTGCTTGTTTGTCCTGTTTCTTTGTTGCTTTTAGGTTTATATCCCACATATAAATGCTATCATGTGATTTTAAACTTTTTCTGTCTAGCTTATTTCACTTAGCATGATTATATCGAGGTCCATCCATGTTTTCGCAAATGGCAGTATTTCATCTCTTCTTATGGCTGAGTAATATTCCATTGTAAATATGTAGCACAGCTTCTTTAGCTAATCGTCTATCGTAGAACACTTCAGTAGCTTCCAAGTCCTGGCCACTGTGAATAATGCTCCTATGAACATCAGTGTGCAATTATCTTTTCAGATATGGGTTTTCAAGGATTTGGGGGTAAATAGAAGGATTGCTGGTTCATATGGTAGATCAATTCTTAGTTTTCTGAGGACCCTCCATACTGCTTTTCATCATGGCTGTACCTATTTGCAGTCCCAAGAGCAGCTGCTTTTAAGGATCAGATCTTTAGGGATTCAGAGCAGTTCCTTTTTCTCCACATTCTAACATTTGTTGTTGCTTGTCCTGTTGATGATACCTATTCCAACAGGTGTGAGATGGTATCCCATTGTGGTTTTGATTTGCATTTCTCTAATTGCTAGCGATGTTGAGCATCTTTTCATGTTTGTTGGTCGTTTGTATGTCCACTAGGGAGAAGTGTCTTCTCAGATTCTCCGCCCAATTTTTTATTAGATCGTTTGATTTTTGTTGTTATTGAGCTGTATGAGTTCTTTGTATATTTTGTATATTAGGCCCTTATCAGAGGTGTTGCTTGTAAATATATTTTCCCATTCGGATATTTGTCTCTTTACCTTGTTGATGATTTCTTTTGCTGAGCAGAAGCCTTTTAGTTTGATGAAGTCCCATTAATTTATTTTAGCTTTTAATTCTCTTGCCTTTGAGGTCAAATTCATTAAATCCTCTTTAAGTCCAAAGTCCTTGAGTTGCATTCTCATGTTTCTTCTGTGCGTTTTATTGTTTCAGGTCTTATATTCAAGTCCTTAATCCATTGTGAGTTAATTTTCATGTGTAGTGATCTACAACAGTTTAGTTTCATTCTTTTCTGGGTGGCTTTCCAGTTTTCCCAGCACCATTTATTGAAGAGGCTTTCCTTTCTCCACTCTATGTTTTTGGCTTTTTTGTCGAAAATTATTTGCCCATATAAATATGGGTTCACTTCTAGACTCTCGATTCTGTTCCACTGGTTGATGTGTCTCTTTTTCTGCCAATAACCTGTCATTTTGATTTTCTGTCACTTTGTAGTATACTTTGAAGTCAGGCAAAGTAATACCTCCAGCCTCATTCTTTTTTCTTAGGATGGCATTGGCAATTTGAGATCTTTTGGGATCTTTTGTGCTTCCATACAAATCTGATGATTTTTTGTTCTATTTCTATAAAAAATGCTGATGAGATTTTGATGGGGATTGCATTAAATCTATACAATGCGTTAGGTAATATGGTCATTTTAACTATGTGATTCTTCCAAAACAAGAACAAGAAATATTTTTCCATTTCTTTGTATGTTCTTCAATTTCTTTGAATAGGGTATTATATTTCATTATATAGGTTTTCATTATATAGATCCTTCACATGTTTCATTAAATTTATTCCTAGGTATTTTATTCTTTTTGTTGCAATTGCAAAAAGAATGATTTTTTTCCACTTCTTTTTCTGACACTTCATTATTAGAGAATAAGAACACTATGGATTGAACATTGATTTTGTATCCAGAGACTTTATCATATTTGCTTATTGCTTCTAGAAGTGTTCTTGTGGAGTCTTTAGGGTTTTCTATGTAGAGAATCATGTCATCTGCAAATAGTGACAGTGTGACTTCTTCGTTTCCTAATTGAATGCCTTTTATATCTTTTTCTTGCCTGCTTGCACTCACTAGGACTTCCAATATTATATTGAATAAGAGTGGCAATAGTGGACAGTCTTGCCTTGTTCCTGATTTGAGAGGGAAGGTTTTTAGTTTTTCACCATTAAATATAATGTTGGTCAAGGGTTTGTCATATGTGGCCTTTATTATGTTAAGGTACTTTCTATACCAATTTTGTTAAGTGTTTGGATCATAAACTGATGCTGTATCTTGTTGAAGGCTTTTTTTGCATCTATTGATATGATTATATGATACTTATTTTTTAATTTGTTTATGTGGTGTATCACATTAGTCGACTTGCATGTGTTGAACCATCTTTATAAGAGAGAAGGGTTATTTATCTGATTTGTTCCCTATTGTACCCCAGTACGTAGCATATGATGAACACTTAGTAAATAGTAGTTGAATGTGTCAATCAATCAAAGTTTGAATTCTGTGAACTCTCAGGTCCCCAACAGTGCTAAAATAAAATATTGGTAAGCCTATATTTGGATGTCTTTCTTCTTCTTCCTCCTCTCATTCCCTTTTCCTACCTAAGAAAATCATTTACCCAATTTCCAATTCCTATAACTCTTGGAAGGGAATGGGTATCCTTTATCATAGGTCTGAGGCAAGCACCACACATCCAGCTAACCTTGGCTAGCCCAGCATATGCTGGCAAGGAGTTCTCTCACCATGATTGACTATTAAATATGAATCATAGCCCTCTCCTATAATAAAGAGCCTTTATTAAGTCCATTCACAGTCCCACAAGGTCAGAAATGAGGCAGCACAATGAGAAATCAGAAGGCACTAATCATTTACAGTTCCATAACTTGTCCTGAGTGACTATTTCATTTTCATTGGCCCCTAACTGATTACATGCCAGGATTCTCACTCTCTGTGTGATTACATGCCAGGATTCTCACTCTCCTGTCAAGTGCCTTTCCTCTCAGAGGTTTTTTTCTACTGTGAGCCCCACTGCCAACCACGAGAGGATCCAATACAAATAAACAAGCCAAGAGTGTACCTGCTCAGGCCAGAGGGAGTTTTTCTCCATTAAACTTATCTTAGTGATGCAAGAGGAGAAATCAGCAATTTCAGGGCCCACCACCAGTGATTTTGTGTTTTATCTTAATGAGACACACTTTCCCCCAAAAATCAAAGCACTGCTTTCAGCTTCCTGAGCAAGATTTTGACTATTCTTGGAAGCAGCCATCTGATCTAATCGTGATGATGAGATCAAGGTGGAAGCTCTCCATTCCCTCTTTTGCCTCTTCTATGAGTCCACTACCACCCAAAATATTTTAATTTTGAACCTCACGAAAAAAGCTAAAGTCGCCCTGGCTGAAGTCATTATGTTGTAAATATTCGGTTGTTATCCAGTTTTTTGTGATCTCATCAAATTCAGATCATCCACAAAACACTCTGAGGAAGTAGGTGTCTTGAAAGAAATGCAGAACCTTGAAGCAAAGCAGTGCTTTAAGCGAGGCCCCCTCAAAAATGATCATGGGTGGCTAAACCCCATAGGAATCAGGAAAGTCTTCAGGGAGAACTATGGAGATAAGCCTAATAGAAGGAGAAAAATTCCAACAGGTAAAGATGGGGTGTGAATATGTAATGTTCATCTAAACTTCTCAAACATTCACACCTTTAAATTTTCCAATGAAATGTGTTGGGCTTAATTAATTCCACCTAAACCTCTCATTTCCCTATTCTCTCTCTATTTAAGTTCCAGTGAAATGAGAACAGTGTGTTCCTACTTCCTCCCACTGATTTGGAGAAGTGGAATGCCTGCAGACAGAAAGGCAATATTGAGAGTTAGTCACAAACTCCATTCTTGACACGTGGCCCTGGTTTTGGAATGCTGCTCTTCAGTCTCAGAAAATAGGGCTTCAGCAGTGTGATGTTTTTAAACCAAAAACATGCTTTAGCCAAATAAGTTTGGCAGGTTTGTTCAGGTTGGACACTCTTATATTTTGGTTAGTCCAAAAGGCATCACTTTTTTTTTATTTATTTAATGCCTACAGCACCCGGTCTTCCGGGTGGTCTCCCATCCAAACACTAACCAGGCCTGACCCTGCTTAGCTTCCAAGATCAGACAGGATCGGGTTTGTTTCAGGGTGGCATGACTGTAGACATCATTTTTTTTTATTAACTGCAGCTCCTTGCCTCTAAAGTATAGGTCACACACAGCATCTCACTCCATATTCAGTTTGCCAGCAAGGTCAAAGCAAATACCCTACAACAGACAATAGAGCCTGAAAGTGAGCTGCCCAGGAGACCCAGCCTTTTGCCCTAACTTCTGCACTATCTTCAGTGCCTACCTTTCATTTGGATAATGCAAAGAAAAGCAAATTATTGCCTGTGTTCTCTGTGCATTCTTTAATTAGCTCTGCAATTAAGGCATTGCCATTGATAATTAAAAACTGTTAGTGGTCCTTGTTGTTTTGTTTGAAATCAAGATAACTCTTGATAACAATGTCATGCCAAGAACACACTACCAAGACTAAAAACAAATGCATTTTGCAGTGTCTCTGCTAATTTCAAAGTGAGGACATTCAAGGGTTTATTAACATATTTTCAGGGAGCTACAAGTTCTCTGATTTTTTAAAATATGTTTTTATTTTGATGTTTATGCTAATATAAATATAACCACTGGGTAATCACCTTATAACCAATTATCTCCCCAGATTTCATTGCACATGTTTACATTTATGTTTAGAGTTATGTTGAAGACAAGTAGAACCACCTAAGCTGTTGAGAAAAGAAGATTAATCCATAAATGAAGCATTATTATTAAATGAGAAGAAATTAATGCTATAATGACCCACTATACAAATGAAATTTTGACACAGTTTAAATAGGAAGAAGGTGGTGGGAAATTGATTAACCACACAGCCCATGGGGTATAAGCACAGCAAACTTATTACCATATTGAGGTTGTGAGTTGTAGTTTAGTTTTAGCTAAACTCAAGGAATAACAACATACTCTATATTCAATTAATGTTGTCAACTTAGTTTTAAAATTTTAATTTTATTAACTATATGAATTTTATTTTAATGAGTCATTTTATGAGTTTGAAACATAAGAACTATTATTCTAGTTCTATGTTTATATGTATTTAGATAAAACAGTATAAAAATGATTTCAGTTAAAAATAATAATCTAAAAAATTTTATTATCCTTTCCATTTGCCTAAAATGTGATGAGCCACTTTTCAATTGATTCTAATGAAAAGTGAAGAGCTTATGTAATAAAAGAAAAGAATGGTCAAGGAGTTAGAAATTCAAATCCCAACTATGCCACTTGAAGTCCGAGAGTCCTTGAACAAGCTGCTTCATCTCTCTGGGCCTCAGTTTTATCATCCATGAAATAAGGAAGATGATTTTTTTCAGGTTCTTTCTAACACTGAAATATTATGATTCTATTTGTCTTTTATTCTAAAGATGTTAAATGGCAGTCTCCAGCTCACGGAAACTTGCCCTGCTTGCCGTAGATCATTGCTATAATCCTGAAAGCCACCAAATGTGATGGTAAAGGTGCCCAGATTGACTGAGACTCTGCAAAAAAAGCCAGAAGGCCTAGTTTGCTTCTCTTTTCCATTCCTTTTCTCTTATTGTCTTCCTTCTCAGGTTCTTCTGTTGAAGTCAGTGAATACGGAAGATGTCTTTCATGGGTGGCCTTATCTCTGCCCTCTTCTTAGAATAGCGCCCTGCCATGTATCATTTACCTCCACAACAATTAGGTTTATATCATGAAATTTCAATTCACTCCTCACCTTTCTACAGTCAACTAGTAAATTGAGGGCAGCTAATCTTTAAACTATTTAGCAGCCCCTGCGATGACCTGGAAAGAAAAAAAGAGCTGGGTGGTGTGGCTTCTTGAATCTGAATTGATCAAATCTTAAGTAAAGTGATACAGTAATCCACTTTTAAGATGTCCCCAGTGAGCCTCACTTCCAGACATTCAGGCCCTGTGTCATCCTCTCACACACTGCATAAGGCTGACCTGTGTAACCAAAAGGATATTGCAGAAATGGCAATGTGTGACATCTGAGACTTGGTCATTAAAAGAGAACTGCTTACATCTTGCTTGCTTTAAATAACTCCCCCTGGGTGAAGAAAGCCAAATGCCATGACCTGAGGACACTCAGGCAGCCTGTAGAGAAATTCACATGGTAACAAACCAAGGCCTCCTACTAACAGCCATATGAATGAGCCATCTTAGAGGAGAATCCTCTAACCAAAGTCAAGTTTTAAGGTGACTCCATCTCCAGTCAATGTCTTAAATGAATCTTCATGAGTGACTCTGAGACAGAAACATCCAGCCAACCTGCCCTGAATTCCTGACCAACAAAACTTCGTGAGATAATAAACATTTATTGCTTAAAGCCACTAAGTTATCAGTGAGTTATTTATACGCCAACATACATCTAACACAAAAGACGAAGCTCTTGAGGCATCTTTTGTGGCAACTGGGAAAGGTTTGGACCCTCATAATAACCCCTGATATTATGCCATTCCTGAAATCAGTCTCACATGTATGCACTGAGACAGGCCTAGAAGTTCTTACAGGATGGTTACAAATAGTTGTGCATGGAGGCAAATATGACTAGGAAGTGTATTTTAGTAATTGTCTGACCATATGAGTAAATAAACATAATGTAGAATCATGGCCTAAGAAATTAGTCAAGGAAAACACACGATTTAAATCCATATGTAAAATTATTTGGCAATTTTGGCATAAGTATACTAATATAAAAGTAATACAACTAGAATGAATATGTCTGTGTTTGTGCATATATTCAGAGGAAGGAGGGATGTATATCTATATTGGGGTATAGGAAAAGGGTGGATATAGAAATCAAGACTGAGAAAGATGGAACTGTGGAAATTGCCAACACTGTTTGTGTCCAACCCAAGGAGCAGACATCAATATTTAAGGAGGTTTTATCTGAACGGTGAGACACCACAACAACTGGTCAGGTCTTAGGTAATCAGTCCATCAATATACTATCTAGTTAGTGCTTGGAGCAACAGAAAGCAGAGCACAGCCAGGGAAAATATTAAGGCTCCTTTCCCCCAGCAGAAGTAGGGTATGAGGAGAAAGTGGCTCAGGAGAGAACGTGAGGCAATGTAAGATTGGATCATCTCAACAGGACAAATGAGAAGGCTGAGACTCAAGAGGTATGTGTCCATGACTTAACCAAACACAGCTAAGACACATCTAAATCCTGATCCCCAGAAGTGCAGGGCTGCTTGCAGAACTGGGTGAGCCTGGGAAGACAAGCACTGACAGACAACCTGGATGTCGCTGATGTCTATTGTTCCACCAGCGTTGTTGTGAATGAACCAACTTAGAAAAATATTTATGAATGTTTATAAGTTGTAATCAAGGTAGAAGGGGTTTTACATGATGTTTTCTGGAAAGTTATTCTTGTGACCACTCTCCAGAAAGCCTTATAATGTGAGTGATAAACCTTTTCATACTCTCTTGCGGTATGTGGAATCATCAGCCTTGATATCTGAACTAAATTTTGAGTGAGGATCCATCTGATTCTACAGAGTGGTCACATTCATAATATGTTCAAATACCGAATTATTACTTTGTATACTTTAAATGTATACAATCTTATATGTCAAGAGGGGGGGATATTTTAATAAATTTCATGAGAAGTATGTATCATAAAATCTTACTAAAAAAGAAATATAGATATAGATATATGCATAGAAGATACCTAAAAGGATATAGCTAAGTGTTGTTCAATGGCTATTAGAAAATGAATATCAAAAGGGTAGCAGGAGACAGGAGAGCATAATGAACTTTTGCTTTTTACTTGATATGATTCTGATTTAATTTCTTTTACATAGATATAGAATTTTTAAAATATTTTTTTAATTTATGACTACAATGTAACATAACAGTTTACGGTATATATAACATCTTCAACAGATATTAATTGATATTGAAAACATGCTTACTATGGTCACCCATGCCAGATTTGCCTTAATATCCATCCACCTATTTATATGTATATAAACATATGTTTTACACATATTTATATATAGTAAATTTATATAAACATTCATACTCATTTTAGAATTCTGTATCTCACACTAATAACTCTTATCAGCATAATTTCTAAAACTGCCAAACACTTAAAAACTGTTATCAAAAAAAAAATAAAATAAGTATTAGTGAGGATTTGGAGAAATTGAAACTCTTGTGTACTGCTGACTGGAATATAAAAGGGTACAACTGCTATGGAAAACAGTACAGCAGTTCTTCAAAAACTATTAAAACGAGAATTGCCATCTGATCTAGCAATCCCACATCTGGATATATACCCAAAGAAACTGAAATCAGGGTCTCAAAGAGACATTTGTGTACCCATGTTCATAGCAGCATTATTCATAATAGCCAAGATGTGAAGTAACCCAAATGTCCATTTACAGCTGAACTGATAAATAAAATCTGGTGTATATATATAAGACAGATTATTATTTGACCTTATAAAGAAGGAAATTCTAATACATGAATGAACCTGAGAACACTATGATAAGTGAAATAAGCCAGTCACAAAAAGACAAATGCTATCTGGTTCCACTAATACGAGATATCTAAAGTAATCAAACTCATAGAAACAAAAAGAAGAATGATGGTTGCTGGGGACAGTTCTGAAGATTTTTCATAACAATGTGAATATACTTACCATTATTAAACTGTACTTTTAAAGTGGTTAAAATGGGAGTTTATGTTATATGTTTTTTACCAAAATTTAAAAAAAAAATTTAAATTGGCAAACTGTACTTTGTTGCTATAAGAATCCTTTAAACTAATTAGTAAATTCATTTTACAGACAAAAAACATTAAGTCTCAAAGAAAATATGGAAAGATTCCAACTAAAGTGAATCAGCCAGGTTGCTGTCCAGGGCCCAGTTAATATGGCCTGCCAAAACAACTCTGGAAAAAAAGTAGAAATAGTGCCAGACAACTCAGGTTTTCAGTTATATATTAACTGGTGGAGTATACATTGGTTCCACTCCCATCAAATGAATAACGGTCCTAAATGAGAATGAAAACAAGCACTCTTACTAGTCCTAGCCTACCTCTGTTTGGTATTTTTGGCACATGTACACATTTGTAGCCAACTAAACATCTAAAAACAATGCATGGCATTGTGCTATTTACTGGGAACAAGCCACTCATTTTATTATCTAAAGTTTAAATGCTTTCCTATTCCTTGAAAAAAAAAAAAGGTTGTCTTATTTAGACAATTGCAAAAGATTTTAAAATAAGATCAAAAACTACACAAAAGATTTGAAACATTGTCCTCCAATTCAGCCAATGGAAGAGAACTGGTATATCAATCTGTTTTTGCACACAATTTTAAGATGACATGTTTCTCTGGGTCTTCACCAAAATGTGGTTGAGCAAATAAATATTTAAAGACTATCAATGTGAAAGAAAACCAACTTTTGGGGCTCCTCAGAACACCAACATTTTGCCTGCCCAGTTCACCCACCTGCCAGTCAGCCAGTGGGTCACAGGACACCCCTAATACTTGTGCAAGTTGTCACCACAATTTAATAATTTTTAAAACATGTTTCTGTAATGACACATTTCCTCTAGTAGGCTGTGAGCTTCACAAAGGCTGGGACTGTATTTATTAATCTTAGTACTCAGCCTAGTACCTGGAGCATAGGGGTGTCAATAAATACTTGTTGGGCTTCTGGTCAAGATGGCAGAGCAGGTAAACTCTGTGCTCACCTTTTCTCACAACCACATCAGAATTACAACTAAAGTACAGAATAATCATCATTTGAGAATTGTCTGAAATCTAGCTGAACAGAAGTCCTACAATGGGACACACAGAAGATGCCATCTTGAGACTGGTAGGAGGGGCTGAGAGACAGAACAAACAAGTCCTACTCTTACATGTGGTGATTAAAAATCAAGAAGGATATCTCAGTTGTAGAGGTTCCCTCACAGGAGCCCCACGCTTGGATCCTTAGCCCAGGGTTCCAGTGCTGGAAAGAGAAATTTCCACAACATCTGACTGTAAAAATTAGCAAAGATTATGGCTAAGTGAAACTGAGGGCAGCTAAAATTCCCCTTAAAGAGCCTGCACAGGGACTTAGCAACTGACAAACTCAGTCACTCTGAGCTCCAGTACTAAGGCAGCTGCCCAAAGAGTTCTAGAAATACAGTGTGAGGAGGTGAATTGTCTGGCTTCAGGGTGAGGGCTGGAGGGGCAGCTTTTTCCCAGACAAAGTGGTGGCAGAATCCATCCTTCCTTTGTTGAGCCCTCCCCAATCCCAGTGTGCAGATGCAGGCAGCTACCATATCTAAGTCTCCATCAACCTGGTCACCATGCTAGGTGATTTCCAGAGACCCCACTCGTCCCAACGTTCAGGCCCACCCAAGCCACCTCCAATGGCCTTTCCATACAAACGACCTATCTTAGCTCCTGCTGTAGACTTTTGTAAAAATATATCAAAGGTTCACAAAACCTAAACAAGCATTATCTAACCTCAGCATGTCCTGCATCTCTTTCAGAGCAGCCTCAAGTCCAGCACTAGTGGCAGCCAGCCTTGGTTCTGGGCATGGCCTCTTAAGGCACATCCAAGCCCAGCATGGGTAACAGCCAACTGCGGATTGCTTAGTGGCTCATGCCAGGTGGCCTCAGGCAGGGCACAAGCTGCAGCTGAACTTGGTGTGTGGCAGGGTCCCTCCCAGGAGGCCCCGGCCTACACACCTAATGGCCAGCTTTAGTCTCAACTAGAGCATCACCCCAGACCACCTCCAAAGACAACACACCTAAAGGGAAGATGGGGCAGGCACCAGAGCCCTGCTAAAGCAAATCCTACTCATTAGTTCATCCCCTGTACAATAACTACACCTCTGTAGTCCCAAGTCAGCCCTCACTACCAATCAACCTGAGGGTCTATCCCTCCCATTGATGGGCAAACAATAACAAAGCCTCAACTACAACAGGAGGACACATAAAACCCACAAAAGGGACATACCTGGAGCACCCAGTTCAGATGACCAGGGAAACTGTGCCACTGGGACCCACAACACACCTACTACATAAGGCCACTCCACTAGGACTAGGAGACTTAGGAGCCCTACCTAAGACATAGAAAGAAACCAGGGAAGGAACCATAATGGAAAGACAAAGAAATATGCCACAAATGAACAAACAGAACAAAGCTACAGAAAAAGAACTCAACAAAATGGAAACAAACAATTCACCAGATGCAAAGTTTAAAACACTGGTTATAAGGGTGCTCAATGAACTTAGGGAAAGAGTAGATGAACTCAGTAAGAACTTTAACAAAGAGATAGAAAACATAAAACTGGAGATAGAAAACATAAAAATGAACCAGTCAGAAATGAAGAATACAATAACTGAAATGAAGACTACCTTAGAAGGACCCAACAGTACATTAGATGTAGCAGATGGTCGAATCAGTGATTTAGAAGATAAGAAAGCAGAAAATACCCAAATTGCATAGCAATAAGAAAAAAATAATCAAAAACAAAATGAGGATAGTTTAAGGAACACTGGGACAGCATCAAGCATATCAAGATTTGCCTTATAGAGATACTAAAAGGAGGAGAGAGAGAGCAAGGAATTGAAAATCTATTTCAAGAAATAATGATGGAAAACTTTTCTAACCTTGTTAAGGAAATATACATACAAGCCTAGGAAGCACAGAGTCCCATACAAGATGAATCCAAAGAGGCCCATGCCAAGACACATCATAATTAAAATGCCGGAGGTTAAAGACAGAGAATCTTAAAAGAGAAAGAGAAAAGCAGTTAGTTATCTACAAGGGAGCCCCATAAAACTATCATTTGATTACTCAAGAGGAACTTTGCAGGCCAGAGGGATTGGCACAAAATATTCAAAGTGATGAAAAGCAAGGTCCTACAACCAAGATTACTCTACCCAGCAAAGCCTTTGTTTAGAATCACAGGACAGATAAAGAGCTTTCCAGACCAAAAAAAATAAAAATAAAAAGCTAAAGTAGTTCATCACCACCAAGCCAGTGTTACAGAAAATGTTGGAGGGACTTCCTTAAGAAGAAAAAATAAATAAATAAAAATATGAAAAATAAAATCACAATAACTACATATCTATCAACAATTCAACAATTACTTTAAATATAATTGAATAAATGCTTCGATCAAAAGGAAAGTGGTTGAATGAATACGAAGACAAGATCCTTACATATGCTGCCTACAAGAGATTCACTTCAGGTCGAAAGACACACAGACTGAAAAAATGGAAAAAGATGTTTCATGAAAATGGAAGCAAACAAAAAAGTAGCAATATGTTAATACAAGTAGCAACACTTATACTAGACAAAATAGACTTTAAAATAAAGGCTATACCAAGAGACAAAGAAGGACCCAGTTATCCTACTTTTGGATATTTTACCCAAAGAAATCTAAAACAGTATTTCGAAGAGACATGTGAATCCTTATGTTCATTGTAGCATTATTTACAATAGTCAAGATATGGCGTATCCTGGGTGTCCATCAATGGATGAATGTATAAAGAAGTGGTACATATATACAATGGAATATTACACAACCATGAAAAAGAAAAAAGAATAAAATCTTGCCATCTGCAATGACATAGATGGGACTAGAAGGTATTGTGCTGAGAGCTGTATGTCAGACAAAGACAAATGCCATATAATTTCATTTACACGTGGAATCTAAAAAAACAAAATAAACAAAACAGAAACAAACTCATAGATACGGAGAATACTTTGATGGCTTTTAGAAGGGAAGTGGGTTAGGGCACATGTGAAAAAAAGGGAAGGAATTAAGAAGCACAAATTTGTAGTTACAAAATAGTTATGGGGTTGTAAAATATAGCATAAGGAATACAGTCAATAATATTGTAATAACTATGTACGGCATCAGACGGGTACTAGATTTACCAGGTACTAGGTTTATCGTTTTGTAACATAATTGTCTAATCGCTAAGTTGTATAACTGAAACTTATATAATATCATATGCCATTGTAATTTTAAAAAATAGACTATTAAAAAATAAAAATAATTTTTTTGACTGATTGAATAAATGAAAAAAATGCAAGCTGATGTTTGAAACCTGGGACTAACGCTAACTCCCATGGGGGGAGTAAGAAGTTCTAGTTCAAAATTATTCAACTCAGCAGAAATCCAAGCTTGCCTATCATCCAATCTGTCCTTGAATTGCAGTTTAAGTAAATGAATTTTGTATTATCCTAATATCTTTAGGCACAAAACTCAGTACTCAAAACTCCTTCTAGTTTTCGGGCTCATCTTTCTCTTACCTTTCTTTAGTCCTCCCCATTTACTTATTCATTCAACATTTATTCATCAGATTTTATTTTTAATTTATTTTTTATGGTGACATTGGTTAAGGAAATCCAGTAAGTTTCAGCGGTACACTTTAACAATAAGGCATGTTTCCTTCCACAGTTAGATTTCTTTCTGTTTCCACATCTTTGACCCCCTTTACCCCATCTACCTCTCCCTTCCTCCCACCCCCAACTGACTGGTAACCACTAGTCTATAGTCCATGTCCATGAGTCTATGTTAGTCCTGCTCATTTGTTGCTTTTAGGTTTATATCCCACATGTAAGTGATATCATGTGATTTTCACTTTTTTTCTGTCTGGCTTATTTCGCTTAGCATGATTATCTCAAGGTCCATCCATGTTTTCGCAAATGGCAGTATTTCATCCCTTCTTATGACTGAGTAATATTCCATCGTATATATGTACCACAGCTTCTTTAGATAATCATCTATTGTAGACACTTCAGTTGCTTCCATGTCCTGTTCACTGTGAATATTGCTGCAATGAACATTGGTGTGCAAATATCTTTTCAGATATGAATTTTCAAGTCTTTGGGGTAAACACCCAGTAGAGATATTGCTGGATCATATGATAGATCAATTCTTAGTTTTTTGAGGAACCTTCACACTGTTTTCATAGTGGCTGTACCAATTTGCAGTTCCACCAGCAGTGTGTGAGGGTTATTTTTTCTCCACATCCTCTCCAACATTTGTTATTACTTGTCCTGTTGATTATAGCTATTCTAACAGGTGTGAGATGGTATCTCATTGTGGTTTTGATTTGCATTTACCTAATAGCTCATGATGTTGAGCATCTTTTCATATGTTTGTTGGCCATTCTTATGTCTTCTTGAGAGAAGTGTCTGTTCAGGTCCTCTGCCCATTTTTTAATTAGATTGTTTGTTTTTTGTTGTTATTATTGAGTCATATGAGTTCTTTGTATATTTTGGGTATTAGATCCTTATCAGAGGCATTGCTTGCAAATATATTTTCCTATTCAGATGGTTGTCTCTTTACCTTGTTGATGGTTTCTTTTGCTGAGCAGTTTTTTAGTTTTCATCAAATATTTTCTAACTGGTTACTAATTCTCAGGAACCATTCTAGGCACTGGGGATACGTCAATGGAAGAGGGGGAAAGAGACAAGGATCCTTGCCCTAATAAAATTTTTGGAAAGAAAAAAATTATACACTGGAAATTCCCCTGGTGGTCAGGTGGTGGTGAGGAGAGGCCTCAAGGAGGTGAAATTTTAGTAAATACTTGAATAGGGTGAGGGAGTGAGTCAAGCAGTAGCTGGGACAATGGAATCCCAAATTGCATTCCAGCTAATGCCAACACTCTGAGGCTGGAGCCAGCCTGGTTTGTTCAAGAAACAGTCAGTAAGAAGAGAAGGGCCATATAAGATGATGCCAGAAAGGTGGAACGATTGCAGAGACAGAGTCCAGCCTTTTAACCTAGCCTAGTCTCATCTTTGGTCCATCTCTACTGGGTATTGCGATCAGAGAGCCAGAGCTTTGGAATTAGAGAAACCTGTGTCAGAATTCCTCCTCAACCTTTCACCAGCTCTGTAACTTTGAGAAGTGGTTCCCTCAGACCAAGTTTTTTAAAAAGCACTTTATGCAAGTCATTTCAATTAATCCTTTGAAATAGGGCTAATTCCTAACAGACAAATATTTCCATTTAAAAGGTTAAAAACTGAGGTTTGAGGTTTAGAGAGGATTTATTAACTTGCTCAAAACTGCCAGCCTGGGAAGTGACAAAATCAGGGTGTGAACTCCAGTGATCAGATCCCAGAGCCACTGTCCTTTTTCACTACTCATACGCTTTACTCTACAGGTGTCACAGTTTGGTACATAGTAAGTGTTCAATAAAGGGAATTCCTTTCTTTCACTACCTCGACAGAGTTCCCTGAGGTTGACTGCATTCCTGGTAGATATCTTGAGTGCTGTCTGTTCCTAGGTGCCTCATTTCCTGTGAGGACTCTAACTCATATTTTCCAAAACAAGCTCTGCAATGCTGCATGCCTGTCCACTATCACTGCCACGTGGCCTGAGGCAAGTCACATCTCACTTGTAAACTGGGTTTGATGATGACACTTGCTTGCTCTAATGGTGGACATGGAAGAGAGAATTCCTAGAAGGCATTTCTCACAGAGCCTCCCAGACCCTAAGAGGGATTTGACACGAGTTTCTATCATGCCTTCTGGAACCTGCTTTTTACTTCCTGGCTGGTCTCTCACCAGCAGTTGATTGAACCGGCCCCACTCCAAAGGAGGCAGGGTGGTTCCTTAACACTTGTATTCTCCCCAGAAATCTTTCTCATTGCTGACCATGGCATTAGTTATGACAAATATCTGATTTTTTTTTTAAGAAAGACTATATAATTTAATCCTTTTAATGTTTTAGCTACAAAGATGAAAGTAAAAGGGCAACTAGCTCCACTGGGGCCAATTTAGACTATTTTACATACTTACAGTTTTCCTAGAATTTATGTGTTGGAAATAAAAGTTTACTAATCTTTACAATTTAGAACACATTTTCTATTTAGAAAGGTTAGTACAAACAGGACTGCAGTGTTGCACAGCTCCAGGAGATATCATTCATGTGTGAGTTCATGTGGAGCTGTGCAGCTGGCTGACCCAAGGTACAAAGAATAGGCTGTGCACCCGTCCCCCAGCTGCTCTGAGTGTCAGCTGCTATCTTCTCTGGAGAATTGTCCTACCCAAGGGAAGCTTCAGCCAGGCCCCGGTGACCAGTGAGAGAACAAAATAGGTAATGCACACAACCATTTGGTGAATGTCAGCAATTGTCTTTTTAGTGGTGGTGGGGTTTCAAGAATGACTGACTTGAGACTTTAAGCTATGGCTCCAGGTCCTAGCTCAGCACTCTTGTACTGGATGACATTATCTGTCTAATGATTTCGATCTACCCACCCTCTAAGTAGAAATTCAGATCTATCTTCCCAAGTTGGCATTCGTTCCAGGTTGAACAAAAGTTATGAGTCATGGAGAAAAGAGGCCAAGAAAAGGCTCAGGATTCCAAATCTAAACCTTAGAAAAATAGCAGCAAAATGTTTTCTATGGAGAACCCACATCCCTGCCCTGAAAAATAAAAATCTCAAATTTCAACATTCAAAGTGTAACCTATCAAAATAGCTAGACTGGACTGAGTATGTTGCAGCTATAATAAATTTCACAATGATTTAACATAATTTCAAACAATTGAAATTTTAAAATATGTCAGTAACTCCCAAGATAGAATAGTGCTGTAGCAACATGCATCCATTTATGTATTACTATGTCTTTGTTTCCTTAAAAGAAGAATTTAATTCAGAGCTAGTTGAAATGATTTAACTATTAAGATGCCTCAATTTTCAGCAAATTGTCCACTTTCTATATAAATCACCATATAGTATTAAAAGATATTAAACAACAATAATGCTTATTAAGGTATAACCCTATCTCATTCTCTTGGAGGTTAATATGGGAAATATATTTTCTTTCTCTAAAGATAAGAGTAAATACTTGGAATTTTCAGTCACAGAAGCAAAGGAATATTAGAGCCCCATCTGGTGGATTTGATGCTTATTCAGAAAACAATGAATTTTTTGCCAAGCCATTTACTAAGAGCTATGCTCGTATTGCTTTTAGAATACAGCAGTTAACCTCTAGCTCCTCATTTTATATTCGGTGCTGGTGCATGTTTTCTTTTGCCTGAATGGCTGGACTTCTACCTCCAGTATCTGCCCACCCCTCTCTCTTGCCCTAGGAAAACACCCTTACCTAGAGGGCACTTAACACAGTTCTCTATTAAATATTACATAGAGAATAACATTGCAAAAGGATATAGTATAACAAAGTAGACAGATTGTATAACAGTCCTATGACTATCACAACATATAGTATATGTGATATGTATATATTATAAATTATTGAATTTTATAATATCAAAATATATGAATTTAACTTCATACCTACCTTATATGTATATATGTTATATTATCAAAAATAGACAAGTTTCAGGAATAGTGTACTAATAGCCTTCATTTTCTCAACGAAGATGAGGTTACCTATTAAATGGAAGGGATAGCAGTTAATCAAGGGACTGAAAAAACTGCCGAGAAAGGGAGAAAGGAGAATTACTCTGGAAAAATAAAGCAAGTCTCAAATAAGACATACTCTCAATCATCTGAGGACAGGGTCATAAAAATTGACTTCAGAACCCAAAATGTATAAGAATCAACCTGATATAAATGAAATTAGTCATGTATGGACATCTTCCCCAAAAGCCTGCTTCAGAGGTCCGTGCTAAATGTGTTCCTGATGAGGTCAGCACATGTTCTAAAATGTGATCAGAAAAAAAAATGGAAGTGATTAAGATAAATGGAAGTGATCAGTTGTGACTTGCACACTGTGAAGTAAGGTAGAAGAAACGGAAGTTTAGAGTCATTAGTAAGAAATTATGAAAAGAAGAAATTGCGAATTGCCTTACCAACATTCATCCCCCTTATTCCTTCCCAGCTGAACCCCAGTATGTTCAGTGTAGCCATAGCAATCTTTCCTGCTAAAATATGTTGACTCCCAGTACCCTTGCAGCTACAAGTGGCTAAATAAGCCAGCTCAGCCACTGAGAAGCAGGCCAAAATCCCTGAGGGCTTCCAGGAGACAAAAAGGTACAGCCTCACTAGGAGAAGGCTTTGCCTCCATGTGCTTAAACCTCTCACCCCTATTCCCTCCTGGAATAAAGACATAATGCCTGAAGATAAGTACGGCAGCCAATTTTCAGTGAGAACGAAGGTCATATAAGAATATTGGAGAAGAAAGAGGGACTCTGGTTCCTGTTGAGATCTGTGAGCTTGGCTCTGTTTTTGTTATTTAAAAAAAAAAAAGTCCCTTTCGCAAGACAGTGTCTTTACTAACCTCCGAAGGTAATCCTTACACATGTTTATTTAACACCGTAACAAGGGATAATTCAAAAGGCAGTTTTGCCAAAAGAAATTGAGAGAGAGAGAGAGAGAGAGAGAGAGAGAGAGAAGAGACTTTAAAACAATACTGGAAATACACAGCTATAAAAGACACAATCTCTATTTTGAAATTGCTTATAATCTAATGAAAAAAGAGACCTATACAGGGATGATATATATATAGATATAGATAGATAGATATAGATAGATATAGATATAGATATAGATATAGATATATAGATATATAGATATAGATATAGATATATAGATATATAGATATAGATATAGATAGATATAGATATAGATATATATGTAATATATATGTACTATGAAAAAGGAAGCTAATTCCATGAAGATCCTTTCCCGCGTCTGCTCCCCCACTCCCAAAAAAAAATAGAGATGTCAAAGGAAAGCAAAAAAAGAATAATATCCAAAGCCAGGCATGTGGATAATTTAAGAATTGTGTGGTCAAAAGTACCCTGTGAGACAGGGCAATCTGATTTTTTTTTTTTTAATGTCCACTTTATTTTGCAGCCAAATTTTTATTTGTCAGCCTTGGAAAACATAATTTCAGTACCAAGTTGGAAGACAGAAGCTGAGTTGCAGTAAGCTTGGGAAGCAGATGGGAAGCGCATAGACACTATGTTTATAAACTGCTGATAGCTAGAGTAGGGGAGTTTATGGTTTCCTGTCGATATGCTGACAGATTGAGGAGAAAGATGCAGAAGAGAGATCAAAGTTTAAGAAAATATATGCCCTCGAATTTACTTATTTACGTAGGTTAAGAAATGTAACAACATACAGAACAAGAGAGAGGATATAGGAAAGCGTAGAACCAAAAGCGCAGGTAGATAGGACTGGCTTTCAACAGAAGAAGGCACAGCATCTCAGACACCAGAAAGAAGGAGGGGAAGATAGGCACAGACCTGACAGGTTTCAGGAACAGAGTCCTGCTGGCATTCTCTTTCTCAACAAAGGAAGTGAGGCTGTCTGCGGAGGTAGTAAAGGTGACAGCTGGGCACGGGTCTGGAATAGTTGCTGAGAATGAAAAAGAAGCTACTTAGGAAAAGTACTAAGCAGTAGTAGTAGTAGTAGTAGTAGTAGTAGTAGTAGTAGTAGTAGTAGTAATATAATAATAATAATAAATTTTAAAACTCAAAGTGTATTAAGTGTCCAGCTAAGATTAATGGGAGAAAGAGGGAGGAAAAGAGAGACACTACATTTATCTGCTTATCATAAGTATCAACAATTTACCAAGATTTTGACATTGGAGTTCCACCAAATGAACACTCATATAGTATTTATAGAAGATACAACACACAACGCTATCATTAGGCAATCAATTTTCAGGTACCTGCTAAATTTCAGAGCCTCTGCTTCATTCCAAATAGCTCTCTACATATCTGTTTCTTTTCCCTCTGATTCTTTCCATTTTCTCTGTATATCCTTTGTCACTCAACTTCTGTTGACTCATCATTTCTATTACTTCTTAAATTTAGCTCGAACACAGCCCATCATATGTTTCTCCCACCTCTTTTATTATAATAACTTTTGAGTTTTAGCAAAAATCTCTCTATGTTTTAAATCCAATTTTTCAAAATAGAGAGACTGATTATCCAAGCTGGGGCTGTGGGCTGGGGAGGGGGTAGTGGGGAGGAGAGGAAGACCGCCTATAAGATGAAATCCTTCAGTCAAATTCCCATTCTGGGGATGGGATCATGCCATGCTCACTGGCCTCCTCTTTATCAATAAATGTGGGCAGAGCAATTCCCTATGAAGGGGTGTGCACACGGTAGACATTCAGAGACTTGTCTGTCCAATGCTTTCCCTCCTACAATTTACAGATTGGCACTCTGAATTATTCATAAATTTTTTGTGAAGCTTGTTAGTGTGAATCAAATCCTTACTCCCATTAGACATCGTCATTTATTGTAACTTCCATCAAGCTATAAAACCTATGAGGCTCAGGCCAAAACATTATCTAATTTTTCTGAACTAATTAGTCTTTAAAAAAAAAATATTAACTACCAAAAATGGAAACATACATAATCCTCTCACTTCAACAGCATCTTCTGAGCATACGGATGACCACAGCGCTGAGCTGATGACTCTCCAAATAAGAAAATGAAATTATCTATCCTCTGCCTTCAAATTTTACATGATGGAAACTGATTGACATATCCATCCCCAATTCAGCATTGTATTATTTGTTCTCCTTTACTGTATACATCATAGGCAAAATGAGCAAAATGAGCTGAACCCAACATGCTCAAAAAAGTGTGCTATGTTTTCCAAAAAGTTCATGGAAATAGACCTTACCTGGGGAGTTTCAGGCATGCCCCGTGTTAATGAGTTCAGCTCCAGAAATCACACTATAAAACAGAGGTATGCAGAATAAAGCCCATTCATGAGAGAGAAAGAAGGATAAATAAAAACGGGGGAGTTTTTTGTTAGAAGCTTTTACAGAAACAAGAGAATCTGAGAAATCCCTTGTTCAAATTTTTCAGTTTACAAATGTGGCACCAAAGAAGTGAACAGTTTTGACTAAGGCCACACAATCAATACATAGCAGAGTCAGGGCCAACATCTTCTGCATGTGCCATTAGTATTAATGAAAGTTGAAATATTTGAACAGAAGAGGATATTTGGAAAGACAGAAATCTTCAGTGAGTTGAAAGGTGGTCAAGGGCCAGAGGAGTGCTTTCATGTTGGCTATTGAACCCTTGGAATATTGGGATTCCCAATAGTCCCCAGCACATACAACAGAAACCAGTATTCCAGCTTTTTTCTTCTTCTTTCATATTAAATCAACATGTTAAATCAACCCACAATCATTCTCTCCTTCCACAACATAAGTAATGTAGAAACTGATGAAAGATGCTTTATACAGGGAGCAGTTTCCAGCTTTCCCAATGACTCACAAAGTGCTCTGCTTCTAGTCATCCTGCCCTCTTCAGGTTCCAATTCTGCTTTAGTAGAGTAGGCATACTTTTATTTTCTACTCTCTGTCCCTATAGTATGCTAAATTAAGCATTTTACTTTGGTGCAATATTGTCATTTCCTTCTCATGAAAAGCAAGACATATGAGCAAAGAAATATCATCCATATTCTCTGCTGTCTATTCTTTTCCTGGCAAGCTTTATATAGTGGAATTTGTGCCTGTTACTAATTCATTGCCCCTCAGCTCCAAACCCATCTTTCTTTGCCCTCCTTTGTAATACCAGGACTGCAATCAGTCATTTCTTAGACATATCTTTCCTGTTGTTTAGTTTTATTATTTAGCTTATGTAGTTCTTTATTTTTCCTAACAAAAATCTTTTCTGCTCAGGAGTGTAAAGTCCACCAGAACTTGTATTTTCTGTTAAACTTCTATATCCCCAGCACCTGGCAAAATAAGCCATGCATATCACATACAGACATGACTAGAATGAATGTCAATGTCATGACCAGAATAAAGTATACAAAGATGGTAACTACCTACTATATACCCCCGTACTTAAAGAAGAATAATGAGGGTAGGTTTGTCCACGAAGACATGTAAATGTAAATATATTCTGAAACTATAGTAATTAAAGCAGAATGGTATTGGTTTAAGTAAATTAAATCAATCAAATGGATTTAAGAGCACAAAAACCACCAAAGTATAATTGGTGTTTTTGCTATATAAAAAAGGCACCATATTAGATAGATTGGAAAATTAGGTACTCTTCAAAATATAATAATGAGGAAATTCACCATGTATTTAGGAGAAAACTTAGATTCCACTTCTTTACTCTGTATCCCAAAATTCATTCCATGTGGGGTAAGATTTTAGTGTTTTTGATTTTTATTTTCTGGTAATGGTAAATTAGGATACACAAACTCCCCAGCACAGGAAACAACTAACTAAAAATGCTGAATAAAATATTTTAAAATATCTTAACTCCATCAATGAGCTGCAGGGTAGAAAGAATTACTGCATTAAAGACAAATGAAAATTGCAAACCCAGAGAGCTAAATTAACATAGAAGCCACTTTTTCCCTACAAGTCTTTGCCAATTCCGGCAAACTTGAAATTTTGTTTCAGTGGACTCATGAAGAGAGTGTGATAGAGGAAATATTTAAAGAGATAAAGGCTGAGAAATTTTCAGAACTGACTAAGATACCAACCCACAGACTTCAGAAATCTAAGAAATCCCAAGTTGAATTTAAAAAAAAGAAAGAAACCTATGTATATCATTGTGACACCAGAAAACCAAGCACGTAGGAAAACTTTAAAAACAGCAGAAGGAAAAAAAAGGCAAATTCCTTGCCATAGTGAGATTCTCATGCCACCATGAAAAACCACCAAGAGTCTGACAACGGACTTTTCTCTAGAAACAATGAGAGCAAAAAGCTACCTTTCTCTCAAGTTATTTAATAGATTTCTGCCTCTGGCCTGTATTTCTGTTCTAGTTGGTGTCTATAATTCTTTAAAGGGAAAAGGAAAGATTAACCTCTTCAGTGTTTCCCGTACCCCTTGCCAGAAAGCTATCTTGGAGCACCCTTTCACTAGAGTTTAAAATAACAGGGAAGAGGGGTGGGGGAGAAGGAAGGGGAATGGGATCAAATATGTGGTGACAGAAAAAAATCTAACTATGGGAGGCGAACATACAATGTAAAATATGTATGACTTACTGGTAAAATGTACAGCTAGTATTTATTGGATTTTATTAAATAATCTCAACATAAAAATAAATGAATTTAAAAATAAATAACGAAAATACATAAAAAAACTGAGAATTAACATGAGCAATGATTCATATCTGCACTATCTAGTGTAGTAGCTACTAGCCACGTGTGGCTATTGAGCATTTGACATGTTGCTAATCTGAATTGGGTGCACTCTAAGTGTAAAACACGCATTTGAATTCAAAGATTAGTATGAAAAAAAGATATGTAAAATATCAATAATAGTTGTTTTATATTGGTTATATATGAAAACGATAATATTTGGATATATCGAGTTAACTAAAATATATTATTAAAATTAATTTCACTGTTACTCTTTATCCTTTTACTGTGGCAACTAGAAAACTTAAAATTACCTCCGTAGATCAATTTCATGGCTCACTATATTTCTATTGAACCATGCCATCTTACTGAAAGACATTAGCCCTCTAATTCATATACTTACTTTTATCTAAAAACCCCCAGAGTCTAGTCACAGGAGAGCAATTAAAGAAAATCTTATAAGAACTTAAGTCAGATCATATCATTACTCTCCCAAAGCCTTTCAGAGATTCCCAGCCAAGTCAGAGTAAGAGCCAAAGCCCTTGCAATGGTCCCCTCTGCCCTATACCTGACCCCTGTCATCTCTCTGACCTCATTTCCCTGACCTTTCCCCCTCACTCACTTGGTCCTAACCAAGTAGGTCTCATCACTGTTCCTTTAATAGCCCTCACTGCTGTCAACTCAGAGCCTTTCCACTAGCCATTCCTTCTATCTGGAACATTCTCACCTCAGTTTTCCCAATGGTTGACTTCTTCACATTTTCAAGACTGTTCAAAACTCACCTTCCCAACTTCACTTAAAGTTGTAACTCTCTAAAATTACCACACTTCCTTATTCTGCCCTTTTTTTTTTTGTAGGCTTTATCATTTTAAAACCCACCAAATAATTTACTTATATTATGTTTTTCTTATATTGGCTGCCTTTCAATAATTTTCTTTGTCCATAAAAACCCAAAAGACTGGGCTTTATTACCTTAGATTAATATACTCATTACTTCTCTCCCTCCAAGAGTCTGAATATATATTTAGGGGAAAAAATGGGATACTTGAAATCACCACCTAACCCAGAAATTTTATGCACCTAAAAGTTTCTACCACTTCCTTCTTGTCCAAACCTTCTGCTAGAGCTGTCAACCTAGAGAGACTTGTCCAAAATCAGGCAACAGGAGAAAAGAGGTAGAGACCCCAATGACTGACTCATCCATTTATTGCCAAATCAGATCCTGGAAACAAGTCTCTGCAGCCTGCCCATGGTGAGATTTGGTGCCCTGTCAGAACCTAACACACCAAGGCAAAAATCCAGAATTGATTCTTCTAGTTAATGGGTGCAGGTGTCAGGAGCCAAGTACCAAGAGCTCACAATGTGAAAGACCTACTTCTCACAGCATCACAGCCTGCAGGGTTAGTGTAGCTTTAAAGACCTTAAACTTGTACAAGATTGGCCTATATCTTTGAAGCTTAGAGAATAAGCTTGAGTGAGATCATTTTCTAGGAAGACCATCCCACAACATCACCCCACCATAAAAGACAAGGCCTCATTTGCTTTAGAAGAACACACTATGGGCCATACCACTAGCAATTTCTTTTTTTCCAATCCAAAATTTGAGATAACGCTCTTATTCGTAGTCAGTTAGTCAAAACTTATTATAAATATTGACATAGAACAATGTGGGTTTGTCTAAAAGAAAAGAAAATTTTTCATCCACGTCCATTTTCAAATTAGGATCATTATTTCTCTCTAGCTTTGCATAATGATTCAGCCTGTGAACTTGAATTCCCTTTCTGGTATCTTTGAAATCAGAAGGGAGGTTGCTATTGATTCTTATAGTCATTTTAGAGAGAGGATAATGGATAAAGAGAAGTGATCTCCTCAGTGAACCAACAGACCAGCTAGAAAAAAATATTTTTTTGCAATTGGACCATACTGTCTCTTAGAATAAAGCCCCTGAAGAAATAAATATGTGATCTTAGTGCAGACACAATTGTTCAGCTTCTAAGATTTTCAATCATATAAATGTCTAAGTCCTGTATTTGATCAAATGATATAATTTATAATAAAGGTTTTCAGATTGTCTCCCCTAGGAAATGGACCACATTGAGGGGAACAAAGTACGGGTATCCGTGGGGAAGTTGGAAGGGTTATAATTCCACTCCTCATTAAATCAGAGCAAATCTACTTATTTTCTTTCATATTGCATGCCCATGTAGTATAGGAGGGGATCAATGACAATCGAGCTCCTTTTGGAGGATCTGTCTTTAGGCAGATAAGTTCAAGGAAAGCCTCTTTCTGCATTAGCTGTTTCTCAAGTAACTACAGCTCAAACTATTGAATACACCAAAGTGGTATATTTTGGGGAGGCATGTCCTGAACTCCTACAGTCATATTTTGGGGCAGCATATTCTGCAACCCTCAATGACAACTGTCAAATACATGTTTTTAAACTATTACTAAAAATGATTATTTTCTTGTCTGAAATAATACATGTTCACTTTTTAAAACATATTCCTGAATCCTTCAGCAGCAACTAAGTCATTTGGCTCTAGATGGTGTACATTAGCCTTAATGAGAAAGAAACAGCCAAAAGTTCTAATCTCTAAAAGTGTTTTATTCAGCCTGCACTGCATTTTCCTTTTCATCATGAGCAGAGCCCAAATGGATGCACCCCTTGCTTGGAGAATGATTGTCATCTTTCTCAATAATTCTGATGAGGAGTCCTATTTTTAACTCCAATCAAAAATACATTAGGGGAACCATCTAGTGTTTTAAAGTTGGCATTTAGTAGTTATACAGAACATCCCTCCTCCCTAAATTTGATTTACCATCTGTGTTCATTTTCAGTGTTCCAAAGCATCAACACGGGGTATATATTTCATTTTGGAAAGAAATAAGATTAAAAATAAAAGCTTTTAAAGCTGCCTCACACCTGATTCCCTGGTACTTGGAACAAGGAAGTTGGCTCCATGGTTACTGCCAGTTCCTTCCTGGGGATTGGGCACAGCAAGGTAACGAGGATAACGTTGGTCCACTTGAAATAAATACATTGTATGTTCAAAGCCTCTCATATAGGGAAACTGGATTAAAATTAGCTATTTTTCTACACTAAAATAAGAGCAGACATGGATATAAAAAGTGCAGGTAACAATCTCCTTAATGAAATTTCAAGAGCATCAGGAATAGCCCCCACATCTTCCTTGCCTTCTGCTTTATGCTTGTTAGTTTTATAACAGCTTTATTGAGATATAATTGATGTAGCATAAACTGCATATATTTAATAAACTGTACAGTTCCATGATTTTCAGCATATGCACACACAAAACCATCACCACAAACAGGACAATGAACATTTCATTACTCCCAAGTTTATCATGCCTCTTTGAACTCTGTCTCTCATCTTTTCCTCCCACTCTGAGCTCTAGGTAACCACTGCTCTGCTTTCTGCTAATATAGATTAGTTTTCATATTTTAGAATTTTATAAAAATGAAATCATATAGTATGTACTCTCATTAGACCTCTTTCACTCAGCATACTGATTCTGAAATTCTTCCACGTTGTTACATGCATCAATATTTTGTTGCTTTTCATTGATAAGTAGTTTTTCATTGTAGAGATATGACATAATTCTATAGATATTTGGGTTGTTGTCAGTATTTTACTATCACAAATAAAGCCGCTTTGAATATACTTGTATAAGTCTTTCTATAGGCACTTTCCATTCTCAGGTAAATTCTTAGGAGTAGAATTACTGGGTTGTATGGTCTGTATATGTATAACATTTTAAGAAACTGCTTACATTTCAAATGGTGATAACATTTTGCAATGTATGAGAGTTTCGACGGTTACAAATTCTCACCAACACTGATATTTTCTGATAAAATATGAATTTATCTCTTCATTGTCCATCCCTTTACCTTTTATTTATTCTTCTTGCCTTGTTGCACCTGCTACAGCCTCCAGTAAAATGTTGTATAAAAGTGGTGAGACAGGACATCCTTGCCTGTTCCTGATCTTAAAGAGAAAGCATTCACATTTTCACTATTAAATATTAGTTAGCTATAGATTTCTCATAACAAAAATGAAAAAAGTTATTTTCAATTTCTAGTTTCTGAGAGTTTTTATCATGGATAAATTTGAATTTTATCATATGTCTTTCTCTACCTATAAATATGATCATATAATTTTTATATTTTTAATGAACTATTTAGAGCAGTGTTAGGTTCACAGTAATATAAGTGGAAGATGCACAGATTTCCCATATTATTTTTATTCTGTTAATATGGTAAATGGATTTTTAAATATTAATCAACCTTACACTCTTGGGATATACTTCACATGACTAAATTGTATTATGCATTTCATATACTAGTGGATTTGACTTGCTAAAATTTTTTTCATATTTTTTCTCTATAAATTCATAATATATATTTGTCTGTAGCTTCTTTTCTTTTAATTACATTGGTTTTAGTTTCAGGTTTATTCTGTACTCAAAGAATGAGTCAAGAAGAATTCCTTCCTTTTCTATTTTCTAGAAGAGCTTGTTTATAATCTGCATTATTTTTTCCTTATATGTTTGGTAAAAATCACTAGCAAAATCATCTAGCCAATAATTTTTTAATAAAGATTTTTAGTTACAATTTAATGTATGTAATAAATATAAAGCTATTCAGCTGGCCTATACTTCTCAAGTAAGTTTTGATAGTTGTTTTTCAAAGAATTTATTTATTTTGGATAACATCAAATTTATTGTCATGAAGCTGTTAATATCTCCTTATCATCTTTTAATACCTTTTTAATGGTGTTTTCTCTCTAGTTCTTGATATTGGCAATTTGTGTTTTCTTCCTTTTTTTCCTGATTATTCTGACTAGAAAATTGATTTTATTGATCTCAAATTAACAGCTTCAGTTTCACTAATTTTTACTATTCTTTTCTTTTTTTCTTTCTTACTTATTTCTGCTCTTGATTTCATTCCTTTTCTTCTGCTTTTTGTACTTAATTTTCTCTTCTGTTTATGTTTTCTTGATATGGAATCTTAGAAGAATAATTTTTGAGTTTTCTACTTTTCTAATATAAGTAATTAATGCTATAAATTCCTTCTAACACTTCTTGAGCTGCATCTCACAAATAATGATGTCATGTTTTCATTTTCATTCAGTTCGAAATATTTTCTGATTTCCCTTGTGATTCTTCTTTGACCTATAGGTTATTCCAAAGTATGAGGTTTTATTTCCAAATATTAGGGCATTTTAAGATATCTTTCTGGTACTGACTTCTAGTTTAGTTTCATTATGATCTGTACACACATCTAATATAATTTCAATTCTTTTAAATGTGTTAAAATTTATTTTGTCATCCAAAATACAGTCTATCTTTTTTAATGTTTTGTGTACATCTGAAAAGAATGTGTTGTCTTGTTGTTGAGTAAAGGTGTTAAGACAATTATAGAAAATGTTAATTAGATCGAGTTAGGTGATGGTGTTTTTAAAGTATTCTATTACATCCTTACTAATTTTCTGTCTACTTATCTCAATAATTATATTGACAGAGGGGTTTTGAAATCTCCAACTATAATAGTGGAGTTATCTATTTCTCTATTCAGTTCTGTCCGTTTCTGCTTCATGTATTTTGAAGCCCTGTTAGTATATAAACATTTTCACTATTCAAACACCCATCTGGTTTCACACTGAAGTGTGAATGAAGCATCTGAACAGGTATTGATGAAAAATGAGGATGGGAAGAAAGCTTGACAGGACCAGGTGAGTAAACACCACCAAGAAATAAATAGGATGAAAGAGACATTGCCTGTTTTCAATTTTTGAGAAGGCAATCATAGACAAAATCTAATGGCTTGAGAATTCTCATCTGTTTTCCCACTAGGCTGTTCAGATTTAAAATGTTGGAGAGCACATATAGAGCATTAATTTACACACTTAAAAGCCATAAGACTTAGTTAGAGTGAAGAGATCATAACTTTATGATGAGTATAACTAATTAGTTCAAAAATCACCTGATTCCAAAAAGTAGTCAAGCCATTGTTACCACGTGGTCTAAACAAAGAGTTAACTGAATGTGTGTACTTTTTCATTTTTATAGCTTTTATTTTATTTAGGCCTATTACTTTCTTTCTCAGAGACCAGACCTAATTTATAATAGAAATATAACAAATTAAAAATAAAGGAAATTTTACCAAACATTATCCTATAAATAGGATTGCTTGTTCATCAGGAAGTATTAAAACACTTTTGGCTGTAAAGCATAAAAATTGTCAAAGAGACTCAATAAATTCAAAGTTCCCTTTCTCTTACCATCCTTTATATAAACTCCCACTCTTCCATCTGCCTGAACTCAAACACACAGAACAGGGAGAGATTGGAAACCCACCAATTCTATGATCTTGGCAAGACTTTTAGTAGCCCTAAATTCCAGGCTCAAAGACTAGAGTTCTTAAAGCTTGATAACATTGTAACACATTACTAGAAATTTGGGGCATAATGAAGCCATTGTAAATAGAAAGTCTTAGAGATATTTTTCTACAAAAATTGTTTGCCAAAAAATAAATTAGGGAAGTTTTTTTTTAGATCTGTTCATTTCTGTAAAGAGATGTGTATCTTCTAGGGTACATATCTCTAATAAACTTCAATCTCCCTTTTCCTCCTTCCATACTATTTCCTATCTTTCTTTCTACTTTACTTTCTCCCTGTCACCACTCTCCCTCTTTGTCTCTATCTCTCTTTTTCCCTCTTTCTCTCCTTTAAATATAATAGTGGTTAGGATCATAGGCTCTTGCTCCAACTCACTGAGTTCAAATCCTCACTTTGTCACTTTTTAATACAGTGACTTTGGCCACTTAACTTCTCTATTTCTCTGTGCCTATTTCCTCATCTGCAAAAGTGAGGATAATAATTGTTCTTACTTCATAAGAATATTAAAGTTAAGTAAGTTAATATATAGAAACATTTTTACAAAGCCCTGGCACTTAGTTAAGTTCTTCATAAGGATTAGCCACCACCATCATCATCATCATTATCATCATCATCATTATCATTTAAGTGAAAGACATTTATTCCCCTGAAATGGTGTAAAAGAGAGAAGCCGTTAATCCTTTCTGCATTGCTCTTCCACTCTCAGGTGTTAGGTACAAATTTGGGGTCCTCTGGGAAAAGACATTCTCTATGTAGCCTTAAAAGGCCAGTCAGAGGATCACCATGAACAGAACAGAGAACAACCAGCCTGCCAAGACTATACAAGGAGAATCAACCCAGACTTACTACTATTCTATATCACCTTGTACAGTCATTTTATTTCTCCAACTCTCAAACTTTCACATCTGTGACTTAAAGAGTCTGAATTAAAATGATCCCTTAATTCTCCCATCCTATCTCAAATCCCAAACCTATTCCACGATCTTTGTATTTTACAACACAAAATGCACAGGGCATTAAAAATGTATTCTCCTTCTGTCTTGGAGTTGACAGGAAAGAGGAGACTGACACCTTCTTGTGGGTATGGTCACCTTTGTCATGAACAATCAATCTCTTGACAGTTCAACTTCATCTACCAAAAGAAAAATGTAGCTGATAGTATTCTGGACATTTGCTGAGACAGCTTGATCCTTTCCATGTAGCTGGCCTTCTAGCTGTGTTAGAAGAAGTATCAGGAATTCATCACTAGAATCAGAAAGCAAGGGCATTCCTTGTCTCCACCACCACCCTATGTATCCCTTTTTTTCTACTTCTCTTCTTTTTCTGTTCTCATTGCCTTTCACCTTTTGACTTCCTTTCCTCAGCAACACTTCCCACTGCTGCTGACGAGTAGGACTGAAAAGGTTACAGCCACTGCAGTAGATGAAGTCTTTCCCACCTAAACCATCTTTTTCATTTGATGGCTATGTTTCCGGTTTATATGAAATATATTGCACAATTTTGTACAGAGAAGTTGTATAACTTTTAAGGGAAAAAAAAGAAAGAGGGAAAAGTAAAGGAGGAAAGAGGGGAAGTCATCTAAAGTTCTACCACCAACATGTGGTATATTTTCTAGCATTTTTCTATGCATTGATTTTCCTAAAGAATATGATATATTTCCATTATGTAATAGTACAACAGTTTAAATCTGCCTTTTTCACTTAATACTATTTCTTAAGCATTTTTCATAATAATACATATGCCCAAAATAAATGTATTGTATACATTTTATATCTCATAAAATCCATGTTATTACTTTATGAGTTCCCTATTTTTGAACAGTTAGTTTATTTTCAGTTTTTCACAATTATCACTGGCATTGCAATGAACATCTTTGTACAGTTAGTTTCCTATATGTTTAGAAGTACTTATTTAGGATCTCATAAATTAAATCACTGGGTATAAATATTTTTAAGCTATGTGTTTCCAAATTGTTTTCCAAGACTGTACTTATTTTAATCACTTATTGGTTACTCAATCAGTAATTTATCTAAGACATTTTTGTTGAACATCTACTATGTTCTGGCACTGTCTAGTTGCTGTGAATAACAGTAAAAAGGCAAACTTGAAACTTCTTTTTCTTACAGTAGTCTGTAAGAGCATTCTCCCATGCCTAGGACTCATCAATCTCTTACATAGCTGAGTAGGTGACAGTAACTGTTGAATACACATTGAGAGTTCCTCTAGGTAAATGGTTTATAAAGTTGGTCCTATGCAACCAAAAAAGTTTACTTTTATAACAACCCTATAAGTCAATATTATCAGATAAGGAAATGAAGTTTAGAAATGTTGAATGGCACAACCAAAGTTAAATTTATAATGAAGAGCATGGCTCAAACCAGGTTCATTGGCTTTCAGATCTCATTCTTTTAATCAATATACTATACTGCTTCCCATTTTGCAGCTTTCTGTCTTCAGAATCCACCATTAATTTTCCATTTTTCAATGAATACTTTGTTATTGGTCAGTTCTTGAGCTCCTCAGCTCCTAGAATCTTCTTTCCTCTCCAATTCAACTTCTACTTCATGGTTCTTCACTTTAATCTCCTGCCAACCTCCTAAAACCTTTACTTATTGTTCCACATTGACCAATCAGCAAATCTCAACCCTGGAAACACCCAGGCTAATGTTATCAGCAAATCTCAACCCTGGAAACAACCAGACTAATGTTAAACCCACTCTCCAATCATTCTGGATTTCCTCCAATTCACTGAATTCTCCATCTTCCCTCTACCTCTAAATCTTTGAGCATAGTATCCCTTCTTGCTGAGTCATTCTTTTCTCTACGTTTTTGTCTAACTCTTATTCTTCATCCTTGAGCTTACCAGTCACTTCTTCCAGCAAATCTCAGACCAGGCAAAGAATCTCTCCCATGTGCTTCTATAGTCACCAGAACACTTATTATACGATCTGGTAATTTCTTGTCTAATGGTCTTCTTTCTACAATATGAGCTCAATGGGGACAGACACCCTGATGCCTTGTTTACTGCTGTGCACACCTAGCCCAGTACCTGGCAAGTGTTAGTCCTCTATGTCTAATGATAAAATGAATGAATATTCTAAAAAACGACCCTAGGTAATGATGCTCTACTGATGACAATGAATAATTTCTTATACTCTATAATTTAAATGTTTCAGGTGGTTTTCTTCTTTATGGGTTTAATACTATACAAAAGGGTATATACCTGTTCCCATTTTTTTAATCTGAAGACATACACACACACACACACACACACACACACACACACACATACACACACACACAAATATATATATTTTTACTATATATATAATTGTCTATTATGCATAATATTTTATGTCTTTATATATATATGAAAGTTTATATATATATAAAATCTGGCCTGATAGAATCAAGTGTTGTTTGGACTAAGACATTTGACTATTAAATAAGAAAACTTACCAAATTTGAAAATGTTTCAGTGAGTCTAATGTCTGTATTTTCTTATCTTTAAACAACTTTTATTACGTAAAATATGTATAACATAAAATTTCCATCTTAACCATTTTTAAGTGTACAGTTCACTAATGTTAAACACATTCACATTGTTGTCCAACTAAACTCCAGAACACACGCATTTTCTCATTTTTGTAGTAAACTTGTAAATACTTGCATAAATGCTTCTTCCTTAGAACAGGAGTTTCCAGACTTTTCAAGTTCAAAATATCTTCTTAATATTAAAAAAGTTTATAGGACCCTACAAGATAATAGCCATGCTGCTATATCTGTTTAAATAAATTATTAATTTAATACACTATATTGATTTTTATTTTATTAATCACAATAAAATCTGCATGTAAGTGTAATAGGGTTTGTAGTCATGATTTCACAATGACTCTGCAATCCATTCATAGAGGTGGGTTTCTGGCAGCCACATCGTACAGAAACAGCCACAGTGACGTTGGACCAGGAGTAGCCACCTAATTCAACTGAGCTAATCAAGTTTCTTCACCAAGAATTCAAAATTAGCAGATAGACAATGATAGGTAACAATTGATTGATTGATTGATTGATTGATTTAGTGTTTCCATGTAAGTAAACTATAAGATAAATTCAGAAACAGTGGATAATCATATTCCACAGTATATCTGTGCCACAATTCTATGAGGGGGCTATTATTCCCATGCTACAAATGGGAAAACTAAGGCTTGGAGAGATTTTGAGCCTTGAACACAGACATTAGCTATTTCTCAATATGGCTTCCCTATGCAATGGAGCACCCTTGAAACTGTGCTGTCATTGGAAGTTTATGTCTTTCCATTAAATTGTGAGTTCCTTGATATCCCAGAAAGTGTCCTGCCCAATAAATATTTATTAAATAAGTGAATGAAATTATACATGGTACTATGTGAGGTGACAAAGAGTAACAGAAACAATGGTCCACAGGAAACCTACCCATCTTACTCAAGAGTTAGAGAAATGTAGTTAATGTGTCTGAAATAAACGAAGATGGTGGAGAGCATCCATCCTATGTGAATTTGGAGAAGGAAAATTTATGTCAGCCTCTAGTAAGCTTGATTAAAGAGATAAAGCTACAACAACAAGTTTTCTTTTAAGGCACTCCAAAGCAAAGTCAGACCAAATGATGTTTAATTGTCTGGGGGTTTTTATTCAAATAATGCTATTAACTCTACTTGAAATGTGACTCCTAAGTTCATAAACTTTATGTATCTCTGTCATCAAAGTCCTTGAGGGGTTACTAGTATAACTACATTCCACCCCACAATAATTACATGATATCAATGAATTACTTTTCAGTTGTTGGAAAATAAATAAAATCTGTTGCAGTGAGATCTAGGTGATATATATACCATGATTCAAAGATGTTTCGGTCTTTGAGAATGTTTTATATGTAAATTCAATCTCCCTTAAACACATGTTTAAGTTATGTCCTGTCCTATTTTTACTGTTATCATAATCCTAATGGCTTTCAAGAGTTTGAAAATATAATCATTTCAGGACTTCAATTCAAACTCTATATGAAATATTGATTTTTTAAAATCTGTCAAAACTGACAGCCTCCACATCCTGGAAATATTAACTAGAAATTTGTATTTGATTATAAAACCAGGGAGATATTTTTCTATAGTGTTATTGATAGATGTCTCAATCTGTCCTCAGATCAAGCAGACAAGTTTCCAATTTATTCATAGAACACATTTCACACTTCCTCTGTGTCATAAGTTTAATTTTCTTCCAAAACATATTGTATCAAAGTGCATAACTGAAATTGGTCCTGTTATAAATTGTTTAAAAATAATGAAATTCTGGAATCAGATTAGTACTTAGGCACTGTTCATACTGAAAGATGTTGATGAAAGATTTTCATTTATTATTAATTATTTTGTAGGAAAATAAACTACTACCATACTACTTTCCAGTGTTAAAGTACTTTTTTTCGAAAGATTTTGATTCCACCCCTCTTTAAAAGCTTATACAATTAGATAAAATGTATCTGGTCTATAATGCATTTGAATTTTATAATTGGATTATCCTTTCAGTATTTCTTGCAGTTTTATTACACCAATTACTTCAACACAATTCAGGATACATGCCGGCTAGTGTTGAAATAGTTTTCATTTGGAAACATATATTATTATTACCTTAAATATACCACCTATGCTTTTTTCCAGAACATTCTTTGCATATAGAGATGGCAATGCTAGTCCATCTTCAGAAGGAATTGGTCTGTTTGCTGTGAAGAAGGGTCTGTAGTTCAGCATTCTTGCTTTCTCAAAACCTTGTTTTTGTTAGAGATGTTCAAGAAAGGTAGCTTCCTCTCAGCAATGCTAACTGGACCATGTACAAACTAAATTAGCAACTGAAGTCACATTAGTATGATGTTAATAACCTGTGTTATCAAACTGAGACACTTTCTGTTTGGGGCAGTACTCCCTCAGGTGCCATGAGAGACATTTAATTAAACTGGATTAGTCAAAACAGAGAATTCCCTGGAATAACCATCAAGTCCAGGGGCATGACTGGCTTCAGACACAACTGAATTGAGTGTCTCAACACAGAACTTCAGGGCCTGGTGCCTCACACTCTATGTCTGAGCTGACTCTCTCTGTTCTGGATTCTTTTGCAAACAAGCTTTGTCCACATTATGGCCCCAGCAGCTTCAGGCTTACATCTGCCAGTTAGTAACCCTGTCTCTTACTAAATTCCTGGGCAGAACATTCATATGCCCATCTTTCGATCACTTATAGTGGCTGGGGAATGGGTGGGACATGCTCACTGGCCAGGGACAGGCGACACACCAACTCCTGGCTTCAGCAGATGAGGTCATTCTGTCTTGAAGACATAAAGTGAAACCAGAAGAAGGGCTATTTTCCCAAACGAAAACCTGAGTGCTGGCCCAGAAAAAAAGGGGAATGGTGCTGGGCAGGCCAAAACAACAGGTATTCACTCTGTTTTCCATGGATGGCAGCCTAAGAAGACTAAGAGGGAACTAGCCCTACCTTCCTCAAAAACCTTCAGTCACACCTAAGTTGGCACAAAATGAAAGATAACAAAGCTCTCCCAAGAGCAGAAAGAGCAAGTGGCTCTATGAGGATGAGAGTTCTCATTTCAGTTCTGCCATTCCTTAAAGAAATGAGTTTGAGAAACTTGTTCACTATACTAAGCCCATTTCCTCTCCATTTAATGAAACTCGCTGGACTAGACCCCAGCTGTAAGAATCTTCAACAGGGATCCTGTCCCTGAAATACCCTCAGCTAAGGTTTTCCAGACTTAATACACATAGAGTCACGAATTTATTCCCCTACAGACCCATCTGGATGCCCCTCAGATCCCCCAAGTTCAAGGTAACCCCCCAACACATACACATAACAAAAAATCCACACCTGTTTCTCCCTTTATGTTATGTACCTCAGTGGATGACCCCACACACAAGCCAAAGCTATAAGCTAGAAATTCTCTGAAATAACCAGATGTCAGGTTACACATATGTCCCCTTCACCCTCTAAAGTCCTTAAATGGGTTCAAGAGGATCTATAGACCACCCCAAATTTTATATAAATTGTGTGTGTGCACATGTGTATTGAATACACAAATACATGTGTTTGTATTTGACATTTTTCTAAGGATAGAGTTCTTTAATCAGAATTATAAAAGGGTGCCCATCCCATTCCCTTATAAAAAAAAAAAAGTTAAAAATCGTTGTTTTAGCTTTTTACTAGGATGTTCTAATTCTCCCATTGCATTTCTGACACTCAACAGTCAAATGACTCTCATGGTGGTTTTTATACATGGCCTCGAATTCTTGGAGGAATAAGACTGAAAAGGAAAAAAAGGAAAAATAAGATGGTACATTACTGAGCTGGCTACAGTGCCACCGAAACCCTGGTTGCTATCCATAGAGGACATCACCAGAGGAAGAGTGTGGACACTCTGTGTCTCAGAACAGTCCATCAGGGAGGAGACAGGGTAAGATGGTAGATGAGTTCATCTACCATCTCCATCCAATCTGCTCTTTCTTACTGGTCAAACTTAATCTCATGGGACATTAAACCCAGAAACTTGGATTATATCACCTCCAGGGAGCTACTGGAAAGCCAACTCCCACAGCATCAGTGGCAGCATAAGATGGTGGCACTTCCTAACAGTTTGCTTGTTGCCAGTGACACCTCGGGTTGGGCTGAGCAAGCCAGTGTACATACAAAGGTGCCAAAAAAAGTCCTGAAGCTTTTTGTGCTTCTTCCATAAGAGGCAGATCCAGAGGTGATAAGCAATAGATATGAGTGAGCCATCTGCTTTTTCCATAAGTGGCATGGGCTAAGCAACTGGATAAGCAAGCAACAATTTGTAAGAATATGGCACCTCCTTACTGAAGATGGAAACATCTTTTATGGAGCCTAGAAGGATGTCGTTGGTGCTAGATGAACTCCCCGGAGCACTGAGCATCAATGAATATTCAGTACTTATCAAACTGTCTGACTCAGATCTTAATACATAAGAAGAAAGGATGGATGGACGGACAAACAGATGGATGAATAGCTGGAAAGAGTAGTGCGCATTCAGAGCCTGCTAAAGTGCTAGCAAGTTGGTACAGATATATATATAGTTATATTTTATGTTTAATAACAAGATAATTCTATGAAAAAATATGAGCTTATTTGACTTACATATTACATATATATGCAAATCTCATAAAGAGACCCTCACACTGCTCTACAAGAAGTTCTGCTCTTCAGGGGTGTTGACATCCAGCAGTGCTCCCTGGCGAAGAAATGAGACAGACACTGGCCAGTGATGCATTACAGAAGCTCTTGGCACATTACTTTCTAACTTCCTTCAGGGTCTCCTTCAGCTGCTTTTGGCCTCAGTTCACCTTCCTTTCCATCTCATTTCACTTTCCCTTCTCCTCAGCCTTTCACAATGTTGTTTTTTTTTCCATCAGACCACAATCAGAAAGGTGCCTGGCACATAGGAAAGGCCTGATAGAGATATGTCAATAATTATCAGTAGCATCCCAGCATTCTTAGAACAGGTTTACCCCTCTAATCTTTAACTCAGATGCCCAAAATATGAAAATAACAATATGAGATGTCATATTTTTATGTAAAATAAATAAATAAAACAACCTTCTTGCTACTGATTTAAGATCTAGCTTATTTCTGTGACCCATTACAAATCAAATGACAGAAAGCTTTGGAGAGTAAATAGCAAAATTTCCTAAAAAGCCTAGATTCCATCTCTCCAAAGTCCTAATTGTTCTCTCTTTCCAAAAACAAAGCAATAGCATAGCAGTCTGAGCTGGCTCGAGGGCACTGTCCTCTTTTGCTCTTCCAGTCTCCTCTGCTCATTTCCTACCATTTCATATGCAATTGAATTTCAATTTCCCAAATATTTTACAAGTTCTTCATATCACCTCTCCACTTCTTTCCCCCACCAACACCATCAAGCTATCGGAGTCAGAATCAGGAAAATTCTACTTTGGTATTTGTCACATGTGATTTGTTGCACTCCCATTTCATCAAAGTGCATTACTTTATTTGAAGGATGTCACCATAATCGTGGAGCCCATCTGGGCATGGAAGATGATGTACATATATTTATCACTAGGTGGTGATAGAACATCACTTTCATCCCTTCACCACCAGTGCAGAAAAAATAAATGAATTCACACTCAGGGAAATCATTACCAATTTTCTTTCCACGTCAGAAGTCACTGAACCTTCTGTCACAAGGTGAAGCAAGCCAGGCAACAAGGCCTCTGTGGTCTATTCAAGTTAATGATTGATTGATTGATTGATTGATTGATTTTTTTGGCTGGTGTTGTCACTTAATCCTTGGTTTAATTTAACTGAGGTTTGGTCATTTTATATGTTTGTTTAATTGGTCAGCCTTGCTAGAATTCTAAACAAAGAAAAATAAACCTCCTTGTTTATAATCATCTACCTTGGGTCCAGTGGTTCTGTGGATTCTAACAGAGGCACTAGCTCATGGGGGCTAAAGATTTCAGATGAGAAAAAAGTAGCAATGTTAATGAGAAAAAGCCCTGTGGGCAAGGCAGTACATTCCCAGGAATAGCAATTCCATTCCCTGAGGATGGGCCCCTAAGTCTCAGCATCTATTTGCACAAAGTCATGTGTCACAAGAGAGGCCAGCTGTGAGTTGCAGCAATTTGTTCCTGCTCCTAGAGACTGGAAAGGTGAGTCAGCACTACAATTTCATATGCAAGCGACAGCCACAGCCAATCCATTCGGGAGGGGAAAAAAAAAAAAAAGCTTACAGTATTTCCTGAAAGGTCCAGATCCTTGGAGATTCCTGCTGAAGATTATGATGCCAACTTTTTAATTCACAATCAACATTATCTATGGCATAATTGCAATTAAAAAAAAAAAAGAACCATAATATGATGCTTACATGTATCAAGACATCTTAAAGGAAACTTTAACCTGCATTGGTTTTTTTGTTTTGCTCAGTCATGTTCTAGAAATTATTTGTGTCATCTTTAGAATGGTAAATCACCAGCAGGTCTCTAAAGTAAAGGAAAGAGTGTGGAGGGGAAATTGCCCTAGAGTTCATGAAAGGGACTTAACTCAGACCCTCTGTATTCTGAGAGTGAAGTGTGCAGATGTCCAGGGAGGAGAAGGAGACCATGCAGACACTCCCCAGATGTTTCCCACCTCCTGGAACAGCAGCTGGAGGAGCTGGAATAGCTGACCTGTAAGAACCATTTCCCTCAGCCTAAGGAAGTCAGGGGCCAGACGTCCCTCAGAGATCCACAGCGGCTTGCACAGACCTCAGTCAGCATCACACCAGCTTCCCTCTGTCAGACAGTACATGCCCAGATGTTCTCATTGACCTCAGCCACCACCGTGTGGAGGTCAGAGACTATGGCTCAAAGAAGAAAATGTGGGATGAAAGCTAGCTCAAGTTTCAAGAGTAAAAAATCCACATCAATAGCCAAAAGAGACATGGGTGGAGTTTGCAGCAAAGAAAGCAGAGGTTTATTCAAGGAAATGCCACCAAGCCTGGAGACACAAATGAGTTAGCACTCCTGTTAGGAACCAGGCTGCACAGCAGGTAAGAAGTAGATGAGCAAGTGAAGCTTTATCTGTATTTGTAGTAGCTCCCCAAAGCTAGCATCACCACCTCAGCTCTACCTCAATCATCAGGCATTAGATTCTCATAGGAGCACTGGTCCCTGGTGCCAAAAAGGTTGGGGAATGCTGATTTAGGGGATAGGTCACATAGGGAAAAACTCATTAGTCATGGTAGCTAAGGGATTTGGGGTTATGAGCTCTATTGATTGGTCAGGACTAGAGTAGTTGATCATTGCGTCAGGTCCTGATGTCAGCCATGGTGTCCTTCTGTCTGATTTCAAGGGGATGCTGGTATGGTCCTTTGGCCTTCCTGGGTGTGGAGCTGCAAGAAGTTATCTTTAGTTCGACCAAAACTCTGTTTCTGTGGTCAACAGACCTGAGGCTTTGTTCCTAAAACTGTTTGATACTGACCTAAGGGCCTCATGATTAAGGGAGTGGTCATGCATTATGCAGAAAGATAAAAAAAGACTGGACACAAGTGAGCCCAGGGCCAGTTTGAACCAAGAAGAAAGAGAAAAAGTCATTTTAAAGAAGTAAAAATTCGTACAGTTACACATCCTTTTCCAAATTGTAGACAGTCTCTGGAAGGCTTAGAAGTGGCTTTGATGGTGACAGTGTACAACAAGGAGGTGCAGTAACAACAGCAAACTGATTTACTTTGGCTTCTGCCACAGACCACCTACCTCCACCCCCCACTTTAGAACTCTGTAACACATGAGTTCTTAAACAGTGGAGGGGGTTGCCCCAAGAAGGAGATGCTGATTTTTCTGCTACTCATGAATATATGATCTTGAGTTAATTTAAATTTTTTAAAGATATGAGACTATGTTTGCACTTCAAATTTTTGAAGTAAATCACACCAGAAACAAAATAAGAGTCCTATGGGCAAAGCAGATGCTGCTAGGCCTTTTTCCTGAGGCTAAAGTAAAGCTTAAAGAGATTAAGTAATGGTTACACAGATAACAAAGGATCTGAGTGGATCTTTTCCCCCCAGTACTCTAAACCTGATAGATTTTGAAGCCACTGTCTTGCTTTAAAAACTAATTCATATTGCCTCATAGATGAGCTATGGGATAGTATAGTCTATTACACCCTATCATTTATTATTAAAAATAAATTGTGCAAATGAATTCTCAATTTGGTGAGCTGAGACCTTGGGCAAATTTCTTGAACCAAAATCTTCCCTGTCTACAAAATCCACACAGTGAGAGAACTTGACTTAGATGATTCCTAAGGGCTTTTCTAACTACAGAATTTCCATAAGCTGAACAAAAATAGCATTCAGTATATACTAGAAATTAAAGCAGCCTTACAGCAACTTTGCCAGGTATTAATTATCTTGATTGGACAAACAAGAAAACCGAGGTCTAGAAGGATAAAGCCCCTTCGACAGCATCACTCTTTCCAAAAGTGGAAAACCATGAGATAGGAATATCTGGCTGCAAAGCCCACACTCACTGACACCACACTGCCTACATCAGTCATGCACATGAGACACTGCTCGCTGAGCTCCACTGCCAGAACTCTGCACTATAATTTGGTCCAACATATTTTGAAAGTGTAGAGGTTCAGTCACCCCAAGATATACCTCTGTGGTAGTGGATTATTTTCAGCTAAAGGCAATCAAAACCCTGTGGGCTCAAGAGAAACTTCTGCCACCCTTAACTACCTAGAGAAATTTGAACTAGGGGCCTTGCCCATAATAAGAGATTATCAGAGATAACCTTTTTTTTTTTTTTTTCTTTAACCTATCTATAGGGCAGGGCAAATTTTTATTTACTAAAAAATCTACTCTTCTCAACATCCTGCAATGACCCTGTGAAGCCCCAAGGTGCCTTACGTTGCTCAGCATGTCATGTATACCTTATTTTCTTTTTTAGTCTCTGAACCTCTTGTGTATTCAGGGTCTCTTACTTTCTCATGTGTATGGGGTTCCTATGTGCACAAAATTAAATTTGATTTTCTCTTATCAACCAGTCATCAATTTGATTATTCAAACAGCCCAAAAAATCAGAGGTAGGAAGGGGGAAGTTTTCCCTTTCTCTATAGGAAGAACTATCCATCATTTATGCATTAGTAAAAATTTGTTTAAATATGGTTATTCAAAGAATGTGATATTTGGTAGAGAATTAAAAATGCAAATAATCTGGAAAGCAAGACATTATTTGACAGGTAAGCCTGGTGGAAGAATAAGAGCTGCCATGAAATAAGAAAATTTAGGCACCTAGAAGTTTCTGGAAGGCAGAAGTAGTAGTTACAAACCAGTGGCCTGTAGGCCATATGTGGCCCACAGATGTATTTTTGGTTATCACAGTACATATTTACACTTAAAGGAGTTGCCAATGTTTTTAGATGTTTTCTTAAAAAAAAAAATCCAAAATTCCAGCCCAGGCTATACATTTCCACTTAATAACAAAGAGCTGGAACTGAGAAGCAATGTCCCCTCAGATCTCTATCCTTTACAGCGTAGCAAGTAGGGTGGGAAAAGTCAAAAAGGACAATAAGACAATACTAAAGGCAACTTCTCATAATTCAGAATTTTGAAAATGAGACTAGCCAGGCCCTGTGTCATTTAAAACCTTCTTTAGTCCAGAGAAGAGCTCAAGCTAAGCATAAAGATATGTGAACCAAAAAAAAAGGGATCTATGGAAAGTAACTTCACAGGGTGATCTGATCATAAACTCCTAACTCAGCAGGTCAGGGTGGGTAGTCATACCCCAGGCACCAGGCGTATAACTTCTTTACTAAAAGACTTATTTTTGCCTCAAGCAAGAACTGCCCATTGTTTCTGTGCTCCTAGATTAACACACCTTTGAAATTTCCCCATTTAGACCTCTCTTTCTAAAGTAAACAAGAAATAATCCCATCTGGTCTTTCTTTCTTCCACCTTCACATAATCTTTACATTCCCTCCTGAAACTCAAAGGCATAAAAGAAACTGCAAACAGCTATTCTCAGGAGCATTTTTCTCAGTCTGTTGAGATTTTGCTTCCAGGTATATTTTCTGTTTGACTCAAAACAAATGTATATAGAAATTCTCAATGGGTTTGGACATTCTTAAGTCAATAGACAGTTTAAACTGATACTGAGACAAACGCTTAATGTGCTAATAATTAGCCCTGGGACCACTCCACCCCTTTTACCTGCTCATCTGTTGCTCTGCCTCTCTGATATTCCATTATCAATCCTTGTTTAATTTCTACATTCTCTCCTACCCCATTTCACTCAACAGGATTCACTGTTCACTTATTCTGTCATGGAGTCAGGTGACACACGTGGAAGTCACAGTGCTGACTGCATCGCTTTTTAACTTTCCCTGAATCACAAAGAGTTTATTAGACAAAAGTTGTTATCTATCTTAATATTGGACCCTGAGCCAAGGAAAAAGTAAAATCTCACTTGAGAATTCAGAACCACAGCTTGTACATTATTCAAGCCCATTATATATATGCTAATGTATATTACCTTTATAATCCAGAAACCTTCAAACCAAGAAACTAATATGAAAGCTAGCCCAAACTTTACCATAAATTCAAATTTAAGACTCTAGGCAGACACATATGTGCAACCATTCTGAAGATAAATCCTCCAACAAAACTGCACTAAATATAAGATCCCCTGAACAATCTACTCTCAATTCAAAATTATAAAATTGATGAGGAAAAAAATGCACCAAGAACAAAAATCAGCATACACAACAAAGATCAGGATTAGATCCTCTAAAATTTCATTTAAGAGTCATCTGAGTTTATTTAAGTAAATGCTCTGGGGAAAAATACAAGCATATTTTTTAATGGGCCAAATAGAGCTTTTAAAATTATAAAAAAAATTCATTGAAATACAAAATTCAGTTGACGTGTTAGGCAGCAAATTCAATGCAGCTGAGTAGAGGCTTAGAGAACATACAGATATGAAGAATTGGCAGAAAATTAAAAAGATGAAAAACAGAGCAGTTCTGCCACCACCGTCTTTGTCTACACCTCAACCACGCCGCCCTACAGCATCGTCTACTTCTCTGTTCAAGGGCACTGCAAGGCCATGAGCATGCTGCTGGCTGACCAGGGCCAGAGCTGGAAGGAGGACATGGTGTTATCCATGGAGACCTGGCAGCACAGCCCTCTCAAGACCTCCTGTCTGTACCGGCAGCTCCCCAAGTTCCAGGATGGAGATATCACCCTGTACCAGTCCAGTCTCATCCTGCGTCACCTGGGCTGCTCCCTCAGGCTGTATGGGAAGGACCAGCCAGAGGAGGCCCTGGTGGACATAGTGAATAATGGAGTGGAGGACCTCCACTGCAAATACGTCACCCTTATCTACACTAACTACGAAGTGAGCAAGGAGAACTATGTGAAGGAACTGCTGAGGCACCAGAAGCCTTTTGAGACCTGCTGTCCCAGAATCAGGGGGTCGAGGCCTTCATCATGGGCACCAGATCTCATTCGCTGACTACAACCTGCTAGACTTACTGCTGAACCACCAGGTTCTGGCCCTCGGCTGCATGGACTCCTTCCCCTTGCTCTCAGCCTACATGGCTCCCTTAGTGCCCAGCCCAAGCACAAGGCCTTTCTGGCCTCCCCACAGCATGTGAACCTGCCCATCAATGGCAATAGCAAACAGTGAGAGCTTGTGGCACCCTCAGCAGGAGGCAGGAGCTGCCTGGCCAGGACCAATTAAATCAGAGAGAAAGAGAGAGAGAGAGAGAGAGAGAGAGAGAGAGAGAGAGAGAGAGAGAGAGAGAGAGAGAGGAAAATGTAAAAGAGAGATCAAGATATGAAGAATGGAAAAGATGGTCCAACATGTTTCTAATGAAAGTTCTAGATGGAATTCAAACAATAGAATACTTTACTGCAACAAGAATGAATAAATTACAACTGTATGCAAGAATATGGATAAATTCATAAACATAACGTTGAGTGAAAGAGTAAAAGTTTATATACAACATGGTTTCATTTTTTAAAACTCAAAAACAGGTAAAACTAATCTTAGGTAAAAGTAAATTAAAGTCAAGACACTTCTTAACTCTTGACGGGAAAGGTAGACAGTGATTGAAAAGGAGTTAGAGGAAGCATTTAGGGAGCTGGAATTGTTCTGTTTCTTGGTCAGGGTGCTAGTTAAACAGGGTGTTTGATTTGTGAATATTCATCAAAATGAACACTTAATTCGTGCATGTTTCTATGCATATTAGACTTAAATAAAAATTTACATTTCTAGAAGAAAATGAAAGGGAGAGAATATAGAGAAAATAAGGCAAAAGCAACATTCTAAGACATAAAAGCTAATTTTATTTTTGGAAATAACAAAAGGCATGACTCTGCAGATTCAGGAAAACTAAGAATTCTGAGTGGAATAAGTAAAAGTAAATCCACACCTAGTCATAGTGTAGTAAAATTGCAGCAAACAACAGAGAGATCTTTAAAGCCACCAGCAAAAAAGGAATTTTATCTACGAAGAAACCACAACAAGATCAATTGTAAACTTTACAACAGTAACAAAACAAACTATAAAATTCTGAATTAATAGCTTCAAAGTGCTGAAAGAAAATAACCCTCTGCCTGAAATTCTAGACCCAGCTAAAATGCTACTCGAGAGTGAGGACATTAAAAAAAAAAAAAGTGAGGACATAATAAAGACATTTTCAAATAAATCAAGACTAAGTATACTTAAGTATAGCATGTTACAGAAACAATACAGGTTGGCTTGCATGAATAAATCTATACATTTGAATTTCCCAAATAACAGTGTCTTCACAGAGGCTGGCAATCAGTATGGACTGACTGTATGTCTGTTGGATGTAGAGGGATGAATAAGCAAATGAACAAATGTGTGTGTGTGTGTGTGTGTGTGTGTTCACATAAAAATATTTCATATATATTGTTCTTGAGAAGTACAATGAGATCATGAATTTGAGGGAGAGGAAATCAAACATTGAGGGAAATATATGCTTGCAGATCATTTCATTTATATTTTGCATACCTAATAGCTGTAGAAATTTTTATCAATTTGTATTTTCTTTAGAGATATAATTTCTAATTGGACCAGCTGTATAATAGAGTGATGACTTAAAAAAAAAAAAAAGACGAGGTATACTTGAGGAAGAAAAAATCTGAACCCAGAAGTAAAGAGTGAGCTACATGAAGAAAAGGAGTACAAAACATTAGGTAAGCAAATAAGTAAATCTAAACATTATGTCTAATTAAAAGTATGTAAAACAAGGTAGAGAGTCATTATAGGTTGAGTTGTATCTCCCAAAATGTCATATGTTGAAGTCCTAACACTCAGTACCTCAAAATGTGACCTTATATAAAAATAGGGTCATTGCAAATGTAATTTGTTAGGTTAAGTGAGGTCATTCACATGGGTCCTAATCCAAAATGACTGGTGTCCTTTTAAAAAGGGGAAATTTGGACACGGGAAAGATACCCTATGAAGATGAAGGCAGACATGGAGCAATGTATCCACAAGCCAAAGAATTCCAAAGATTACCAGAAAACCACCAGAAGCTGCAAGAAGCATAAAAAAGGTTCTCTCTCACAGCCCTCAGAAGGAACCAACCCTGCCTTGATCTTGGAATTTTACCTCTAAAACCATGAGGCATTAAATTTTTGTTGCTTAAGCCACCCAGTTTGTGGTACTTTGTTACAGCAGCCATAGGAAACATACTGATTGATGCTAGAGAGCTACTGCATTTCAGTCAGAAGGGGAGAGAGCAGAGGTAAAAGATCCTTGAATGTGCAGGAGGAGGGCAAAGTGAATGATTAACGTTGGTCTTTTTAATATCAAGTATGTATGGTAAATTTTAAGAGTAACCATCCACAGAATAGAAACAAAATGTATAGTTTCTAAACCAGCAAGAGGAGGGGCCAAAGGAAAAAATACAAAAAGGACAGATGGTAGAAACGTTCCTGTCATTTATCCTGTAATTAGGATACATGCCAAATGACTAAACTCTGCATTGCAAGAGTTTTCTGTTCATGGAAGGAAGGGAGGCGAGAGGAGAAGAGAGGGAATCCAGTTATGTGCTGTTTTTAAGGAACACACCTACAACACAAAGACTCAGAATGACTAAAACTAAAGAGATATACTATACAAATACTAACAAAAAGAAACTTTCTAACTATTGTAGTAAGCAAAAATGGGCCCCTCAAAGGTAGTCATGTCCTAATCTCCAAGACCTGTGAATATTTTAGGTAACATGGCACAGAAGAATTAAGGTTGTAAATAAAACTAAGGTTGTTAATCTCCCACCCTTTAAATACAGAGGGTATTTAAGTTCGTCCAATGTAATTACAAGGGATGTGAAAAGTGGAAACAAACAGCAGAAGAGTCTGTCAGAGCGAGATGGGACTGTGAAAGGCACAGAGAAATGCTATGTTGCTGGTTTTGAAGGTGGAGAATGAGGACCATGAGCCAAGGGATGTAGGTGACCTTTCGGAGCCAGAAAGAGCAAGTAAATTGATTTCACCCTTAGAGCCTCCAATGAAGACACCGTCCTTTCAACATTTCGATTTTAGCTCCAGGAGACCCAAGTCAGACTTCAGAAACAACTTCTGTAAACTGAGAAGTGTTGAGTTCTGGTCAAGATGGCAAACTAGGTAAAAGCAGGGTTGCCTCCTTCCATGACTGCATTAAAATTACAACCAAATTAAAAGACAAACAACTTGGAAAACCACCTGAAGTCTAGCTAATCATAAAGATATAAAGAAAAAAGCACATTAAGACCAGTAAGAGGGGCGGAGATGCAAAGCAGGCTGGTCTGGCATCTACGAGAGCCGTTTCGTGCAGCTGCAGGGCCTCCCCTAAAGGAACAAGGGGCCCTAGCCCCACACAGAGATACCCCAGTCCAGGGTTCCAGACCCTGGAAGAGGAGTTCCCACAAAATCTGACTGTATAAACCGGTGGGGATTCTGGCCATCCAGGTGAGACTGAAGGAACCAGAAAACCCAGGTGTCTGCCTTAAAGGGCCCGTGCACAGACTCACTCGCTCGCAGACCCTCACCCAGGGCTCCGGTGGAGGTCAGTAGCTTGGGAAGCACAGGAGACTCACTAGAAAATGTTGAGTTGTGTGACGCGCCAGGCCGAGGGTTGGGGGGACAGCCACCGTTGCTCCCTTTCGGGCCCCCACAGGTGCAGTTTACAGGTGGGCGCCATCTTGCCCATGTTGAACCCCCCCCCTTCCCGCCACAGCCCATTCTGAAAGTGCATTAGTCAGGTGAAAATCGGCCCAGCCCACCCCGCGTCTCCCTGGGACCCCGCCCCACCTCGCCCACAAACTGAAAAGAGAAATTAAAGAAGCTGCAAATAAATGAAAGCATATACTGTGCTCATGGGTAGAAAGAATCAACACCATTAAATGGCTATACGCCCCAAAGCAATCTAAAATTCAGTGCCGTCCCTATTGAAATACCAATGACATTTTTCAGAGAACTAGAACAAAAAATCCTAAAATTTATATGAACCCATAAAAAATCCTGAATAGCCACGGCAATCCTGAACAAAGTTGGAGGTATTACACTACCTGATATCAAACTATACTACATGGTAATCCAAACAGCATGGTACTGATATAACAACCGACACCTAGATCAATGGAACAAAATAGGAGCCCAGAAATGCAAATTAAAACCACAATTGGTACAGCTACTATGAAAACAGTTCAAAGGTTTCTCTAAAAATAGAACTACTATTTGATCTAGCAAATGCACTTCTGAGTATTAATCCAAAGAAAACCAAAACACTCGTTTATAAAGATCTATGCATCCCTATGTCCACAGCAGCACTGTCGACAATAGCCAGGATATGAAAGCAACCTAAATGCTCATCAGTAGACAACCAAATAAAGAAGTTATGATACATATATACAATGGAATATTACTCAGCCGTAAAAAATGAAATCTTACCATTGACAAAAACATGAATGGACCTAGAAGGGTTTATGCTGAGTGGAACAAGTCAGATAAAGGTAAATACCATATGATTTCACTTATATGTGGAATCTAAGAAACAAAAACAAACAAACTCAATGAAAACAGACTCATAGATACGAGAACAAACTGGTGATTGCCAGAGGGGAGAGGACTATGGCAGCTGAGTAAAAAAGGAGAAGTGATGAAGAAATGCAAACTAGTAGTCACAAAACAGTCACACGGATCTAGAGTACAGCACAGGGAATATAGTCAATAGTACTGTAATGGCTATATCCAGTGCCACATGGGTGCTAGAGTAATCAAGGGGATCACTTCATAAATTATAGAAATGTCTAACCATTGTACTGTATACCTGAAACTAATATAAAAAATGTGAATAAATACATAAATAGAAGTTTCATTGTTTTAAGCCACTAAATGTGTAGTAATTTGTTGCGACAGCAATAAAAATTAATACAACTGTATTAATATAAAGTTAGATATACTTTAGCTCCAACTGAATAATTAAGGATAAGCTGGTTAGTACCTAAAAGTACTAACCCTAAAGTTATAAAGTTATAACAATTAGGAACTTTTATGTTCCTGAATAATATTGCTTTAATATATGTAAAGCAAAAATAGAAGAATTACTAAGAGACATTGAAATTTTAACAAAACTCAATTGCTGATAGATTAAGCAGACAAAGAGTAGTTAGGATATAGAAAATCTAAACACCTAATTACAACTTCAATGGTACAATCAGATTCACTGAACTTAATTTACTCTGCTTTAGTCCTAAACAAAAGGAATTTATTAGATAATGCTTAAGATAATTTAAAGGAGTATCATGATACAAAAGTAACATTTTAAAAAAAATTGGAAAATGCCACATAGTATTTGTGAAGCTTCAAAATATGAAATCCCCTGGTTTCTTTTTATAGTTTGTAGATAATGCTATCCTAAAAAATCTGAGTCACAAAATTACAGGATAATATCAAAGTTCAAAGGTCATGTGATTGTAGTAAGAGTTCAAATCGGAATAACTGAAAAATTCTGAGTTCAGCTCACATTAATGCGTGGCAGTGGCTATGATTAATGCTTTGTTGAACAAACTCAAAAAGAGTCTGGAGGCTTTGGCTAGAAATAAATGATAAAGATTTACTCAAGGGTCTTGGGGTTTGAAAACTGAAAACACAACTAGGCAAAAACCCAGAAGTGTTCAGAAGAAGGAAAAGTTGAGTTCTGATAGTGAAAAGTATATCCTTGAGAATAATTACTTCTGCCTTCTTAGCCCAAGTATTGGTCCAGGACAGTTATCAGTCAGATGTCAGGTGGTCGGGATGATGGATGCCAGGTGGTCAGAGCAAAGATGCCAGGAGATCTGGTCACATCCTTCTGTCTGAATAATGGATGTCAGGTGGATGTCAGGTGGTCTAAATATCTGACCATTCCTTCCTTAATTCTTCAGGGGGTAATCTGAGGTTTATCTGGAGGTTTGACGTATACCCCATGCATTGACGCAGGACGGGAAAGTTCAAAAGTTTCAGTTCTCAGGCTAATTAAAGCATGAATAAAATTGTTTCCTCATGCCTCAACCTACTTGATTTTAGTAAGTTAGCAGCTTGATTATAGTGACTTCATTTTTTCTTCACTCTGTTCTTCAGCCTGTTTATTTTAGGTAACCAGGTCTCGGGTTACCTCACCACCAGACTTGAAAGTAGCACAGAAAATATTAAGAATTCCATCCAGTTTTAACATAAATATGTTTCATATTTACAGGGAACCAAAAAAAAATTTTTCAAGAGACAGTAAAAACTTGGCTGTGCTTAAAGGTGGGTAGAAACTACAAGGAAATTCAAATTGGAAATGCCTGGTGAAGGACCATTGAAGATTGATGGCCCTAATTCTACACTGCAGTCAGGTGAGTAAAATGCATTTTATAATATAAGTGGAGTCACTATTCCCAAGTGCACATTCCCTATGTAAGTGGAGTCACCGTTTCAAAGTGGAGTACTCACTAGTAAAAAATTTTCCTAGTTCAGGTTGATTGCTTGGCTTCATAAAAGGGACAAATTACCCAAAAGAGGTGTGCAATTTATCTCAAATTAGTTTCTTTATTCAGACCTCTTCCTCCTAGAAGTGACTCAAATGACACAAAGTTGCCATATAGCCCAGGTAGGCCCAATGCATTTATGAGAGATATTTTGTGAAATTATAAGCTGGGAACACAGGGATAGCTAGGTCACATAGAGAAACCCAACTTAAAGTTCTTTTACTCCTCAGCCTCCTAACACAACTTAAAGTTCTTTTACTTCCAGCCAAGATGGTAACCCAACCACATACCAAGAGCCAATTGAATGTGCAAGAATTGCAAAGAATGACATTTGAAACACAGGCTGGGTTGGAACCTAGCTTTATTTTTTTATTACGAAATAATAATGAAAAGACACAGTTTGTTATAATGGCATCTACACTTTCATACAGACCTGTCCTTCAAGTCACTTTTTACTCAGGCGGAAAAGTCATCACACCTAGAGCAGGTATCCCACATTTACATGGGGTCTCTAATCTGAAAGTCTTGGATACAGCTATTGATTATGTGAGAGTGTGTTTCCTCAGACTGTCTTCACATCTAGATTAGCTCCAGGATTCTGGATGTCCTAAAGTTTGTAACATTGAGAGACAAGGGGTAATGGGGATAAACAGCAGCCGGGACTTCCAGGCTGAAATAGCAGCTTTTGCAAATCCCTGAACCAAGAGAAAGCTTGATCAGATTAGGGAATGATTAGTACTACAGTTCTGCATGGTTAAAGAGTATAATGAAATGGAGAAGTTAGCAATGTTGGCAAGACATGAGGCTAAAGTAGTAACCAGAAGCCACATTTTATTTCAAGGCAATGGTTCTTACACTAATTTAGCATATATCTGAATCTCCTAGAACACTTGTTGAACCCAGAGTCTGGGGCCCACTGTCGGCATTTCTGATTTAGTATATCTAAGGTGAGGCATGAGAATTGCATTTCTAACCAATTCCCAGGTGATAATGACAGTGCTGGGCCAAGGAACCACACTTTGAAAATCACTACTTTGAGGTGTTTCTGCATTATCCTGAATGTCTTGGAAAGGGAAAGAATTGGAACCCTTCTGGGAGTATGTTATAGATGATTTGAATAGTGCTTGGTACCTGCAGGAGGCAAGGTCATGACTGAGTTGGGAGGATGTGCAGGGCCTGGAGAAAAGTGAAAACACTGAAATGGTTGTAGGAAAAAAAAGAAAAACCTCATAGGTGGAAGGTTGAATAATTTTAAAAGGCTAAATAAGGTTGGCAAAATTTAATCAATTTTCTGACTTTCCCCAGCAGGACTAGAAAGTGCAGATGTAAGAGAAGCTGAAGAGCAATGGTTTGGATCCAGGATTAGAGTTTTCCTAATGGATGAATGTAAAGAAAGGCAAAAAGAGATAAAATATTGGATAGTGGCGCAATATTGTGATTTACAAGAAATATGTATTTGGTCATTCAGAGGACCAAAGTATATTTCTCATATTCATTTGGTCTTCATTCCAGTTCATAGCTGCTAAAACTATTGGATTTTCCTGAGGATAAAAGCAATGGGAACATCTTTTGTTAAAAATCTTTGTCTTTTATCTGTGGTTTTTGAGACGTTTCAGAGCCATGAGGGTGAAATAGATGTTTCATTATTCATAAAAAGCTCTTTTCCACCACAACTGGGTTTATAGTAATGACTTTTGGAAAGCACATAAAAATGGGATACTGGTAGCTAGGGAAACCAACCATGAGTAGAGGGTTGGAACTTTCAGTCCCACCCCCTGGTTTCCCAGAAAGGGAAAGGGCTTGAGGTTGAATCAATCACCAAAGGTTTAATGATTTAATCAGTCATGCCTGTGTAATGAAGCCTTCACAAAAACCTGAAAGAATAAGATTCAAAGAGCTTCTGGGTTGGTGAACACATGGAGGTTTGGGGAGAGTGGTGGGCTTGAAAAGGGCATGGAAGCTTCATGCCCTTTCCCCATACTTTAATCTATGCATCTGGCTGTTGAGTAGTATCCTTTAATATCCTTTGTAATAAACCAGTAATCTAATAAATAAATTGGTTTCCTGATTTCTGTGAGCCAAGACAGAAACTTAATACAAGGAAGGGATTGCAAGAACCTCTGATTCATAGCCAGTCACTCAGAAGTATATATATGGGTAACAACCTGGGCTTGCAATTGGCATCTCAAGTTGGGGAGGCAGCCTTGTGAGACTAAACCCTTAACCTATGGGATCCGATGCTGTCTCCAGGTAGAGAGTCAGAATTGTGTTGAATTGTAGAACACCCTACTGGTGTTGAAGAATTGCTTGTTATTGATGTGGGAATTCTGCCCGACCTGTTGGAATTGGGTGCAGAGAATACTCAGTTGTGTTTAGCTGAAGTTGGTAGAAAATCCAGGAGCAAAATTCTGGAAGTCTTTGCAGTGGTAGAAACAGAAGGGAAGAGTTTGAAGTTTTATTGTTTCTTGATAAGTTGTGGCTGAAGTGTGATGGGTTAGCCAACAAGATCTGAGTTAGAGATCTTACCACTAGGGTAAGAATGAATAGATGGGCTCCAAGGACCCCACAAACCTCTTGAAACTGAATGCAAAATATCATGCACTCTCCAAAAGATCATTTTTACGTGAGAGGTGATTTCATAGTTTTTATCTAAGTCTTAAAAATGTCTCTGACCCATAATCAATTAAGATTCACTAGCAGAAGAGAGGTGACAGAACTGAGTGAAGATGAACATCTCTGGATTTGAGGAGGTCAGAGAACTGTTACGCAGGACTTAAAGGGAAGGGAAGACTATAAGCCAGGGACCAAGTCTACCAGAAAGAGGGCAAATCGTAGAGAGCAGGGGGATGGTTGTGACCATCATTGGACATGGCAATTATTAAAGCACAGTTTTCCAACTGTAGAAAATTTTGCACAAAAATTTTGCAAACAGTAAAGCATTTCTAAATTTGTAAAGATTATTACTTATTTTCTGATTACAAAATGCAAACCCCTCCTTTAGAAATTTTTGAAATTACAGGAAGGCAAAAAGACAAGTTACAGAACTCCTCAAGTTAGATTTTTACTGTTAATTCCAGTAGATTTATGGGAAAATTACTAATAGCTGATGTTCCATCCTTCCCAATGTGATCTTGGTATCTGGAAGACCAAAGATCAAATTAAAGCAGCCTGGAGAAGATAAGTCCTCTCTCTTAGGCTGTGATCATGCACAGGAGCCACTCCAATTTGCTACTTCAACAAGACAAGCTTATATTTGAAAAGACAACATTCATTTCTGTTATAAAGTCTTCCAAATACTAAAAAAATAATGCCTTTCAGTTTCTGAGTACATTAGAGTTTTTAAGTGGACAGATTTCATCTATAGCTCTGCTCTTTAATTACTAACATTTTAAATTTTTTATTACATTCCTATGCCTATCCCATAGGCCCACTTATAGAGTTAAAAATTCATTTACTGTAAAAATCCTATTTTCCAACACAATGGCGACTGATAGATGCTTGTTGTTGTTTTAAGGCAGAAATAATTTTTCAAAAAAGAATAATACATATTTTTATTTTAATTTAAAATATAATTTTGAGCAGGCAGTCAAATGGTAGATAATTTTTCTATGTGAATAATGTACAAAATTTAGATGCCATCTCATTTTCTCTCATTTCCAAGCCATTCAACACTTTCTATAAAACTTCTGTCATTGCAAATCATGCAGTTGAGGTCAAAGTCATTTTCTTCAAGGTTAGACCCTATGACTTGATTTCCCAGTCATCTCGCTAGTTTTTAAACCAAATCTCTGTTGTCTAGTCTGAGTAACTTTAAGAACCACAAGAAGTAATATGAGTAGCAAGAAGAAATATGCAAATGTTTACAATGTTCCCCCGATGATTACTAGTTACCTCATGTACACCTGATTTAACAGCATTTTTTTAGTCACTTGCCTTTAAGTCTTCCCCAAACCATTCAATCATGTTTTCATCAAAAAAGACAACTCTCTTTCATTTCAGACTCATATTTATTAGCTTATATCATATTTCAATAAATTACTTAGTTACAATAAAAAATATCTGTCATAAACATGTATAGAAGCAAACAAAACTGATGCTTGGTAAGCACTAGTCTCTATAGGTGGGGGCCTAAGTGCACAGGTGAGCAAGAGAGCATCTCACCAGAGAATAGACTTCATGGGCAGCCATCTGTGTTTCAAAGTGACGAAGAACATTGGTTAATTCATTCATGTCTCTTACGTGGGAGTCACAATTGTTAAGTGGAGACCAGTTAGGAGACCTTTTATTATATATACAAAAAAATTCAGTACACATCTATTAAAATGAATAAAATTTGGAAAGTGATAATATCAATTTCTGGCTATCGATAAGGAAGAGAGGAGACTAGAATGATCCGTGTGGTAATGGATTAAAGTTAAAGACATCAGTATAAATCATATTTGGCTTAATAAAAACAGATGGCTACATACAGAAATATTTATAAAAATGTGTATACACACAGGTTAATATGCAAACATATTTCCTTGACCTCTGACAGGGCCTAGAAGCAACAACAGCCCATAAGAATGAGCACACTCAATAGCCAGCTCTTGGCTTCTAATACCATTCTCTAATAAAAGAAACCAGAATTCCTTGGGAAAATGACTAATTCTAGGACTGGAACAGGGATTGTGCAGGATGATCCTAGAGTGTCTTATAGTGCCAAAAGTTATGAAAGTGCTGGGAAAAAAAAATATATCCATAATGATTGGGATATATCAAAAGGACATGGGAGCCACACAAAGAGCCCTCAATGCCCAAAGCTGGAACAATTTGAGCAACAATATAAAGTAGTTTTTTGTATAATCTAAAATATAAATAAATATCTAAGAGTCCATATAGGTATAAATAAGTGTATAAGTAAATGACAAGATGCAAATATTCAATTCAGAAGAATTCCAAATAATTTTTGTAGATAAAATGAGAGCATAAATCCTACTTCTTAAATGTGGGTTAAGCACAGAGATTTCCTTCCAAAGAGCACAGTGTGGCGAGGGGGTAAAGCAGCAATTGTATGGTCAGAGAAACCTGAGAGATCAAGGTCAACATCAATAATTATTAAGTTGATAATATGACCCCTAAATGATAAGAATGGTGTTTACCTCTGCAGTCTTCCTCCCAAAACCCATAACCACAATCTAATCATGAGAGTATCAGAATACCAGTTCTGCAAAATATATGATCAGTACTCCTCAAAACTATCAAGGTCATCAAAAGTGAGTAAAATCTGTCACAGCTAAGAGAAGCTTAAGGTGACATGACGACTAAATGTAATGTGATATCTTGGATGGGACCCTACAAATAAACAGATGTTAGGCAAAACTAGGGAAATCTAAATAAAGTATGGATTTTAGGAGTTAACACTGTATTGATATCGGTTTGTCAATTATAACAAATGTATCATACTAAAGTAAGATGTTAATAATACGGGAAATTGAAGGTAGGGTTATGGAAACTCTGTACTATCTTCATAATTCCGTAAATATAAAACTAATCTAAAACAAAAGGCTTGCAGTTTTTTCAGTTTTTTAAAAATATAAACTGGACTATAGAGGGCACTACTAGCCAGGAAATCTGCCTTTTTAAGAAAAAAATTACTGAACTATTAATAATTCCAAAAAATTAAAAATCTATTTTGGAATCCTAACCTATTAATAAAATTACAATTTAGCTGAATAGGGGTCAAACCTCCTATTAACAATGTACTCTGTAACATTTGCTAATTTGAAAAAGATGAGAGAGAAAGTGCATGCCTTTCAATGTAAAAAAAACATTTACTTAGGGTCTTAGCAAAAGAAAATAAATAAAAGCAATTCGAATGTAGATGTAATTACAGAATAGAGTAGCTCATTTATATGCGTTCATCAGAATCATATAAGATTTTAGATGTCATAGAGAGCAATTAAGAGTGATTAATGAAAATAATTCCATGTTAATTGTATTATTAAGGGTTTGAGATTTTGTAGGGGGGGTTCGCTGTTTTTAAATCAAGTGAGAGAATGTATATGTATTTTACAGCAGGGACTCAAGACTTAGTCACCCTTTTCCTTTCTTGGCACATGTAAACAAGGTCATATAGCCTATTTCAGCCAGCAGCAGTGCATGAGACCTGATTCTCTTGATACTCCTGCTGTGATTCTGAAACACTGCTCCGTCTTTTGTTTTACCACTGCACTGTGTGACTTCATTATGGGCTATATCATGGATAGGACTGGAGCACTGGAATGATGCTGTCCTTGGAGGTTCGCCCTGTGGGAATGATTTATGATGATGCCTTGTATAAGAAAATCTTTTAGAACTCTCAGATTATATCCGAGAGACCTCCTTACATTGTGCCTAACTGTTCTCTATGTAGAGAAATTTAAATGGTCAAGTCCATTTAACTTTAAATGGCTTATTGCAGTACTACCTTAGAATCCTAGACAAGGAGGGAAGTGACATAGTGTTCTAGGTTAAAGCAAGGTCCCTGGATGGTACTGTCCCTATTAGAATGGTGCACAGCTGCAGATGAAGAGTATTAACTGCACAGACAAGAACCAGCCTTGCCCAAGCCACAAACTGGTGCTGTTTAATCTGCAAAACTACAGACTGGAAACTGAGCTACCCTTCCAGGAGAGAAGAGAATGAGAGAAGGTCACAGTGGCCTCCTTAATTGCCTGAGATACCAAGGTTATCCAAATGCCCAAAACACTCTGTGAAACAAAAAATGTACAGACTTCACGTCCACATGCATTGGTCAACCATGACCATGTAAATAGCTTTTAAAAAGACAGGACATCAATAAACAGAAGGAGGCAACCAACAATATGGGGAGGGATGGCAACCACGGAGAAGGAGTACAATTAGCAGATGAGATGAGACTACATCCTGGAAACGTTAGGTGAAGTTGGTTGGCAGCAGCCGGGTGATGGATACCTAAAGTGAAGCATTACCCAAGATGCCTAGGGTTTACAAAGACTCTAACTTGTGTGGTTTCTTTGTGAATTGACTGCTATGCCCTAAATCATCAATAAGTAAATAGCCTTCACATCACCACAGAGCTCATCCTTAATGTGCAACTAAGTCAAAGATATTATAAGGCACCAAACCACACATAACCTATTTCAAACTGCAAATGACTTCAAGTTCGTGGATCACAGGATCCTCACCACTAGTTTCCCCAGACCATAGCGAAGAGTACTAGACAATAGTTGTTATCCACCAGGTTGATGAGAAGGTTCTTTTAGAAGGGCTCTTTCTGAAGCCAAGTGTTCTATAAAAAGCAGTGCAAGGGTAGAACCTTTGTGGCATGCTGAACATGGCACAAATGTCACAGGGATCCAAGAACTTTCTGCAGCTGTTTGGTTTCCACAAAAACGAATCCTCTTGGATATTTCTGGGGCAGAATCAGTACCCATGTTCCATATACTCCCTTACATTGTTTGGCTGACATTCTTCCTGCCCTTTCTGGGAAAGTAGCTGACCTGAGTGTGTGAGACGGAAGTTCCAAAGAGCTCCATGCTGTGTTACTTCCCCAAATAGCTCTAGTTTGTCTTTAGACTTGCAGAAAGTTACATAGCAACAGTGGATCACAGTTAACTCTAGGAAAATAAATTACTGGATGAGGCTAAACCTATCCCTTTAACTCCAGATCTAGAACTCCGATGGATGACATTAGCATTGCTGAATCTAGAATGGTTCTCAGAGTAGAGTGATGAAAAAAGCATAGTGGAAAGATGGTTGAACTAGGATTAGAGAATTTGATTCCTTATAGTTGCCCCCTAACCTAGCGACCTCAGGCAAGTCATCTAAACTCTATGAGCTTTAATTTTTGTTATCTTTAAAATCAGGGCAGGGGTGTCCTAAAGGGTGTCTGCTAGCTCCTTTAGCTTTTACTCTCTACCCTTCTCCAACCTACTTCCTGTCTTGGGAAGCTGACTTGCAGGAATTACATCAAACTCATTTGCCTTCTAGCTTCTGGTTGCCAATGGGTAGCTAGCTCCAGGAAGTGGTTAGAAGGAGAAAGAAGAGTGAGACTGGGTATTTACTGCCCTAGATTTTTCCCGCATGGTCTCCTGAGAGTAGCAAGGTTCTTCTCCTGAAGGTCACTGGTCTCTCAGGACAACATTCTAGACAGTCACCTCCTCCCAGCTTCTGGTAACTGCTCCCTCTCCCCACAGTGGTAACCACTTCACTGTTGCTAGCCCTGTGGTGTTATCCCATCTACAGGTGGACTAGCCCTGCCTATGGTTTTATAAACACTTCAATAAGTTTACATCCTCCTGGAAGCGCCCTAATTTGAGAGTGCAAATTGTTTCCTGCTGAGGCCATGACTAATGCAATAGGTAGTTTGGGGGTATGCTGAATATCATGGGTATGGCTGAGATTCAATTTGCATTTTGATTTGAGTTTTATGGATGCTAACTAACTCTGACAGAAGATTGAAACCAGATTCCATAGCCCCAATTATGGGGTTTTAGATTTTTCAAAATAGCTTTACCTCTCTCATTGGTTGATGCTAACTGTGTCGGTAGAATATATTCTAACATAAAAAGATACCTTATTAACAAAATCCCACTTTATTTGTTTTACATATCAAGATGCCATATAAAGTTTTGCTATAGAAGGAAAAGTAGATGTCTTATAGGTTCTTTCTAAGATTCTAAGATACTAAATATTATACTTTGAGGAGCTGGGGTCAATACCTAATCTGTCTCAACCAAGCTTTAAGCAATGAAACAGAGTGACAAGCACCAGAGACAAAAGTATGGGGAAAACTCTGCCAACCATTTTTACTTCTGCCCAGGGTGACAGCTACTGGGAGCCTGACACCAGCACAGTTAATGGAATGCGGTAGCATCCTTCCATGTTCCCTTATTCCCTCAACTAAAATTGTTCATATTCTTCCTCATTAGGCTTCTTAGTAATAGCATAACAATACTCATAGCTTCCTATCATTTCTTGATAACTGACTGTGTACCATTTTGCTCAGAACTTTATATTTGTAACTGATAACTGACATTACCAATAGTATACCAAAATATAATGTTGTCAGCCCAATTACCCTGACCAGCAGGAAGTCCAACCCCTCACACCCACCCCACCACAACAGCAAAGTGCTACCTCTACTCGATCCGCTCCTTGTCCAGAAATGTCTGTGTGCGCATTAGAGGGAGCTTTCAGGCAGTCCTGCTTGCTTCCATCTCCTCATGCTAAAATTTAGTTAAAAGAACTTTGCCCCAAATTAAACAGGGTCCTCTTTAAGTTATTCTAATAAGCTGCTTCCTCTAAGGCCATCTCTACCCTCAGGAGGGCTGGGCAGAGACAGACCCTACCTCAGGGACCAACAGCTATCTGGATTCTGCACTCTTCACTAACTCAGGTCTGAGGGCAGCTCTCAGTCCACACTTCTTTCTACCTTATTGGTAATTTTATTTCAGGGTCTTTATCACTCTGCTTAGGGTCCTCTGGGACCTTCCAGAATTGTGCTCTGAACTTGGATTCATGGGGACAGGAGGTTAGGGTCTTAGTCCCTTCCATCTTAGGAGGTCTGGTGTTCCTTATACAAGTTGTTGAAGGCTCATCCAGCACTCTGCTTTTTAAAGAGAATAGGTTGGGAGACCAATGAAGTGATTCCCTGCCATAGTAATTCAAGTCTTCTCCAAGGTGACATTTGCAGTCTCCAACAATAGCTAGCCAAGATTTTAGGCCACACATTTCTAACCATATACATCCCATTTACTCATCTCTATCATTCTCATGTTACAGCTGAGGAAACTGAGGCTCAGAGAATTGACATAACTTGCCCAAGATCACCCACCTAGGTTTTGAAACCAGATTTATTGAATTTTAAAACTCAAGCTTGATCCACTTGGAATCTCCATACTTTAGGCATCTCTCCTTTGTTCCTTTTAATCTGATGGCAATAATTGAATATAAAGATAATTGAGCTTTGGAGGCTGCTAAAGTTTAAGGTGGCTCTGACCCTCCATCTGGGAAAAGCCTTAGCTGTATCTTCTTCTTTTAGAGAAGAAAAAGCAAACAATTACTCCTATTTCTAATTTCTATTAAGAGCAGAGATCTCCTGAATAATTCCTACTGCTCTGACTTTAAATTAATCTCGTATTGTCAAGATACCAGATTCTAAAATAGAGCACTTGGGAAGACAGGGGTAATTTTTAGAATCACAGTGAATTACAGAGCAAACAGGCTCAAAGTCAGAGTAAGGCAATTGTGTCTGATGAATGAGTTAGCAAAAAAAATTTATTTCACTTCAGTTCAAATCCCTGGAGTCAGACTCTGCTGTTTTTAGAATATGTTAAGGTTCTGCTAAGTTCAACTCCAGTTCAAGGATGTAAAAGAAGAGACACTCAATTGTCATTGCAATACAGGAAGAAGAGCTACAGCGTCAGAGGCGGGGAATTGGACTTCAGTCTCAGGGCTGCCTTGGGTGGGTACATTATTCAATTTCCCTGAGGCTCAAAATCCTTCTCTATGAAAAAGAAACAACAGTACCTACTTTGTTGTGAAGAACTGAAGTTCTATCCTCAGGTCCAGAATGGTCCTGCTACATGGGAGACAATAAACGTTCAATATTCAAATGAATAATGAGATAAATACCTGGTATTCAGTCATAGAAGTACTGGATATGAGTTAGTTCCTGCCTCTAAGTTAAAGCCATGATTACGATCGTCTAGCAGGGAGAATAAAGAATGAAAAGAGAAGTGTCCAAAACTGAACCACGTGCACAGGACAAGGCAGGCCAGGCTATGTCATAACCGGGATCCACAGCAACTGCAAGGAGGTAGTGGCACCCCAGGGATAGGGGAAGGGAAGCCGGGAAGGAGAGATTTATAAATGCAGAGGTATCCACAGTGGATGCTGAAGATAATGGAAATATGTCTGTGTAATTAGGGGATTAGGAGGTCCTTGGGGATCATGGTCAAGGTTCCAGCAGAAAACAGATGGCAGTTCCAAAGAGAGTTTAATAAAAGCATTTACAAGGCTGTGGGCAGACCTATGAGAAAGAGGTCAAAATGAAGTATCCCTGCACTGAAAATGGCAGGAAGCCACTAGCATTTCTAGGCTCAAAGGAGAAATGGGAACAGGTTCTCCATAACCCAATGATTGCAGAAAGCCATCCAACAAGAGTTGGGGTCTAGAAGAAGAGGCAGCCACTGCTAAGCCCAGTCCTTCAGAGACTTGGAGAGTAGAGTAAGGCAGTGCCATTGACTCCTCTCATCCTCCATAACTCCCACTGCCATGTCTTCCCACCTTCCCACCCTCTATTTCTCTCACCCTTCCCTCTCCTCTCCATATCCACCCTCTATCTCTCCCACCCTCAATCCTCCTCACACCTTGCTGTCTTCCACTAGAAGCCAAAAGTCAAGGGAGTCCAGGTGATATCATCTACAGAGGTCAGCCTCCTGGAGAAGAGGGCATGGGCAGGGGGTGGGGTAGGTTGAAGAGTGGGCCTGTGGCAGATGGGAATATTCAGCATGGGGTAAGAGAGAGCAGTTTTAGTAGCAGGGAGGTGGAGATGGGTGAGGAGAAGGTACAACAGGCCTTCTACTCACAACCATGTACACAGCTTGAATCTATATGCATTACATTAAAAATAAAATATAATACAATGCCACATCTTTTAAGACTGCCTATTATTCAAAATCTCCACAAAGTCTAATTGGCCTTTTTCCAATGTGTCTGAACTGACTTTTACTGCCTGCTGTCACATGATGAATTGCAGATCAGGCACATTTTAAGAATAAATAAAAACACCTCAGTGGCTTTATCAGATGGCAACAAGCCACTGCACTATTTCTTTTAGAAACTGTAATCCCCAAATCTGAAAACAATTTGAGAAAATGCTAAAAAAAAAAAAAAAAAAAAAAAAAAAACAGCATCATCCCTGTGCAGGGACGAGAACTATTTTGGCTCCTTCTGCGAGTGCAGATGTGTCCTGACCTACCTTCCCTCCCTGACTGCCCTGAGCTATCTTTGAAACTGGGTCTACACTGGCGCCCCCGTGTCCTCAAAAGCTCAGAGCACTAAGGACAGAGGTGAGGGCTTTTGCTTTTTCAGGCTTGTGTACCACCCCTGCCCACCCCACAAACACATGCATACAAACACAGATGCACACACACATATACACTCAAGTTCACACTCTGACACATTTTACAATACAGTCCTCAACCACATCCAAAAATGGAAGGCTAAGTGTGTCACCCCAGCTGGAGTGGAAGCCAAACTTCCTGTGGTGAAGCTGGAGCTGCAGCTGCTCTTTCCTACTTTAATGCCCACAGGCCAGGGAGCAGAGACTAATCATAAACCCTGATGTAGGGTAAGCCTTGTACTTCCTGGATAACCTCACCAGTGCATAAACTCTCTACAGCCACTGCCCAGCTCACATCAGCAATTCTGACAATCTCTGGCTTGGTCCATTTTTCTCCAGGTCCTGTGCAAAACATTCTTTTCTAGCAGTTTTCCAGACCATTTGAATGCTAACTGTGACAGGGTCAAGAGGAAGGGGCCTTAGACACCTCCCTCCTTTCAGAGAGTTCCACCAGTGAACATATGGATCCAACCACATGAAATTGCTGTTATTCCTAGGTCAAAATGGTCAAATTTCAACCTTTATATAATTCAACCTAAATCATAGAAAAAAACAATCGTTAAAGTATCAGCATTATGAATGGCTTAAAAAATGCCCAACAATGTCCCAAAGACAAGGCTCTCCGGGGAACACTGAATTAGAAGAAGCATATAACCAAGCAAGTCCTCCATGGAGTTTCCAGTTGCCTCTGCCTAGAATTAATGACCAAGGCTGCAATGCACCTTCCTCTGAGCCAAGGAAAATGGGACCCTCTCAACCAGGAGATGACTCACTGGGGTGTGCTAGCGGCCTTGGAGACTCCAATAAAGATGATAGAAGATGATAGCCTTGCTCTTGATCTTCATTTTGAACCTTGGAAAGTGGACACTTCAGAGTTTACCTGGAAAAACAACATGGGTGTGATGGTTAATTTTATGTCAACTTGACTGGTAACAGGTTGCCCAGATTAAACATTACTTCTGATGTGTTTGTGGGGGTGCATCCAGATCAGATTAGCGTTTGAATCAGTGGATTCAGTAAAGTAGATTGCCCTCCCCAATGTGGGTGGGCATATCTAACCAGCTGGGGACCTAAATGGAATTAGAGGTGAAGGAAGGAGAATTTGTATCCCCTACCCCCCTTTTTTTTCCTGCTCCAATAGTTGAGCTGGGACATCTCATCTCATCCTTTCTGAATTTGCCATTGGCTTCCCTGGTTCTCTGGTGTTCAGAATTGGACTGGATAATACCATCAGCTTTCCTAGGTCTCCAGCTTGCAGACAGCAGATCATGGGACTCCTCAGCCTCCATGATCATTTAAGCCAATTCCTCATTATAAATCTCCTTTATATAGGTATGTATCTATTGGTCTGCTTTTCTGGAAAACCCTAATACAGTGGTTCAGCAGAAGAGCCCCTGGTATTTTGCTTCCCCAGTCTATTTATGGCTTCAAAGGGCACAGGTGGAACTAAAACAGTTCACATAGTCCCTAAGGGGCCACTTGGAAGGCAGCTAAATTGAAAAAAGCACTGAACCTGCCATGGTGAAGGGAGAATCAACCAGCTGCAGAGGACTAAATTCTCCATCAGGAAACCAGGTGGAGACAAACGCAGAAACTCAGGACTCCAAAAACACCAGCAAGAACCAGGGCCAGGTCACCCAGGAGGACTACCCTACCCTATCTAGCCATAAGAACAGGTAACACATCATTCATTGCCTGCTAAGATTATAGATGCAAATGCCAATAGGATGTTTGACAACCAGAGTCTCCAGCAAAACCTGCTCCTAACAAAGTTATGTCACCCAATGCTCTCTGCATCCAGAAGCCATGCATCCAGAGACTTGAGAAAATAGACTAGCTACAAGAGAAGCCAAGTAACTATTATAGAACACCAACTTATTGAAGAAACTGTTTACTTTTACTAGACAAGATAATATTTTCCCCCTACTCCTCGTTGGATGATGTTTGTAAGAAAGACTGGGATAGCTAAAGATGAAAATTAAGAAACTACATTTTCTATGACATCTGAGAACAGGGTGAGCAAAATTTGTGACCCTGCTATATTTTTCAAGAATAACTTATTTTGAAAAAATGATACAAAAAAAAACCACTACATTGCAGTTTTTGTTGGAACTTGGCATAAGCTAATGTGGATTTGAGCACATACTATTGTACATTAAATTATTGATTAAATTATTGATTCCAAGTCTTCTGTTTTCCCTGTACCTATACCGTTTGTCACATGACTTTGCAATTATTTCTATACAAAGATAGTGTGAACTTCCCCACCCCTTGACACTCTACTTGGACATGTAACTTGCTTTGGCCAAAGAGATATTAGTAGGAACTTGATGTGTGGTTACACATAGAGGCCTGTTCTCTGATTCTTCCATCACAAAGAGACAATGGGCCCTAGCCAGCCTGCAGATACCAGGAAAAGAATGAGAGCTACCTGGAGCAGATCCATCCTAGTCTCAGCAACATAAGACAGAACTTTCTCAGCTGAGTCAGAAATTCATGAGCAAGAAATAACTTTATTGCTGTATGTCACTGAGATTTTTGAGATTGTTATGCAGCTATAGATGACATATACAAAGATATGCTTTAATGTGACATGACCTATCGAGATGAACCACAAACACAATATTAGATACTAGAGTATATTTTGGTATACTCCTAACAAGCACAGTTGATACTGTTACTATAGGGAAATAATATATCTGAATAATAGAAATAGAATATAGAAAATATTTATTCATTTCCCTCTCCCATTACCACCACAATAAAAATAAATCTTACTGACAGGACTTTTCACTTCACTAGAAAACAAATTAACAAAGGAAGAACAGCTGTCTGAACTTCAAGTCTTTCTAACAAAGAATGCTATTTTGGGGAGGCAGTTAGTATAATAAAATCTTATCATATAAACTCACTTTGCAAATCCTTCCTGACTAGGCAGTTTTAGTGATAATATGTGGTTCTAGTCAAGAAAAAAGGACAAAAAAACACAAGTATCAATTTTTGAAATGTAAGACCCATTTTTGATATAAAATTGATGCATATTAGTTTCAGAAGTACAATATAATAATTTGATATTTGTATATTTTGTGAAATTATCACAACAATAAGGCTAGTTAACATCTATTAATACACATAGCTACAAAATTTTTCTCCCTGTCATGAGGAATTTTAAGATTTCCTCTCAGTAATTTTCAAATATACAAAACAGTATTAATAATTATAGTCACCATGGTGTACATCACCATGAATTATCTAGCTTATAACTGGAAATTAGTACATTTTGACTGCCTCACCCATTTGCCCATCTCCTACCTCACACCCGCACCCTCTGGCAATCACCATTCATTCTGTTCTCTATCTAGAGCACAGCTTTTTTTGTTGTTTTTGATTTGCTTTCATTTTAGATTCCACATATAAGTGAGATCATATGGTATTGTATTTCTCTGACTTATTTCACTTAGCATAATACACTCTAGGCCCATCCATGTTTTCACAAATGGCCAGATTTTCTTCTTTTTTATGGCCAAATAGTATTCCATTGTCTATATGTACCAATTCTTTTTTATCCATCAGTCCACATATGAATACTTGATTTCTTCCATGTCTTGGCTACTGTAAATAATTCTGCCATAAACATGGGGTGCACATGTCTTTTCCAGTTAGCATTTTCATTTTCTTTGGAAAAATACCTAAAAGTGGAATTGCTAAATCATGGGGTACTCTTATTTTTAATTTTGTGTGGTGTGTAAATGTGTGTTGATCTATTTGGTTTATTTCATTTTTTTAAGTTTATTTTTAATTATGTTAGATATATAATGTTATATTAGTTTCAGGTCTACAACATAGTGATTCAACATTTATATACCTTCTGAAGCATTCACTATAATAAGTTTGTAACCATCTGTCACCATACATAATTATTATGATATTATTGACTACATTCCCTATGCTGTACATTACATCCCCATTACTCATAACTGAAAGTTTGTACTCCTTAATCCCCTATTTTTAACTTTTTGAGGAACCTTCATACTATCTTCCATAGTTACTAAACTAATTTACATTCCTCCCAACAGAACAAGGGTTCATGTTGGGCAAAACTTATTGTTTCTTCTTTTTGAGAATAACCATTTTAACAAATGTGATGTGATAGCTCATAGTGGTTTTTATTCGTATTTACCTATTACCCATCATTGTATTTACCCATTACCCATCATTCTCTCTCCTCAGGACTTCTTATTTCCTCAGACACAAAATATTGAAATTAGGCCACTTAATAACCCTCGCCTCTAAGTGTTCAAGTGAAAGGAAGAGTCGCATGTCTCTCACTTTAAATCAAAAGCTAGAAATAATTAAGTTTACTGAGAAAGGCTTGTCAAACACTGAAATAAGCCAAAAGCTAGGCCTCTTGCACCAAACAGTTAGCCAAGTTGTGAATGCAAAGGAAAAGTTCTTGGAGAATATTAAAAGTGCTACTCCAAAGAATACACAAATGATAAGAAAGCTTAACAGCCTTACTGCTAATATGTAAAAAGTTTTAGTGGTGAATAGAAGATCAAATCAACCACATCATTCCCTTAAGCCAAAACCTAATCCAGGGCAAGGCCTGCCTCTCTTCAATTCCATGAAGACCAAATGAGGTGAGTAGCTGCAGAAGAAAAGTTTGAAGCAAGCAGAGTTTAGTTCAGAGGTTTAAGGAAAGAAGCTGTTTCCACAATGTAGAAGTGCAAGGGGAAGATGTAGAAGCTTCAACAGGTTATCCAGAAGATCTAGCTCAGATAATTAATGAAGATGGCTACAGTAAACAAAAGATTTTCAGTGTAGATAAAACAGCCTTATTTTGGAAGAAGATACTGTTTAAGGTTTTCATAGCTAGAGAGAGGTCAATGTCTAGCTTCAAAGCTTCAAAGGACAGGTTGACTTTCTTGTTAGGGGCTAATGCAACTGATGGCTGTAAGTTGAAGTCAGTGCTCATTTACCATTCTGAAAATTCCAGGCCTTTTAAGAAGAATTATTCTAAATCTGCTCTGCCTGTGATCTATACATGGAACAACAAAGCCTAGATGACAGCACATCTGTTTATAACATGATTTACCGAATATTTTAAACCCACTGTTGAGACCTATTGCTCAGAAAAAAAAGATTCTTTTCAAAATATTACTGTTCATTGACAATGCATCTGATCACCCAAGAGCTTTGAAGGAGATGTACAATGAGATTCATGTTGTTTTAATGCCTACTAATACAACATCCATTTTGCATCCCATGGATGAAGGATAATTTTAACTTTCAAGTTTTATTATTTAAAAATCATAAGACTATAGCTGCCATAGAGAGTGATTCTTCTAATGGATCTGAGCAAAGTACATTAAAAACCTAAAAAGGATTCATCACTCTAGATGTCATTAAAAACATTTGTGATTCACAGAAAGAAGTCAAAATACTAACATTAGCAGTTCAGAAAAGTTAATTCCAACCCTCATGGATGACTTTGAGAGGTTCAAGATTTCAGTGAGAAAAAAAATGGAGATATAGTGGAAATAGCAAGAGAACTAGAATTAGAAGTGGAATCTGAAAATATGACTGAATTGCATGATAAAATTTTAACAGATGAGGAGTTGCTTCTTATAGATGAAGAAAGAAATTGGTTTCTTGAGATGGAATCTACTCCTGGTGAAGATTCTGTGAAGATTGCTAAAATAACAATAAATAATTTAGAATATTACATAAACTTAGTTGATCAAGCAGCAGCAGGGTTTGAGAAGATTAACTCCAATTTTGAAAGAAGTTCTATTGTGGGGAAAGTGCTATCAAACATCATCACGTGCTACAGAGGAATCATTCATGAAAGGATGTGGCAAATCTCATTGTCTTATTTTAAGAAATTTTCATAGCCACCCCAACCTTCAGCAACCACCACTCTGATCAGTCAGCAGCCATTACATCAATGCAAGACCCTCCACCAGCAATAAGATTACAACTCCCTAAAGGCTCAGATGTGATATTTTTAGGCATAACTGCACTCTTAATAGACTACAGTATAGTTTAAATTAAAAAAAAAATTATGTGACTTGTTTTACTGAGATATTCATTTTGTTTTGGTGGTCTGGAACCAAATCCACAATATCTCTGAGGTGTACTTGTCAAGTAGTTCAAAATCAGAATGTGGTGCCTCCAGCTTTGTTCATCTTTCTCAAGATTGCTTTGGCTATTGGGGATCTATTGTGGCAGCATACAAATCTTACAATTGTTCTATTTCTGTGAAAAATGGCATTAGAATTTTAATAGGGATTGCATTGAATCTATTGGCTGTTTTGGATAGTACGAACATTTTGACAACATTCTTCCGATCCGTGAGCACAGAATATCTTTCTGTTTACTTACATTTTCTTCAATTTCTTTCATCAATGTCTTATCATTTTCAGTGTACAGGTTTTGTGCTTCCTTGGCTAAATTTATTCTTAGATATGTTATTCTTTTTGGTTCCATTATAAATGTAATTTTTTCTTAATTCCTCTATCTGATAGTTCATTATACTGTACGCAAACATAGCAGATTTTTGTATATTGATGTTTTATCCTGAAACTTTACTGAATTTATTTATTAGTTCTAATATTTTTTTGTGGAGTTTTTAGGAGTTTTCTATATGTAAATATCATGTCATCTGCAAACAGTAAGTTTTACTTCTTCTTTTTCTGTTTGAATGCCTTTTTTTTTTCCCTACTTGCTCTGACTAGGACTCCCAATACCATCTTGAATAAGAGTGGTAAGAGTGGGCAATCTTGTCTTGTTCCCAATCTTAAAGGAAAAGATTTTAGCTCTTCACCATTGAGTGTGATGTTAGCCGTGGGCTTGTCGCATACAGCCTTAATTGTGTTGAGGCATGTCCCTCTACACCCACTTTGTTGATAAAATCTATTTTTTAAAAAAGGTTAAAGAACTGAAAAAAACAACAATTCTAATGTCTATCTCTGTTTAATGAAGCTTGAGATGGGAACATTTTCTAAGAATAGAGAACAAATATCTATTTAATTTACTCTTACTTTTTAATGAATATGGTAGCAACTTTGCTTGGTCACGTTCTGAAATCTCTTTTCCAAATCTTAACATATCTGATTGTTATAAGTTCAAATACAATCATGAAAACAGGGGAGATTCCAAAGGAACTAGAAATTCTAGTTCAAAAGCACCAACTGAACCTTGTTTTAACACCACTGAAAATCAGCAAGTCACTTATTGAAGAACACAATTTCTTTTCTAACTAAGAGGTTAAATCAAAGCTGAGCACCACTATCCAATTCTTCCTTGTCAGGAAGAATTCATTCTTTATTCATTCAGCAAATATTTATGGGTTGCTTATGTTACACCATCAGTTCTTCTAAGTCTTGGAAATACTGAGATAAATAATGGACACTTCTGTCCCCAAGGAGCTCATGGTTAATGAAGGAGGCATATATGAGAACCCACCACTACAATAGAACACCAGTGGGTTGTAATTTGTGGGCACACTGAGGGGACTGAGCACAGCCTGCAGGGCCAGGAGAGACCATCCAGAGGAACTGACATACTGGAACTCAGTCCTGAAGGATAGATGGAAGTTAGCCCAACAAGGGAGGGCATTCCAGGGAAAAGGAACATTGTGTCCAAAGGCAAAGAGAGTATGGAGTATCTGAAAAATGAAAAGTATTTCACAGTGTACATACTTGGCAATGGAGAAAGATGAGGCTGAAAAATGATGCCAAGCCAGCAGAAATGAATCCCCATGCATGCTAAAGACATCACAAAGACTGACTCTTGAAAGAGGTAAAAAAAAACAAAAAACAAAAAAACAAAAAAAAACCAGACTAGGGCCAATAAGGACGGAGTTTAATTATGACTTTCCAAATTCTTATTTAAAACCAGACAATCCAGAATACTATAACACTAAAATAATTATATTAAAATTCAGAAGGAAATGTTTTTTAAACATGTTTACTATGGGCAACATGATTCCATCAACTGATTCTACTTAGACCAATACCTGAATTTTACATGGGAGTGGACTTTACAGGAATAAAAAGCCAGCTCCACCCAAAGAATAATCAAACATAATGCCCATTAGCTATAGGTTGGGGTGGGGACTTTTAGTACAAACCTTTAGGAAGCAGTTTGTGGAGAAAGGGAAGCGGGGGCCTGGTCAAGGAGAGACTCCAAGAAGAACCAGGAGGTGGGACTGGTAACTTTCTATATGGCTAGACAATGACATGGGTGGAGCCATTGTGTGGCCAGTCAGAGCTCTGAAGCCATTCATTTGGGCTGAAAATCCTGCTCCATCACCTATAGGGCATGTGATGGTGAGAAAGTTATGTGGCTTAGTATCAGATCCCTTGTCTATATAATAGAAAGCACAGCACTTCTGTGGGTTTTACTGGGAACAAAATAAAAATTATATTCAAAGCACCAAGCACACCTAGCTGGCACATCCTTCTGCAAATTACAGTTCTTATTTGATTGAAACATTACAATGTCTCTAGGGTGATACATCTGTATTCTTTCTCTCCAGACAATAAGAATCCAGATGGAAAAAGGGAAATAACCTAATGTTCAATAAGAGGGAAATGCCTAAGTAAATTATACTATGCAAGCTCAGAAGGATATTAAAAAGCCATTTTAAAATATAAGTATGAAGGCCATACAAACTTTAAAATGATTAGTTTAAAAAGATAAAATTCTAGATGTACTCTGATTAAAATTATGTCAATATATGAGCTACACTGAAAAGACATATAGAAGAAATAAAAATAGAGTAGTAAGATTATGGATTTTTAAAATAAATACTCATTATGGTACTCAACACTATTAGTTATTAGAGAAATGCAAATTAAAATGAGATAATATCATATACCCTAAAAATAAAGGACATCTAAAAATAAAGGACAAATGAAACCAAGTATTGGCAAGAATAAGGAACAACTGGGACTCTTACACATTGCAGTGGAAGAAAAAGTTGTTCTATCAGTTCAGGAACAATTTGGCAGTATCTACGAAATTAAACAAGGCCATACCCTTTGACCTGACATTTCCAACCTTGGGTTTAACTCCAACAAATGAGTGGTTATTTTTACTAGAAGACAGCTATAAAAATTTTCACTGTTGCATTGTTCAAAATTGTCCCCAGACCAAAAACAACCTAAGTGTCCATCTGCAGTAGAATGGGAAAATAAATAGTGTATTCATATAATGGAATACTACACAGCAAAGTAAAAGAACAAATTACAACAACAATGAATCTCATAGATACAATGTTATACAAAAGAAGCTAGACACAAAATGGTATATATCATATAATCTCATGTATATGCAGTTCAAAAACAGGCAACACTAATCTAGAGAGAGGTCAGAGTAGTGGTTATTTGGGGTGGGGAGGTAATTGATTGAGAGAACACATAAGAATGCTCTCTGGTGTGCTAGAGAAATTCTCAATCTGGGTGGTAATTACACAGGTGTATAAAATTCATTGACCTAATTATATAAGGTATATGTACTTTGGTGTCCATTAGTTACACCTCAATTTAAAAATAAATAGAAATTATTATTAGTATTACATTTTTAAAAAATTAAAATCAAACAAAAATTAAAGATAGAACCTGCTTTACTTTCTCTCCTATCTCTTTTCCCTTGAATTTGTTTTGTTTGGAGAATTATCTGAAGTACTCAGTGAAAATACATTTCTGAAAAATAGTTGGCCATTTTTAAATTATTATGCAAAGCATTATACAGTGAAATCTATTTTTGATGTTTTTAAATTTTATTTTATAATATTGTACAATCTTTTCTTCTTCAGACCCTTCTAAGTTTGTACAAAGATTGAGAAGTTTCAGTGCCTCATTTGGGCCATAAAAATTTATGAACAAAATCCTGCTAGCATTCAAAAACATTTGAGTAGTTGGGGGAATATTTAAAATACCTTTAATGGTATTCCAGCCTAGACTAGCCTATGCACTATATGTGTTTGTAGATTCCTTAATGGTTAATAAGATCCCTTTTCTTGCAAATATTTCCCTTTATTTAACTTCTGTCTTTTGAGTATATACTGTATACTGAAACATAAATTCTTAAAGTTTCCGACAATTTAGTTCAAGTTACTTATATATCTTTAGGAGTCTCGAGCTTTATCTATCCTGGAGTAAAATGTATGCTGAATGCAGTTCCCAAGAGACACATTAAACTCCAAGTTGTATCTTATCTGAGCAGTGTAGGTAGCTTTGTAGATGTGGCAAAAGGCTTGTCTACAGAAATCCCTTCCCTGTGTACTCAGATCTTTCCCCTGAAAGGTCACCCCTGAATGTGAGTAGATCCCAGAATCTCCTTCAAAATCCACTGCCGCAAACCTCTCTGGTCCCCTCCACACCAAGGAGGGGGAAGGAAGAAGAGGGAAGCCTGTCTTCTGCAGATGTCTGATGGCTGGGGCATCTCCTGACTATGGTGACATCCCCCAGTACTATTTATTATGAACTAGAATGGTTCCAAAACTATTTAGTTTACATAAAAAATTTACCATTTCTTTAGTGAATTCGATTTACATCATTTGTTTACAAGATAAAGAATACAGCTACTATCAGTTCTAATAAAATATGTGTTTTCATTGAAGAAGTAGATAGCTCACCATATGAACTAGATAGAATCAGAATAGTAGCATTTAGAATTCTGTACTGTTTTGCTATTAAAAGGGACCTAGGCCTACACCCTTTAGGAACAAGAGTTACTTGTATAGGTTACCATGGATATATTAGTATGGGATTAATTTAGAATTTCCAAAGTTAAAAAAAATCAAATCTTTCGATCACTATGATCACAATCCTAAAAGGCTACCATGCTAAGAGACTATAATCAAGGAATGGCATTGATAACTTTCACCCCTGCAGAGGCTCTTACACAGCTAAAAGGATTTGGGCTGGAAAAGAGATTTCAACAGTACCTATTTCCACGGGCTTTTTCATGGACACCACCTGGGCAATCGACCTGTTTCACTGTCAAGATTAATGACATGAGGCTCGTATGTGATATTTTCCCAACATCTGTGGGCTTGAAAATAATTTTGAAAACCTGCAGCTCAGCACTTGGCATTTAACCAGAATGTTCCCAATTCCCCAAAGCCAAATCTGTTTCTTATTTCACTATAGAGTGCCTCGTTTATCTTTCCCAGAAGGAAATGTAATAAAAACTAGAGTTTAGTTTGGTTCAGAGGACATATAATGGACAATTAAAACTGTCTTAGAATAATAGCTTCTTTATCAAAATTATATCAGGTCTAGATTTTTTATTCTAAGGAATGTATATGTGTATGATAGTCTAGTACTCCAATTTTTATTCCCTTCAATGTCTTCATTAGCAGATTAATAAAATGTCAGGTAAGAAAGAGCAACACAGCTGAAACAGAAAGATCGAAGACTACATGTCTTTTAGTATAACTATTTACAGAACCCTGAAGATAAATTTTATACTATTGCTAATAGCCTACCTTTATTCAAGAGAGGACAAAAAGATTTGGTGTCATTTTTATAGTATATGAAAAATTCATGTCTTCTTACCAAAAGAGAAAAAAGATACAAATTGATTTGATACAGTTCTTTATTTAAAAAAAAAAAGAAAGTCTCTACTATGAGGGAAAAATATAATTTTGTGGTCATATTTACATTTGCTCAATCCTAGAAGTATAGATTTAGACTGCCCTATAGTGGTCAGATTTATTTCTGTGAGAATAATCTGGAAAACTCTGAACAAACATAAACCATCAGGGGATTTATGGTGGCAACTGACCTGACAGAGCCTTGTTTATTTTAAACATGTACCCATATTATTTTAACCAAAACTTTAAATGTTTTAAAGTATTCAAATCCAAAGCAAATTATCATTTCCAGCTAGGCCTGCAAAATAGGATATACGACCATCTCTGTCATCTGCTTTGCCAGTGGCAAAGGCTCTCCTCTGTAAGTGTGTGAAAGTGCCACATTATCTGGTGCACCCAGGCCTTATGGGAGTCAAACAGCTACTCAACTGCTTAAGGTGGCCAACAGTGCACTCCAGAGACAAAGCACAAAAATCAGATGCTGCTGTCCCAGGCCAGAAGAAAGCTGCCAACAAAGGGGATGTCCCCCACTGAGACCACCTGTCCTTCCCCCAGGTATTAATACTGTCATTACCTTGTGGAAAATAAGCAGCCTTAGCTGGTGGTGATCACTCACACATGGATTCCACTGAGGTAGTTGTCCTCCCTCCTGTCTCGAGCTGTAAAATGGGAGTTCCCTAGTTTATTATCAAGGGAAAGGCCATACTGGGATGTCTTGTCCACAGAAAGTCCTGCATCACTGTCACCTTCACACAGGTTAACCTGAAGGACAAAGAAACTCTGGCTAAGCTAGTGGGAGTTATCAGGACCAATTACAATGACAGATATGACAAGATCCACCAACAAGAGGAGGCAACATCAAAGGTCCAAAAAAATCTGTGGCTCTTATTGCCAAGCTGGAAATGCAAAGGCTGAAGATCTTGCCACCAATCTGAGAAAAAATACAGCATTAACTTTCCTGTACATAAAAAAAATACAAATTATCCTTCAAAAAAATTGTTTCATAACAATCTCTTCACTCTCTAAATTCACATAGTACTGTATCCTGGCAGGCAAACTTATGCATGAATATATATAGCTACATGTTATGTTTGGAATTAGGTTATTATGGGTGACCTGTCTTCTCTAACTAAATTATAATGTACGATTTGTAATCTCCCCAAGTTGATGTAATGTTCTTTGTCACTCTACCTTGTATTTTAGTTGCTTGGTGCCCAACACTCTCTCCTACCAGACTGCAAATTTACTGAGGGGAGGATGTGTATGTTCCTCAAACTTGGACTAAACTGCTTTAGGGCTAAGATCATTTTGTTGTGGTTGATTACATCATCAAAGTTTCTCGGACAGTTTTACTCACATACTAAGGAGGCAAATAAACAATGCCAAAATAGATTCTTCAGGAACTCCACCATGTACCCACAACTACAGCAAATATCAATCTCCCTGCCTCTGGGAGTGGCAAATGGGTTTGTAGTTCCCATTATACCATAATTGAAATACTACTTATAAGAGTCAGCATAACACTAGCCTGTGCCATAGTAACAAATGGCAAAATTTCAATGACTTATCCAAAGTTTCTTTCCTATTCATGAAATATCAAATGCAGATATTCTCCTTGATGTGGTAATTCAGGGATAGAAATGCCCCCTGTGTCAAAATGGTCACCACTAAAGGGAAGATCATGAAAACCTAGACTTCTTTTTTTATAACTTTTTATTGACGTATAGTTGGTATATGTAGTATCCTAGGTGTGCGACAGAGCGATTTGACATTTATATACCTTATGATGTGACTACCACAACAAGTCTGGTAACCATTTGTCACTGTGCAAAGTTATTGAGATATTATTGACTACATTCTCTGTGCTGTACACTACATTCCCAAGGCTTATTTGCTTATAACTGAAAGTTTGTTATCTCTAATTCCATTTCAACTTTTTCACCTAATCCCCCACCATCCTCCTTTCTTACACCCATCAATTTGTTCTTTGTATCTATGAGTCTGTTTCTATTTTTTCATATTTGTTCACTTTTGTTTTTTTAAGATTCCACATATAAGTAAAATCATTTGTGTTTGTATTCAACTTATTTCATTTCGCATAATACCCTCTAGGTCTATCCATGTTGTTGCAAATATCAAGTTTTCATTCATCTTTACTGAGGAGTAATATTTCATTGTTTGTATATACTATATTTATATATACAAATGAATAGATATACTTCAGTAAATATATAAATGAATGGATAAATGAGATGTATTTTCTTTATCCATTCATTTATTGATGGACACCGAGGTTGCTTCCATATTTTCGCTATTGTAAAGAGTGCTGCAGTGAACATAGGGATGCATATGTCTTTTCAAATTAGTGTTTTTGTTCCCTTTGGATAAATACCCAGAAGCAGAACTGCTGGGTCATAAGTAGTTCTATTTAAAATTTTTTGAGACTCTTCATATTGTTTTACGTAGTGGCTGTACTGATTTATGATCTCACCAACAGTGCATGAGAGAGTTCCTTTTCTTCACATCCTCGCCAACACTTGTTATTTGATGACTTTTTCAGCCATTCTGACAGGTCTGAGGTAATATCTCATTGTGGTTTTGATTTGCATTTTCTTAATGATTAGTGATGTTGAGCATCTTTGCATATGTCTAAACCTAGCCTTATTTTTAACTGCCTTGAACCAGAAGTGACAAAGGTCCCTTTTGTTCATGGCCCATTGGCCTAATGTAGTCACAGGGCCTCCATTCAATTACAAGGGAGGCTGAGAACTGAGGGAGTCCATGAAACTTTTAGTAAGCATTGCTGTTTCTGTCATACAACTGAATTTAAAAAATGGATGACCAAGTAAAGGATGCCACTTGTATAGAGACACTGCTATACCAACAATGATGTAATGTATTATTATTGTATCATTGATCCAGAGCTCCACTACTTTTCTATTAAAATAAAATCCACTTTTATGCAATTGATTGTCACCATTTTCAAAGAATGCAAGATTTAAAGAAAATGTTTTTTCTACTTCACACAAAGCAGTGAGGTGTTATGACTTGGCTTTGGAAGAAAGTTCTTAAAATAATATACCAGGCTCATCTGTTGAGGCCATCCCTTCTGCTGCTGCTTGCTATTGCCCAGTTTTCTATCTCTTATAATAGTAACCAGCTTTGAAGCCAAAATAAACCCTCTAGTTGTTCTTTAGAACATCCCATCTGCCTCATCCTTTAAACACCAGAAGTGCTTCCAGAGCTCTTAATGGCTGTGATAGTGCATACCATAAATCAATAGTCATGTGGCCTCATTCCATTATGGTTGAAAAAATGTATTCATTTCAACACTATTGTAAAAATATTTAAACATTTTAATTTTATTCAGCAATTTTCCCAGCTCACTAGTTTTGAGATGATAAGTAAAAGCAGTCATTTCCCATGTGAAAAATAATCTGATTCTCTAAATCTATTGTTTTGGGATCAAAATAATATTAAAAGAAAATAGTCACCAAAAAAAATTTAACATCTATTAATAAATGCATATATCTTATTAACATGCTCACAACAGCCATTTCATTATAGCCCTTTTTTTGGTTCACTTCACTAGAAAAAAATTACAGTTCTATAAGTAATGTTTTTATAACTTATAATTCAGATAACTCCTTAAAGGCTGTGACCAAAAAAAGTTAGAAAAATCACACTGATATTCTCTCAATATTAGAAAAAATTTGAAATATAAAGGTAATAGCATAATCCAAACTGGCATGAAGTCAACTCCACTTCCTCTTCTTAGTTTTCCCTGGAGGTATAAATGGAAATTTTATTCTTCTAGAATCTCTCCCATGTGTTTTATGATGGTATCATGTGGGCTGGGAAATGCCAGCACCTGGCAAAGGACACCAAAAAGAAGTTATTCTCTTCATGAAGATTTTTCAGTCAGTAGCACTGAGAAATGGTTGCCTAGAATCAAAGCTAGGTGAAAACACACACACACACACACACACACACACACACACACACACACACACACACTTATTTAACAACATGAATACCCTAGAGAAAGTATCTATGTGGTCCCTTGTCTTTTTATAGATGCATCGCTGTATCAGTACAGATGCTTTGGGGTGTGAATTGGAGAAAACAAAACCATGTTGTATTAAACAATAGGGAAATTAATTATCTCACATAATTATTAAGTCTAGAGAAGTGCTTCTCAAACTCTCTGTGGTCAAGAATAGTTGCTGTTGTTGCATTGTTGTTTGTTGTTGTTTTTTTCCAATCCAGTGCAGGTTTCCATATAATATGAATGCAGTTTGCACCACTTTCAATTCATTCCTTTGTTGAACTGCATTCAAACTGGTCTATAGCCTATTCAACTACACAGGTTCCCAGGTCACATATTTAGATGTCAAATCACTATAAAAGTTTCTAAATACTCTGAATTTCTGTGTTTATGTCATTGCAAAATGGTAGCTGACAGTTTTCCCTACATTTTGAGTAGCACTAATCTAGAGATAGGGTTTGGCATCAACATGGTTCTTGCTCCATCTCCCCGACAATCTCTATATTGCCCTCCTCTATGTTCCAGTGGCCCCTTTGGACTGATATGGAGATGTATGCCATGGTTCCAGGATATATGACAACATCCAGAGGGAGAGAGGGTTCTTTTAAAGCTATACCAAAAAGGACAAAGAAGAACTTTCTGGGAAATCTTGGCAAACTTTCCACACATTTCATTGTCCTTAAATGAGTCATGTATCTGATTCTGAACCTATCACAGGCAAGGAAGAAGGAATTACTCTTGGAGCAATTAGGCCCACTGCTGGAGCTGGGAAAGGGGTTCCATTTTGGGGGGCACATTGGTTTCATAGGAGGAATAATCTATTAGAAGTAAAATTGTGTTTATGTGATAAGGAGGGAGAAAGGAATGAATGCTAGATAGGCAGTAGACAATGTTGGAAGCATTTGAGCTGGGCTTTTTATATAATTATTAAGCAAGCAACAGGTGTTATTAAATAGTCAATATTTAGTAGCTATATATGAGCTTGGGCACACAGAGAGCCTGACTTACCCTAAAATTCCAAACAGCTGAGGAAGGAACCCTGTTGACTCAACTTTCTCCAAACATCCATGGACAAGAGACAGAATTTCATAGAACAAGCCTGGCTGCTTAAGAGAGAAGTCATTCAGAGGAACGCTGTGGGAAAGCTACCTTTACAGATTTGGGTGGAGGAAGTTCTCAGGGAATGAGAAATCAAGTGAGCTGGGAAGATGCCACAGAAAGTGTCTCCTGTAATAATTTTAAAATTAATTCCAAGCTCTATCTTCCATAACTTCCTTACAAAAATTATAGTATGGAAAAAGGGAAAATTTACATTGGAAAATCTTTAGCCAGACAATCAAGGTTGACATTAACAGTTATAAATCATGTTCATTAATAGTTAACCTTGCTATGACATGATGTAAATGGTGTTTTATCTTTGCGATCTTCTTCTAAAGACACCATACCCCACTTAAATCATGAGAAAAATATCAGATGAATTCCAATAAAGAAGCATCCTATAAAATATCATTACTTTTCAAAATTGTCAAAGTCATCAAAAACAAGAAAAGTCTAAGAAACTGCCACAACCAAGAGGCACCTAAGAGACATGACAAATGAATGTACTGTGGCATCCTGTATAGATGTGATCTTGGAGCAGAAAAAGATCATTAGATAAACTCTGAGGAAATCTGAATAAAGCACAGACTTTAGTTAAGAATAATTTATCAACATTGTTTCACAAATTATAATAAATGTGCCATACAAATGTAAGATGTTACTAATGGAAGAGAAGAGATGGGAATTCAGTACTATCTGCTTATATTTTCTATAAATCTAAAACAATTTTTTAAAAAAATAAAGGATATTTATTTTTAAATAAATGGCTTAAAAATAACAGGCAGATCACAAAGAACATATCTAAAATAGCCAATAAAGATATAAAAAGGTATTCAATCTTATTATACATCAAGGAAATGTAAATAAAACCACTATGAAATATTGTCTACCTGAATGGTTAAAATTTAAAAGACTGTCAATTCCAAGTGTTGGTGAAGATATGGAGAAATCAGAGTTCTTACATGCTGCTGATGGGAGTATAAAATGATGAAACCACTTTGGAATATTTCTTGTTAGTATTTATTAAGGTTGATTTTATACATGCCCTATAATCTGGAAACTCCACTCCTGTTATGTGTTGTTTTGTTTTGTTTTGGGGTGTGTGTGTGTGTGTGTGTGTGTGTGTGTGTGTGTGTGTGAGTGTGTGTGTGTGAGAGAGAGAGAGAGAGAATTTGTTTACATATATATGTATACTCAACATCATTAGTTATTAGAGAAATGCAAATTAAAATGAGATAACATCATATACCCTAAAAATAAAGGACAAATAAAACCAAGTATTGGCAAGAATAAGGAACAACTGGGACTCTTACACATTGCTGTGGAAGAAAAAATTCTTCTATCAGTTCAGAAACAATTTGGCAGTATCTACTAAATTAAGCAAAGCCATACCCTTTGACCACGTGTGCATAAAAAGGCAGGTACAAAGTGTTTGCAACAATATCATTCAATCCAAAACAACTAGAAATAACCCAAAAGTTTATCAACAGTAGAACAGAGAAATAAATTTGTACTGCATGCAAATAATGTCATATAGCTATGAAATAGTGATATAAATGAACAACTCCTACACAACATGGCTAAATCTAATAAATGTAATGTTGAGCAAGAGAAGTCAGACACAAAGGATTTCACACGATAATTCTAGTAATGCAAAAACGGCAGAAGTAATCTACAGAGACAAAGTTCGGGGCAGTGATTATATTTTGGTAGTGACTGTGAGGGGCTCAAAGCAGGGAGGGGTTCTGGGCTGCTGATAATGTTTTATTTCTTAATCTGAGCGGCAGTTACATGGCTTTGTTCACCATGAAAATTCACCAAGCTGTAAACTTTGGGTCACTTTCCTGTATGTTTATTTTATTTCAGATATGACACATGTTACAATATAGGTGAACCTCAAAGACATGCTAAGTGAAATAATATATTGACAAAAGAACAAATATTACATTATTCCATTTATATGAGGTACCTAGAATAGTCAAACTCATTGAGACAAAGTAAAATGAACAGTAGGGAAATAGTAGCCCTAGGGTAGTAGGGGAGGAGGAAATGGGGAGTTAGTGTTTAATGTGTACAGAGTTTCAGTATGGGAAGATGCAAAAGCTCTGGGGATGGATGGTGGTGATGGTTGCACAAGAATGTGAATGTTCTTAAAGTCAGTAAACTGTACACTTAAAATGGTTAATATGGTAACTTTTGTGTTATCTCTATTTTACCACAAGAAAAGTAATCCTAATAAAGTATGACATATATTTTAATGGTGTCATTACTGTTTTATGATAGGTTTTGAGTATCAGGAACATTATTCTTCAGGAACTCCAATATAAGCTGAGCATTAATAACTGTGCAGTGTAATGCTGAGCAAAGGTTCAGGAAGTATTTGTTAGTCAAGAACAGGGAAACTTTCCAGGAAAAAAAAATAGAACTTGAAACCCTTTTAGAAGGAAAAATAAGTTGGCTGAGGAGAGGTGTGGGCGACATTTGATCCAGCAACACTCTGAGAAGAACCAGGCTCCTAAGTGATTTTGGATTTGAATCTGCTTGAGCTGGATTTAAGAAGAGAGACGGTTGGCTAACTTGCTGACTAACCTTGTGATTGTCACCACCCTGCCTGCACCTTTGTAAGAAAACTTCCTCAATTTACTCAAAGGTGAGTAAGCCATCTATGTCTTGATGGGACCCAGACTGATAAGTGGAATCAAGTTGTAAGCCACTAACTTTAGATTTGGCTTTGGACAAAATTAGAAAAGAAACTACAGGTGACGTGATATTTGATAAGAAGCCTTAAATATCAAATATTTTGATATAGAATATGTTGACATATAATTTGCCTAAGTTGACAAACTTAAAAAGGTGCTGGTTATTACTCTTCTTGGTAAGATGAGAAGACAGAGATAGTGGACATAGGTCAGCCTTTCAGAGCAGAGAGCAGGATGAGAATGGGTAGAAAGTGGATCTGGAAGGGTAGAGGGAAGCTATTCAGCATATTCCACCGAAAAACACGGGGGTGTGTCAATTGTGATACTTTTGGCTATAAGAAAGGATAGACCCACTAATAGAAGTTTAAATACGGGATTTATTATTTTACAGTAAATCCAGAAGAAAGGCAATTTCAAGGCTAGGTAAATCCACGATTCTACCATGTCCTCAATAGCCAGGGGCTTTCCATCTCATTGGCATGAGAGCAAGGTCTTCTATCTAAATCCGAAGATGGCTACAGATATTCCAGGTGTTACACACCAACCCAACAATATACAGTCAAGAATAGGGCATTTCACCCCATGGTTTTTTGGTTTGTTTGTTTTGTTATAGTGAGGAAAGTCTTTCCCAAAGTCTACAAATGGGATACCAGGATACCGTCAGATCTCATTGGCCAGAATTCAGGCTAAGCTATTACCTAGAAATGTGATTGAGACTACCACTTAAATTCATTGAGATTGGCCTCTGGGACTGAGAAAGACTAAAAATGTTTCTTCCTCTCTGCCTTAAGGAAAGTACATTTGAGGCTTTTTACTTCATCTCTTTCTTTCACTCATTCATTCAACTCATTGAAAAACATGCCTGACTTATAGGATATAACAAAAAATAGGACAACACCTCTGAATTCTAGGAGCTCACAAGCGATGTCAGGAGCATGACCGTGAAAACTGCTCTGTGGAGAGCAGTTGACTACAGTCAGAGAGTGGGAAAAGCGCTCAGGAACTTCTTTGCACTCTGGAGAGCTGGGTGAGATATTGATTGTAAACAAAAGGAAGCCCAGGAAACAGTTGTTGTTGTTGTTGATTTTTTTATCTTTTTATTTATTTTTATTATGGTGACTTTGGTTAACGAAATTCAGTAAGTTTCAGGTGTACAATTCAACAATAATATATATATATGTGTGTGTGTGTGTGTGTGTATACATGTGTGTGTGTGTACATATATATATATATATTTCATTATGTGTTCACCGCCCATAGTTAGATTTCTTTCTGTCACCACATATTTGACCCCTTTTACCCCGTCTACTTTCCCACTGCCACCCTCTGGTAACCAATAGTCTATTGTTCATGTCTGTGAGTCTGTTCATTTGTCCTGTTAATTTGTTGCTTTTAGGTTTATATCCCACGTATAAGTGATATCATGTGGTTTTCAACTTTTTCTGTCTGGGTTGTTTCGCTTAGCATGATTATCTCAAGGTCCATCCATGTTTTCGCAAATGGCAGTATTTCATCTCTACTTATGACTGAGTAATATTCCATTGTATGTATGTACCACAGCTTCTTTAGCTAATCGTCTATCGTAGGACACTTTGGTTGTATCCATGTCCTGGCCACTGTGAATAATGCTGCTATGAACGTTGGTGTGCAAATATCTTTTCAGATATGGGTTTTTAAGTCTTTGGAGGTAAATACCCAGTAGAGGGATTGCTGGGTCATATGGTAGATCAATTCTTAGTTTTTTGAGGAACCTCCATACTGTTTTCCATAGTGGCTGCACCAATTTGCAGTCCCACCAGCAGTGTATGAGGGTTCCTTTTTCTCTGCATCCTCTCCAGCATTTGTTATTACTCATCCTGTTGATTATAGCTTCTAACAGGTATGAGATGGTATCTCATTGTGGTTTTGATTTTCATTTCCCTAATAGCTAGTGATATTGAACATATTTTCATATATTTGTTGGCCATTTGTATGTCTTCTTGGGAGGAGTATCTGTTTAAGTCCTCTGCCCATTTTTTAATTGTATCACTTGTTTTTTGTTGTTATTGAGTCATATGAGTTTCCATGTATTTTGGATATTAGGCCCTTGTTGGAGGCGTTGTGTCCAAATATATTTTCCCATTGAGATGGTTGTCTCTTTCTTTTGCTATGCAAAAGTTTTTTAGCTTGATGTGACATAGTTTTAGACCTCATTTCCCTCTATGCTGGAACCACACATTTCTTCTCAAAGGAAGGCTAATCTCACACATGTATGTATTTGGCTTTATGAGTCCCACATCAGGGGCTTTGCTGGTGATGATAATGATGATGATAGTGGTAACCCTGATAGAAGATCGTGGTCATTTTTATAAGGCTTCTAAGTCAGCATAGGTCTTTCCTTGATTACTCTTACAGATAAACTTGGAAAAGACCTGACCTTTTTCATCTTAACCCATAGACCCTTGAAGACATGTTTTATTTTTTGCTTTTACTTCCCTTGCCTTTGAAGTCAAATTCATAAAATTCTATTTAAGTCTAAGGTCCATGAGTTTATTTCCTATGTTTTTGTCTATGCAATTTTTTGTTTCAGGTCTTATATTCAGGTTCTTAATCCATTTTGGTCAATTTTGTTACTTTTGGTGTGTGGCGATAGCAGTCTAGTTTCATTCTTTAGCAGGTGGCTTTCCAATTTTCCAGGAGATAGTTGTTTAAGACTTACTTTAGACTCCAACTTTAGAATAGAGAAACCAAGAACTTGCTAAGGTGAGAAAATGGCAAGGAAGTAGGACAAAGCTTATTTAAGCAAACACTATGTGGTTGACAGAAGCCCTACTTGAGCTATATCTTAGGAAACTGGAGTGTTGATGACTCACGTAGGACACCCCCTAAAAACAAGGCAGGAAAGGGCATCATAGGACATTCAGCCAAGAAACATCATAAGAGCAATGCCCCGGAGGTGGGGATCACAAAGCCAAATACATACACGTGTGAGATTAGCCTTCCTTTGAGAAAAAGTTTGTGGTTCCTGCATAGAGGGAAATGAGATCTAGAACTATGCCACATGCAATTCATTGATAAATGAACGATACTAATAATGACAGCAAAGATGACAACAGTGATGATTATGATGATGGTAACCCTGATAGATGATTGTGGTCATCTTTATAAGGCTTCTAGGTCAGTGTAGCTCTTTCCTTGACTACTTTTACAGTGTCACCTACAGATAAACTTGGGAAAGACCTGACCTTTTTCACCTTGACCCATAAACCCCAAAGATATGTTTTATGCTTTTCAAACAGGATGTTGTTAAATATTTAGCTAAGAATTTACAGTTGGATTTTCACCCATACTAATGTGAGCACTATTATTCTGTTTGAAATATTCCCACTTCAGAAGTTTGCACAACCCCACAAGTTAATGAGTTTTTCTATACATAGTCTCTTCCAGTGTATAATTACTGGCCTGGCTTTATATTATTTTAGGATAGTGTCAGCAGCTAATTGTGGTACAGTTTGAATGCTCTGAAATGAGCTCAGCTGAGTATGAGAATAGCTCAGCAAATTTAGGGCTGTGTGTGCACCGTTTTTAAAGTCTATTGTTTAGCAGGACATTGAACGTGGCAGATTAATAGTGGAGTCCAATTCAAAGGGCAACTGTCTTTGATCTGACCTGCCTCACGTTTCACTTTGAACTTTCTAAACTGCTCGTTCCTAAACTGCTGTTACCTACTTGCCACACTCAACTACCACTGGACTTTGAGTTGGCCTAAGTGTACAATGAAGCCTCAGGTCCTGGCATTGCTGAGTCTCTATCAGTGCTACAGGCTCAGGTACAAGAGGGAGCATTCACTCCCCACCTTTCCATTCCCTTGGAAGCAAAAATATAGGAAGAACACTTTTGGCCTCTTTTTTCTTTCTTACCTAACATTCCTTATATAGTAGGGTATAGAAGTAGAGATCTGATGAAAGAATTTTAGAAAAAGAATGGACATTATTGACTCAACCACTTTTATTCACTCTATCCATGAATTTCCTTCTCTTGTTTCCCTTCTGTGATATGCAGATTCCAAAATGGTTTTCAATATCCCTGCTTTCAGGTATTCATTCTCTTGTATTATCCCTTCCCCTTGTCACACTAGTGACTTGCTTCTAATAAGAAGAATATGGCAAAAGTGATAGGATATCACATCACTTCCAAGGTGAGATAAAAACCTATGATCACCGTCTTGCTTACAGTATTTCTTGCTTTCTTGGTTTGCTTGTTTCAGTAAAGCAAGTTGCTATGTTGAAGAGACCCATGTGTCAAGAAACTGAGGGTGGCCTCTAGCCAATAGCCAGCATGAAAATGATGCTTCCTGCCAACAACCACATGAGTGAGCTTGAAAAGGGATCTTTCTCCAACTGAGCCTTGTGATAGCTACAGTCTTGACTAACACTTTGCTTGTAGCCTGTAAGAGATTCCGAAGCAGAGGAATAAGCCTTCCCAGATTCCTGACCCACAGAATCTGTGAAATAATAAATGCATGTTAAGTGACTACCTTGTGGGATAATTTGCTGCACAGTGATTAACTAATATATCTTCCTTAGCCTTCTTATCATTGGTCAAAGCCTTTGGTGGATAACTTAAATGAAAACAAAGACCTGTCCAACACACAAATTTTGGATGGCTTATGAACATATATCTTTCATCCCACCATGTTTAGCAGGCAATGTCCTGGTTTAAGCCTAACTCAAAAAAAAAAAATGTTCATGCAGATTTTAGATTCCAGTATTTCAATATCTTTTCTCCAGTCCTTTCTGAACACATTTGACCCTTGAGCAATATGGGTGGGGTGGGGGGGCGGGGCTGGGGCACTGACCACCTTCCTTGTGCAGTCGAAAATCTGTGTATAATTTTTGACTACCCCAAACGTAACTACAGTCAGTCATCCCTTGGCCTCTAAGGGAGATTGGTTCCAGGAGCCCCTGTGATACTAAAATCTGCCGATGTTCCAGCCCCTCATATATAAAATGGACAGAAAAATGAATACAGTCAGTCTTTCACATCTGGGATTCCCAACTGCAGGTTGAAAATACTATTTCCAATCCTCAGTTGGTTGAATTCACAAATGTGGTAATCTGGAGACACAGATGGCCAACTGCATATTCGTTAAAAAAATCCACATATAAGTGAACCTGTGCAGTTCAACCCATGTTGTTCAAGGGTCAGCTGCATTGTCAGTTTTTGTTACATGGAAAAATATATTTCAATACAAGGATATGGGGCAGCAGAAAGAGGAGCAAAAGATACTTGACATCTTTCTAATACCCACAAATCATCCCTCCATTCCTGACTTTTCAGAATTACATGTATTCATCCAACACTTAGTAAGCACTTACTGTTCTGGCACTACTCCAGTAATGCAGCAGTAAACGAAAGAAGCAAAGCCTCTGGCCACACAAAGGTCACATTTTACTGAAGGAGCAATAAACAAACAAATAAAAATACATGACATAATGTCAGATAGTGAGAAGTACTATGAATAAAAATAAAATGAAGTAAGAAGGCTAGTGAATGGCAGGATGGCATTGGGAAGAAGGGTATGTGATCCAAAAAGGTATCTTTACTAGAAGAATGTTTTAGCTGAGATCTGAAAGAAATAATGAAGCAAACCACGAGAAAAAATAACTAAAGAATATTCTAGTCTGATGAAAAAGCAAGCGCAAAACCTCTGAGGCAGAAATAAACTTGGAATGTCAAGAAACAGCAAGAAAACCAGTACAGCCAGAGCAGAATGAGCAGTTAGACGTGAGGTTGAGGTTGGAGAGATGGGAAAGGGCTTTATTGTAACTATTGGCTGGGCATTATAAAAGCTTAAGTTTTATTTGAGCATGATGGAAAGGCTATGAAGAATTTAGGTTCAGGTAGTTCCAAATTACCTAACTTTTTTATATGAAGGGAAATGGTTCCTAATAGTCTAAGAAACCTGTGGTAGAAGGGTAAATTGATATAGAGACTTTGATAAGCTTTTAAAAAGTTGAAAATGTGTATACACTACAACCTGGCAATTCTATCTCCAGTACATAACGTAGAGAAGCCACCACATTTATACAAGGAAACACGTATTAAGGATGTTCAATGCAACATTATTTATAATGGCAATGTTGCTGAATAGGAAACTTGATTAATAAAATAAGGTACATTCACTGTACAGCTGTTAAAAAGATGAGCTAGATCTACCTATATGAACATGAATATGAAAAACAACGTTGAGTGAAAAAACCAACATGCAGGTCAATACATATGACATTATTTATATAAACTGAAGACAATAACCCATTTACAAAACAGTACTGCATATTAGTTTGTACATACATAAATATATGAAAAATAAAATAAAAATTATTTGATTGAAAAGCTATAAAATTCATGATAGTAGTGGTAGGAATGAGAATGAGACATGAGGTCAAATGTCACTTAAGGTTTACCTGTAATATTTTGTTACAACAACCAAAAGAGAAATACAACAAAAATATTCTATGTTAATTCCAGGTGATAAGAAATTGGTGCTTTTTGTACTATTGTTATTTTTTTATTTTATATTATTTACATTTATAAAGATATTATTTATAATTTTATAATAATATTGCACGATTTTTCTTTTACCTTTTTAGCCATGTAGAAATAACTCAGCTATTCTACAAGAATTAATTGAAGCAAAGGGAAAATCAGTTTGCATATTTGTGGCCATATGAGATTATTTTGCCTTGAGGAGATAAAATCAGATCTCTTTTTTTGGACTCAAGATTAAGATGTTTTCCTGCCTTGTTATGGGTAAATAAGCCTCATATGATTCATACAAGGCCTCAGTGGCTTTGGGCCTTTGCAGTCTCCTTCTGTTAACACTTCAACAACCTGGGAGCCAGAGTCGATATTGCTTTCGTTATTTTACATCAATAGGTCTGTTCACAGAGTTCTTAAACCTACATTCAATCAATTAATTTAAAAGGAAAAAGCCTCTCCAACTCTGGGATGAAGTCCAAGGACTGAGATATCCTGTGTGCTGAGAATGTTTAAACCAAAATACAGATTTAAGCTTTTAATCCATTGATTTTGTTCACTAGGGGGCCTAGATCTAAACCAGTCTCTCTGGTTGTGAAGATTAGAAATAAATAAACAAATTTAATTACATTTTCATCACAAAACAATCCTCAGGTACAACCTGCTGATGATGCCTAAGGGGAAGGTGGGGGAAGAAGGGAGGGGAAATCCATCTCTTCTGATTGTTACTTTTGCAAAACTTGGAATTCAATTTGTAGAGCCTCCTGAACACTTACACAACTTCAACTTATGTTGATGTTACAAAATCTGACCTCACATTCCTTTAGCTTACTTCACCCACATTTCTACTAGATTTTAAATTTCTTAAGTCTAAGATTTCAACAAGGCCTGCCCTCCATAGGCAAACTGATTTCCATCACTGCCAATCTTAAGTCCTTTCCTCCAGTCTCAGCAGAAAAAAGAAAAAAAAAAAAAAAAAGATTTTCTTTATCTTCCCTGTGGCAAATGAGATATTTACTCTTCAACACTCCGATATGAGAAATTTGACATGTCGTTCTTTTTCTAAGTCAGGCGAATCACTTTGAGTCTCACCTAGCCCACGCCCTAAATAATTCAAGCGTGGTGATCTTGGTCAGGAGAAGATCTCTCCCGCTTTTGATGGAATTACATAACAATCCTGCCACCAGTGTAGGGTTCAGAATAGGTCTCCCCAAACGTGCTACTTTAACTTGAAAATTATTTTGAGCTATAAACAATCAAGACCCTGCTGGCTCATGAGAAACTTTTACCTCTTTATTAAAGAATTTAAATTAGGTCGTTCTCTGTATATATGTCTTTTTTTTGTTTGTTCTTCTAAATTATTCTTTAGATTCCACATATAAGCGAAATCATATAGCATTTGTCTTTCTTTGCTTGGCTTATTTCACTTAGTATAATACCTTCTAGGTCCATCCGTGTTGTCACAAATAGTAAGATTTCATTTTTTATGGCCAAGTAATATTCCATTGTATATATGTACACATCTTCTTTATCCAATAGCTATAGAAAATAAACTGAAGGTTGCCAGGTGGGAAGGGGTGGGGGCTGGGAGAAAAAGATGAAGGGAGTAAGAAGTACAATTGGGAGTCACAAAATAGTCACAAGGATGTAAAGTACAAGATAGGAAACACAGTCACTAAAATTATAATAATTGTATGGTGTCAGACTTAGTGAAATCACTTCATAAATTATATAGCTATCTAACCACTATGTTATACACCATAAACTAATAAAACATATTATTAAATATCAAAAAATAAAATAAAAAATTTAAATTAGGGGGCTTGCCCATAATAAGTCATCACTAGAAATAACTTCTTATGACCAATCTGCAGGGCAGAGCAAACTTTTAATTACTGATCATCTGCTCTTATCATCTGTAGTGACCTTCTTCCTCCCCACCCTACCCCACATGAAGCTCCAAAGCGATTTACCTCATCCTTGGCTCAGGATGTCTTACACACCTTCTTTTCTCTTTTGGTCTTTCAAACTCTCAAGTATGTGGGGATCTCTGACTCTCTTATGTATGCAGGGTTCTCATGTGTACGTATGTATTAAACTTGGTTACTTTCTCTTGTTTATCTGTCTCAGGTCAATTTAGTTACTAGACAAGCCAAAAGAACCTAGGAGAGCAGAGGGAATTTCTTCCTTCCCCACTCCAGAAAACCAGGAGATGGGCGGGTCCAGAGCTTTTGCTTCATTTCTGGGGCTCCCTCTGGACATTTAGATGCTGGAGTCTCTCAGTAGCCAACCTGGCGGAACACGAAATCTTTTCCTGAACCCTTCCCTGATGCCAGCCCCAGCCATCCACAGGCTTCCTGCAATGATGCCTATTTTTAAATGTGCCAGCCAGTACATTTCCCCAGGAAGGAATCTTGAGATATGTTTCTAAAGCCCCAGGCTGACCTCCCTATCTTCTATCTCTGTATTTCTTTCTGGTTGATGCAGGAGAGTTTTTGATTCTCATACTCTTTGAGACTAAGGAAAATAAAATAAACATAGATGATCAAATCACACCCAAGAACTGAACTTTATTTTTTAAACATCTTGACTCTTTTTTCCAGACTTCCACAGCAAAGGTAATAAATATATAAACTGTTCAACTTATGCATAAATAAACTTCATTTTTAATCAGATGACATAATTTGCACATTCTAACATGTTTAAAGCTATGATTTCCTTCTCCCTTTTTATGACTGCAACTCCCAGCTTTCCTCAGAGTGCCACAGCTATAAGGCTATCCTGGAATATGCTTTATTATAAACATAAATAGCTTACGGCATGTCTAACGGTCACATTGCATTTGAGAACTCATTCTATCACATTTCTTCATTAATAGTTTTCAACCTTTCCTCATCCCCACAAATGCAGTCTCAAACCTGTTTCTCCTTCCACATTCCCCAATGCCCTACCTTCCTCCATTTCCTTGTAGGCTAGAGTTCCAACCTTTCTCTGGCTCTCTCTATAAAAACCAGTCTGACCAAGTCACTCTCTTATGGCTCTTTCTGCCTTTAAAATAGAACGCAGGATTCAGCTCCGTCCTGGGAGTGGTATGGGGTGCCTGTCTCTGCCCCCACCCATCACCAACAAAACACATACCCTAAGCTCCCAACCAGCAGATTCCCCTAATTGCCCTCTCCTATCTAAGGGCACTCATCTTCCCCATACTACTCATTCTGCCTGTAATGCACTTCCTCTACTTTCAATCTTCCCTCTTCTCTCCCTACCCCCAGTCTCGCCCTTGCCAGTTCCTACAGTGTTCATGCAGGTGGGCTCTCAGGTCAAACTGCTTGGATTCAAGCCCATATCCCTACGTGGGACCTTGAGCAAGACACTTGATCTCTCTTTGTCTTAGCATCCTTGCCTGTAATAGTATATTAATAATATATTAGTATATGTTACTATCAATAATATAATAGTATATTAATAAAACATTCATTTAATTAATAATGACTAATATATTATAAATAATAATAGCATTTATTCACAGGGTGGTGATAAAGATTAAATTATTTAATACTAATAACTGCTTGGAACAATGGCCGGCACTTGAGAAAACCACACTAACAGTTCGGTTCAAGCTTGATCCCTTTGAGGAGTCTCCCCTACTCTTCCAAAGTGCCACCAGCATTTCATCTGCCTGTATCATGGTTTGCTTAGCCTTAGATAGTGGGTTTCCTTGATCAGTAATTTCTTTGTCTTTATCCCTGTGCCGTAGCAGCTCATGTTATAGTGAAAACAGCACAGATGTTGGAGTTCAACCAAACCACAGTTTTCCAACACCAGCTGCACATTAGAATCACCTGGGGAGCTTTCAGTGTACTGCCTGGGCCCCAAGCCAGACCAATTATATCAGGACGTCAGAGGATGGGGTTCAGACTTTGGGATTTTTAAAAACCTTCCCAGGTGATAGCAACAGTCAGCCAGATTTAAGACCCACTGAACTCAACCCAGATTTAAATCTTGACCCTTCCACTTTCTAGTTCTAGGACTTTGGGGAGTTACTAAAACTCCCGAGTCTATTAGCATGTCTGTAAGGTGTAGATAAAAACGTCTAACTGCAGCAGTCACGTTCAGAGTGTGTCCTCACCATCCTTACTCCTTTCACAAATGCAAGGGATACACACAGCCACCATATTTGCTCTCCCCACAAACCCATCCCCTTCATAAATCAGGAATAGAGGTCAGGATGTTTATTTCCCCATTTCCATGCTACTAGATTATCAAAAACATCTTGGGCGCCTCTACCAAACTCCAAAACTCCTGTTGAGCAGTCTTCTCTCACAGATAGAGCCATTTTCTCCTTTTTCTAGTTACTGTACCCTTCTGTTGCCTCTTCCAGTGTATTGGGCTCTAAAGTGTTCGCCCTCTTCGTATCCTCACAGTCCTTAAGGAAGCCTTGTTGTTCTTAAATTTGCCATATTTTTATAAATAACCTCTTTATTAAAATTCGCCATAAGCCATATATAATTTATGTATGCCATATATAATCCTGCTATGATTACAAGAAGGGGCCAACAGAACTAAAGACAGAGAAGAAAAAGCAAGAGAAAAAGAAGCAAAGCTTATGATTAAAATTTTGAAAAGTATAAGCAAACAACCAACCCAAAAAAAAAAAAATTCTAAATCATAACTTTACTTGCAAAATATTCCCATGAAGCCCTAAAAAGCTTGAAAAGTACTCTGAGTATCACTGGTTGACTATTTGGAGGGGGAAAAAACAGCAAATCGAATTATATTTCAAGTTTCTCTGAGACTTTGTCAGGTCAGGTCATTATTTTCTAGTTCAATATTTTCTTTTCTCCATAGCCTTCTTGTTCTTTTCATATTGGCAGAAGTCATATAACAGGTTTGCTGTGACAATAAAATATGATACTCAATGAATAAAACCTACTATGTGAAAATGGTGTCAGGGAGGGGTGGGCTCAGCTTCTCTGCCAAAGTAGACCTACATTCGAATCCCTTTCCTGGTTCTATAACTAGGACAAATTACTTATTGCCTCTGAAAATGGGGTGTGAATGCTTATCTTATCAGGTCATTGTAAGATGCCACCTCATGATATTTATAATAGTTAATACTTTTTGAGCATCTTTATATGTCAGGCAATGTGAATGTGATAAGCACTTTAAATGCATTAACATGTAATTTTTACAAAAACCTTATGAAGTAGGTGCTGTTTTTAATCCTTAGCACAAGAAAAATGAGGATCCAGGAGGTTAAGTAATTTGCCTGAGGTCAAACACCTAGTAAATAACAGCATTAGGTAATAATGTATGATGTAAGGTGCCTAGAGTGCATATTAGCTACATATTAATGATATCCCCTGATATTTTGATAATGATTAATTTTCCTTTAAAAAAAAATCAAGATGAGTTCAGTATAATATAGTGACATTTCTAAGCTGAGCAATTGCACCATTTCTTTCATGCCCTGATAGTCTAAAATTCAAAGTTTTTTCCTGTCTGGAACTTTAAAATGGGTATAATGTTCAATATTTCTACTCCTACAGATTTTCCCAAGAGAAACAGGTGTATATAAGAATGTTCATAGGAGCCTTATTTTTAATAGTCAACCTGGAAACTACTCAATTGTCCATTAATACGAAAGTCGAAAAATAAAGTGTAGTATATACATACAATGCAACACTACTCAGCAAAAAAAAAAAAAAAAAAAAAAAAGGAACTACTGATACACACAAAAACGTGGATGGATCTCAAAAATATTATTCTGAATGAAAGAAGCCAAACAGAAAATTCACATTCTTGCTCCCACTCCAGCGAGAGAGTTAGAGGCTTACTATTACTCTCTTTAAAAAGAGACAACTTGCCTAGAAGCAACACGCTGTAATGCTTTGGCCAGAACTGGGTCACTACCTGTTCATGCACCAACTCACTGGTCAGGAGGATTTGCTTATTCTTATAGTAATCAGGCACACCCACGAACGAAGGATAATCTCCCAAAATGCACTGCTACTCAAAGTACAGAAATAGATTTTGGGCAGATAACTATAATACTCACTGGGGTAGCTGTAAAGAATAAAATTGGTGAGTAAGGGTTAACCCAGATTATGGAGAACCTTTTATAACAGACTGAGGAATTTGAGTTTAACATAATTAATAGAAAGTGAGTAACTTAATGGAAATTATGGCTGTATGTATTACTGTGAAAAGGGCACTGGACTTGAAGTTCATAGTTCTGCTGTTTATTAACTGTATGAGCTTTGACAAGTCTCTTGACAACTCAGGGCCATCATTCCTTATCAATTAAAGTAAAAATAATAGTGAGCAATTTCAAATATATTGTTATGAAACTAAAAATGACATATTCTTTATCATTCATTCAATCTGTCAATTTATCAAGAACTTATTAAACACCCGTAATAAAATATAATAATATAATAAGAAATAAAAAATGAGTCCATTCAGTGAGCCACCGTTAAGCTCCTTACCATCAACAATATTCTCTGAAAGTCATTTCTGGCTGTGCAGCTCTACTTTTCCTAAGCTGAAAGCCAGCAATCTAAGTTTTCTGCACTCTTGAAAGGGGCATTTACTTGTGGCTTCATTCATTCAACATGTGGGAGCATAAAAGGTTGTTCTTGCTTTCATAGTGTGCCTGGATTTAGTTATCCAGACAGCTTGACCCCCACTCTCCTGGCAGAAGCAGCTCAGAGCAGGCCAGCACTCCTACGTCCCTGTTCTTTCCCTAGATGAGTTAGAATGCCTTGATTAGGGCCACAGAAACTGAAGAGAATCATATCTGTTCTTTGCTATTTCCAGAATCTCTTTAGGAAAGAAAAATTGAATGACAAGTTTGTATAGTTTTCCTTTACTATACCCTTCCAAAGTTGAGATTAGAATTAAATAGAATCCAGATTTTTTTTTCTTTTTTTACACCTATTGCACCTGGTCTTCCTAAGTAGTCTTCCATCTAAGTACTAACCAGGCCTGACCCTGTTGAGCTTCAGAGATCAGATGGGATGGGGCATGTTCAGGGTAGCATGCCTATTTTTTTTTTTAATGCTTAAATAGTTAATTGGTATTCAGTACTTACAGATATTTCTACAATATGAGGGACTGAAGAAAATTAGCTGAAGAGAATGAATAGCTAATAAAGCTAGATTAAACATACAAAAATTTCCAGGTCTCTAGTAATTGAAGAAATCCAAATTAAAACAATAATAAAGCATCTTTTCTCATCATGTAAATTTATAATGATGAAGAATAGTAACCCTATGAGAGGAAAGTTTCAAATAGAGAAAGTAGTTCATATTTTTCTACTTTCATAACCATAGCTTTTTTGCTAGAGCTATAACATTGGTATAAACATTTTGGAAGGCAGTATGGCAGTAAGTATCAAAATTAAAAATATGTATACCCTTTGTCCTGCCAATTCCATTTCCAGAACTATATAAGGAAAAAATATGTGACTTACGTACATGTACAAAGTTATTCATTGCAATATTATTAAAACTGAAAAAATTATAAACAATCTAAATACCTAACAGTAAAGAAATACAATAATACATAGTCATTAAAAAATCATATTGTAAAAGTATCTTTTAATAACACTGGGAAGTATATACAACATAACAAGTTAAGAATACAAGCCACAAATTTGTGCATAATATGCTTTCTAAAGAATTATACAGTAAAAAAATGTCTTTTTCTCCCATCTCCTCAGGCACCAATTTCTCAATTCTATAGGCAGTTTTTGTTACAAAATTTTTTATAACTATAATCTCACATAATTTATTTAATCATCTATTTTTAGGCAGTATAAATTACTACCATTATGAGCAATAATAAAATTAATATATTTCATTTTTTCCATGTCCCTACAATCACCTTATTTTTATAATTATATATTTACATTTATTTATATACTTATATATAAATAAATGTAAATATATAATTATCTATTTATCTATATTTATTTATATACTTATATATAAATAAATATAAATATGTAATTATATATTTATATATTCATATATAATTATATATTTACATATATAAATATGTAATTATATATTTATCCTTGTCCTCTAAATATGTTTTACATCTATGTATTGGCATATCAGATTTCAATGATTTCTTGTCCCTCTGGCATTGAATGTTGAAATCACAGTACTTCCATCACCTCATGCCTTCTATCACACCCTCCCATATTTTCATAACTACATCATTTCTACATTGTCAGCATTTATAACTTATTTTTCATTCCTCGACCATTAAATGAGATCTGTTTAAGTTTTAATACTACTAGTAGGGTTTATATTCATACTGTAATTTTCCCTTTGAGCTTCTATTTGGCAGAAGTTTGTTCTATAGTAGTTTCTTTAAGAAAGATTCATTGAAACTATAGTCTGTATTCTTAATAATTAAAAAATATTTGTGGGTTTCCTTTATATTTAAAAATTGTAGCTAGGTAAAAAAAAAATGCTTGAGTCATACTTCATTTCTCTAGGGCTTTGCAAACAAAGCTCCATGTCTTCTAACATTGTTCTGTAGAACATTCAGAGCCTAGCCTGATTTTTCCCCCTTTTAAGTGGCTTGAAGTCCTCCCCTCCCAACTCAAAAAATACCAAGAATTCTTATTTTATCTTTGTAAACTGGCAACATTATGTGGATATGTATTGATTAGTCTGTCAATTTTTTCTTGGATAAATGGGTCCTTTCAAACTGCAGATTCAAGTCTTCTTCCAAATAAATTTCTGGAATGTTTTATTTCCCTTTTCCTAGGATAACTGAATATCAAGTGTTTAGTCCTGAAATGTTTCTTAGGTATATCTTTAAATATTTTTCCAGTCCCATTATTACAATTCTCCTTTTAATGTAACCACTTATGCATATGTTAACCATCCTTTGTCTTCTAGAGCTCTCAATTTCTCCCTACTCCTTCTTAGGTTTGCTCATTTTGTTTGCTTTTTTCTGTATTACCCATATGCTCCTTTGAGCTACTTTTAATGAGACTTTTATTTGTATAATAGTAAATATCTACTTTCTTCTTCTTCCTTGTTGTCTGTTAGTTTTTGCTTTATCTCCTTCTCTTGCCTTGCTACATTTTTCCTGAATTTCCTATATTTTTTCTTTGAGCTCTTGTTTTATAGACACAATCAAGTGATTTTTATTCATTTAATGGTGCTTATGTTTGGACACAATTTTCAATTATTTTGAAGTAATTCATTTTTGATGAGTATTTTTTGTCTGCCATTTGTTTTTCCTTTTTTCCTCATTTCTTCTTATAGCACCTTTATGGCAGCAGTCCTCAACTTTTTGGCATTAGGAACTGATGCTCATGTAAGACTCTAATGCCTGGTGATCAGAGGTGGAGCTGAAGCGGTGATGCTAGCACTAGGGAGCGGCTGCAAATACAGATGAAGCTTTGCTTGCCCACTGCTCACCTGTTTTGTGCAGCCTGGTTCCTAACAGGCCACGCACTGGTACCGGTCTATGACCTGAGGGTTGGGGACCCCTGCTTTATATTACAATTATTATTTGTTACAATTAGTTACAGGTCACAAGTTACAAATTACTACTATTTGGTATTAGTCATTGAATAATCAGTTCTCTTTACACCAAATAACAGCAGAAATTTCCTAGGAAAGAAGTGAAATTTCCAGAGTTTCTGGTTCAGAATTAGGTTCCTTTGACATAGGATTTTGTGTGAGGTATTTTGATTATTGTTCTGTTATCACTTGGTTTTGTTCTGTTTTTCAGCATCTATTTTCCCTCAGGCTGCCCAGTCTGGTAACTGACGCTACCCGTAATGCGAAGACAGTCTCTTTTTCCACTCCTCTTCACTGGCAAATTTCTTCTAGCAAATATGGAAGTTCTGTGTTTCCCTTTGTTCTATATTAGCTATTGTTGGTTTTGCTCTCTGACATTCTGAGAGTTTACACTCCAGGCACCATCCTTTTTTTAACATCCAAGCCCATGTTTTACTTGCACTGAGTTTGGCCACCCTACCAAGTATTATGGTTCAGCATTGTAACTGTCTCTTAGTTTGAAAACTCAATTATGGAGTTTTTTATTTATTTTTGCTTTTGGGTATTTTTCTAGAGAGGAGACTGAAAAATCTCTCTTACCATGCCATATAAACAAGCTCATTGCCTTTATAAAACACAGAATGATTAATTTTTTAAATTATTGTATAAAAGTAAAATGTAAAACCTTGCATATGTTCAAGATGTTTCATAATTAGGCAGGCCCCAATCCGCTTCTAGGCATCATCTTCTACTCTTGCCTCTCAGTACTTTTATTACACAGGCCACAAGACAATCTCATGTGAATTATCCATGGTAAATGTGTCTTCATCTCCTGACATTCATAACATATACAAATGATTAAAAGATGCTAGTTATATTTGATAAATATCAATATAAAACAAGATTTATATATGAGAAAGAGTTTTTTAAAGGGTGATCAGAGCTGTCATAGAGAGAAAATTTGACAAACTAAAGCCAAGTTCTTCCTGAAGACATTGGGATGTGTAAGTTGGAAGGTCCTAGATTTTGCATCAAAAACTAATTTCTCCCATTCTCAAATTCCTACATTGATCTGAGATCCTCTATATTAAAAAGAAAATATTTTTATTGAATTATAGCATACATATTGATGTGTATTAAACATAAGTTTACAGCTCAAGGAATTATCACAAAATAAACACACATTCATAATCCCCACCCATATCAAGAAACAGAACATTCCCAGCCTCCTAGAAGCCCTATCTGAGCCACTTTCCACTCATTACTTTCTCTTTCACTGATGAGAAATACACCCTAAGTGCTAGTCAATGGGCTTTCATTTGTTTTAGGCTTTTGCATCTATCATTGTTTGTGAGATTTATCCATTTCGTTGTTTATGAAAACACTTTTTTCATTTTCTTTCTGTAAGTCATCCTATTGTATGAATATATCACAATTGATTTATTCATTCTACCATTGATGAAAATTTGGGTGCTACCAGTTTGAGGTAATTACAAATATGTTAATATATGCATTATTTGGTATGTCTTTTGTTGAATACATATAGGCATATTTCTATTGTGTATATGTGGGAGCAGAGTTACTTAATAATAAGGGCAATAGGCCCGGTTTTTAGTAGATATTACTTCAGTTTTCCAAAGTGGTGGTACTGGGAGACTCTTCTGCAAGGATTTTATGTCTGTGGTAAATTTGCATCAAGTAATGTTCCAGTTACTTTTGGGGCCATAAAAAAAAAAAAACACATCAAAATGCAGTTGCTTAAAACAACTATTTGGCTGAGCTTATTCATGATTTCACAGGCCAGTAATTTGGATGGTTAACCAATCAGGTTTTCTTCTGGGACCACTCACGTGGCTGCAGTTATCCAGTGGTTCCACTAGGGTCAAATGAATACCTCACTCTCATCTTGGCCAAGCCATATGTCTCCAGCAGGCCAACTTGGGCTTTTCACATAGGGCAGCATTCCAAAAGGATGAGAACTGAATCTGTAATACTTTCCAAGTCTGAGGCCAAGTAAGTCACAAAGCCAGTCCACTTTCATGGAGGGAACAATATACTCCACTTCTTCATGAGAAAGCCAATAAAATATTATGCCTTTATTTTTTAAAGAGCTACCATTATCTTCCACCTAACCATAATTATTTAGTTTCTGCTCTCATGCAAAATATTGACACCCCACCCCAGGAACCCCACATGTCTCATCCAATTATGTCATTGTGCTAAGAGTCTGAGATATCTGCAACAGGTCCAAATGAGAGTCCCTGGGTACAAATCCTAAGGTGCAGCTCCGCTCAATCTGGATACCTACACAAGAAAAAGGATGAGTTTTCTGACCTTCACACAATGCCCCTTTGTCTACTGAAAGAGTCCAGTTGTCAACTCCCTTAAATTTTTCAATCATCTTGAGTATACATTACAGCCACACACTTCATTTGAACTTCAGCCTCAGGCCTCATTTCACTTTGAGACTCTTTTAATGGCTGTGGACACTGGAGATAAACAATTTTATTTTCCAGACCAGCAAATATTGGATCTTTTATTTTTTCTCTAAATTCCGCTTACAAATTATACAGGTTGCATTTGGGCCTCATCTGTCTTTTCCTATATCTTATATGTATTTATTACCAATAAACTGACACTTTAAACATTCTGCCTGGTGATTTCTTTAGCCAAATCTCAAAATGATTATTAGTAGGATTTCCTAACTTCCAAATTGTCATATACGCTCTCGCAAATTGTTCTGCTGCCACACAATGCTACCTGCCATTTACCCATGATCTCCATTAACAGTTAGTTTGCCACTAAGCCAGCCTTTACTAAGTTTTCTCATCACTGCTGCTCTTTTTCTGGGGCAGGATTATTTATTCACCTGGTAACCTTGAGAGATAAAGTAATATCCTCCTGGGGTCAAGGAGTAGGCTTGCTTACTGCTTGCTCTAAAATGTAAATGGTGGATTCTCCAAGCTCAGTGTTTCTCAGCTGCATCTCAAATGCACTGCATGGACAGCAGTCATGTGGGACACATCGCATTGTCCCCACAGGACTTTGAGCAAAGAGAACTGAAGCAAATATGCTGATGCTCATGCTGCTTGCTCTGTCATGAATAATAAAGTCATTTGTCTCAACTCCAGAATCTTTATCTATTGCCAGCACTCATGAAACACTAACAGACTCACTCATTAGCCTGTAAATAGGAAAAAATGCAATCCCAGATTTAGCATTTCCATCTCCAGTTTAATTTTCAATAAAAATCAAACTAAGACTATCAAATTCTGGCTGTGACCTGAAAAAAAAAAAACTATTTTCCAAAGATTTAATTGGGGGCAAGAAATTTTTTTTCCAAAATTCAGAACTACATCAGAATTCAGAAATTGAACAAAATTCTATTGACATCCCTGTGCTCATGTTACTGCATGTCTCCAGAGCTGGCCTAGCCTCAGATTAAGTGAAATATCACAACATTGTTGGAAATAGAGTATTCTCTTAAAGAAAATTCTATCTTTTGGGCCATTTATCAATCTGGCAACATAAAAATTGCAACAACTGGCCAACTTCAATGGTTTATATAATTTCAAAAAGAACCATAGTAATCTTTAACTCTGTGATTTCAAAATATTTCCATCTTGCAAAATAGTAAGTCACAAGAAGACAGGGATGTCAGGAAGTTTTTTTTAAAAAAGATAAATAACATTTATACAAGAAAGGCAAATACTGTATGACCTCATATGTGGAATCTAAAAAAGTTGAATTCACAGAAACAGAGAGGAAATTGATTATGACAAAAGCTGGGGATCTCGTGGGGGAAGGAGAGGTGTTGGTCAAAAGGTATAAACTTCCAGTTATAAAGATGAATAAGTTCTGGGGTTCTGATGTCCAATCTATAATCGTCACTGTAATTAACAATACTGTATTGTATACTTGAAAGCTGCTAAGAAAGTAGATCTTAAGTTGACAAGAAAAAAATATCAACTCTGTGAGGTGACAGATGTGTTAACTAACCTTCCTGTGGTAATACATGTATCACATCATCACACCGCACTTCTTAAACTTATACAATGTTATATATCAATTATATTTCAATAAAACTGGGAAAACACATTCATACAGCACCTACAATGTGTCAAGAAACCATAAAAAGTACTTTGCTGAGATTCATGTACAATTTAATTGTAACTATTGCTATTGTTTTAATTTTTTTAAACATAGTACAGTTTAGTGCTTAAGAACACTGGCTCTAGAACCAGACCACTTGGATTCACAGCTTAGCTTGCTGGTGATTAGCTCTGAAACTAGGGGTAGTTACTCAGTTTCTCTATGCCTTTGTTTCATCATCTGTAAACTGAGAATATTGGCTCCTACTTCGTGAGGTGGTTATGTTAAGTTAAAAGGGTTAACACACATAAAGTGCTTATAACAGTGCTGTTTAATTTAAATGGATAGTATTTAGGTCAAAGACAGTAGGTGAGTGAAAAGGATGTGAGAAAAAATTGTTATGACATGCAGGAGCAAGAATGACCATTTGAAGTACACTCTTAAAATTCCAGGAGACTGGGATAAAGAACTAACATACCTTGAATGCCTGAATTTCTGGATAACTATAAATTGACTCCAGAAAAAAAATTATTTTTTTTTGCTTCAGCATCTTTTTAAAACATGAGATTCTAATTTTTTTCATCTTGGACTTCTAGCCTCCAGAACTGTGAGACAATACATTTCTATCATTTAAGCCACCCAGCCTGTGGTAATTTGTTAAGGCAGCTCTAGAAAATGAATACAAAGTACCATGCCAAGTTTCCTCTATCTTTCCTGTCTTTTTATTTTCTAATCAAGGTAAGACATAGTATTGAAATGCTTATAATGACAAGTAACAACTGCCTGTCTCATCCCTCCCTTTTCCCAATCACACCCTAAAGAGCCTTTTAAAAGACTCTTAAATTTCCACTTCTTCAAAGCCCTTCCAACTACCTGGAAATGAGGCAAGTACTGGGTTTCTCATTTTTACTCAAATTATTCTAGAAATGTTCTCCTTTGCAGTACATGAAACTCTAATTCCATGCATATATGTAATAAATTTTTTTCCTGAGTTTGAACGATTTTATATCAGCCTGCTCTGGAAAGAAGTTTGTTTTTTGGAAGCCTGCTGTACACCGAAGTGCTGTGGTTAGGTGAAATCAGCACAGGCTTTCCACGTAGGCCCACCCGATTCTCTACCTTGCCCATCACTAGCTGGGTTACTTCAGGGCATTACTCATGGTTGCCCTATTTTTCAAAAATGGATGAAGGAAAATAATATCTCAAAATATTAAACTCAGTGCTCTTCCATTCTTCTTTCTAACTATTGCCTTTTGAAATACAAAACAACCACAGAGCTGAATATCAAAAATATATGCAATTCTAAAGTAACCACTTCCAAGTCAGAAGAAGGAATATTGCTCTATCCAGTGATGTTTAATATTAATAGCCATTAAGTAAATGCAAACTAACACCATGACAATCTCTCACTACACACCTATCAGAACAACTTAAATTAAAAACAGTGGTAATACCAAATGCTGACAAGGATGCAGAGAAACTGGATTCCTACACATAGTTGGTGAGAATGTTCAATGGTACGCCCACTCTGGAAATCATGTTGATGGTTTCTTATAAAACTAAACATACAATTACCATGAAGTCCAGCAACTGCACTCCTGGGCATTATCTAAGAGAAGTGAAAACTTATGCCTATAAAAAATCATAGAAGCTTTATTTATAATAGAAAAAAAATTGGAAACAACCAAAATGTCTTTGAACGGGTGAATGGCAAACCAAACTGTGGTACATCCAAAAGCGAAATACTACTAAGCAATAAAAAGGGACGAACTATTGATAACACAACAATGTGGGTTGATCTCAAGGCCATTATGCTGACTGAAAAAAGTCCATCTCAAAATGTCACACATTGTTTAAGTCCATTTATGTAACATTCTCAAATTTATAATAGAAATAGAAAATAGATCATGGTTGGCAATGTCTTTGGATGGTAGGAGAGGATGTGGGTGGTACCTATAAATGGATACCACAAGGGACATCACTGTAGTGATATATTAGTTCTGAATGGTGTTGCAAGTGTGGATACTTGAAACTACACATGATAAAATGACAAACTATATACACACATCACATCAATTTGTACTATAATTATGTGAAATGTAACTACCAGGAAAACATGATGAAGGATACTCAGGACTTTTGCATTTCTTGTGAATCTATACTTACTTTGAATTTTTTTTTTTAATTATAAAGTAGCCACCACCTATCAGAAGATAGGATAATGCCCCCATTCTAGAAGTCCCTGGACCTACACGCTCTTCCCCATACATAACGTTCCTGTGGTAGTCAATTCTCGCTTTTCCTCATGTACTTGCCATCTACACATGCTTCACTAAAAATATAGAGTTTCTTGGTAGGAGTTTTTTTTTTTTTTTGCTCAAATTTAACTTTATACAAATGGAAGCAATTATACAAAGGAATCTGGCTTTTCTCACTAAACATAAAGTTTGTGAATTTCATCCATAATGTAGCTATATTTCTGTGTTCCATCAAATGAATCTACCACAATTTATTTGTCTACTTTATTGAAGATGACTTTTTGGGGTTGTTTCTAGTTCGGGGCTATTATGAGCAATGCTGTCATGAGCATTATTGTGCCCTGGTTCACATGCACATGCATTTTCCTAGAGAATATACCCAGGAAAGAAACTGCCGGGTCATGGGATATGTTTATTTTCAACTTTCCAAGAGAATAATGAACTATTTTCCAAAGAATTGTACCACTCTTTACTTCCATCAGCTGTCTTGTTGTTCAAGTATTGAAAATTTTTAGCCACTTTGGGGTGTGTAATTGTAGCTTTAACTTGCATTTCTCTGATTATTTTTTAGTTGAGAATTGTTTCACTTATTGGCCATTTGGATTTTCTCTGTTGTGAAGCATCTGCTCAAGATTTTGTCTATTTTCTATTAGGTAGTGCATATTTTCCTTATAGATCTACAGAAATTCTTATAAATTTTGGATGCCAATGTTTTGTCTATGGTCTGACTTTTCTCTCTTTCCTGTTCTCCTTTCTTCAATTCAGTATGCATGACCATATTCTTTTTTAGGCATTCATTACCTTAGGTAAAAAGATAATCAGTAATAGAAATATAGAGAAAAACAACCAGTGTTTAGCTTTTGAGCTCTTAAATAGTCTTTAAAACAATATTAGTTTCACTCAAGTTCATTGTAGTATTATACATAAGAGCCAAATGTGAAGAAAGCAACCCAAGTGTTCCTTGACAGATAAGTGAATAAAATGTGGTATAGCCATACAATGGATTATAATTCAGCTATAATAAAAAGGAAATTCTGACACGTGCTATAATATAAAGATGTTATGAAATAAGCCTGTCAGAAAAGGATAAATATTCTATGATTCCACATATCTGAGATTCTTAAAATAGACAAAATCATAGAAAGTAGAATGGTGGTTTCAAGGGACTGGGGGGAAAGGAAAATGGGGAGTTAGCGTTTAATGGGTACAGAAGTTCATTTTGGGAAGATAAAAACAGTTCTGGAGATGGATGGTGATGACTGCAGAATAAGGTGAATGTGCTTACTGCCACAGAACTGTACCCTTAAAAATTGTAAAGATGGTAAATTCCGTTATGTATATTTTATCACAATAAAAAACATACCAATGCAATAATTTTTTAAAAAATCATTTATTAATATAGAAAGAAGCAATAGCTGATTGGTAAATCAGAAAAAAATAGATATGCAAATATAAATAAATTTTTTACATTTCCACCACCAGAGACCCTCTGTAAACTTTAACATACAGTTTTCTAGAGCTGAAAATGACCTTATACAGTGCATGTTTTGTAATATGTTTTAATGAGAACATGACTGCCTTTCTACATTCAAATTTTTCCAATTAACCTAAACATGTAAGTTTATCCTTAACAAGTGCTTGGGAGGAAGACAGACAAAAGGACAATAAAACTGGCAAGGACTAAGAAGGGGAGAAAGTGGGCTCCTCCACTGCTGGAGATTTCTCTCCTCATGAAGCAAAGCCAGCCTCAGGACTGCCTGGCCTCTGTCCAGGTGAACACCTTAGTCCCAGCACTAGAAAGGGGGCTAGCACCTCGGTGAACGTTAGGACCCACTACTGCCATTCATAAGCTCTTATTGTGTTAAGAAAAAAGCTGCAGTGGACTTGCTTTGTCCCCAGAGGTCCTCCCAGCAACAGCAAGCGATGTTCCAGGTGACCTTCAGCAACAGGGAAACCTGTCAGCAGCTTCAGACTTTGCACAGTCCATTGGACTCATCCAGGGCCCAGGACACATGTGTATGTTCTTGAATGCATCCTCATCCTCTGACAAAGTACCACCTAGCTCCAAAGGTTGTTTTAAGGATGCAATAGCACACCCAAAGTCATCCAAAACAAAGTCAATCTCAGCTCTCTGACTGTGCATTTTCCTTCCTCTTCGGCAGGCCCATCTCTAACTCTAATTAACTCCAATTGTGTACTGCCATGTTACCTGTACAAAACAACCTATTTGCTGATAACTAAGTAACTCATAAGACAGGGGGGAAAAGAGGCCATTAACCACATTGTGTGACTATAAGTAAGGCTGATTCTCTTGAAAGATGACAATCTGACTATGAACAAAGTTCCCAACACAGGAACTTTTATGTCATTTGAGCAATGGTGCTATTACTGGAAAAACAGTCTCCCCACTTTGAAGATCAGCATTCGTTTAGGTATGCAAATTCTTTTGTCTGTTATTCAGTTTTCTAAGTCTCAGTATTATAGAATTGACCTCAAGAATATCATGAGATATTTGCCTAAGATGCTTTAAATTAGCTTTCCGTTTCTCAGAAATTATTAGACCCACACACACACACAAAAAAAGAATTTCTATCTATACTGCAAAATTTTCATTGTCATTTAGCAGTTTAACGTCTTCCATTGCCACGCAACAGGTAACATCAGTATTTACTGAGTAAATACCAGGTATATGCATTGTTACAGGCACTTAGGCATTACAAAGGAGAAATTAGACATGACCTCTGGTCTCTGAGATCTGACCAGAAAAGTAAGACAACTTAACAGTGAAATCAATAGAGATGTGTGGAGTCAAACAGAAATATGCTTAACAAGTTTTACAATTAATATAGGATCTTACAAAGCCAAATTTGAAAGGAAAATGTTTTATTAATATTTTATGTTCTTAGCTTTGTTCATCTTTATCATGATCTTATTAAGCTTTTGTTTTCATGTTTGCTTTAAATTTTACTATGTCATATTCATTTTTTAAGAGAAGATGATGAGACCAAAGTGAAATGGGTCAAAAAAAATTAGGTGACATAAGTTTTCTTTCTAGGAAAGAAGCCTTTTAATGACAGCATTTTCATTTGGATTATATATAAACCATGGTTAAAACTTCACATTACAATATTTGCTCTTTAATCATTCAATAGGAACATTTCTTAGAGGAAGGTATGTAGGATATAGCATGCCCATTTTATATCAAAGAAAATGTACATGAAGGATCATGTTTTCTCTCCAAAATCTCACCTTGAGTCATAAAAGCAGAAATCAAGTCTCCTAATTCAGCCTTTAGCTGTGTCCATCTACGCTGTGTTCACTGATTTTAAAAAAAATGGTTACCTCAATCTATTTCCAGAATCTTTTCATAGCTGATTGGAGTTACACCTGCCTATAATTATAATTAGATATTATGGCTCAGAAAAATATCTTCATTTTATATACTCATGCTTTCACAAAAGATACTGCCATTCTTCGCAGAATTGCAGAGCTGGAAGGGATTTTGAGATCTTTTCCAGCAGTCTCATTTTATAAAGAATCTGAGGCCCAGGGATTAGGAAGCAACGAGAGGTAAAAAGGTAGACAATGGTGTAGAAATAGAAACTATGAGAAAAGTTAAAGACATTGAAATTCTTTCCCAAAACTACTTAATAATGACCTTTGCATAGAATCAGAATTCTGATTAAAGATAAAATTTTTATTTCTCCCTGTCTCTATCAAAAATTAAAAAAAAAAAAGGGGGCGGAAATGAGTTTGGAGTAAAGTGAACAAAAACAATGAGGCTAAAAAAGGGGGTAGAGGGAAAATTTTCTGACAGCCAGGATAATCAAAAACTGAGATAGGAAACCTACAGATATAATTCACATAACATATAATTCACTCATTTAAATTGTACAATTCAATGGTTGCATTCAATGTAACCATAAACATAATCCATTTTAGAATATTTTCATCAGCTTAAAAAAAATACCCTTTAGCTATATCACTCCTTGTCCCTCCCAATTCCCTAGCCCTAGGCGACCATTAATCTACATTGTCTCATAAATTGGCCTATTCTGAACATTTCATGTAAAGCTGGAATCATATAATATGTAGTCTTTTATGACTGTCTTCTTTCATTAGCAGAATGTTTTCAAAGTTCATCCATATTGTAATAGGTATCAGTACTATATTCTTTTTTATTGCCAAATAATACTTTATTACATGAATATACTACATTTTGTTTATCCATTCATCAGTTAATAGATATTTGGGGTGTTTCCACCTTTTGGCTTTTATAAGTAATGCTGCTATGAATATTCATGTGCAAGTTCTTTTGTGGATGTGTTTTTATTGCTCATGGTTATGTATCTAGAAGTCAAATTGCTGGTTCAAATGATAGCTCTCTATTTAACTTTTCGAGGGACTGCCAGACTGTTTTCTAAATTGGCTGCACCACTTTATTTTCCCACCAGCACTGTAAGAGGGTTCAAATTTCTCCACATTCTCGCCAACATTGTTATTATGACTTTTTTATTATAGTTATCTTAGTGGGTGAACTGGGATCTCATTGTGCTTTTGATTTGCATGTCTCTGATGACTAATGACGTTGAGCATCTTTTCATGTGCTTTTTGGCTATCTGCACATCTTCTTTGGAAAAATGTCTATTCAGATCCTTTACCCATAAAATTTTTTTAAAAGGTTAAATGCAGATCATATTCTTAATCTTTAGGTTAAGATCTAGTTCTCTATTATATGAGTTATATGAGTCCTAATTGAATATATATACTTCCAGTCCTTGCTATTTCCATGAATCTATGGGTTGAAAGAACTTTCATATCTCGTTAGATTTTCATAGAATAGAAGCTAAACAAAGTGCTACGAACTGTCTCAATTTCCTGCAGAGATTTACTTTCGAAAGAAGATTTTGACGAAGATTTTAGGAAGGTCGTTGAGTGGTTAAGTATTGAAAAACAAGTTCTCTATATTGGTGCAAAAACATGGTGTAGAAAGGAGCCAGTGGGCAAATATGTTTTATTTTCTGTGACCCTTTGAAATTATTACCTGAAAAAATGAACCCAGTTTGTTTGTTAGTTTGTTTTGTTTGTTTTCAAGTGTGTAGCCATGGATGAGAAAAGCCAGCACTTTGCTTCCAGGCCTTTCACTTCATCTTTATAGTGAGTTACTATGTTGCTTCATCTAAATGCGAACATTTAAAAATATATTTTTAAATACCTTTTAAGCTTACAGGCTCAACATTTCTGAAAACAAGGGTCATGATAATAATAAGAAAATAAGTATGTACCCACTTGTGAGTGTGTAAATGTAATATAAGGTTTGGGAGTGAAGAGTGAAAAGTTATGACCACTTCTGGGACAGCTGAAGGCACCACAACTAATCACATGAACATGAGCTCATTAAATATTTAATATTTAAAATGAGGAGTTTTCCTTTTTAAAACTAAAGACTATTTATATTATACATCACAAACAGACACACCACCATCCCAAATAGTAGTATTAAAGGAAATGTGAAAGCAATATGAACAGCTTGAAGAATCTGAACCTATTGTTAAATAAAAAGGACAACACATCCAAATGACCATTAGAAAGTTTACATTTTAAAAAAGAAAAGAAAAACAAGCCATGGAGTTTTCTGATTATCCAAGATTCTCAGGTTCTAGATGTAAAGTGGAATAAAAGACAAGCGGGACAGGAACATAAAATAACCACCACTGTCCTTTGTATATCTGGTTTTTGAGACAACCTTTACCTACCATGATGCTTCCTACCCAACTGTTCTTCCACTGTTGTGCCTGCTGATGGAGAAATCAACAGTTATTACCACAAATCCAATCTTTGGTGCAGGTTTGGCATGCCCAAAGGTCAGCTAGGGCACCCAAGGTCAGCAAGCACCTTCCATAAAACAAAGCAACTGTCAGTAGCATAAGGGCTGAAAGAATGGCTGGGATTCATTCTTTTAATATGTTCTCCATACATCTTATAATTGCCTTAGAATCTTTCAATCACTGATTCTTACATGCATAATTTTTGGCTTTGGATTCTTGGTAGGACCCTTGAGGAAAAAGCAGCAAGGACACCTCACTGCCATCACTCCTGCTGAAAACAAACTACACTTGGTGAAAATAAGGACAAAACAGCAAGGAATGGTACTGAAGAAATGTCAAGATTCGCAGAGACTTTGAACGTGCTTAGACATCACATTTTCCCCCCAAAAAATGTGACGCATCCAAAGGGGTCTGCACATGTTTTATAAAATGATTCTAAAAACAAAAATTGGTTTTAATTAATAACCTCTAAAAATTAATAAACAGAACAATGGAATACTAAATGTAGTGAAACTAGGTCATCGAGGACCAGGACAATCTAGGCCAAACCTGCTAAGTTAATATATCACGTAATAATTTAAAACTACAAATGCCATAAACATTTAATAGGGAGTTTTCTTTTGCTTCCATATAAATTTACTTTGTCTATATAAAAGATCAGTTTCTCTTTTCAGTGGTGAGTGGTAGAATTCAAATCCATAGGTAAAAAACTACTCATTTTCAAAATTGAAGTTGATAATACATATCTACCCAATCTGAGTACTCTGAACAGTATGAAGGTTTTCTTTGTGTGTGTGTGGGGGGTGTTTTGGGGGGTTTTTGTTTGTTTATTTTGTTTTGTTTTTGAGTTCTCAAAAGCCAGAACCCCCTTTTCCCTTCTACAGCTTTGGGAACAGTTGGGTTAGACTATAATATATGAATGGCTGAATGACCTGTAAAGCTTGTCTGGTGGGCAAACTGAAATGTGCCAACAGTATGGCACTGCTTACCTACAGCGGGTCACAATTGCAGTCAGATGTCTCCATGGTGACCTCACTGAGCCATGAGGGCGGAACAGTGTGATTCATGACATACCACGACTGGAGCAACCATAGTGCCAAGAACAGCTTTGACTACTGTAAGTCATCCCCAAACCTTAAATTCAGATGAAAAAATGTAAGAACTTAATCCATACTGAGGAACAGATTAGGGTGACTTTGGAGGGAAAGTCTTTCTGTGGGAGAGTGAAGAGGTTCTTTCAGCTCTGTCACCTTCTAAAGTCCTCATAGTAGTACCTAAGAGGAAAGAAAGGTCAGAAAAAATTATTCTGAGCACTTGAGACAGAAACAATGAATGAAAGAATGAGAATCCCATGATTGCTCATTGTTCTTTGATATTGTGTTTTAAATTAGCTGGTGACTGCCTCCATGTACCTAAAACGTTACTTGATTTGAGTTGCCCAAAAGAATGTAAACTGTTGTCCTAATTATCTGTGTAGCCATCCTAAAACAGTTGAGTTTTTCTTTCATTTAGGTGGTTCCGGGTAGAAACCCTCCCAGGACCCATGTATGGGCACAGCTGTTTTCCCTGATCAGGATCCTTGTAGCACCCAAGTAAGACTATAATTATCAGATATATTTTGTTCAGTCTCTGGTCATTGCTAATTGTGTTCTTTATTTCCTTTATAAATGGGAAGTTCTTACTATTTCTTCCTATGATTATATTCATTACTTAATCATTTCACACTCTATTCACCAATTAATCAAAATCCAATTCACCAGGATTTTCTACCTGACTTTCCTATAGAAAAAATCATACTTAAAAGTCTGACTCTTAGGAACTTTGATTTCTCAAATTAAGTTCTGTTTAAAATTTTCAGAGTTCCCACCTTAGGCACCTATACATTATGGTCATATCCTCTTGGAGACTGAGAAAATTTTATTTTGATTTTCAGAGATCACTAGTCAAGTAAATGAGGGAAAACATAATTCATTTCCTTTGTAGGAAAATCAAATATCACTAAGTAGTCAAAAGACTACTTACTTAATGGACTACCTTATTCAACTGCATCTCCTAGAATAAAATCCCATAAGTAGGTATAAAAAAGCCAAAATGTCACCTTACAAAGAAAATTATATGCAGGAGACTTGTCAATGGCAATGTCTTTGTCATATAAAGTTTAATTTAGACATTCCAAAACAGCTTTGTTCTACTGTTTTGTCATTTAAGTGTTTACGGGCATATATGTTGGAACCTCCATATGCTACTAGTGAGAGGTTTGTGTCAGGGTGTTCTGTTAGCATCATAGTAGAGGTAAACCTCTAGAGCACAGTTATGAACTCCCAAATAAAAAATATCTGAGTGGCCAAATTGTCAATCTCATGTTTGGTGCACTCAATTCTCTACTCTATGCCTATTTCATATACCATCTAAGGCACTTAGTTATCTGGTTTCCAAAGCACACAGCAAACCAGATGATGAGAGCAGCTGACAAGTAGAGACAACTGTCATTTTAGGTTGGCAGCTACAGGAATTGATTGACAGGGAAAATGGGGGGAGAAAAATCTTCTAAAAAGCATGCAGAGATATAAGGCCTTAAGTCGCAGAGATCCAGAGCAATTTCATTTCAGGATAAGCAACCCAAAGTGACTTCTGTAATCATCACTCTATTTCAACAGTGTGATAATGGATTTAATTATCTTCAAATGTTACCACTGAAAAGATATTTTAGGAATGTAGTCCAACTCTCCCAATTTACAGATGAGGAAACAGAGGCATAGGGGAGCATTGAAAGCCCAGGTCAGGATTATAGTGGGTTATTGGTGGAGAGGCAGCTGGAGCCAGGATCTTCTGACTCCAATGCATTTTTTTCAAAACAAAATGGTTGAAGCCTCATTGATTAAATATGAGGATTAAACAACATAAAGTACAGAAAGATCAAATCTTGTTAGCTTTTATTATTATGAATTAAAATATGTTAAAAGATTAAACATTTTTAATATTAATCTTTTAAATAACTTGGCTCTTTCCAAAAATTAATTTTCATGAATCAAATCCAATCTCAGATGCTAAAATGTAACCTCTTCAGCAAGGTCTCCCATGATCACCCTATTAAAAACAGTACCTTTCACTTTCTTTCTCTTTACCTGATTTAATGTGCTTTGTAATCTATCACCATATGAAATTAAATATATATACTTCTATATGTTTACACAGTTATATATTTTCCCAAAGTTTCTTCTAAAGTTAACAGCTTAAATATTCTGATTTTCTTCTACTTTTTAAATAGAATAGTCCTCTTCTTTCTTCAGAAAAGATTTATCTCTTATTCTCAATCTCGTAACAATCAAATGATTCATAAAGGAAGAACTCCTGAAAGAATAGGAATCTCTGCAACTGAGTATAACCAGCTTGAATAATAACAAAATGGGATCTCTTCAAAACGATGGTGTTTGAATACTGGTACCAATATTCTAATTTTAAGCTGTGTTCTAGTAAGATTTTCTATATGTAGTTATGTTTTAAGAGTGACTATTTGGCCTTTGGTATAACTGAGTTAATGTAATAAAGGCATTTTTTATATCATTCTTATTTTACATGGTAGTTAGAACTTAAAACACATTCCTGCTTTTCCTATTCCTTTTCCACATTCTTTTAAATAGGTATGTTATCTTTGATAATCAAGCACAAACTTAAGTGTAAACAAAACTAATTAGATAAATGCTTAGACTGAGATGAGAGGAGGACAGCATTTGACATGGTATTAGTTTGATCTAATTTCTTTGTAAAACATCATTTCTAAGTAAGAGGTAGGGAAGCAGATTAGATTGTAGGAGAGCTGAATGATGGAAGACTTAGAGAAAATAGTATTTCTTTAGCACCAAGAAAATACCAGTTCTCCTGAAGTATAAAAAAAAAATAATCTCCTCAAATAAAATGTTATATAATTTACCTTTCTTTAACATTTGTGCCTACTTGTTCTTCCAACTATTTTTACATTCACTAGTGGATGCCTAGGTTAACACCATTGCAATTACAGATCAAAAGGAATTAGAATTTAAGGTAATGTTCAGTGTACTATCACAATTCCCTCATGCTTATATTTGTATTGTGAATTAAAAACCTCCTCTTCCTGACCTCTTAAGATGTTTCAGGGCTGAGTCCTTGGCCCTCTTTTCTCTTTTCTGAGTGATGTCATCCACTTTCACAGCTTTAAATGCCATGAATGTTATGACTTAAATTGATATTTTCTTCTTTCCAGACCCTGCCCCAAATTCATTTTCATCTTAATGGCATTACTGTTTTTCAGACCTAAAACCCAGGCATCCTTGATTTGTCTGTGTCACCCCCATGAGGAGGATCCACCATAAATTTCATAAGGCTTAAACTGCAAGGCTCTTCATTTGCACAGAACCCTTCCAAGGCACCTCATTTTGTGTTACTTTTCTTAGGGAGGGCCCTCACATTGTACAAATTTCAGGTCCCACAAAACTTGGATCTGCCTCTTCACCCTATGTATGACTCTATTTCAAAAAGTACCTAAATTTCACCACTTCAGACATTGCTGACCATAGTCAAAGCCACCATCTATGATGACCTCCTAATGCTCCCTCAGCTTCCTCAGACAGTCCATGTCCTACATAGCAGACAGGATGATCTTTTAAAGCTGTTTTCAGGCCGCATCCCTTACTTAACCACCTCATGGCTTCCCAGCCCACTGAGAATAAGTCATACTAATAAACTACCACAATGCCCTAGGTAAGCCACTCCTGCTTATCAGGTAACCCTTTTCCTCACAGCTTACACCCCTCTGGTTATACTCATCTTTTCTTGCTGGAATACACCAGGCTCATTTTTGCCTTGGGGATTTTGCACTGCTCTTTCCTCTGCTTGAGAGAATATCCCCCATTTCACTATTGTCTCATTTTTCAAATCTTAGCTCAAATATCACTTCCCTTCAAAAGATTGTGTCCCTAAAGTAGCACCCAATTCCATCCCAGTCAGTCATATCTGATCCATTATCCTTTATTCCCATCACTGGTCACCAGATAAAATGATTCTATCTACTCAGTTTACATGTTCATTGTCTGATTTCTTTCAAAAGATTATAAACTCCATGAAAGTGGAACACAGTCAGCTTGCTCATCATTGAATCTCTACAGCCTAGAAGTGCCTGCCCATAGTACCCACCGCAGAGAAGGTGCCCAATGAACATTTGCTAAATAAATGAATAAATTAAATGTTATTTAAATAAATACTAATACAGTAAAATGTGGCATAAATCAGTACTACATATAGAGTGGATAGAAATGAAGAAAATGAATTACTATAAAGTTCCTTTTGTTTCTTCCTCATTAATTATAGATCATTAAAAACCTATTGTGGAGTATATGCTAATTTGAGATGTAGCTTGATGTCACAATATTCCACAACGTATGTTATCATAATGCACAAGGTAAAATATGTATGTCACTATGTCCAAATTGTAAGATGCTTGCTTTAGGAAATAGATGGAGAGGAAAATATACAGACTAAATCATATCTGAATCTTCCCTCAAAATGAAGATTTAGAAATGTTCCAAAGTTTTCAGGGTTATGAATATTGTCATCCATGTATTCTGAACTTTTTTAAAAATATTGTGAAAATAGAAAAAAAATCTATAATTGAGTCCTGGATCAATTTCCTTCAGATCTCTAAGGAAAAACATTAAAAAATAATAAGAACAGCTTTAATGATAATAATTTGCTTACCACAAAGTTCACCCTTTTAAAGTGCATAATTGATATTTAATATATCCACAGAGCTGTGCGTCCATAACACTGCCAGATTCCAAAATATATTCATCACCCCAAAAAGAAACTCCATACCCAATAGCAGGCATTCAGCATTCCCTCCCCTCCTCTCCTGCTCCACCCCTACCCACCCCAGACCCTGACAACCACTAATCTTTTTCTGTCTCTAAGGATTTGCAGACTCTGTACATTTCATATAAATGGAACCAAAAAATATCAGACATTTTATGTCTGGCTTCTTTCACGTAGTACAATGTTTTTAAGGTTCATTCATGTTATATCATGTTTCATTACATCTTTTCTTTTTATTGCCAAATAATATCCCATTGTATGGATATACCACAATTGTTTATTTATTAATCAGTTGATATACATTTAGATTGTTTCCACTTTTTGGCTATTATGAGTAATATTGTTATGAACACTCATGTACAAGTTTTTGTGTAGACATGTTACCATTTCTTTTGAGCATATACTTACCAGTAGAATTCCTGAGTCATATGGTAACTCTGTGTAACTTTTGAAGAGCTTCAAATTGTTTTCCAAATAGACTGCACCATTTTACATTCCCATTAGCAATTTATAAGGGTTCCAATACGAGAGTTCCAATTTCTTACGTTGTTCCTAACACTCGGTATTGTCTTTTTTAGCATAGCCATCCTAGTGAGTATCAAGTGACATCTCATTGTGGTTTTGATTTACATTCCTCTAATAACTAATGATGTTGAACATCTTTTAATGTACATATTAGCCATTTGTATTCTTGTGTCATCTTTGGGGAATGTCTACTCAAATGTTTTGCCCATTTTTTAATTTATGTTTTCTTTCTGTTATTGAGTGTAACAGTTTCTTTTATATTCTGGTTAGAAATTCCTTACCAGATAGATGATTTGCAAATATTTTGTCCATTCTATGGGTTTTTTCACTTTCTTAATGGTTTCCTTTGAAGCATAAAAGTATTTAATTTTGATGAAGTCTAATTTATCTATTTTTTTCCTTTTGACTTTTTGAGTTTGGTGTTATATCTAAGAAACCATTACCTAATCCCAAGCTCATGAAGACTTAATCTTACATTTTCTTCTAAGAATGTTATAGTTTTAGTGCCTATATTTAGATCTATGTTCCATTTTGAGATTTGTATATGATATTAGGTAGCAGTCCAACTTCATTCTTTTGCATGTGGATATCCCGTTGTACCAGTAACATTTGTTGGAAAGACTATTCTTTTACCCTGAAAGGTCTTGGCATCCAGAGTTATTGGGGTTCTCCAGAGAAATGTGATCAATAGGGTATATATACAGAGATTTATTTTAAAAAATTAGCTCACATGATTGTAGGGGCTGGCATGTCTGCAATCCATAGGACAGACCAGCAAGCGGAAATTCAGGTGAGAGTTGATGTTGCAATCTTGTGTCTGAAATTTGCAGAGCAAGCCAGAAAATATTTCTATGTTTCAATCTTAAAGTAGAATTGCTTCTTTCTCTGGAAACCTCAGTCTGCTTCCAGTTAAGGCCTTCCACTAGTAGGATGAGGCCCATATACCTTATGGAGATTAATATGGCTTTACTTAAAATCAACTGATTTTGAATGTTCATCACATCCACAAATACCTTCATAGCAACATCTAGACTAGCATTTGACCAAACAATTGGACACTACAACCTGGTCAAGTTGAAAATTAAACTAACCATCACAGCATTCTTGTTAAAAATCAATGATCATAAACATAAGGTTGATTTTTGGATTCTCCCTTTAACTCCACTGATATGTATATCTATCCTTATGCCAGTGTCTTCATTATTATAGTTATATAGTTATATAGTAAGCTTTAAAATCAAGGTTGAGTTGTTTTGTTCAGAATTGCTTTGGTTATTTGTAGTCTCTTGTAATTAATATGAATTTGAAATCAACTTTTCCATTTCTGCCCAAAACAAAACAAAACTACCTGATAGATATTACCTTAAATCTGTAGATCAATTTGGGGAGTATTACCATTTTGCTAATAATTCTTTCAATCCATGCACATGGAATGTCTTTCCATTTATGTAGATTTTCCTAAATTTCATAATAAAATGTTGTCCTTTGTCTCTGATAACAATCTTATCATAAAATCTATTTTGTCTAATATTAGTATACCATTTCAGGTCTCTTTTGGATACTGGTTTCATGGCATATCTCTTTCCATCCTTGTACTTTCAATTTATTCGTGTCTAAGGAAAAACATTTAACTTAAAAACATAATCCTTTTGCTAAGTATGTTTTTGTTCTAGGTCTTAAAATGCAGCAAATAATAGTTTTTAAATCCATTTACCACATTTAACTGAAAACAATTACATCAAAAAATAAAAGGTATTCTTCCTTACCTCAATTATCTTTTTTACAGCTTAACTGAAATATAATAGGCAATTAGTTGCTCATAGTTCTTTACCCCAACTCTCAACCAGTCCTTGACTTAAGTTATAAGACTTTATTCTACAGGATCAAATCTGGAGTCTTACTGACCTTCTAAAGGTTTAAAAATCTGTTTAATGTCAAACCAGCAGGGAAGGGAAATTCCTGTGCAAGGAACGCTGCTCAGAAAATACTGTACCATGTCTCCAAATCCCTGAGAACCAAGTCGGAAAACTGGAAGCAACAGAAAGTACTATAAGGTAACTGATTTTCACTTTGTGAAAAGTCGCTTCTTAAATCTGAATGAACAAAGTATGGGGGACATATGTGTAGCTAGCTAGTTAACTCATTTTCTAACAAACCAATGTCCAATAGAAATATAATATGAACCACATATGCAAATCACATATGTAATTTTAAAGTTTCTATTAGCCATGTTTAAAGAAGTAAAAACAAGCAAAACTGTTAATATAGTTAATAATTATAGTTGATTAATAAATATAACATGTTATTTAAACATATTATCATTTCTACATGTGATCAATATAAAATAGTTATTCTGAATTTCCTACCAAGTCTTTGAAATTTAGTGTGCATTTTACACTTAGAGCACACCTGAATTCAAACTAGCCATGTTTCAAGTGATCAATGGCCATAATGGCTAGTGGCTACCACATTGGACGGCACCAAAAATAGCATTTGAATTTGAAAATGGCCTTAAAATGCTCTAGGAGATGACATCAAACTTAAATTTTTTTTTTCTTAACCACAATTATCATGTAGAGCTGTAACACAACTGCAAATCTAATAGAATTATACAAATGTAATAATCTAACAGTTAGATGTGCAATCAAGAATTAAATTTATAAATTTTGGAGGTTTCGATCTGAATTAGTAATGACAGCTAACATTTATTAAGCATTTACTCTGCACCAGGCATTATGTCAAGTATTTTAATGCATTGTGAAAGGTATTCCTGTTATCTCCGTTTTATAGAAGAGGAAACTGGAGCTGAGGGAAGTTAATTAACTTGGGCAAGATCATATAGCATGTCAGTTGAGAAGCCATTATTTGAACTCTCACTCTGGTTGGCTCTGGAGTCTGTGCTCCTAGCTTCCAAATTTGACTGCCTACCTAAAATGAATCCAACCACCTACAGATATTCAGTGAATTTCATATATAAAACTATGAGAGAAAAGCAAAAAAACCTGAGTCCACATTTTCCCTGCCTGTGTTTAATTCAGCACTTACTGAGGGCCTTTTGTGTGCAATGCTCTTCAGGAATCTGAAGGTTTCCCTTGTCCCTGGCTGGAATGCTCTGACTATAACAGACTGCTTCAGAGCAGGAGCTTTAAAGTTTTGATAAAAAGCAACTGAAGAAATGTGAACAGTTTGGCATTTTTATTTTCAGCAAACAACTTTTCAGCAGTTCTCATCTTTTTTCCTGACTTGTATCCAGGCAACAAATAACACTGATATTAGAGTTAAAAAATCTTATTCCTCAGCCAAGTGTCTATTAACTATCCTTAGTCTATTTCACATACTATTTTATTCTGAAGAATTTTGAGACTAATAGAAAATATACAAATATACATATCTGTACCACATGGAGCTTGAAAAGTAATTGCTTGTTTAAGATCTATTTTTATTTAACCCACAAATCCATCCAACCAATCTGACAATTACTGAGTAACTACTGTGCAGACACCATGCTTTGTACATTTACAAATATTATCTTAACTTTTACAACACCCCTATGAAGAAGTATTACTCCCATTTTACAGATGAGGAAACAATGCCAATATTTATTTTCATTGTACTATGCTAACTATTAATATAAATACCTGTAAATACCATCATCATACATCTGTGTACAGTTACAGATTATATTTTCATTTATATAATACTTTCATTTATATTATCTAAACTGACCCTCCCTCAATAATAAGTTGTATAAAGAGAGCACATGTGCTTACAACTATCGTGACAAGTAGTTGTAGTTCTTTTGGAGTCCTGAGGCAGCTTAAAAAATTACAGATCATTCATTTGGGAGAATCTTATTTTATTAAAGTTCGGCACCCAACAAAACAAAAATGACAGACAAGACCAAATTCTACCACAGCTGAAAAAGCTTTCTCAGAAGTTTTATAAGCCCAACATCTCCAGCCACCTCTCATTTCTAGAACACTCCCATCAACATGGAATACCATAAAACCAAGAGCATTAGCTGGAGAGGATTTCGACGCTCTCAGGTTAAGAAGCCTTGCTTCCTGTAGTATTACAAGTCATGACCAGACTGTGCATTGACATCTGGCAAACATCAAAAATCCTAAACCACCTAGATTTCATTAATCAGTTGAGAGAAACTTCTAGTCTTCCTTTTTCACAAGGAGCTGTAAATGCTCTCAGCAAATATGCCTCCAGAGGTAGTGTCAGGTCCAGAAGAGAAAGACATCAGGAACTCGCCATTCAGTTAATAGGCCCAATGCAATGGCAGCGAATCAGGAGTGAGCAAGACTCAAAGTCTTCTACTCTCCTATTTCATTTCCAACTATCATTTAATGTTAGAACTTTTGTGATTAATATATCTTAACAGCCATTATTATTCCCCATTATATACGAGAAATTGAAGCTGAGACATTAAGTGCCCACTCACATTCAGATAACTAGCAAGAGACTAATGACCCAAATTCGCTCAACTCAAATTCAAAGTTCTTCACCTTCTATCATTTAATATTGAGAAATAAGCTCCCTATTTTGAAATCTGCCAACTTATGTTGGAATTTCTATTATTTAATAATTATTAAACAAATACATGTAATCTAGAGTCACTGCTAATGAAAACACCACAGAAGGTGTTAAAAGTAACTGGAGATCAGGCCATACTCTGCGCAAGCCTTTAGGCAATTTATCTTATTGAACTAGTAACCTAGCCATTCAAAATGGTTGTTTTAGTATGTAATTCCCAAAATCTTAAACTTGGGTGAGGAAAAAGCCCCCCCAGAATCTAGACAAGCCCACTGCTGGCAAAAAAAAACAAAAGCTACTGCAAATTAATGTACATAATGGTCTGTCTGTGAAGAAATGTCTTAAGAATGACAAATTGTCACATCTAAGAAACATCAGGTCTACAGAGAGGTCTGTAGACCTTTTGTAGAGACCCCTATCACTGTCCCAGCTAAAACTTTCTAAGGGCGTTTTCTCCACAAATCAATTAGAATACTTTAAAATATTTTGGCTGGCAATCGCAATTGCATGGGGATCGCACGGCCTCAGCCCAGAGATTCTGGACACAGTAGTCCAGATTCTAATGTACAGCCAAGCTTTGCCATCATTCACCGAAAAGCAAACGTTTTAGGTAGATTTCCAAATAGCAGAACTCCACCAGAATAGTCAACAGGAAATTAAATTCCTTAAATTAAATACTATGGGCTGCCAGAGGTGTAGTGCTCTCCATCTCACCCAATGTGTAATTTCTTCTCTAGGAACGTTGTACCTTTTTGAGGTAAAAACGAATTGTTTTCTCCACTGCCACCCTTAGCCCAATGCAGTGGACACGGTAGGGGTTCAAAAGAAGTGCCCTTTGATGGCAACCCTACTCTCTAAGCCTGTGTAAAGGCAGATGGGGTGTGTTATCTATGCATTCACACGCTGCAATTGAAACGCGGTTTCTGCCTGCTCCCCCTCCTCATCCCGGTGGGAATCAACAAACACTGGAGATCAGCACTATGAACCAGTTGCTTTAGGGAGGCGGGTGTCCCTCAACTTCCCCCATTAAAAGAACGGGACAAGCACACGGGGACGGATCCTGGAGTGGGGAGGGGGTGGAGGCATGCGTGCTACGCGGACCTCCCAGGACAAGGGCGGGAAGAGCCCAGGGCTGAGTAACCCCTCTTCCGGGCAAGCCCAAGACGTGAGTCACCGGTCAGGGCGCCGGGAGGAAGGGGCGGCCTGAGTCACAGCCCCGGGGGAGGTGGCGGGTTTGACAGATGGAGCTCGGCGCAGCATCCACGTGGGACGTGGGGTTCCAAGGAGCTCCCGCTTTGGGGGTGGGGGCATGGAGGTGGGAGCGCTCCTGGGGCTCCGGGGAGGGGCGGGCGGGGAGGAGGCCAGCCGGCCCGCGGCGCCGAAATCTCCCGCGCTCTGGGTTGGCCCCTCCTCCCCGGCCGAGCGTCCACCCCCTCGCCCCCTCGGGGTCCGCCAGCCAGCCAGCCCCTCCCCGCCATCCCCACGACGCAGCCCCGGCCGCGGGGCGGCTTCGAAGCCCTGGGCGCCCTCGGCCCACTCGGAGCCCGCGCACCGCCGCGCGCCGCCGGTGACGGCGCCACAGGGTGCGTGGCCAATCGGCGCGGCCCCCGAGGAGGCGGCCTCGGCCCCGCCCCGCGCGCCCGGGGCCAATGAGGCGCTGACGCCGGCGGCCGCGGCGGGGTCAGGGGTCGCGAGGCCCCGCCCCGTCCTCCCCTTTCCCCTTTGCCCCGCCCTGTCCCGCCCGGCCCACCCCCGTCCCGCGCCGCGGCTGGTGCCGGTCCCCGCGCTGGGCCCGCCCCCGCCCCTCCCGCCGGCCCGCCAGCGCGCCTCACGGCTCCCGTCTCGCCTCCCTCCCTCCCTCCCCCCTCTCTCTGTCTGTCTCTCTCTCTCACGCCTAGCGCAATGGCGGCGGCCGCGGCGGAGCAGCAACAGTTCTACCTGCTCCTGGGAAACCTGCTCAGCCCCGACAATGTGGTCCGGAAACAGGCAGAGGTAAGCGAGCCCGTCGCCCCGGCGGGCGCGCCGACTCCTCCCCCAACATCGCCCCGCCGGGGCCTTGGCCGCGGCGCGGCGGCGGCGTCGCAGGCCGGGCCGGGCCGGCCGGCCGGGCGGCGGCCGCGCAGCCCACGTGTGAGGCGGCCCGCGGGTCCCGGCCGTGCCCCGGGGCCCTCCCGGCCCTCGCCGCGCCGGGCGCCAGTTAGCCTCCAGCCGCTGCCCGCAACACGTGCGGCTTCTGCTGACACGCTGCCCCCGCCCAGATGGGGAAGCCGGGCATGGGGAGGGATGTGGGCTATGGGGCGGGCCCCCGGGCTCCCCTCGCCCCTTTCCCGCTTGCTCCCCGTGGGATCCTCCCCCGGGGTCCCCACCCAGACCAACCCTCCTGCTCCCCCAAACCCTGACCCATGACCCCTGCTTCTCTCCTGCCCCCTCTTCGCTACCATCTGTCTCCCCCTTCCCCATCCCCTCCTTTTGAGATGTGTCTGTCCCTGTCGCCTTCTTTCCCCTTATTTCCATTTAGTCCCCTTTCTGTTGTCTGGTTCCTGACATCAGAAGCTAGATTTCCCACTTCATCCACAGTCTTGTGAAGTTACCTTTAAGGTTTCTTTCCAAGCAGGTTCCACCTTACTTTGCTCTTAGAACAGATCTTACTGGTCTGTAGAGATTTGAGGTCTCATAACATAAATGGGATGTCCTAGGACCTGCGTTGTTTAACTGGGCCAGTGCCATCTGTTAATTCTTTAATTTCATTAAATCTGACCTGAATCTCTCTTTTTTTAAAACTGACTCCTGGCTTCCAAAATGTAGGGCTCTGGATATAGTTTCAAAAGACGGTATTTCAAAAGTATTTGTATGTTCATTTACCAAGTGGCAGTAAGATAGACTGGGTTCAATAGACTGATGTTTACTGTCAAATGTTGAGACCAGGATTTATGTGGGGCACTTCAAGGTACGGGCAGAGAGTTTCCACTTGTAAGTACAGTATCAGAACCCATCCTCAAACTTAGTTATATATGGAGTTCTTTGCCACCATGTGATTCAAGATTTTTATAAGATTCCGTAAAAGATGTTCAGCCAGATCTTTTTACAGAAAAACATTTATCTTACATATAGCTAATGGAATTGGGGGACAAGGTTTCTTCTGGGCTCACGAGTTTTATAGTTGTAATTAAAATCAGAATGTTAATAGACTTTGAATAGATTTTGGAATGCTGGTTACACTTAGTGGTTTTATAATAGCAAAGTAAATACCTGAAAGTTCAGTTCTGTATGAAAAAGCACTTTAAAGAACTATTAACTTTATCCTTATGACTTTTGATTTATTTATTATACATGTAATACATGTTCAAGGTAAAAAATTCAAATGGTGCAAATAGTTCTGTATTTCATTCCCTAAAAGGAATCAGTTTTAAGTTTCTTGTGACTCTTTGAAAATATCTTTACAAGCAAGCTTATATAAATAAAGGTGCTTGCAATGCACATACTATTGCGCAGCTTGGATTTTTCACTCAATATATTTCACATTGTCACATAAGATATTTTGTTGAAGCGCCTATGTAGTATTCTGTCATGGATGTGTTATTTGTTCAACCAATCCTCTATGAGTGGACATTGAGCTTTTCAGTGTCCTGCTCTTAAAAACAGTGCAGTATATAGACATACAGGTAAACCTGTCTTTTCAGACTTTGCAGGTTTATTCATAGAATACTTAAAAGTAGCATTTGTCCTTAGAAGTAATGTGCATTTATTAGTTGATCAGTTTGTATTCCTATCAGTGGGATGTGATGATGCCTATGGAAACATTTTAATGCTTTCTGCTAACTCTGAGGTAATTTTTCACCAAAATAAATTCTTAATCCCAACCCATAATAGAAATTTCCATGTGTTACAAAGCAGAACAGCATTGTCATTAGTAAGCTAGTTTAATTCTGCCTCTTCCCTCCAGTTGCTTAAGTCTCTATTGTCAAGCCTAGTGGGGAATCGCTCTTCTATTTAACTAAAATACCAGTGTCTGGTTCAGCTAGAATTCCAATTGGAGCCTGTTGTAAATCTTATCACTTCCATCACTTTGGGGATAGCAGCATTCAGCACATTTCTCATAAAGAATAATTGAAAGTAGGTACTGTTATTCTCTTAGTCTCTGTTCCCAGTGAAAACATTCAGATGTTTTATTTTTACTTTATATATACTTGGAATTCATTAATATGTAAAGAATTTTCTTAATTTGACCCCCCAGAAAAGGTAAATTAGAGGGGAAGCTCCCTTACGCTATACAATAATAGCACTAAGCTGGGTCTGTAAAGAAAGCAGAATACTATTGAAAAAAGAAATGGCTTTTTTACATATGTTGACTAAGGTGACTTGTTTTATATTCACATATAAAATCAAGTACAGTAAAAATTGCACTTATACTATATTGTTATAATCATTGAAGGGCTTCAAAACTCAAAAAGTTTTGAGATTTTTTTCCATTGTATAAACCATTTGGTAGGTTTTAATTTCTATTTTTAAAATTTTGAAGAATTTTTTTCTTTAACTTTACAAAAATTGTTTCTGATATTTGAAAAAATTAAATGCCCCTGTCCAAATACAATAGTTTACAAGGATAAACAATTGAAGAAATAATTGACAAGTAATACAGAGTTAAATGTCTGTAGCATTCATGAATTTTTATACAAAATAAGTATTTTATCAAGCATATGCATGGATTTTTATATTCTTACTAATTTTTTCCACTGACTTTGTTCCTCATTGATCCTAATATAAAACTTCATTAATGAGATTTGAATTGATGGAGGGCAACATTGAAAACTACCTGATTTTTGAGGAACCAGGGTTTACTAGGTAATGTTCTTTGTCTCCTCTTTCACATTTGTGTATACAAGGTAGGCACTCCATAAATACTTACAGAATGAGTGAGATGAGTACATGTTAGCATTTCTCCTAGGCTGGAAAGGTGGGGTGAGAAGTGAAATTTGCTTTACATTGTGTGATTTTATATGATAGATTCAGATGGAATTCAAATTTTATTTTCCACAACACTGGGTAACATTCATTGAACCTGCCTGGGCTAGTGCTAGGAATATTATTAGAAATATTTATATTCACTATACTCTAATGTGCTAAGCGCTGAGAATGCAAAGGGGAGAAGATAACATACCTGTCTTTGAGGAACTCAGTCTATTTAGGTTAAGAAAAAGTTACACTTTTGATCTTAAGGCTCTGTTCTTTTTGTCAAAATGTTATTCTGATCCATGTTTTGTTATAGATAAAATACTATGTCTGGATTTCCACAGTGGAACATATCAAATAGGGAATACCCTCTCTTAGGAGTCAGACGTCACTCATACTAAACTCACCCTCTGTTGACTTCAAATTCAGTTATGGAATAGAGTTTAACAATTAATGTTTATAAGTCTTGTAGAATTAGCATAGTATAACTGTCACTAATAGTCTAGCAGGAGCCAAGGGTAGAGATCTTCAAAATTGATTACAGGTTTTCTGAGAGTGATATCCTAGTAAAAGATTTTTTTTTTTTTCCAAAATTTGATTTAGCTCCTTCCTGGAAATTTAAGTGTTAAATATTTATAGCATCTACAATATAGGGCTCAGCTAGGTATGATGAATAAAAGACATTTTTATTGTACTGTGAGAGACTATGTTTAAGTGGAAAAGCTATATCAGGTTTTGAGTTGTTTGGATAAAGATTAAGTGAAAAAGCTCAAGGTACATAACCATTTTTGCAATCATCTTGGAATATATTTACATAAATTATCTCATTTCTGGATAAATTCAAACCATTTTCTCTCATCTGTGAATACGTTTTGTCACAGTTTTGAGTTTTATGTACCTATGTGCTTATGTACTTGAAGAACTTAAGTTTATCAGAAAATTTTGAATTCTCCTTTACCCCAAATTTGTTCTTCCCCAGATTGAGACATGTCTGAGAAGTTTGAAAACTGTAATACTGCATATATGGAACTGGGTTTTTGGTGGAGTCAGCACCCAGGGGTGAAACCCAGAAAGCATTAAATGCTAGGGAGATTATGAGTACAGTTGGCCTCAGAGACCAGCATTTTTTCTTCTAGTTATTGTCTGTGACCTTGAGCAAGTCATTTAACTTCTGAGCCTTTATTTCCTTACCTGTCATTACCTCAAGGATGTAAGCATTTAATAAAAGGTGTAAGTTAGATGTGGATTCAGAGAAACCCTGTTTCACTCTCTCCTTGTCACCATTGTCCAGAGAAACCAAGTAAATTATACAGGTGGTAGTAGCTGTTAGAGAGCAGTCTCTTTGAACTCAGACTGCTAAGAAATTAACATGTTATCTTCATTATACCTTTAGAAGTAGATAGATGAGAGTGGACCATCTTTATTTATTTATTGCTGATTCTAGTCAACCAGTTTAAAGAGGCCTCTTGGGGAAAAATGGTTCCAAGTGCACTTAAAATAATGGTTTCTTTTCCACTGTAAAAGACTGCTATTATTAGAATTTTTATACATGCACATGAAAGTAAACTTCAACTTAGTTTTCTAGACTTCATATATGTAGGCCTTGTCTGTTGATCTACTCTGACAATCTGTTTTTAATTGGTGTCAGTTTAGTTTTACTGTTAACCAATTTCTTCTCATTTTATGTTATTAATGGAGAAAAATGTCCTGAGTCACAAAATCTAGATTTCTGGATTCTTTAAAATAATACTAAAGTCTCCTAGCCAAATTCCTTTTTGACTGTGCTCATTTATTTTGTATATATAACATGATTTTAGTATAATCCTTGCTTGAAAGAAAGGATAGCATTAAAAAATTGAATGCTTTCCTTTTCTGACTTGTTTCATCAGAGATATGCCGTTGGCATAAGTAGTGCTAATTTGAACCAGTTCTATTTCGTGTGGTCCAAAAAATGTGGACAAGATAAGCAAGTTTTCCATGTGTAAGGAGATAGTGAGTACTTTACAGAATGGTAGTTCTAGTCACACTTAACACCCTCTTAGGCCTTGAGTTTTGTTAGGGAAGTAGAAGTTTGGGGAAATGTGTGCATACATCAGAAAAATCTATTTAAGAGATAAAGGTAGAAAGGAACTTGATAAGTAACTCCTTCGACATCCTCATTTTCCTAACCTATCCAAAGTATATTTTACGTTACAGAAGGAAATTCTAATAACAGACCTAGAATTTTGACTTCTCATGCATGCGTAGACCTTTCCCAGTCTTCATTTGTTTCTTTTCACTGATGTACTTATAAAGTTTTCCAATATTTTAACCTTTAATGTTTTTCTTTTTCATGTAGGAAACCTATGAGAATATCCCAGGCCAGTCAAAGATCACATTCCTCTTACAAGCCATCAGAAATACAACAGCTGCTGAGGAGGTACTACTTTAATATTTGAGAGAATATATTCTTACAAAACAAGTTGGATATTAGATGGTGGTCAGAGTGGGTGGTGAGAATTTTTGTTTACTGCATAGACATTACCAGAACTTTGAACTTATTTGCTGAAAGCTACTTTGGAGTTAAAATTTTTTAAATACTCATATTAAGAATGAGAATTACTTTTTCCCTCTCATGTAAGATGATGTGTCCAAGACACTTAAAAGTCAATAGTTTTTAAATAATTAAGTAAAATTTATTAAATTTAAAAAATTTCTGTGGCTATAAAAAATTTTTATTTTTAAAACAATTTATTCTAAATTAGGAAATTTAATTTATTCAGTGTTTCAATGTGTTGCCAAATGTTTCTGAAAAAATATTTTTTATCTATAAAAAGTTTATGTTTAAAGCCCTCTCTAGGTGGTGAAGGATATGTACTATAAAGATGTTTAGAAACAAACTATGTAGAGGCCTTTAAAAGTCATGGGTTTTAGCAAATTACCTAGTGACTATATCAGTTTCAAATTTATAGTTTCTTACTGCTAACTAACTGTGCATTTAGCAGCTAATTTTTTTCTCCTCAAAAGTAACATTCTTATATATATATTGAATGTTAATTGAATGTCTTGTTTATTTTGGGAAAGGGATCAAAATACCCAAGTCTAGAAAACTTAACCCACCTACAAAACATTGCGCTTAGAATTTGTAAAGTGATTCTGCTAACAATCACATTATATGTAAAATGCTTATATTAACACATAGTGGAAATGAAGTCATACTAACTTCTGCATAGTAATAGACCTGACTTTAAATTTAATGTTCTCTAATAATACTTTAAAAAATGGTATAACTGTACCAGTTTAAAAAAAAAATAAAATTACCAAAGATGCTTCTTCACCTTTGTAATGTATTCTTTTTCTTTAATTCAAAATTGATTGCAAATATGAAGAACAAACATACAAGGTAACTTAAATCTCTAAAAATTGGCTATTTTATCTTGAAGATTGATGAGCTATACAGCAAATTTTAAAGCTGAGAATAATATGAAAATTATTGGATTTTATTTTTAAAAACCTATGTTGAATCCAATTGATTTAAGAATTAGATGGTGATTGCGAACTAGACTTAGCATCTTGATTGTGGCTTCATAGTTTTCAGTGTATGCGTGAGAAGAATTGTACAAATTTCCACTGCTTTTGTGGGGATTTTAACACTTTGAATCTTTCTTAGGGCATAAATTTTTTTAGAGCATAAATTTTTAAATAAGTTTGCTGTCTTTCCAAAGTAGTTTTGATAAAAAAGGTTTCTCAGTGAAAAGTAAATGGAGAAAAAAATTGGCAAATTTTATTTGTATAGCTTAATTCTTATATTTGTTGGTCACAGTCTCAAAGTAATTATAGTGATAACGAATAGCTACAGCCCAGAAAAGTAAAATAACATGAATAATTGGGTTTAATGTTTTCAATGCCTTATTGATTTAACATGATAAATTTTAAAAAGGCCTTCATTTCACTTGTTCGTTGATAATCTGAAGGAATATTATACAGAAACACCCAAACTTGAATATATTCTAAAGATTTAAAAATGGGATAAGAATATACATATTGAGATTGATTAGCACTTTTTAAGTGTTGAGAATTTGTAATGTCTTTGCATGAATGAAGCATAAAGGTAAATGGATTTGATAGCATTTTATCTAAGAAGTTAATGAAAGGGCAGTAATATAGCAGGGTAGCGAGGTTGGGAGAATAAGATTAGGTAAGGGAGGGTACTTTATATGCTTGAATGAGAGCCAAATGGAAGAGTAGGAAAAGAGCATTATAGGATTTGCAATTTATATTAAGGTTTTTTTTTTCCCAAAGACTATATTAAAAATAGGAATTAAAGACAGGTCTATCGTTGCTATGATGTGTGTTCCTGTTTGAGATCTGATATGCTTAGGGCTTTTCCTCAGCTATAAACAAAACTAGTTTTTGGTAAGCATTTTCTGCACAGTAGACTAATGTGATTAGAAATAGTTTTGTGTATTTTACCTACTTTTTGAAAAGTTTAACAAAGTGCTTTTGTAACAAATTGCAAAAATATAATAGTAAAATACAGTACATCAATGACCATGAACCTAGTTTGTTGGAAATTTTTTTCTCTAGTAATACACCAAGTTATTAACCAAGTTATCTATTTATAGGCTAGACAAATGGCTGCTGTTCTCCTAAGACGTCTTTTGTCCTCTGCGTTTGATGAAGTCTACCCAACTCTTCCTTCTGATGTCCAGACTGCCATTAAGAGTGAACTGCTCATGATTATTCAAATGGAAACACAGTCTAGCATGAGGAAAAAAATTTGTGATATTGCTGCAGAACTGGCAAGGAATTTAATAGGTATATAGGCAAATGCATTTATTATTACGCTATAGAAGAAAATACAGTTGACTATTGAACAATACAAGTTTGAACTGGACAAGTCTACTTATATGTGGAATACAGTTGACTCTTGAATAATACAAGTTTGAACTGGGCAAGTCTACTTATATATGGATTTTTTCAATACATACCTGTACTTTTTGACCCGCCGTTGGGAGTCTGCAAATACAGAGAGTTGACTATACATTGTTCTGCACCATTTTATATATGGGACTTGAGCATCTGTGGATTTTGATATCCACAAGGAGTCCTGGAATCAATATCCCTGAGGATACCAAAGGACAGATTAAGTATTTGGGAAGTCAGAAGTTATATGCGGGTTTTTGATTGTTTTGGGATCATCACCCCTAACCTCTACATTGTTCAAGGGTCAAGTGTATATCCTTTTTTTAAGTGGACTCTTTAGAAAAAGACTCCCTATACTTGATTGCTATTCTGTTCAAAATGAGAATGATTATGAATTCTATATTTAGAACCAAAATTACAGAAGTTTGTGAAATGTAGTCATAATACCAATCTAAAGTTTTGAAAGTACAGTCTACTTATAACCTACTTGCCAATAGAAGTAGAAATCATAGATGCTTTTGCTGTTATATTTGTGTATTACATGCATATGCTATTATACTACTATGCTATGTACATTATAAAACACCCCAACATATTTTTTAATTTACAGTCGATAGTCAGTATTTTTTTATATTAGTTTCAGGTGTATAGCAGAGTGGTTAGATATTTATATACTTTACGAAGTGATCCCCTGATTAGTCTAGTACCTTCTTAACACCATATACGGTTATCACGATATTATTTACTATATTCCCTATGCTGTACCTTACATCCGTGACCGTTTTATAACTACCAGTTTGTACTTAATCCCTTCACCTTTTTCACTCAGCCCCTCCTCTCATCAGGCAATTATCATTTTGTTCTATGAGTCTATTTCTGTTTTGTTCTTTAAATTCCATGTTTAAGTAAGATCATGTGGTATTTGTCTTTCTCTGTCTTATTATTAGCATAATACCCTGTAGGTCCATTTTTGTTATTCAAATGATTTAATTCTTTTTTACAGCAAGTAATATTCCATAATACATATGTACCATGTCTTCTTTATCCATTTGTCTATTGATGGGCACTTGGGTTGCTTCCCTATCTTGGCTGTTGTAAATAATGTTGCAGTGAACATAGGGTGCATATATCTTTTCCAATTAGTGTTTTGGATTTCCTTCAGATAAATACTCAGAAGTGCAATTACTGAGTCAAAGGTAGTTCTGTTCTTAATTTTTTGAGGAACCTACATAGTGTTTTCCATAGTGGCTGCACCAATTTGCAATCCCACCGACAGTGCACAAAGTTTCCCTTTTCTCCACATTCTCGCAAACACCTGTTGATTTATTGATGATAGCTGTTCAGACAGGTGTGAGGTGATATTTCACTGTGGTTTCGATTTGTATTTCCTTGATAATTAGTGATGTTGAGCATCTTTTTATGTATCTCTTGGTCACCTGTATTTCTTCTTTGGAGAAATGCCTATTCAGGTCCTCTGTCCATTTGTTAATTGGATTGTGTTTTGGTGTTAAGGTGTCGTTCTTTATATAAATTTTTGATGTTAACCTTTTATCAGATGTATCATTGGTAAATACCTTCTCCCATTCATAGGTTGTCTTTGTTTTTTTGGTGGTTTCCTTTGCTGTGCAAAAAACTTTCTAGTTTGATGCAGTTCCATTTGTTTATTTTTTCTTTTGTTTCCCTTGCCAGAGGAGATACATCATTTAAAAAAAAAAGTTACTAAGAGTAATGTCAGAGAATTTGCTGCCTAAGTCTTTTTCTAAGAGTTTTATGGTTTGGGGTCTTTTATTTAAGGCTTTACTCCATTTTGAGTTTATTCTTATATGTGGTGTAAGAAGATGGTCTGTTTTAATTTTTTTTCACGTATCCAGTTTTCCCAGCAGCATTTATTAGACTGTCTTTACCCCATTGTATATTCTTGCCTCCTTTGTCATAGATTAATTGACCATATAGGCATGGGTTTATCCTTGGGTGCTTTATTCTGTTCCATTGATTTATGTGTCTTTTTTTATGCCAGTTATATGTTGCTTTGACTACTGTAGCCTTGTACTATAGTTTGATATCGATAGCATGATACCTCCAACTTTGTTCTTTCTCAACATTGCTTTGGCTATTCAGAGTCTCTTGTGGTTCTACCTAGATTTTAGAATGATTTGTTCTTGTTCTTTGAAAAATGCTGTTGATATTTTGATAGAGATTGCATTAAATCTATAGATTGCTTTGAGTAGTACAGCCATTTTAGTGATTTTAATTCTTCCAATCCACTAGCATGGTATATGCTTTCATTTATTCGAATCTTCTTCAGTTTATTTCTTGAATGACTTATAATTTTCTGAATACAGGTCTTTTACAACCTTGGTTAAATTTATTTCCAGAGTTTTGTTTTGTTTTGTTTTTGATGCAATTATAAATGGGACTGTTTTCTTAATTTCTCTATCTGGTAGTTTGTTGTTGTTTGTGTATAAAAATGCAATCAATTTCAGAGTATTAATTTTGTATTCTTTAGCAGAATTTTGCTGTTTATCAGTTCTAGTAGGTTTTTGGTGGAATCTTTATACTTCTCTATATATAGTACCATGTCATCTGCAAATAATGACAGTTTTACTTCTTCCTTTCCAGTTTGGATGCCAGTTTGGATGCCTTTTGTTAATTTTTTTGTCTGATTGCTATGACTAGGACTGCCCCCGCCCCCAAAAAAAATATTTTAAAGATGAGATAGAAAAACATTTAAAAATGCATTTTTTCAATTGTCAGAACTTTTTGGTCACACCAAAGATGATAATGTAATTGGATATGCTTTATTAATTTTTTAACAGATTCATAAGTATGATTTTAAACTTAGTTCATTTTGGTGGCATTTATAAAGGTTGAAAAGGCTACTTCATTAAGATAAGGACTAAATGGGAGAATATTGTTGGTTGTGCTTAGTAAATTAGGACACTAATTTTTAATCTCCGCTACCAGCAAAGTTCAAAACCCACTAAAACTATTTTGAATTGTTTAAAGAGCTTAGAAAGTTCCATTTTCAAATTTTATAAGTGTGTAGATAGGAATTTTTATAGGTGACACCATCATTTTAACTCAAAATCACATCATGTTTCAAAGTGCTCTCTCCATAGATTTTTAAAGCAGCTGTTTTACTTCATCTCAAAGCATTTTTGTGTTGAAGAGACAGATTAAGGTATTTTTAATTTCAGCTAAGTGGCACACTTGTTGTTTCAGAAAATTTAGCATATATGAGGGAAATTTTTTAAAGAAGCTCATAACTCATCTGTAATTTCTACAACTCTTAAGTTCTTTGTGACAATCTAACCAATGAGTTTCTTAACTGGTACTGTAGACTTTTGTAGTTGCTTGTTTTTATTACAAAGTATCACCAAGATTATGTATTTTAAAATCTTATTTATAAGTAAATGCATTGACAACATCTGATAGTAAAGCTGCGAAGGATGAGCACTGCTCTGGGTCCTGAAATTCTCACTCCCATATCTTCTCCAGTTTGAAAGTAATAATTGTTTTGGTTTTAAGACCTTCCTAACAAAAATTAGCTTTGCCTAGTTTTTGAACTCTTTAATAACAATAGTGTATATAAATGTCAAAAGTGCTGCCTTTTCTCTAAATCTCACATTTTTAGAAATGACCACTGCTAATATCTGTGCTTATGTAACCCAACTATATACAGTTGCTTTTTATAAGATTATTATGTTTTTGTGGTTAAAGGACCTAATCAAAAATATAGAGCAAGTGACATTTTCTACTACATATTTTGAATGAAGCTTATGAAATGAAAGCATTCACCCTTAACGTTTTAAAAGTTTTGACTTAACACACTTTATGCCCGGATTTCTTTTTAGATGAGGATGGCAACAACCAGTGGCCCGAAGGTTTGAAGTTTCTTTTTGATTCAGTCAGCTCTCAAAATATGGGACTGCGGGAAGCTGCCCTTCACATTTTCTGGTATATATACATTGATCTAATTTTTTTTTAACAATTTAATATCGTGAATGCACAAAGTTAGGAACAGATTTTCAAAAAGCATGGTTACTGCAGCTACCATCTGAAACGTTGTGGTTTTTCTTATTCCTCTTGCACTCTAGATCAGCTTCCCACTGAGACAGAATGATAAGGATAAAGTGTAGGCCTGGGATGGGTCAGCTCTACACCCAGGCTAACAATCATCTCCACTATGTTTGCTTTCATTCACCCATCCCCAAAAGATTTGCTTGAAGAATGTGTAGATGATGTTCAGCAATAAGGATTAATGCACACTTTGGAGTCAGACAGACATTTAATTAGAAATTCTAGCTGACATTTTACTAAGATATGCTACAGTTTTTAAAAACTGCTTTGGATCATTTTTTAGGAACTTTCCTGGAATTTTTGGGAACCAACAGCAGCACTATTTAGACGTCATCAAAAGGATGTTAGTTCAGTGTATGCAAGATCAGGAACATCCATCGGTAAATCATTTCTATTTCATTAATATTAACATTTAATATAACATTTAAATTGTGAAAGAAATTTACATATTTGGTGATTATCTTTATAGTAATACTATATAAATTATAAATACTTGTCTTATCGATAAAATTTCATCTCAAATAAGAAAACTTGAACTTGCATCCATCAAAAACTCGTTTGACATTTTTTACTTTCTTTATTTTAGATTAGGACATTATCTGCTAGAGCTACAGCAGCATTTATATTGGCAAATGAGCATAATGTTGCTCTGTTCAAACATTTTGCAGACTTGTTACCTGGATTCTTACAGGTAAGAAAATGGTATAAAATTGGTGATAATTATATCTTTTTTGTTTTTCTATAGTCTAAATTCACCTCACAGTTCTTTAGTGAATTCATTTATTCAATAAATATGTATTGCTTATCATGTGCTGAAACTAGTCTGTGGGGATACAGTAGTGAACAAAACATGGAGATCTCTGTCCCCATTGAACTTATTATATCTATTACCTTTGATAGATTCTTAGCCTTTTAAAATATTTACAGTCTCAAAATTTTTCTGTAATGCAGTTGATATAAGCAATTTACATTTGAATATTCACATAATCTCCATTTAATCAACCAAATAATCTATGAAATTTAATACCCATGTTACATAAGGAGAAAGTAAGGAGAGGATAAGAAACTTGCCTAAGGTCACAGTGTTCATAAGTGGTTAAACTGTACATGATTTAAACCCAAATAGGACTGACTGCAGTTCTTTTAACTATAGGACTTATAATAGTTTGTATTATAAGGTAAATAGTTTTTGGTTAATTCACATTGGATTGCAAGGATAGGTTATTTTAAGGACACCTTCTGACTCAATTAGAAAGTTAAAATAAGATTGGGCAAATTAGAGCAGTTCTTCTCACCTTATCAGACCTCAGACTCCTTTTTATAATAAATATTTTGTAATTTACCATAAACTGTTCTAAAATTAAATGCATAGGTAACATATCACATGTACAAGTTTTTAAAATATCAATAAAGTGGCCCTAAATGAATGTAAAGAAGTAATAGGAAGTAAAGCATGGTAGAATGGCTTGCTTTTTTATATATAAATTTTAGGGCATGGCTACAACAAAAGAAATAATAAAATAGATGATTTTTAAGTGATCAATACAAATGCAGTAACTAAAAATGTGGCCTGATAACAGAGGTATCAGTGGCAGCTCTAATTCCATGATTACTATTGATGATTTTATTTCTAGAAATGATAAAACTCTGGATGAGGCAAAATATCGATTCTTGATTTATACAGTATTTACATTGTGGTCATCATGGTACATTAAAACAGATCCTTATAATGAGTTTTTTCATTTTTATAAGTGTCTGACATTTATGATCATGTGAGATGCATGATAAGTTCTTGTGAGTTTCTCGGAAGCATTTGTGTCAGCAGTGTAGGATATCTAATACCCCAGGCCTTTGCCCATCTTCAGTCTTAACAATCAAGAAAACACCTCCTAGGAGAAAATAGCACCCCTATTTAAAACCCACTGGGGTCTACGAACATGCCACCCTAAACATGCCTGATCTCATCTGATTTCAGAAGCTAAGTAGGGTTGGACTTGGTTAGTACTTGGATGGGGGCCATGTAGGAAAACTAGGTACTACTGTAGGCGTAACAAAAAATAAAAATTAAATAAATAAAACCCACTGTTTATTTTTGTTTGTTTGTTTTTTTAATAGCTTTAATTCTCATTTTAAGTATTCAGTAGAGAGGACTTAGAGGAAATAAAACTGAAATATCCTACGTGATTCAGAGTTATTAGAAGGCTTTAGTAGAAACTTCTCTCCCTATACTATCAAACTAAAAAGATAGTTTAGGTCAATGACAAAACATTAATTGTTTCATTCTGTTTTAGTAGTTTATTACCTAAAAATCTTAAGTTACTAAGTGTAGTCTCAGGTTTTTCTTCCTCTGAGTTTGGAGTAAGTTAAAATGTTAGCAGAACATCTAGGAGTTGTCATTCTGAAATAGACAGTGATAGATACGATACGAAATGTATACTTAAGTAACAGTGACCAAACTTGACATCAAAAAAAAATTAATTGGGTAATATTAGACACTTTGAATGTATCAGAGGATCTAGTATTTACTGTGTATATGAAAAAAACTAAGACATGGATATAGGAAGGACAGAGAAAAGGATTCCTTCTGGTTATGAAAAGAATTCCTTGCTAGCCAATTCCTTAATAGCCATAAGTTTTGTTGTAGTTATTACAGTTTCACTGATTTTAATTTTGACTTAGAAATACTCATTTTGTTTCTTGTTAACAGTAAAAAGGAAAGGTATACATGTGGCTGTAGATAGAGCGAACATTTGCATAATATAGATTGCTAAATTATTTGGTGAAAAATACTCTCATAATTTTTTGTTGTTTGCCTCTTAATGTTTTGGCTAACGAGGCATAAAAAAGTGGCTGTTGAGCACAGACTTTTTTTTTGTTTCATCCTTTCTAGGCTGTAAATGACTCGTGCTACCAGAATGATGATTCAGTCCTAAAATCCCTCGTTGAGATTGCAGATACTGTTCCAAAGTATTTGCGCCCTCACTTGGAAGCTACATTACAACTAAGTCTAAAGGTAAATTAAATACTTCAGTAAATGTTCTGTGTTATTTTCAGTGAGGAAGCTACTTAAATATATGCAAATATGTTTTCTTTGTAGTTGTGTGGAGACACTAGCCTCAATAATATGCAACGCCAACTTGCCCTTGAAGTAATTGTGACCCTCTCTGAGACTGCAGCTGCTATGTTAAGAAAACATACCAATATCATTGCACAGACTAGTAAGTCAAAGGTCTTTAAATAGTTTATGTTAATGTGGAAGAATTGTTGGATAAATTTGCTGAGAGTTATGTCAGTTCACATTTTTGTTGAAATAATGAATGTCCTTTCAAAATCAGATGAATCTGGAAAAATGCATTTGTATACATAGGTACATGGGCTAAAAAAATTAAACTTATTGAAAGAACTAAATATCAATTTTCCAATTAATCTACAAATTCAATATAATTTTAGTCAAAATCCCGATAGAGTTGGTTATAAGATTGATCCCAAAATTCATGTCAAAGAACATAGGGCCTGAAGTAGCCAAGAGAATTGTGATGACCAAAGTAGAGATCTTGCCTTATTGACTGAAGATTTAGAATTTGTTGATGGTACAGGTACAGACAAATGGAGTGGATAGAACAAAAAGGTCTAGGAGCAGATCCACTCATGTGGGAGAAAAGCTGACTTAAAAAGATAATTCATTAATAGTCTTTAGGGCAATTGATTGTTTCTATGGAAAAAAAAAATATATCACAATCTCAAATATTCTATAAAAACCAATTTTGGGTTGATTAAAAACTAAGCAATATAGATAAGTTTTATAAGTAAAGCTCGTAGTAGAAAAGAATTTTTCTTTTAAGACTGAATCACAAACCATAGATCATTGCTAAATCTGCAAATACTAAAACAGTTTTTTGTCCAACTAAATACACTGTAAGTAAAATTAAAAGATAAGCTGCACATTGGGAGGAAGTAGTTGCAGTGCACACTATGAACAAAGTTTTGGTATCTCAAAATTAAAGGCTAGGAACAGGAAATTTGCAAAAGAGGAATCTGAAATAGCTAAGGAACACTGCCTCTTTATAAAAACAAGTGTGATTGTGGAGTACAAGTTGCCAAAACCAGCAGTGTTGAGTGTTGATGATGTTGAATGTTGAGTATGGTGAAGGGTTTGCCTAAGAGAGGACTCATTTTCACAGCTCTAGTGCACTTCACACATTTTTGTGAAATAATATAGGTCTCCTTTAAAACTTGCCATAGAAATGCTAGTTTATACAACCACTGAGAGGAGTTTAGTGATTTTTAGTGCTGAGGACACTTGTAGCAATTTTATGCCCTGATCTCACACTTGTCAAAGAGATACATAAGAATCTCATCTAGGCAAATTTTGTAGTGAAAAAATTTGAAAACAACCAAAATGTCTATCAGCAGGATAGTGTTCATATAATGAAATGCTATGAAGTAATTAAAATGAAATCCATGTGTTTTGAGAAAAAAAAGCAAAAAATTGCCAAAGGATGCATATAGTATGATACCATTTATTATATAAAAAATAAAATCTTGAAATAGTGCTGTCATTTGTATATAGATACAGAAAGTTGTAGTTCAAGTGTAAAAACAGTTTGAGAATGGAAACGTTTTTATTATGGCCTTACCTTTGGTGTTCAGGAGGGAAAGAATAAATTAGGATTTGGGAAGTTTGACTTTTATATCTTACTTAAAAGAACAAGGTATAAAGGAAATGTAGCCAAAATGTTAAAATTTAACAAACCAGATGTTGAGGGCACAGGCAAATAATTTTTTTGTCTCTCTTAGAGGTAAGTGAATCTTTCATTTTTTACTACTTAAAATTCTTGTTTATAAATGATATTGATAAAATAAAAAGCCATGGTCTTTAGGTTTGAAATGATTATTTCCTTTAGTTCCTCAGATGTTAGCAATGATGGTTGATCTGGAGGAGGATGAGGACTGGGCAAATGCGGATGAATTAGAAGATGATGATTTTGACAGGTAATCATACACACCAGATACCGTATGGAGGTTTCTTGACAGGATAGAGCAAGATCAGGTAGCAGTGAGAGACTTAGGGTTATAAGGCCCATCTTTTTTCCTCTATGTTATATAATCTGAAGTTAAACTTTTAAGTTTGGAATATGGAACACTTAGGCTTTCTGTTGTATGCTTTTCTGCATCAGATCTTTATTTTTAATGAAGCAGCTATCGTTTCTACAGCATTTTACTCTAAATTTTCTTTAAGATTTTCTTGTTTGAATATCTTTAAAAATATGTGTAAAGAAGCTTTATTGTGATAATTTCCTTTATATGCATAGACTTTACTTACAGTGGTTGTTTTAGCATAATTCCATGTGAAACTTTGTATTTTCCTAATAAAATGCAATTTAACTTTAGGCTAAAGAGTAGACAGTGATGATATTTGTACAGTGGATGACAGTAACACTGGAATTATTATTTTAAGTGTGATGTAAAAGGCCCCCATGAATATAGATTCCTGTGGAAAAGTTAACAAAATACGTTTTTACTGTCCAGTAGTGATGATGGCCTCTTACATGTGTTGGAAACATAGCACTTAAGAACTCTGTTATTTTAATTCAAGAGTGCTAAAGGTTATATTATCATATTAAAGATACAGAATGGAGAAAGTTAAGTGATTTGTCCATGATTACATAGTCAGTTGGTAGACTAGAGTTTAATACCATTTCTCTTACTCTTCCCAGGGCATAACACTAATTTTCTTTCTTAAAAAGAACTGAAATTATTCCTGTGAAAAGCTGGTAGTCACTGTAAGCTACTATAACAATACTAGAAATGAAAGACATTTGACTTACAGAATACATAGTGTGTGTTTGAGGCTTAATCTCGTTATTAAAAATAACTGATTTCTGGTTTAACTATGTTTTGAAGTGTATGAAAGTAATCCTTCACTGGAAGTCACCTAATAGGGCTAAAGAGAAAACTTGGCTCAGTTCAGGTTTTGTTTCCTTTTTCTGGTTCAGTTTCTGTAATGTGCTGCTACCTGGCCTATAATTTGCTCTGTAGAAAGCACTTACATTTATATAATTTATGAAGCTATTTTTTGTGGACTAGATGAATAAGATTTTCTTACCTGTTAGTAAATAGGCCTTAAATACATTTTTCAGATCAGTTTGTTCAAGATCATATTGTAAAGATCACTTACCATTTTATCTTTATGTATAATGTTATCTTCACAAAACAGGTAAAGATTATTCACATATCAAACTCACTATTACTCACTATTAATCTTGGCGTTCTTAAACTGTGGAAAGGCTTTTATGCTTAAATTTCTTCAATTTTTAATGAAAACACTAGAATTGAGTTTCATCTATACATAATTTTTAGCAGTACAATTTGTTCTTTAAAGGTAAATAAGCTCACAGTGAGAAGATATTCATATAGTCTCAGCACCTTTTTCAGTTTTCTTTGTTCTGTCCACTGATAAACTTGAAGGATACATGTCCAGAAAATGAGATACACAAGTTCTCTACTCATACTTCTGAGTCTTGAAAGTATCATAAGCTAAATTTTAGCCAGTGAGGGATGTAGAGAGAGAAGAAAGGGAAAAGCCCTGAAAAATAAGATTCAGACATAGGACTTTTAAAACTGTGGTGAATCATGATAAAAATTTTATTTGCCTTTCCCCTTCCCCCTTTTAACTCTAAGGTTTTTAACCCACAACTTAATACATACGTTCGAAAGACTGTTTAAATTATTTTTTAGTCCCAGTTCCATAAGATAATTTGTCTGTTTAGGGTACTATTCTGTATTTTGAATAGGTTGAATACATTAAGTTTTGTTTATGTACAGCAATGCAGTTGCTGGTGAGAGTGCTTTAGACCGAATGGCTTGTGGACTTGGTGGAAAACTCGTTCTGCCAATGATCAAGGAACACATTATGCAAATGCTTCAAAATCGTAAGCTATATCTCTTCCAAATTTTAAAATAGTGGAATGTGGCTTTTTAAATCTTAAATTCTAACAAATGTTTAGACTGTGTCTACAAATTAGTCCTTGCCTCTTCTATATTTAACCTAATTTTTACGTTATACTGATAGAAAGTTCTTTAGTACTCTTTGGAAACATTCAGTCTTATGGTAAAAAATATTGTTCTTCACTATTGCAAATATTATTCAGTTCTCCCCAGAATTGTCCTCAGTGTATAGGAAAGAATTATAAATTCTAAGGAAGAGTTATAGATTTCCTCCCTAGCTAGAAATATCTAGATTTGAATTTAAGGCATTATTTGACTGTTTAAGAAATATTAGCATATTTGATTCATATACTCTTCCTTTATTAATATTTTCTATCGTTTCCCTAATATTTGATCATTTGTCAGCCTTTATAATTCATATCAGTACCAAAAATTATTGTTATATACATGTCTTAGTTTTGTCTTCTTAATTACAAAGTTAATGCGTTTGATTATTTTTAATTCGAATGCAGAAATGTATAAACTAAAAGCCCCCTTACCTTAGCCGTTAACAGTTCTGAGACTGTTTTATGTGCCCTCCCCTCGCCATTTTTTTCTGTGACTTTATTATGCATATAAGCAGGTGTTTTTCTGGAATGCGAATATACCATACAGGCACACCATACTTAGCTTAAGCTTTTGCTCTACGGTACATCATATCACCACATAATAATAGCCTCTTTCATAATATTCCAAACTTCTAGTTTTTGTTGTTTACAAATGATACTACATACACTAATAGAGAAATCCTGGCTTGTTTGTATGAGTATTTTTAGGGAACATTACAAGAAACAAACTGGAGGATCATACCATTGATTTGAGATCTTAAAGCAGTAAAATGGAGTGACAATACCAACTTGAAATGGAAATGAATTATTAAGAACTCTAGCCATTATACTATTTACCTAGCTCCTCATCCTATACAATTCTTATTTATCCGGAAAAGTCATGTTCCAAAACCATTATTCCTTTTAAATGATATGATTTTATATCTGGCTCTAGAATAATAGTTTTCCCCTTTCTTCAGCCCCTCAATTTTGGGTGCTTTGTTTGCAAAGAGATATGGATAGTTAGCATCACAGATTATTCAACCTCTAAGATTATTCAAGCTACTAGAAACAACCTAGCTTTTCCATTTTTAAGATGAAAGTAAAGCCCAGAGATATTAAAGATGGCACAGGGTCAAGCAGCTATCAGTGTTTCTCCATTGATTCACACTACTCAAATAGGTTTTTTGTGGATATGGTTTTAGATTCGTAGTTAAAGATTTTGATTTTAAATTCTAACACTTAAAATGTATGACCTTAAGCAAGTCTGCACTTTTATTTTCTTATCTGTAATGTAGGAAAATGATGCTTGCCCTGCACCCAGGATTGAAGTTAAGATCCAGAGATGTATTTAATATGTGAAAAGAACTTTAATGATAGCCAATGATACATATTTCTTAGTAACTTAACATATGGCCCACTTAAATAATAAATAGCAAATTTTTTTAAATCTTCAAATTCAGAGGAGGAAACTGTTTTGAAATCTCCATATTATACTGCCACATTTTGCCAAACATTCTTCCAGGAACTTTGCACATTGAGAATATATGAGGCACACCTCTGAACCAAATATAGATATCCTTCTATATCAATAAATATTTATTGCATTTCTTTAGTAAGTTCAGTATAACAGAGGTTCCCAACCTCTGAGCCATGGACTGGTACCTGTCTATGGCCTATTAGGAACTGGGCTGCATAGCAGGAGGTGAGCAGCGGGTGAATGAATGAAGTTTCATCTGTATTTGCAGCCATTTCCCAGCACTAGTATCACCGTCTCAGCTCCTCTTCAGATCATCAGGCATTCAGTTGTCATAGGAGCACCGGTCTCTGTTTCCATAAAGGTTGGGGACCTTTGCAGTGTACAAGGATTAGTATCAGATACCGATATATTGGTTTCCTGGTATTGTTATTCATCAGTTGTAGAAATTTTGGCAATGGTATACTGAGTAATTAAACACATTTAAAACATAGAAAATAATGTTATTATAGGTGATAATAAAGTTTTAACATCAAGATTAGTAATTTTTCAGAAAATTTTTATAATAGAATTAGTTACAATAGAGTTCATCTTTACGTGGGTTTCCCAGAGTGAAAAATTGAGTGTGATATAATTCAGGATTTTTATGTGACTTGATTAACTCTTATACCAGCAATTTTCAAACTTTATATTCTGAGGACCATTTTACAGTCTAAAAAATACTGAGTATCCCAGAGTGCTTTTGTGTATGTGGGTTATATCAGTGTTTATTGTACTTGAAATTAAAGCAAATATTTTAAAATAACAATAAACTCATTACATGTTAATAGAAATAACATTTTTGTGTGTGTGAAGAATGACTCTTCCAAAACAAAGTATTAGAAGAATGTCTTTTTTTGCAACTTTGTAAATATCTTTTAAATAGCTAATTTTTATATCTGCTTCTATATACAGTCTCAGGATTCTGCATATGTTGTAATCCCTAGCATATTTTATTGTACCCTCAAAATGAGAATGAAAGAGTAATATTATTAGAATAATTTAGACTTTGTGGACTCCCTGAAGGAATCTCATAATCCCAGAGTTCTCGGGTCCTACATTCCTATACACAGATCCTAACTTTATGTATTTATGTATATCTTGCTTTGTCCAACATGGAATTTGAAGCAATCGAAAGAGACAATAATAGAGTAAATACTAATATTTAGAAATGAGAGTCAGGGAAATTATATACAAGGATATGAAATCCAATAACATAAACATTGCTTTACTAATACTGTGCTAACCAAAAAGCAGATATCCATTATTAATATTAAAGTACAAATAAGGTTCATCCATATTCACTTACCATATTATTAAACAAAATTTTTAAATCATCTTTTCTCAGCCTTTTTTCTTTTTAGAGAAATATGACCATGGAAATCAGCAAATCTGTATTCACTAAACAGCAGTGTTTGACACAGAAAATCCAGATTTTTAAATTTATTTTAGTAAAATATTAGAGGGAAAAGTCTCTTAAGTAGTTGATATAAATACTGATAAGCTCTTTGCTTCCATATTGCCTTTTAACTTTTGGAATAAAATGCTTGTGTAACATAATCACTATTACAATGAAATAATCTAGTCAGATACTTTTTCTTCCCATTTTTCTATTTAGTGTATAAGAACATTTTATTCTTTTCAAAATTAGAACTTTTTAATACTTCTACCAGAATTACATGTTTGTAGTGTCTCATTCCTGTTCTTTTATTTGTAATTCTTTTCTGTAGCTGACTGGAAATACCGGCATGCAGGATTAATGGCCTTATCTGCCATTGGTGAAGGATGCCACCAGCAAATGGAAGGAATTCTAAATGAGATAGTAAATTTTGTTTTGCTTTTTCTTCAGGATCCTGTAAGTATCAATAAATGTTTGATTTGTAATTATCACCGTAGTTTCACATGGGAAATAGAAAACCTTTACTAATACAAAGGAACATATTACAGCATCCAAGAGTAAGGTATGCAGCCTGTAATGCCGTGGGACAGATGGCTACAGATTTTGCACCTGGTTTCCAAAAGAAATTTCATGAGAAGGTAACAAGTTTTCAAACTCTCAAACTTTAAAAAGAAGGAGTGGCATTTCAGAATGTATGCTTAAGTGATTTCATTTCATAGGTGATTGCAGCTCTGCTACAGACCATGGAAGACCAAGGCAATCAACGAGTGCAGGCACATGCTGCTGCCGCTCTCATTAACTTTACTGAGGACTGTCCCAAGTCACTACTTATTCCATATTTAGATAATTTGGTGAAACATCTGCATTCCATCATGGTACTTAAACTTCAAGAGGTAAGTTTTAAGATTGTTTTAAGCGCCCTCCACCCCATTTGAGATTAATTTAGGTTAATTTGATGGGTGAGACTCCTGGAGAAAGAGGGCTTTCAGCATGACTGTAAAGAATAGAAAGTTAGAAGGACGACAGTTTAGGCTTGACAGAAAAGGAACCAGTTTGGACTCGGGAGATAATGGCCTATAGATTAGATAAAATCAGTGTATGAATTACCTTGAAACCAAAGCAGTTATTTTTGAATTCTGGTTTATGGAAATTTTGAAGAACCATTTTATGTTCTTAACTGCTGCAAGAAATCAGGGTAATGTGATTATAGAATATTAGCAAAGTAGCATTGTGAGACATTAACAGAAAACTCAGCAAGATTGTCATAAGATCATTGTTCAGGTAGCATAGATGGTAATACTGTAAATTGGCAGGGAAAGGTGATTCAAAATGATATCTCTCAGGAAGCATCAGCCGTTTCTGCCAGTTTGAATTTTAAAAAATGAAAGAGAAGTAAGAATACCACTCTTCTAACATAGGTGACAGAAATAGAAGGTGTGGAAAAGAGTATTCTTTTTGCTTTAAGTATGTTGTTTTTAAAATGAGGCCTGGCCATACAAATAGAAGATGGTTTATGGTTATAGCTTAAATAAGGAGGCAGCCTAAAAACAACTGAATGACGTTAGTACAGCAGGTAAGAAAGGCAAAGATTGAGGCCCAATTGTCAAATACAGTGAAAATAAATTATTACTACAAAAACAAAACTAATAAAAGGGACATAGAAAATTAAAGCCTTTTTGCTATCATAGTCAACAGACATAAAAGTACTGTTAAATTACTGTAAAAGTTTCCAGCACCAAATTTCTGTACTTTAACTCATTATGAACTAGTAACAGACATTTTGTAAGCCATACTTTGCATAGCACTGGTCTAAAGAATAACAAGGAAGAAGATGAGATAGACGGTGTCTCAGAAGACAAAGTAAGGGGTTTGAAACAGGATGAGTATTCAGTGTTAGATGACAGCAGAATAGGGATATGACAAAGAAACATGAGTATATCTGAAGACTGAAAGATGTAGACCCAAGTTGAAGACAGATTGGTTGTTTGGTTAAATCAGGAATAGATGGATGAAATGTGATTTTACAAGTAGATTTGGGTAGAGGGCTAAAGTGTGAAGAGAGTTTCTGTATCCCCTTCCCCCAGAGGCAATGTGAGATATTTAAACACTAAAGAACGGAGTTGCTGAGGTGGGATGGGAGGAGGATATAGTATGTGAGCAAGAGTTATGTGAAGAGAGGGTATTTCCAAGGAAGAAGGACATTCCTTTGAGATCAGAGGCAGACCAAGATATTAAACACAAAGAAGATGCCGAGATATGCTGAAGGGAATATGTTTATGTTTTAAAATTGTAGTGGAACTCAATTCAAGGTGAGGAGCTCTGCTGAGATTATGGTTGTAGTTGATGAGAATGAAGAAAATCTGAGTAGTTGCTGGATTAAGTATTCATATGAATCCACAAGGAATTATCAAATAATATTGCCAGGTGATAGCGTTAGCCCATCTACAAATACCCAGTTAGTTTTTATTATTAACCAGGTCAGGTAATAATGTAGATCTTTGGTGCAGGAGGAAGGATGGTCTCATCTGTTTCACCAAGACAGAGAAGTGGGTGAAAGAGGGTACCCATGGTTATCATAAGTGATATCTTCTAGGGAGAGTCAGATTAGAAGATAATGGAATGGACCCAAAAGGGAATTTCCTCCACAACACAGTAAGACAGCACCTCTTATGTAGTAAATAGTAGGAATAAATGAGGAAAAATGAACAAGTGGGATGAAGCATTAAGCTTGATGGATACAAAAATTTTAAGAGTCAAATTTGTGCTCAACAACTAGCTGTGCTTTGAGATAAAGCAGAAGTAAGGCATGCTATGTTAACAGGAGAGAAATGATCCTGCATAAATAGTTCAGCAGATTATTAAATTTACTCCAAAACCTGCAATCTCCACTCTGGCTGCTGGAGGGTGGTCTCAGCTTGCTATTTCAAAACATTTGGGAAAAGCCTTTGGGAACTTGAAGGGAATGTTTCTTCTGGTTTCTCATTTACATATTTATTTTGTGTGTCTTCCTTCTAGTTGATTCAAAAAGGCACCAAGTTAGTTTTGGAACAAGTTGTGACATCCATTGCATCAGTTGCAGATACTGCAGAGGAAAAATTTGTTCCCTACTATGACTTATTTATGCCATCACTAAAGCACATTGTTGAGAATGCAGTTCAAAAGGAACTTAGACTTCTCAGAGGAAAAACTATTGAATGCATTAGTCTCATTGGTCTGGCTGTTGGGAAGGAAAAAGTAAGTGATTTGTAGTACGTTGAATTTACTTTTTGTAATTTGGCTATGAAGGCATTGAGGGTACAAGAAGATTTTTTCATTCTGATAAATGGTTTTCTGGATGCTTGTATTTTTCCATCATCTTACTCTCACATTATTCCTATTTTAATATAAATAAATTATTGCTTTCATTTTTTTCATCATTAATGTTACAGTTTCTTCTTAGCCCAGTTATGTTCTTGAAACCTTCCCTTTTCCCTCCCACATGAAAAGTCTGTCTCTTTGGAGACATGCAGAGTTCAAGATCCATATGTTTAGTTTTACCCATTTAAACATGTGCTTGGAAACATTCCTTTCTTGTTAATTTAAAAAGCATCACATAGAGCTTTTTAGAAAATAATTTGCAAAGACCATTGGACATTATGTTTTTCTTCCCAGCCAATATCTCAGCATTATGAAAGCTAATTCAAAAGAAGTTCTTCTGTCATCAACCCCTCATGTTATGATTACTAGAACTATCATCAAAGAATCTCTGTCTGGTCTCTAAAACCAGCATCAGTACTATCTTATAAATTATTTTTCTGTGAGACACCAAGAACCTAACCAGTAAAACATCTTTAAGTTTCATGCTTTGAGTATCTGGCTGTCAAACTATTTTTGAAACACTGCCTGCTTTTACAGTGGAGATTGCCAGAACCACAGACACAGTTAAATGAAAATCATATAGTTCTTTGGAGCAATCTAAAATTTTCTTTCTGGATTTGGATTATCTTTTTACTTCTAGAAATACGTAAGACATAGACAAAAAATTGATTCCATTAGAAATACCTTTATACTGAAGTCCACATTGACCTTCACTGGAAAATATGTTTTTCTAGAAAGAGCACTAAGTCTATTGCAATATAGATACTTTTACCTGAGGGGTTATGATCCATATAGGAAATGTAATAGATCATTTGGGTAAGTTTTGTTATTACGTGAGAAGCAATATGTACCTCTCTGATCTGATATACACAAGTAATATTGGTGTTGATTTTCCCAAATATTTTCTCTTAGTTTATGCAAGATGCATCAGATGTGATGCAGCTATTGTTGAAGACCCAGACAGACTTCAGTGATATGGAAGATGATGATCCTCAGGTAAAGTAGTCTTCACACATTCGCCTTGATGCATTTAGGAGTTGCAGACAGCACAAGGTTAAACGTACTAAAACGAAAAGAAAATTAGTAATTGGTTTCTTCAGCCCCTGGTTATATATATGTTCTTCACTGATTTGACTTATACTTCTCATGACATTTTTCATCAGTTTCTTGTAGCTGCTTACTCTTTTCTGACTCTCAAGGTTATGGTGCTATTGTGGGTTCTGTCCTATTCTCTCTTATGTCTTCTCATTCCCTTTGATCAGTGTCATTCACAATCATGGCTTTAGTTTTTCTCTGTATGCTTGTGACTTCCAAATCTTTTTCTGAATTAAAGGTCTATTTATACCTACATTTACTAGATATCTCCATTTGGATGTCTCCTGGTCCTTGCAATGCTACATGACTTCCCTCCCCTGTCAAAAGAAGAAGAAATACAACCACCTTAACAATCCTAGAACATTCTATGCTCTCTTCTCTGCCTATAAATAAACAAACATTTCTTTAACTTAGAACCCTCCCTCACTCATCCTGGCTAACTTCTGCTTATGTTTCACATCTGGTACAAGTTTGGGTGGTAGGTACTTATGACACTGTATTATAATAACAGTAATAATCATAAATGTTCATCTTAATCTTAATTATATTCACAATACCTAACATAAAACAGGCAGCCAATAAATTGTTGAATTAAATTTTTACTTGACATAGACACACTGTAATTGTTTCCCATATACTTAAAATTGTTTTGTTTTTTAATTAGGAATAGGAAGTGTGTGCATGTAAGCATGTGAGATAGACATATAGGTAGATATTAGAGAGTAAAAATCACTTTCTGGGTGACAGGGGTGATGAATTAGAACCAGATTCTCAGTAGGTAGTTTGCAGATAATTAAGTCTATGTACATATAATAGTAGGAGAAGAAGTATCTTAAATAGACCCAGCCACTTACACAGAAAATATAACAGCTAGGAGGAAAGGATGTTTTGTTTCTTGGGTGTGAATATGTTAATAAAGGTTTAATGACTGGAAAAGTAGGCAGTAGGGATATAATGTCAAATAATATATTTCTGACTTCAAGGAAAATAGTGCCTAGGAATTGATTATGTTTAAGTTGGGCTTTATTTGTGATTCAGGTGATAGTAGAAAAAACTTTTTTGCTTCTTGAAGTAGGAAAATATAGATACAGTCTTGATCTTCTCTTTTGCCTCACCTGCTGTCTGTATTTCATTGTAGAGGTTCACGATGATTTTAATTGTTTCTGAACATTTTAAGCATTAGACCTTAGAAAATGCACTTATTACTTAAAATGTTGTGAATGTAAAATAAAACATTGTTTCTGTGAAATAGCTTTTTTTATGATGTTGTATTTATCTGTTTTAAAATCAATTTTAATTTTTTTTCTCAGATCTCTTACATGATCTCAGCATGGGCCAGAATGTGCAAAATCCTTGGAAAAGAATTTCAGCAATACCTTCCAGTGGTTATGGGGCCTTTAATGAAGACAGCTTCAATTAAGCCTGAAGTAGCCCTTTTAGATAGTAGGTATCTTCATGAAGATAGCAATTGTAAAATTTCTCTCTGTTATTAATTTTAACATAAATTTATTTTCCTCCCTGTAAATAGCCCAAGACATGGAGAATATGAGTGATGATGATGGTTGGGAATTTGTGAACCTTGGTGATCAGCAGAGTTTTGGCATTAAAACTGCAGGACTGGAAGAAAAGTCAACTGCTTGTCAGATGCTGGTAAGTGATAGTGATATTTAAGATTTGTTTTACAGTTTTTCATAATGATACATTTATATACATTTGATAGGAGTGCTTTTTATAGATGCTAAAGAAATTTTGAAGAGCAGGAATATATTCTTAAAGGTGTAGAAACCTTTTAACCCAACATCTCTACTTACGGATTTCCATTCTAAAGAAATCATGTAGATGAAACCTTTTATTATCAGTGCTGTTTCTTATAACAAAAAAAAAAAATGAATAGCTTGAATACCTTTTTTGGTAAGATGATTAGTACTACTTTAGAGTATTACAAAGCTGTTAGAAAGCCACGGAGAGCAAAGAGTTTTGAGTTTTGTGCTTAGTGTATAGTAGTTGGCCAAGGAATAATCTTTTGAATGAATTGACAGAAATGTACTTATGATATTAAGTAAAACTGGTATGATGTTGTTTGTGTAAGTAAACATGGTAGAAAATTAAAATGTGTATACTGATAGTTTCTTGTGTTATGGGATTTGTGTTTAAGTTCTCTTTGAGTTTTTTGTTTTATTTGCCTTTATGAGCAGGTTATAGGCAGTAGGGGATAAAATAATTTTTCAAATAAAAAATTTTACCAGTTAATGGCTTAAATTTCGTATTACTAAAGCATTTTGTTCTCTAATGCATTTCAACATATTTCTTAAACTTACCAATACTGACTATAATTTATAAACATTTTGAGTCTTTATCTTTTAACTGGAGAGCAACTATAATTTATTAAACAAAGAATCAAATATTTTAATGTAGTGGACGAGAATTTGAAAATTATTAAAACAACACTTTTTTTTATTTTAAAATCACTTAAATTTATTGAAAGGATTTTTTAAATACAAAATAACATAAGCCTGTTTGCAAATTTACAAAGTGTGATATGCTAAAAATTAAATTTTCAGGTTTTTAAAATATCTTTTAAAATTAGTTTTTCTAATTAATTGATATTTTGTTTGAAGTATTTTCGGAGTATTGAAACTTTTGTAAAATTGTCCAACACAAAAATAAAAATATGTAGTTTTCCAGACTATAAATGACAGTATTGCTATATTTATTTCATGGCCTTTTCCCAATTTACTTTTTTTTTTTTTTTTTTGGTTGAAAGACTAACAGTCCTACGTGTATCCTTAAGTGTAATTCTAGTCAAAATACAACATTCTCTGGTCCTTATGTAATAAAAATACCTATAAACTAACATGGATCTTAAGTTCTTTTCTAATGCTTTGATTTCAGGTTTGCTATGCTAAGGAGTTAAAGGAAGGCTTTGTGGAATACACTGAACAGGTTGTCAAACTGATGGTCCCTTTACTGAAATTTTATTTCCACGATGATATCCTGCAGTTTTGAATGCAAAACATGTCTAGATTTAATTTTATCTTGTTTAATTATTAATAGACTTTGTGTTAACTGAAAGGTATATCATTATTCTTTTTTTTTGTTTGCAGTAACTATAGTTTCAGGTTATAAACTTGGTTCTTTGCATATGCCTTTGTTTTACTTGAGCCAAAAACATGAAAAAAGAAAATGTTGCCTATTCATTTGGCTGTTTTCTATGGTCCACTGAAGGATTTTAAGGATTGGTATTTTATTGGCAAATGTGTACAAATGTATATAATTGCTGGTTTTCCCAATAGTTGTTTGGTAATGTTAAAAAAGTAAGACCTTTCTCAATAGATTAGAAACCCACTAATACCTTTCTGTAGCACAGAATCCTACTTTTCAAATGTAGGTAGCACCTTTAGAAAGAAACATCTTTTGGTATATCGCATATTAAATATCTTCCTCCTCAACGTAGTAATAGTAGTAATTACTACTATTAAGGTACATGTTTATGCCTTTGCACACACAATATTTCATAGATTGATTAAAAAAAGACAACTCAACAAAGTGGTAGAACCCAGACCCAGACTCAGCTCTGTCTGCCTCCAAAGTTCTTTCGTTGTAGTCCTCATTCAGTATCCTCTAGTGGCATCCTTTATAGAAGGTGGCTTTTGCCCAGCAGAGGTTTCCCATTATTTAAGAGAACAAAGCAGAATTGTTTTTAAGAGGAACTCTCAAGACTTTATTTTGCAAATGGTATTAGAGAAAGACAACTAAACTTTTATTAAAAATGGAAAAGACTAGTACAGGAAGAGATCCAAAGGTCACAGGTCTTTTCACAGTTGTTTTTATGTTTTTGGGTTACATTTGAGACTCATCTTGTAGGTGACAGAAAACACAGGAGGTATGTCTTGTGGGCAGAGAGACTTGTATTATTATACATGTTATATTTAACACAAGCTCTTGGATAGCAGTCTTAGATAAACAAGTTGCCTAGCACTCCTGTTAACTTAGAACTTTTAAATAAGAAAACGATAGCAAAATCTTTTGAAGATAGTGATTACATTTCCTTAACAATAATACGTGTTCGAGTGGCGGCAGCAGAATCCATGCCTCTTCTGTTGGAATGTGCAAGAGTTCGTGGTCCTGAGTATCTCACACAAATGTGGCATTTTATGTGTGATGCTCTAATCAAGGCCATTGGCACGGAACCAGATTCAGATGTCCTCTCAGAAATAATGCATTCTTTTGCAAAGGTAAATATTTTTCTCTTAATAATATGTGTGAAGTTATATGTTCATTTATTAATCTTGCTCAATACATTGGGGAACTTCTGTGCAACAGAGTTTTTTTAAAAAACCAAAAATGTCCAATTCTTTTTATTTTAATGTTTTGGTGTCATCATTTGTTTCTTAAGAGTAGCTACCCTTGTATTCCAGTCTTGAGTAGATTCTACCATCATTTACCTATAGTCTGACTACAGAAGCTTGGGTATCATCTCCAACTCATTGTCTAATTTTTGTTCTAGACTCTCCTAAATTCTTGTTTTTCCCCATTATCTTCTCTCTTCTCTGTGCTGCCAAAATAGCCTCACTTGGTCTGTTCCAGAAGTTGCTCTTACTTTTCCTCTTAGTCTGTTCTCCTTTCTCAAGCATTAACTTGGTCTTTGTTTTAGTCACTCATCTTACCATATTCTTGGTCACCCCCATTGCTCACAGCTTCATAGCTTGCTCCCATTTGGTTTAAAAATTCTTTAGCATCTTTGTCTCCATTTGCACTCTTGCAGTTCAAAATTTCTTGTTTTTCCAAAGAATGCATGCTTCCAGACCTTTGCCTGTATCATTCCCTCTACCTGTGATGCCCTCCCAGAGTGGACTTACTCCTTCTCTAATGCTGTCTTTGTATAGAGCATGTATGTAGGATTGGGCTCCTTAGAAGCTGGTTGGCCTATCCATCTTTGAACCCTTAGCACATAGCATAATGCCTGGCACTTAAGATGTGCCTAGAACAAGTTTAAAAGAAAATGTGTTTTAAAGTCTTCTCTTTAATATACTGGCATAGTAACAAATACAAACCAAGAATATCCACTCGTTTAATCATGCTTCCATGTGATTCTTAATGAAGTTTAACTTTTGACTCTTAGAAACCCATAAATCTTAGTTGCTTTCTTTCCTCAACCTCTTTTTAGTGCATTGAAGTGATGGGAGATGGATGCCTTAGTAATGAACACTTTGAAGAATTAGGAGGCATACTGAAAGCTAAACTTGAAGAACATTTTAAAAATCAAGAACTGCGACAAGGTAAGTGTTTAATAGTTTATTTCTGAATGTAATCCTTGACCATTTTGGCAACCATTTAAAAAGACATTTATTTGGGTGTGTTTTAGTTAAAAGACAAGATGAAGACTATGATGAACAGGTGGAAGAGTCACTACAAGATGAGGTAAATTATTCCCTTCAGAACTTTATTTACCTGATCATTTCTATCTGAAAGATTTTTAAATGCTTAAATTTCTAATTTATCTGACCTGTCATTCTTATGTAATTATTAGTAATCTTTAGCAAAAGAATCTGATGTGATTTGTGTTTTGAATGCTGTGTATGCATTTCGTTGTATATACGTACACATAAAAGTACTTTGGAGTTCTAGTATTTTCTTTTACTTCATCCTCACAGCTGTGTATTTGGTGGTGCTTTCACTATTTTAAAGATGCTAGAACTCAAACTTAGAAGTTAAATGACTATCTAAAGCCACATATTCTTGAGGGACCTAGGACTTAAGACCAGATCTTTTTGTTATACCTGTCTTTCTGCTGAACTACAGAATAATGCAGATTTACTTTTAATAAATAATATACCTGCATTGTTTGATAGGATTCTTCTCTGCCTTGTTACTCTTAGTTCTCACTTCATCAAACCATTTGATGCCATCAGACATATTTCAACTGTGTATTTAGGGTCTATAATATGTGGCTCGTGACCATCCTAGAGGGCCAGTGTTGGCATGTTCAGGCCATCCCAATTCTCTGCAGCATGCTCACATGCTACCATGCACAAGTTCAAAGGAATGAGATGTTATAAGTAACTGACACCACATCTCCCCATCAAAATTAGAAAAACAAAATTAGAAATTTTGCTTCAAAATTAGAAAAACAAAATACTCAGGTAAAAACACTGAAGTATATACCAAGATCAATTTTTGCAACAAGTGCAGTACTTACCATCCACCTTTATCTATTCATAGGCAGGTAAGAGACATGACACCCAATCATTGAGGTAAACTTAGTCTCTAGATTCATACTGTGCCCTTAAGAAAGTGATGAGAAATTTTTCTCATTTTAAAATAAATGTTAGCGTTAATAATAATAGTGGGGATACTTTTTAATGCATATAGGTGTGTTTGTTTTGTTTTAGGATGATAATGACGTCTATATTCTGACCAAAGTGTCAGACATTTTACACTCAATATTCAGTAGCTACAAGGAAAAGGTGTTACCATGGTTTGAACAGCTGCTTCCGTTAATTGTCAACCTAATTGTAAGTGTTGCCTCTCTTTGACAGTTATTTCAGATGATTTACCTGGAATTCTTTTTATTGCAGCATTTGAAAACTTACACTGTTCAGTTAAAATGGGTCCTAGAAATAATAGTTTTCAACTCTACATCTTTAATTTTATCTAGTTTATTGCCCTGTATATTTTCTCACTCAGCATATGCTTAAAGTTTGCTAATTGGGTTTTCCATAGCTAAATCATTATGCATTCTAAAGACAAGTGATTTTTCATTATTTCGGATTATCTCTTCCTTGCTGAGTGGACAAATAAAAACAGAATGATTACATTTTCTGCGATAGACCCTAGAGATTTCAGTTGTGATCCCTGTTAGTACAACCAGCAATTATAGATTTTGGATGATGGTCTTATATACTCTTTTTAAAATACATTCTAAATTAAAAGCAATCATTAGATGTTTGTTTTCCTTTTTTGGCTTTTAATTTTGTATTTTATTGTATTTTGTAGTGTACTACATTTTTTCAAAGCTTTAAATCAAAACTGTAAATTAAGATTGTCACATCTTTTGTTATTGTGTGTTTTTAAATACAGCATTCTATTACCCTTTTTATAAGGTGAATATATATATATATACATACACACACATACACACACACACATGGCTGCTACTGTCAGTTCTTCCTGGTTTATGGTAATGTCATATTGTGAAATTCTGTAACAGTTCACAGAAGTCTTTTAAACTTATTTAAATCTATGTAGTACTTTGAGGATTGTTATTAAGAAGTAGTTGTTACTAGTTTTCCTTGCCTCTGTCAGGAATATCCAAGTAAGCCGATAATGTATAGTGAATATTTATTTCTTTGCATCCTTTATGTACGCCAATATTCAAAGCTTAAAAGAATATCTCTTTTGTAGTGTCCACATAGACCATGGCCAGACAGACAATGGGGATTGTGCATCTTTGATGATGTTATAGAACACTGTAGTCCAGCCTCATTTAAATATGCAGAATATTTCTTAAGGCCAATGCTCCAATATGTATGTGACAATAGCCCAGAAGTCAGGCAAGCAGCTGCATATGGCCTGGGAGTCATGGCACAGTATGGTGGAGATAACTATCGTCCTTTTTGTACAGGTACTTATGTTTATTTTTATGTTTATTTCTTTCATGCATTTTCTTTCAGGCATTCCTTTTATCCTACCTAGTTCTCTCTTCAAGAGCACTTCCAAACATTATCTTTGTTTCTACCTTACTCTCTCCTTTCTTCAAACACTCCATCTATAGCACTTAAAAATTTATTATCTTTAATCGCATAGAAATGAAAAATAAAATCTGTGTGGAATCAGAGCCTCTCCTCTCCAGTCTTCCAGGGCACAGTTCATTTGGGTTTGGGAGGTATACCAAAAAGTCCTAAAACAGGACTTTTAAAACATACTTGGAGACCCTGTGAGTTTAGCCAGAAATATAGCTAGGAGGCTTTTAAAAGCTTAAGTACTATGAGATGATCAGGTGTGTAAATCTGTAGGCTACTAACATCTTGAGGTCTCCAAGTCAGTAGAATGCTACTGCTCCTGACTCTGCTGAACAGTCTCCCTTTCATTACTCCATCTGTTAATTCTATAGTGAAGAAGACAAAACATTCCTTAAACTTTAACATTTCTTCACTATGCTGATAACTGGACGAGAGATTTGCATGAAAGTGTGAACTTTTAACTGGCCTTTTTTCAAATGCTTATTTTAGAAGCACTTCCATTGCTGGTAAGAGTAATTCAGTCTGCTGATTCTAAGACCAAAGAAAATATCAATGCTACAGAGAACTGTATCTCAGCAGTAGGGAAAATTATGAAGTTCAAGCCTGACTGTGTGAACGTTGAGGAAGTTCTGCCACACTGGTTGTCTTGGCTTCCACTACATGAAGATAAAGAAGAAGCTGTTCAGACTTTCAATTATCTGTGTGACCTGATTGAAAGGTAAGAAAGAAGATAGATGGTCCTTATGTCCTTCCCCTTCACAAAAGAAGTGCTTCCTGTGCACAGCCCTCAAGTGTACAGATTTGTAATAATGTCTTTGCAAATCATGTTAAGAAACCATATCACAGTTAAGATTGCCTCATCATCTAATTTGGGTTTTTTTTGGTGGGGTGGAATTCAACAAATGAGGCATTATATAGAACTTAATGTTTTAAGAAGTTTCCTTTTTAATGTTCTGTTTCCCACCCCCATTCATTCATTCATTCATTCATTTAGGGTTTTTTTTTTTTAATTTCAGTTTTACTGAAGTATGATTGACATTATTGATAGAATGGGATTGAAGTACAGTGTTAGCACCATTTTTTGCCCTCTGAAATCCTGGTGTTTTCTTTGGATTTAAGAATCGATGATATAAGGAAGTATACTAGATGAGCAGTCAAGTTCTGGCACTGGGCCTTGGCATTGTTAGTACAATTTTGTGCCCATGAGTAAATCTAAGAATTGTAAACAACCTGGAGGCATAGAAGCTATCAGATCATAGGCATGTTCTTTGGTGGTCTAAGTCCAAGTTTCCCTAAGTATTAGTCACTTAATTTTAGTTCATTAATGCATCTAAGGGCTATAACCACGTATCTCCTAGAATTTGTAGAAATGGGCCAATAGGCATATATCTTCATGACTATAAGTTCATATTTACACACTTTTAGTCTTCCCATTGAGAACCTCATTAAGGAATATAACAGCCATCTTGAAGACAGCACACTCCTCACCTGCCTCTTCCTCTGTAGTGACCACTTCTCCATTGATCATCTCCCTCAGAAATAACTATTCTGAATTCTAGTTAAATTCACTGTTATGTTTCTTTACATTAAAATTTCCTGGAGTTTATTTCTTGGCTTACTCTGGAAATGCCCATATATCATTTTGAACTTCAGATTTATTTTAGAAACCATTTGGCAGTATTTAAATTAAATTTGTATTAAGCTGTTATACTTTTTTTTTAATAAGTCACATTATTTTTAAAGCATTTAGAGCATTCTATTGTTTGACTCTTAAAACAGCCCCAGGAAATGAGCCAAGTATTTTTTCTTATAGGGAAAGAAACTAAAGAGTTAATAAGTAACATTATCTGGTTTTTCACCTAAATTTAAAAAGGCTGTTGATTTTAGTGAATGCATAATCACTTCATAAAAACCTTATAACAAAATTTAGTGTTGGAGGGAGGGTGTAGGAAAGTATGAGTGCTTGAGTGATTTCTCCTTATTTTAATTTAAAAGGTTTTCTTTTCTTTCTTTTGTCAGTAATCACCCAATTGTTCTTGGCCCAAACAATACCAATCTGCCCAAAATATTCAGTATAATTGCAGAAGGAGAAATGCATGAGGCAATTAAACATGAAGATCCTTGTGCCAAACGTCTGGCTAATGTAGTTCGCCAAGTACAGGTAAGCAGATTTGGTTAAATTGGGGAAGGAGGAATAAAATTGTTCCTTTGTTTTTTGTTTTGTTTTGTTTTTTCATATTCTTTATTAGAAGAAATAGAAATTTAATAAGCTAAAGAAATTTTATTTTATATTGTTTCCAAGCCTCAAATGGATTATAATCTATGTATATACTTATTTATTAGAACTAAAATCTTTGTCTTAAATTTGAGATATTTCGAACCTTCGAGTTGGTGCTTAATACAACTCTTGCATAAATTGTCTACATATCTGTGAGAAAAAAAAGATGCACATGGTTTCATAATAAGTAAGGGGGAGTGCATCTTTTTAGTGCTGTAAGCATTATTGTTTAAAATGATTTTTACTCCCTAAATTCATGTGTGTTGGTTACACGAATTTGTCATCTACCTAGTGCGTTTTTATCAGTGCAAAGATGAAGAAAACTATAAATGCAATGAACTTTAAAGAAATGAATATATTTATTTTATAATGGTGCTCATTAAACTAATCTACTTGGAAAGAAAATATTTTGGCATTATGACTGTCTACCTAATGATGATTATTAAAATACTTCCAAATGACCATTTTACTAAATCTAAATCTGTGAAAATGTTTTTTTCCCCTAGACATCTGGAGGATTGTGGACTGAATGCATAGCACAGCTCAGTCCTGAGCAGCAGGCAGCAATACAGGAGCTCCTGAACTCTGCTTGAAGGGCCTTAATATCACCACAAGAAAACTAACTCCAAATAAACGTTTACCCTTTTGTTTAGGTTTCTTTGTTTTGTTTTTGAGCAAAAGAGAACAGTTGAGTTGTGTGTAGGCCATCCTTCTCCAAAGCTACAACAGCAAGAAGAGAAGCTCTGAGTTTCAGAATGGTGTTTAAATGGATTTCTATAATACCACTGAAGAAGTTCCCTGTAAACCCAACAGTAGCACTGAAGAGTATTTTTCTATTGGTATAACCCACCCATGTGAAGGTGAAAGGGAAATGAAATTAATTTATCTCATTAGACATAAGGAAATTTAAGACAAAATAGCTTTAAGATTCGTTACTCAGCATAGATGTGTGTGAAAACAAATTCTGTACATCTAGTGTTCATTCTATTAATTGGAGTGTCTTTTTGTAGGATAGAAAGAAGCCTACACAGCAAACTAGTAGATCCAAAAATTGAAAAATAAAATGCTTAAGACAAAAACAAGCATGAAGATGTCATAATTGATGTCACTTTTGGTTCTTTTTCCCAAAAGACTTATGCAGTAACTCAGTTTGGAACGCTTTTAAGCTTCCAGCCCTTGAATGTGAAGTGTTGGCATGTCTAGCAGTAGTCTCATTCACTCCTCAATAAACAACATTGAAATACAAAAAAATGTTTGTGTAAAAGTTCCATACTGTCTGGCTTTGATTCATTCAATGTTTTTAATATAAGAATAATTAATATTTTTTTAAAGTAATATCTATGGCTCTGAATGTTTTTTCCCCTAGCATTTCCCTTGTGCAATTCAAACTTGAAACCATCTAGTTTTTACCATCTTCCACTTTAATTTAAACTAAGTTATGATACACCTACAGCGTTCACAATTGGTGTCCTTTTAAAACTGAGATGGATAAGATAAAAAAGATTTGGCTTAGTATTTTCATTGCAAATTGTAATTGCTATAGAGTTGCACACAACTTTTAAATTTAATTTTATGAGTATAATCGCTAAAATTTCTGACATTCAGTAAAATGTATGAATATTTTTTTTCCTTCATGTATTAACCTCATAGTAAATGACTTGTTCTTGTTTCTTTAAATAATTTTTCTAAGGGATCTTAATAGATTTCTGTTGAAACATCAGTGTTAACATTTTTATAGTTTGTACTAAATTTAACCGTGATATACAAATGAATTTTATGCCTAGATCAGAATTTAAAATTAAAGGTTTTTTTCTTTAAATGATCTGCATTACTTTATTAAAATCAAATCTGAAATGGAATAGAATGTAGAGTGGATTATATTAAAATGGTTCACTTGGTAGCAAATACCCTTTAAATATATTTTTGATTTTCAGCACACCATCCATCAGCCCAGAAGCTTTGGTGTCTGGCAGGACATGTGAATGACTTCACCAACTCAATCATTGCTTTCAATGGGTACCTATTTGACTCCTGTAATGTGTGGGGGGTAATATTTGGAGCTATTCTATACCCTGTGTTACTTTTGGAGTAAAAATGTGTCAGGACAGCCCCTTTCTGGTTTCTTACATAGAGTTTGAAAACGAATCATGTATCGATGCCAATTGACTAGAGCAGTTAGGTTTTGTTTTTAATTTATGACTATACTTAAAACGTTAAAAATGTGGCGCACCGTGCTGCCTACGTTCAGGTGGAAGTATGGTTTAAAAATGGAGAATCTAGTGTGTACAAAGCTCTGTACTAGCTCTTATGGGTAAGAACCTAGATTCTGGTTTAAACATTAATGAGAAAGTCAGAAAGTGTACCAATAAAAGAATCTAAGGTCCCTGAAGCAGTAAATGGGCTTATGTCAATCAGCTGCAGAACTAACTACAACAACCTTCTTGATAGAGAAACAATTGGAGTTAAATCAAGTTTAATCTGGGAAGGTTGGTAGTAAAGACAATGTGACATGATCTGAAATCTAGGGCTCATAACTAATTATAGTATGTTAGTCTATGAACTAACAATTATTTTTAATTATCTAGGTATATGTTTTTAATACATCATTTTGTCTACACAAGATGAAAATGAATGATTCTTTTGTACCAAATTTAGTGTCCCAGTGGCCTTGCATGTCAGCCAGTAATGATATATTTGTGAATCCAAGTTATTTCTGGAGGGAAGAAAAAAATGTGTGCGACTCTTTTTGTGTATGTTGTAACAAAGGATGAAGTTACATACACAGGGGCTAGAAATTTTTAGCATAACTCATTTGGAGTATTTTTTAATGCTGTAAATTTAAAAAAGAAAAATTGTCAAAGCTAATTTGACAAAATTTTGTAATGAGCAGCAACTGTCAACTCTGGAGTTACAGTTTGACTAACAGAGCCATCAGTAAATAACGTAAGCAAATATTCTTGCTGCACCTGGTCTCATAATATGGAGGGAGGGGGTGCATATTTACACTGCTGTAGCATTATATTTTTGTGATCCGGAATGATTTCCCATTTGCAATTAAAGCAATTCAGAAGGCTAAGGAGCTAGCTAAATGTTTTGCTATAAGTATTGCGTCAATCTTCTGGGTCTTATGTTCTATAGATAGAAATCACTTTGTTCCTCCTAATTCCTCTTTGCTGCAAAGGAATAATAGCTAAAACCTTGCCATCTTTCATTTTTCTCGTCCCTAAAATTATGAGTACCACTGTTGTAGAAGAAAGTGAATTATCTGCAAGGAGTAATAGGCTTGCATTTTTATTTCTACCACTTTCAATTCTGAGTGGGTGGGAAGGGGGATGGCAAACTCTAAAACCATTCTGGACTGACTGACCCCTTTTTTTCCACACAGTTGTAATCCTGACAGTCATTTGCTAGGTAATATTTGGACTTCTTATTTCTGCATAGTATTTATATTATGCATTTGAATGAAAGAATAACAATTTGAAGATAAATTATAGTTCAGTTATTTCTAAAAAGTCCAACAGTGCATTGTGGTTTTTATGTACAACAGCACAAAAAATGGTTTTTAAAATTATAGTTAAGGCAGCAGATTTTAATTCTGAACTATATTACTTGATAATTCTGAATCTTTCATTTTATGTTTCCTCTTGACCTATATAAATTTTTGTTCTCTTGACTAGTATTCAGATTGTAATGGGAATCAAGACTAGTGCCGTTTCTTGTGGATTAGAAATTAGTTCACTGTCTTCCCTGGAATTTTTGTAACAGATGGGTAGACATGTATGTTTTGAATTGTAGCTGACAACATCCTGTTGTCTTAAGGTACACTGTACATTTATTGATACTTAGAACAAAAACTTCTAAATGCCTTAGTTGCTTTCTCTATAAAATGGGAATAATAATAGTACGCACACAGTCCCAACTGCTTATTAGTCTGGGCCCTTGGTGAGCCCTTAACCTCTATGCCTCAGTATTTGTGAGTTTATGGACAGTTCATCAGCACCCACAGGTTGGTTGTAAGGAACACCTAGGACAATGCCTAGTAGCGCAGATTTGCTATGAGTACTTGTTTGAAGAGATTACTAAATTTTGATAGTATCTTCGTAACTAGTTAGCTGTCATGTTTATTTCATGGAAAATGAAAGCAATAAGAATCTAGTTAAAGTCTACGGCCATGCTACCCTGAATAATCCTGGTCTCGCCTGATCTCGGAAGCTAAGCAGGGTCGGGCCTGGTTAGTACTTGGATAGGAGACCACGTAGGAAGACCAGGTGCTATAGGCATAAAAAATAAGGGATTGGAAGATGACAAGGTCCTTGGAATCTGTGAGGTCAACCAAGGGTTGCCTTGCCTTGAAAAAAAAAAAAAATCCAAGGATTTTGTTAAGCTATGTAAAAAGAACTACTATGGCTTGAGTGTTAAGTGCTGAGCAAAACACATGGGCTGCCTTCAGGTAGGTGATATATCACATTATAATTATATAGCAAGGAAAAGTAGAGGATGCAGAGTTTATAATAGGAAGAAATCAGGGAAAATTAATGCAAACGATGTGCATCCAGTGGCCTCAATGTAGCCATTCTAGCAAACTACCAGAGACTAAAAATATGTTCATTCTTGGTCAGTGAAAACCTCCCTGAATTGAGATGTTCTACCCAGGCTTTCCACCACATTTAGGATTGCCCTGGGGCTGTGTCACAGAGATAGCCCAGAGTGGGGCACTTGGGACCAACGGTTGAGAATCCTGGCTCCTGCTTGAGGGGAGTATTACTATTAAGTCATGATTTGGTTGGCAGTAGAGAAAATGTGCAAGTTATTTGTAGCCATTTAGAAATGCCCCCCAAGGCCCACATGCAGTTACCCTCTTGTTTTACCATTTCTAGAAACCTAGTGGAGCAGGGAGTCTTTCTGTTTGTCCCAGCTGTATGTATGTGGCTGCTGCTCAACCACTTAATTTCAGGTTCTTGGATTTTTCTCAAACACTTCTCTTGGCTTCCGCTGACACATTTTATGTAGTTTTAAACATTTAGCTACTGAAAATCCCCTTCGATCAGGAAAGCAGAAGGATAGTTGTAGAGTTATGACCCTGTTGCATTTTCTGATTAAAAAAAAGTAATATTTAAAGTTTATTATTAAAGAGTCAGAAAAGATAGTTCTGTATTTCAGAAAAATGCAGCCCATCAATGTTTTTAGTGTTCTTGAATTAGGTCTCATGGAAAAGGTTACTACTATAAATGATCAATAAGCCATAAGACAGAAACTCACATTGTAGCTGGTATTTTACGAAGAGTAAAAATATAAAATAGCAAATATGGAGACATTAGAATGGATTGAAATAACTTTAAAACAGCAATGACTAAACTGAATAGCAATAGTTGAAGGATTCTGAGGAGCAAAGGTTGCATTTGAGAACACTAACAGGCCTTTCTGATTTGCAATAGGAATCACCCCTTTTTTCAGCCCCTTCCTCAAGATAGAAACCTCTAGGCTTCTGTCACTAGAGATGATGAGGTAGAGGCTCTGTGCTGGCCCCAGGGATCCTACTCACTGAAGTGACTCGCTAACCCAGATAGCCTGCCCAACTTCAGTGCAGTGATCATCTAAGAAGTCATCCGGAAGGCATGCAAAGCTAGAGGGATGGCATCAGGGCCTGGCATTCAACTTCAGTCATCGTCTTTCTACTTGATAATGGAGCCCTGGAACTACAGGCTTCATGCTGTTTCAAAAACTCCTGCCTTGACTTGTAGGTAAGGGACTGTCTCCTTTTGTCTCCACTTTTGCTTTATTGTACTAGGAGAGCATTTGTTTCTTACCTGGACTTGTTTTCAATGCAAACATCCTATTTTGGCCTTTATTTGCACTCTCTGGAATGGATTAATAATTTCTAAATACTTTCTTTTGCCTGCTCCCAAAGCTTCCTCTGATTTGTGTGTGGAAAGGAGTATTGGTGACAGTTCAATGGAATAATGTAACCAAAGTGCTCCAGGGGACATGGGTAATAGCTGTTACTATGATGGCTACATCTGGGCCATGGGAACCACTCCCAATCGTTCAGACATTTCAAAACCAACCAAGATTAAAGATTTACCGATAACCTGAGCTTTCTGCTTCTGAACTCATCTGAACAAAATTGGAAATATTTATGAAAAGACTCCTGACACATTTTCTCAAATCAGATGGCAGGGGTGAGTGGGTAAGGAAGGAATGCTCTATCCTTTTAGTTTTCATACATTACAAAATACATGGACATTTTGGAGCCTAAATTCTGGAGAGTCTTAATTTTTAATTATTTAATTTTTTATACAAAGTTCCACCTGGTTCAAAATTTTGAAATTTATCAAATGGTGAAAAGTCTCTTCCACACTTGTTCCCTCAGCCATACCTACCAGCTCACCTTGTGAAAGAAAAATTCAGACAAACAGAAGCTTTTGCTTCAAAAGTCCTTCCAGAAGGAAATTAGCACTTCTAAAGAAATGTGTGCGTGTCTGATGAATATGTCAAGTTAAAAAACACACACACACACACACCCAAATGATCTACCTACCTAGTAACCCAAACATTTGGGTATTTTTTTTTTTAATAAATCAACAATGATTATCTACTCTCTATTTTTTTTTTACCTCTAAATGTCTCTGCTATGAAAGAATCATTGAAGTTGGCCTGCTTGAGACCTATATCCTTGCATTAAATTTATAATAAAATTTCAACATAACTAAATTGTCTAAAAAGGATGTTTTTAAACATCCTCCCCAGAAGGAAAGATTATCTTTTCTTAGGTATCCTTCCAGGCTCATAAATGTTCAAATACCTTTTGAAATAAAAGTTATATCTTTTTGGCTAAGAATCTTCAGTATTCCATTCTGTCAAAGATGAAGGCTGAACATTTTTTGCTCTTTAAATTACAATTTAAAATTGATATGCTCAGTACTGGTTATCAAAATATTAAAACTATTATATTGATTTAGAACTTTATTTCATCTTAAACTAAGTGGCATCAGAATAGATGTCCTTTTATTATTAAATCAGCATTAAAAGTTCCACTCATTAGGGAGCATATTTTCAAATATGTGTTTTCATAAAATAATTATATTTACTAGCATTGATGTTATTTTTTTTATTTAATAATATTCTGGTTTTAGTATATTTTTGTGGTTGCCTGCTATTTATAGCAAATGATACTAGTGTTTCATTTATGGTAATGGTAAAATTTTTGTTTAGAATGCTTTTTAAAAAGTTAGTTAATTGATTTTTAAAAATGTCAGCAGAGCCACAATAGCTTTGCGGGTGTGGCAAAAATCATTCAGATGGTACTCATGATTGAAGTCTAAGAAATACTTTATCTTGGCTGAGGTTTGCAATGCAATCATATAGGTTCAAAAAGTTTTGTTTAACCAGCTTATGAGAAATGCAATGCCATGATTAATATGGCAGGTTAGATGAACAAAACTCAGCAAGAATATAGCTCAGCCAACAAGACACTTGGCAGGTATGAACGAGACAAAGGCAACAGAACTATACAGGTTTGTGGGTTTTTTAAATGTTTTATTTTAAAATAATCTTCAACTTACAAAAAAAGTATAAAAAATACAAAGAACTTCCATATATTCTTTACTGAGGTTTATTACTTTTAATGTATTGTGATATTTACTGTATCTTTTGAATTACTTGAGAATGACAGAGAGTCTCTCCTTGACCAAGTTCTAATGAGGATCCCCTGAGTTGTTTTTTTTTTTTCATCTAGACTTTCAGATTTCCATGTTCAGTTCTGCATTTTCGATATTAGTAAGAATCATACTAAGTCAGTTTATACATTCTCAGTATCTGATCCATTTCCTCATCTCTCGCCATCCCCCAAGGGTTGTCTGATGATGACTTTGGCCTGCCTTCAGCAAGACTCTTGTTAGGTCAGTTCAGCCAGAATTTCCCTGACTACTGATGTTTCCTTTAGTAATTTCCCTTCCAGATCCCCAACTGGCTCATTGGCTATAAATTCCCACTTGTCCTGTACTTGGAGTAGACCCGGTCTCTTCCCCTCACTGCAAACCCCCACTGTGGTATTCCTTACAACTGTGGCAATAGTCTCCTTAAATAAAGTCTGCCTCACCTTCTTTAGCAAGTGTCAAGAATTATTTTTTCTTTAACAAGTTATAGAGTCATAAGCCTTCATCCTTTAGTAATTCAGCATATATCTCCTAAGAATAAAGACATTTTCTTATATAATCACAGTATAATCCTTATCAGAAATCTAATATCATTACACTTATACTATAATGTCCATATTGAAACTTCACCAGTTGTGCTGGTTATTATTGTCTCAGCTCTAAGCTTACCTTTCTCTGCTGGGCTCTGTGACACTGGGGTTAAGACTTTGCTAAGTTCATTTTCAGGGTTCCCTTGCCAACTGGCTTTGGTTTGGATCCTACCAGTGGGAGGCCCTTTTGGGAGATGTGAAGAGGAAAGAAGAGACATCCTTTTGTTTCCAGTTTCTGGTAGCACCCCTTCAAGGAGAAGAAGAAAGTTATAATTTCAAACTCCAACTTCTTTAGGTCTTCTCAGCATTAGCCACACCATGTGCCTCCTATTCCCGCCCTGGAAGTCAAGCACCAGCCATATGTGGGCCCCTCTCCTGAGCTCTGGTCCTGGCAGTTCCAGCTCTTCCTTTTATTACCCAGCCCTAAGGTGGTGGTTACTTTGAGTATTAATATATTGGTTACCTCAACCATAGGTATGATAGTTCTTCATGAATTTACCAATATTTAAGTGTCTCAAGTTTTATTCATTCAGCCTTCCAACCTCTATATAACCAGTTTTTCTTTTTGCTCCATGTTCTATTTTTTCATTGAATTTTTAAAATTATAAAATACACATGATGTAAAACTTAACATCTTAACCATGTTTAAGGGCACAGTTCCGTGGTTTTAAGTATTTTTATATTATTGTGCAACAACTTCTAAGCCTGGAGGTACTTGGGTTAAATCTGCCCTCCACACTGGAAGGTTTTTAACAATCATCAGGGCCCACATAGAGCACATGCTCGAAAAACTGAATGGAAGGATAAATGGAAAATAGAATACTGAATGATAGAGTGAATGAACACATCTTTTTTTGTATGGAGAGAAGCATACAATATTGGAAAAAGCATAGATGTTGAAGTTAGACCTTCCTGGGTTTGAATTGCACATATATACTCTTTACTGAGTGTGTGAATTTAGAAAATGTACTTGGCATTGTGATCTCTCTGTCTCAGTTTGCTCATTGGGAAATGGAGACATACCTACTTTGCAGAGTTGCTCTGAAAATTAAGTGAAATCACAATTGCAGATGGCCTAGGAAATAAATAATGGGTGCACAGCAAGGTTGGCTCTCTTCCCACCCCTCCCAGAGTCACTTTATCTTGTACATAACAATAGTGGGCCCATATATAGTTTACAATATGTGAAAGTTGATATTTTACAATGTCTTTTACAAAATTCTTTTATCTCAGAACAAAAATTTAGTTAAGAGGTTAATGTGTAAAATAATAAGATGGAATTTATGGTGACTAATTTGTCCTGTGGGGCTTGAAACCTAAGAACAATAGATAGTCGAAAAAAGGTTCCACTGTTTTAGCTTAAAATGTATGCAAAATATATTCTTAATTGCACATTTTAAAGACTATCCCTGAATTATGCTAAAAGGAATAAATAGCACCCCACAGAACTGATTATGTGGAAGATAATATTACTGTTTTTAATAATTGAGACTACCAGTAGCTTGCATTATGAGCAGTTTATGAATGGCTTTTAAATTCTATTTGGGGTGGTATTTTAGGTTATTTAGAATTTTGTCTCTCTGGAGAAAAATGTGAAAACTTGAGGGGGCAGCAAAGGAACATAATAGACATGACTTTGAGTTTCATCATTTTTGGGGAAAAAAATACCAACCTATAATGAAGCTGCTTGTAAAGAACATACTAATTATGTTAGAACTATCTCCACACTGAGGCCTTTTGCCAGTCATTAGGTGTGTAATGTGGCTGCCATTTTCTGTTACTGGCCAAAATTACACTTTCAACCTTCCATGGTCAACTTTCAGAACATAAATAGGCAAGAAATGCAAGGTATCATAAATAATTAGAGCCCTTGGGGCAAAAAAAGATAGCAAATGATACTGAAGTGGAATGATTATCTTCTGAGTTAATTATTAGTGTGTCTATTATCTTTTCTGATCCTCCTCCATTGTTGGGACATAATCTAATTAACAAAATAAACTTGGTATGTAAAGCTTGAGTCATGAGCTGTTATTTATGTAAAATTATTTACATAAAATTATTTTGAAAATTTTCCACATTGGAGGATTTTTTAAAAAAAAAAACCTTTCTATTCATTCTGTGCCTGATTATTACTTGACCTTCAATAAATATGGAAAAAAGAATTTATTGCTATTTGATATCTAATGTTATTTTTTAAACAATGTTTAGATAACAGGTTCTATGCATTCCGATCAGAATTATAGCCTGGTACAATATAGTTAAGCAAATGAATAAGAAGAATTTGTAGAAACCACTAGAGTTTTATGATCAAAATAATAACATAGTAGGATGAAGGGAATCAGTGAGGACAAGTATTAGAAAACATGAAAAAATAACATCTTACCCTAAAATACAGGTTAAGCTAGTTCTATGTACTTAACATTTTTATGAAAAGAAATATGTGTACCATATGGTGAATACTTTTTATATTGTCATAAATTTGGCATCTCATGTTATAAAATATGATAGCCTTTATATATAATAAAAAAATAATTTTGACATAACAAATGTCAAATGTCAAAAAATGTTAAATTGTGTCTTAATTCTTAATTCTCCCACACTAAGCAGTCAACATGAACACTCAATTTATTAATTTCTGTATATGATCGAAGTTTGTGTATGCTAAAATATGATATGGCTAATGTTGAACATGTTTTCATGTGCCATTTTCCATTCATATCTCCTGTTCAGAGAAATATCTGTCTTTATCTTTGTGTATTTTACAACTGAATTGCTATTCTGTTTAGGTATTTTTGCTGACGGGTTTTGAAAGTTCTTTGTATATTATAGATATAAGATCTTTGTCAGATATATGATTTGCTAACATTCTTTCCCAGTCAGTAGCTTACCTTTTCATTCTCTTGCTAGTCTTTTACGGCACAGAACAGGATGGGCTCTGTATGCTGAAAATCACAACATATTGATGAAATAAATAAGATCTAAATAAATGGAGAGATATACTGTACTCACGGATTAGAAGACTCAATATAGTAAAATGTCAGTTTTCCTTAAATTGATATATAGATGAAACACAGTTCCTATCAAATCTTAACAAGCTTTTAAAATATGTAGAGACAATATGACTCTAAAATATATATGGAATGGCAAACTAGAATAGCCAAAACAATTTCAAAAAGAAGAATTAAGTGGAACAAAATACTTTGTTAAGATTTACTGTATAGCTCTCATAACCAAGATAGCATGGTACTTGACACATAGGACAATGGAAAAGAAAAGAGAACCCAGAAATAGATCAATACAGTATATCCAATTAATTTTGGGGGAAGGTGTGAATTAATTTAATGGATGAAGAATAGTCTTTCAACAACAAACTGGACATCCATAGATAAAAAAAAAATTTGACCGTAACTTCATGTAGGATACAAAAATTAATTCAAAAATGGATCTTGAATTTAAATGCAAAATGTAAAACTATAACACGTCTGGAAGAAAACATAGGAAAAAGTCTTTAAGGCCTAGAGCTAGGCAGAGTTCTTAGACATGACACCAAAAGGACAAACCGTAGAATAAAAATTTAGTGAGCTGAACATCATGAAAATTTTTGTGTCCCATCCACTTTTCAGGAACCATTCTTTCTACCTCCCAGTCTGGATATGGGAGCTGCCATTTTTTAAAATGATTCCATCTCTGGCTAGAAGGGATGAGACATCTGGACCAACTGAAATACCTAGTCTTCTAGTCATGGGAATTGATGGAGCATAAATGCATGATGCAGCCAGGCCAATCAGAATACCTCTGGGATTCTTCTACCTGTGGTGGGAAAAGTGAGTCCCCTTTTTTCTCTAACAATGGGATGTAAGGGTAGGAGCCCAAGAAGGGTCAATGCCACATGAGACAGCAGGTATACAATGGAAAAGCATGCCAAGGAAAACAGTGATTGATCAGGCTTACATGTTGTTACATCGAGGTACCAGCCCGGGCTGACCCCACCCCTTCTCCAGGGCTGAAGGGAGGAATATCCCAGCATACCTGTAACTCACGCATAGTACACTGTTAGGGAAGCTCTGCCATAGCCAGCAAATCCCCGTTTTTTTGTATATGCTATTTGAGTTGGGTTCCTGTCACCTGCAATAGAAGGAATTCTGACTACTTCAGGGCAAAGCTAATTTGTGGATTCAGGACTATCTGATTTGAAAGGCTGTGTTTTTTACCACCACGAGACATACTGCCTCCATCATTTCACCCTCATCTTGTTGAAATGACACTGCCTAGAGATACCTTTGCCTTATCTTGGAAAATCTCCCTTTTGGGCAATCATCATTTGTACATCTATCATGGTTTCAACTTTTTTTTCAACTATAATAAATGCTCCTGTTAGTAAAGAACATTGAGATTCACTTAAATATTGTTGATTATTTACACCTGTGGTTCCCAGCCTTTTTGGCACCAGGCTCCTATGAGAATCCAGTGCCTGACGATCTGAGGTGGAGCTGAGGCAGTGATGCTAGCCCTGGGGAGCAGCTGCAAACACAGATGATGCTTTGCTCCTTGCTCACCTGATATGCGGCCCAGTTCCTAATAGGCCATGTACCGGTACCAGTCCACATCCTGGAGGTTGGGGGTCACTAGTCTACACTATGCCAGTAAGTATGATTTCTCATGTTTTTTTATATAATATCCAAGTATTCTATGATGTTATAATTTTTATGTTTAGCCAATAAAGAAATTGAGGCTCCATGGAAGTAAGGAATTTGCCTAAGGCCAAAGATAATTTTCATCCCACCCGATACTCCTGTGTTCCCTGTGAACACTGCCCTTAATGAACTCCAAGAGTTTATAGCCTCTCTGTGCCTTTTCTTTTTTTTAATTAAAAAAAAAAAATTCTCTTGGAACTCTTGTATTACTGGTGGGAATGCAAAATGATTCAACCACTGTGGAAAACAGTTTGCTGGGTTCTCATAAAATTAAACATAGAATTACCATATAACCCATAAATTCCACTCTGGGTATGTACCCAGAAGAATTAAAAGCAGGTACTCAAATACAAGTACATGCATGATCACAGCACTATTCACAGCCAAAAGGTGGACACATGCCAAATGTCCATCAACGGATGCAGGGATTAACCATTAGTGATATACAATGGAATATTATTCAGCCATGGAAGGAATGAAGTACTGATACATGCTATAACATGGAAGAACCTCAAAAACATTATACTAAGTGAAAGAAGCCAGACGCAAATGTTCATGTATTACATGACTCCATTTATATGAAATATCTAGAAAAAGTAAATCTAGAGAGAGAGAATGCAGACTGGTGGCTGCCAGGGCCTGGGGGAGAGGAGAAACAGGGAGAAACTGCTTAACTGATTAAGAGTTTTATTTTGAAGTGATGGAAATATTTGGGAACTAGGCAGAGGTGCAGTTGTTCAACATTGTGAATGTACTAAATGCTACCAAATATTTCACTTTAAAATCTTTGTTATGTGAACTTCACCAGAATAAAATTATAAAAATTCTTATACACACATACATATCATTGCACTGAAATGTTCAATGTTAATTTTGTGTGTCAGCTTGACTGGGCTGAGGGATACCCAGACAACTGGTAAAACAATACTTCTGGGTGTGCCTGTGAGGGTATCTCCAGAAGAGATTAGCATTTGAATCCATAGACTGAGTAAAGAAGATCTGCCCTCACCCATGGGGTGGGCATCATCCAATTGGTTGAGGGCTTGAATAGAACAAAAAGGCAGAGGAAGGGCAAATTTGCTCTCTGCTTGAGCCAGGACATCCACCTTCTGTCATCAGACACCCGTGCTCCGGTCCTCGGGCCTTCAGAGTTGTGCTATATTACACGACCTGCTCTCCTGAGTCTTCAGCTTGCAGATAGTTGATTTTAGCCCGGGCCTCTATAATCCCGTGAGCAGTTTCCTATAATCAATCTCTCTCATATGTATGTACATCTATATCTCCTATTATATACAAACATACAAAGTATATATAATAGTGTATATCTATATTACTTATTCTGTTTATCTGGAGGCCCAGACTGATATCTGTACATGTATTTTTTTTTTTTTTTTTGGTGCAGTGTTTTTTTCTATTTTAGCTTGGCTTCTTGCCTTTCCCCTCTTCCCTGTATCTTCATCAGTGTACTCCTCAGAGAAACTCATGTTAACACTGTGTTTCTCTACAAATGTATAAGACATGTATGCATATATACATAGACCTATACAAGGGTATTGTCTTATAAAATAAGATACTATACACACCTTCTATATCTTGCTTTTTTTTCTGCCAGGAATTCCTACTGAAATAGAGCCAAGTACTGGTATAACTCTAATTTATTTATTATTAGTGGCTATAAATTGCCCTTCTATGAAAAACTGAAAGAATACCCTCGTTCAATGTACAATGTTTGCTATATGTTCTTATTTTATTCTTTTCTTTTGGTTCCTTAAAAGCCCTCTGATTCTGTTCATCTGCAAGGAAGGCACTGAAAACCCAAGATCAGTTAGTCATGTATACTTAAAAATTTTTTCCAGTTGTGCTGATGGACATAACCATGTTATCTCACCCAGGCCCTCTTGGGACAGGTGACATGTATTTTAAAAAGAACCAAAGCTGAAGTGTAATTTGTAACTGTTAGGAGCAGTTAACCACATGGGGACGGAGCCTAAGGCCTAGGCCTCATTACTGCCATGTTTGAGTCTCAGAGACAGTCAGTAACTGAAGGTAATTACCTGTGCAGACTTTCTTCCCATGAGTTCTTAATGACCAAAACAATTTTTTGAAGCAAGTAAAACAAGTTCAGATCGTTTTTCTGCATTGAAATGAAGTAGTTTTTCTCAGCTTCCTCCAAAATAAGATTTAATAGCAAGAATTGTTGGTTTCAGAGTTCAGTCACACAGGTGTTATAAAGAAAGAAATAATCCTCTGTTTTGTTTCCTCAACTTGGCAACAGCTGAAGCCATTTTCAACTGTTGTTTGCGGGCAAGAAGAGGGCAGGGAATACTTCCTAAATGTATGGAATGTGTCCAGCATAGCAGGTTGCCAAGACAACATTTTTCATCCCAGGAAGGTACCAACCATTGTTATTGCTCTGCCAACTGAATGAGTGGGCTTCACTAATGAAGACGGAGCCTACTCTGGGTAAGTCTGTAATCCTTGGGGGAAAAATAAAATTGAGATGTGGCGCTCAGGCTCAGCCTTGCAAAGTCCCAGTGCCCTCAGATGTTTTCACGCGCCTCTCATAATAGATGGAAAACTTCATCTTGCTGTTTATCGAAAGAAAGCAAGCAAATACTCTTATTTAACGGGGTGTTCAGATTTTGCGGCTCTTGAAAGTTACACAATTCAAGGGGGGCGTGGTCTTTAAAAAAAAAGAATACAAAAATACATTACTTTTGTAAAGTTTACAAAAATTGATGACCAAAGAAACATCGTTAAGGGCCCCAGGAGTTTATCCAAATAAGGAAACCTGAAGCTTAAACTCCATTTGCTTTTTAGTAAGTCCACCCCTGCTTTTGAGGACCCACCCAACAATTTCCTGAAATTGATGTTCTTACCTCCATGTATTTAGGATGCTAAGAAAAGTAACTACTTGTTTTCATTATGTCTTTTTATATTATTTGAATTTTCTACATAATATGTATTTTCTTTGCTATCATAAACAACAGTGAACTCATTTTAATTTTGATAAACAAAAATATGAGAAAGAAAGAAACTGCCTACAACCTTTGTGTAATAGAGTTTAATGCCATTTTACCAGCATGTGGCAGAAAGCCTAGCCCTCAGTATTATTTGTCGTCTGTTCAAACAGATGTATTCTGCTTGGAAGGCTGCATTCTTTACATACCTAAGTTGTCTCTAAAGGGTTCAATGCCAGGCTAGGGGAAAGGAAAGACTGCTTCATGGATAACAGGTCTATATCTAAAAAGGACCATAATCCAAAAAAATCAGGAACGCTCTTTGCTCCCAAATTTTCAACCTCTTTTCCTTCGCTGTCATCTCTGCAAAAATAAGCTATGTTCTTATGTCTGTTGAGGCATGATATTTCTTTAATAATAGGTAATACTATTTTATCTCATAATTGAAATTAATTATAACTAATATAACTCCTCTGGAATTTTGACTTGAATCCCCCCTCTTACTGCAACTGATTCTTAAGAACAATTTTTGGAGAAGGTTGTTCTGAGGGTGCAGTCGTCCTTCAAAGAACTGACTTCTGGGGAAACAAGGGTACTGCCTCTACCAGAATCAACAGAATCTGATGGTGCCAGGCAGAAGAAAGATGTGGTAAGTTCTCAAGATACTGAGAGGGGATCCCTGTCATCTACAACAGGAACTGGCCTTGTTCTGCCTGGTTCTTGATGGCAGGGCTCAGAGCAGTGGGTGAGAGCTGTAAGAGCTCAGATGGTATCTAGAGATGAAAAAAGTTAGCAGTAAGTAGAATGGATCCACAGAGGAATGGGTACCTTGTGAAGAACTGAGTTTTTCATCACTATTAATGTTCAACCTAGGGCTGATAAAGTGATCTTATAGAAAAGATTTCTCACTCTTTAAGGGGTTGAACAGGGCATTTACATTTTCAAGTCTTAGGAAGTAATTTAATTCTTAATTCTATTGAGCTAAGAATTTGGGGGAACCAGGAGAATATTGCACACACTACATTATTCATTCTGCAAAATATTTTGGTTATCTTATCACATAATCCACATGTTCCTATTAATACAAAGATCATCATTTTACTCTTAGAAAATTTTACTTCAGTTATGGGAAAGGGCTCTATTTAGAACAGCCTAAAGAATAATAGACTTTTTAAATTTGTGAATTACAGGAGGGAGTTGAAAGAAACTGTCTGCTTGGGTGTACTTTTTTTTTGTAAAACTATAGTCTTACTTTTACACAGAAGACTATAATTATACAGATAACCAAAGATAAATTAGAAAATCTAGGCAAGAAAGCCAGCTGATTCAGATATTTTTTAAAAGCTGTATTTGGTGGGAGGTAGGGTGGGGGTGGAGGGTTATCTAATCCTCTATGTCATTATAAGACTTGGAGCTTCTGTAAATGTGACAGGCAGTTCTTTTTTATTTTCATTATTTAATGACATTGTAATTTTCATTATAGAAAATTTCAGTGATTCCCAAAAGTAGAGAGATGAGCATAATGAACCCCTGGTAACTACCATCCAGATTCAATAATTATCAACATTCTGTTGTCTTGCTTTATTCACCCTCACACCTACTTTTTTTCCTTAAATTTCAAAATCAAATTCCAGACATCAAATATTTCACTTAATACTTCAGTACATCACAGCATTAAAGAATGGTTCTTAAAAGTTCTTTTTTTTTTTTTTGAGACTAAATATTTACCAATAAGCAGCAAAAAACTGGTCACCAAAAAGAAAAAAAAGATGCCGATTGAAGCCTTTCCATACACATGGATCAAATCTATGTTGGACTGTGACTCTGCTGAGAGAGCATTTATTCATCTAATGAACAAGTAATTGTTTTTTCAGTACCTGCTGTGTACCAAGCACTGTACCAGGTGCTGGGAGATGGAAGACAGGCAAACCTTTGCTCTTTAGAGTCAACAGTGTATAAACGTGGTCAGCTGGAGACCTGTGCAGCTCCAGAATGACAAAGTGTATGCACAATGGACAGAAAGGTACTGTAAGGTCATACAGGTAGCTGCACTTAGTGGGGCAAAGCTGGGAAACACTATCCAAGACCCCACCACCAACGCTGTGCCTCACTGTCAGAGAGGGTGTGACACCCTTAGGGCAAAGGAAACAAGGCTGGGTTTGATCTAGAATGAGGTAATCCAGAAGTGGACTCAAGGTCCAAAGTGGGGCTATGTCAAAAATGAGGCTCGGGACAATTGCTAATGCTGATTTCTTTTTTTATACACACATTTAAAGCATCACACTATTCACATGCAAAAATATGCTGAACCATCCAGCGTATAGGATCACTGGTAATGTGATGTATTTGAATGAATAAACATATTGACTTATATTATTTACTTGTATTTACCTAAGTATATTAATAACTTTCTGCAGTGCTATGACCAGTTCTTTCCCTTGTCACATCCTGCTCCTCGCATCAAGAGATGTGTCCTTTGAATCTGGGCTGGCCTTAGCATCTTGCTTAACATTTAAGTCCATGATCATTTTGAGTTATTTTTTACATATGGTGTGAGGTTTAGCTCAAGGTTCATTTTCCATCATATTTTTAATAGCAAAAATTGGAAACTCAAATGTATTGAAAATATTGTATTCTTCTATGGAAAACCATCCAAGATATAATGCTTAGCAAAATTTAAAAAAATAGTGCAAAACTTCTGCATCTAGCATGCTATCATTGTATTTAAAAGAGAGAGAGAAAATATATATATACATAAATATCTGAATATCTTATGTGGCATAAAATATCTCTGGAAAGAATCTGATTACATTGTTTTCCTCTGGGAAGCAGAACTAGTACAAAGGTGAGAGGGAGACCTATTTCTTAAACTGTTAAAATATCTTTCACAGACCAATGCACAAAACATAGATGGGTACGGCTCAATATGTTGTCTAAAAGTGAACACCTATGAAACCACCTTCCTATCCAATGCCCTAGAAGCCCTTTTATGGGTACTACATAGCTCCCTGCTCCTTTTTCCTCAAAGGTACTCACTATCTCGACTTCTCATGCTGCCATTTTGTTTTGCCTGTTTCGTCTTTAAAAAGTGGAATCATAGCATATGGATCTTTGTGTCTGGCTTTCCTTCCTTCACATTATGTTTCTGAAATTTGTCTGTGCTGTTGCATGTGATAGTGATTCATTCTTTTTATCATCATAGTATTCTATTGAATAAATGTACTAAGATTTGTTTATCTCTTCCAATATTAATGAACATTTAGACTCTTTCCAGGGGGCTACTAAGAACAATCCAGGATTAATCACAGTAGCCAAAAGGTGGAAACAACCCAATGTCCATCAATGGATGAATGGACAAATAAAATACGGTACAAATGTACAATGGAATGTTATTCAGTTCTAACAAAGGAGGAAATTGTGACATATGCTACTACAGCAACAGGAATGAACCTTGAACGCATTATGCGAAGTGAAATAAGCCAGACACAAAAGAATATGTACGAATCCACTTATATGAGCTGTCAAAGTAGTCAAATTCATAGAGATAGAATGATGGTTGTCAGGGGCTGGGGTTAGGGAGGAGTGGAGAGTTAGTGTTTAATGACTACTTAGTTTAGGAAGAAAAAACTATTCTGGGAATGGATGTTTGTGATGGTTGCACAATAATATGAATGTACTAAATGCCACTGAACTGTCCACTTAAAATGACTAAAATTATAGATTTTATGTATATTTTGCCACAATAAATAAAAGGAGGGGGGAGAACAATGCTGTATTACATTCTTTTTTTTTTTTTTTAGCTTTGTTCCCTGCTTTTGGTTTTGTTGAGATATAATTAATATATAAAATTATAGATATCATGATGGTTTGATATATGTTATGTATATATTGTAAATTGAATACCACAGTAAGGTTGGTTAGCATATCCACATTCATCACCTCACATAATTACATTTTGTGTGTGTGTGTGTGGTAAGAACATTTAAGATCTACTCCCTTAGCAGCTTTCAAGAGTAGGTAATACAGTATAGGCACCATGTTGTACCTTAGATCCCCAGAACTTATTCACCTTATAACTGAAAGTTTATAGTCTTTGACCATCTCCCCATTGCCATCCCCTACCCCAGTCCCAGCAACCATCATCGCACTCTCAGTTTATATAAGTTTAGCTTTCTTTTTCGATTCCACGTGTAATTAGGATCATACAGTATTTGTCTTTCTCTGTCTGACTTATTTTACTTAGCATAATGCCCTCAAGGTCTTTTCATGTTGTCACTAATGGCAGAATGTTTTTCTTCTTTTTACAGCTGAATAATATTTTCATGTGTGTGTGTATTAGATTTTCTTTATCCATGCGTCCGTTGATGGACACTAAGATTGTTTCCATGTCTTAGCTATTGTGAATGAGTAGTTCTGCAATGAACAGGAGAGTGCAGATATGTCTTTAAGATAGCGATTTCATTTCCTTCAAATATATACCCAGAGGTGAGATTGCTGAATCACGTGGTAGTTCTATTTTTAATCTTTTGAGTAACCTCCACACTGTTTTCCTTAGTGACTCCACCAATTGACATTCCTACCAACAGTGCACAAGTGTTCCCTTTTCGCCAAAGCTTGTTATCTCGTGTCTTTTCGAGAATAGGTATTACAACAGGTGTGATCCATTGCACATTCTTGTACGTGGCTTTTGGCAGAGATACTCATTTTTCTTAAAATGCTGAGTCATAGGGTAGGTGTATGTTTGTTTACCTTTAGCCTCTACTTAGACCTGGTTTTTAGGCTTTGAAAGACCAGTCACATTCTTATTGATTGGTTGTCATCATTTCTATTGCCATGTAACTAATTATCACAAATTTATAGGCTTAAAATAATGCCCATTTGTGAGTTCACATTTTCTTTGGGTCAGGATTCTGGGCACAGCTTAGCTGAGTCCTTTGCTCAGGTGTGGGAAACCCAGGTTTTCTGGAACTGACCTCCAAAGTAGGGCAAGGCTTAGAGACCAAAGAGGGTAACAATTCCAGAATTAAACAAAGAGTTTATTAAGGGAACTTCCAGAGAGATGCATAGTCTTAGGTAGCAGCAAGATAGTGGATCTCCGTGCCAAAAGAGGATAGGGGCTTAATATACATGGCCTCCAGGAAGATAGGTGGCTTGTAGCCAAGTGGCAAATGCTTATTAAGAGCTATATATTCCAAAGCAGTAAACAACGTAGTGGACCTCCTTATTTATGTAGGAACATTCCTTTTAGGTGACACAGGCCCATCACACCCCGGGGGAGCTGGTGGTCAATGAGAGGAACTTACTTAAGATGATGTAGGTCACATCAGAAGCCATTTTGCCCGACAACACAGTCTCACAAGGCTGTGGTTACAGTGTCAGAGGGGCTGAGGGCTCATGTAAGGATCAGGGTCCCCTTCTGAGCTCTGTGGTTGCTGCAGAATTTGATTTCTCGCAGTGTGGCTGAAAACAGATTTCAATCTCTTTCTAGCGATGCCTGTGGTGCTGACATCATAGCCCTCAACACCTCTGATTTCCCTGAAGCATGCCGGCCTGTTACTCTCGCATTGGAATCATCTCATGTTGCCAGTGTCCATTCTCAAGGTCCATCCATGTTGTGCCCCAGGATCTTTTTCAATGCTGGGGAGGCAAAGGGTGGAGAATAGCCTTGGATGAAGCACAGGACTGCCCAGAATTGGGGGAAATTGTGAATTCTCTGTCTCAGCTAGTGGAGGACAATAGCCAATAGCCAAATGTGCCAGTCTCCTATCACTAGGGTGGACACTTCTGAAAGATATTTTGTACCCTTCTCAGAGGACCCCATCGAGCTGAATCTTTGATATTTCTTCATTTTTACTTTTTAAAACACCACTGGTTTATGTTTTAAAAGTTATTTTCTATTTTTTTTTCCAGTTTCAACATTAGGATTTAGAGATATATGAGATATACTTAGCAGTGAGGACCCTCTAAGATGAAAGTTGTATGCACGTGTGTGTCTATTTGTCTATCTCTTTAGTTCCTAAACTAAATCCTTGGTTGGCCTCACAGATTGGAAGGACCTTGTCAGTTTACAATCCCTTATTTTTTATTTTTTATGTCTACAGCACCTGGTCTTCCTAGGTGGTCTCCTATCTAAGTACTAACCAGGCCTGACCCTGCTTAGCTTCCAGGATCAGACAGGATTGGGCTTGTTCAGAGTGGCATGGCTGTAGACCCTAAATATTTTTAAGCCTTTAATTTTGAACTGATTTTAGACTTACAGAAAAGTTGGAAAAATTGTTTATGGTTCCCATCACTGCTCACCCAACTTCCCCTAGTATTAATACCTTACATAACCATAGTACAAAGATCAAAGCCAGACAGTTAACATTGGAACAATACTATTAATTGAACTGCATCCTTCATTCAGATATCACCAGTTTTTCCATGAATGGCGTTTCTCTGTTTCAGCATCCGTTCCAGGATTACACATCGTATTTAGTTGTTATTTCTTCTTAGTCTTCTTTGGTTTAGGATAGGTCTTCAGTCTCCCCTTGTCTTTCACGACCTGGACACATTTGAAGAATACCGGCCAATTATTTTGTAGAACATCCCTTGATTTGGATTTGTCTTATGTTTTTCATCATTGGAATGATGCTATGTTTTTGGCAAGAGTACCACCAAAAAGCTATTATGTCCTTTTCAGTATAGTGGATGCAAATGTGCTTGATGTCATAATGTTATTATTGGTGATGTTAATTAATCTTGATTCCTTGGTTCTGGTAATATCTGTTGGCTTTCTCTGCAGCAAAGTTACTATCTTTGTCCTAGGGAGATACTTTCAGACTATGCCAATATCCTGTTACATGTCTAAGTTTCACCCACTAAAATTAGCATCCATTAGTAAAGTAGATCTTGTCTATAACAATTGTGTGTTAGCCTAGTGACAATTTTCTCTTTCTCTCTTTTCTTCTAGCTGTATTAATAGGAATTCTTCTGTGAGGAAGAGTGGTACCTTGTCCCCATGTATTTGGTTGTTTCTATCGATATGGAATCACTGCTATTATTTCATTCTATGGGCTAAAATCCAATGCTGTCAGTTATGTATGTATGTATGTATGTATGTATGTATGTATGTATGTATGTATGTTCAAATTGTCCCAGTTTGGGTCATGAGGAGCCCCAGGTTGAGTCCTGTGTTCTTGCAACAAGCCCAACCCCCCACCCTGTTCCCACCACCACTGTTTTTTGAACACTTCTTAAATGTGGGCACCATAAAGTGTTCCAAGGTGATCCTGTGTTTTCCCTTCCCAGCCCCGGAAATAACCACTTCTTCAAGGAGCCCTGGTTCCTTTTATCGGAAAATAGGATTTAGAAACCCAGATTGGGGAGGGGCAGGTGTTCTCATTGTTACAGAAGTGTCATTGCTTCTATGCCCTCTCAATAGACAGAGCTAGAAAACAGCTGCATGTACATATACTAACCTACACATTCACACACATATGTATTTCTATATCTATTTGTATACATATTTAAAACCATGAATTTCTACCGATATTTCTGATTTTAATCAAATAATTCAAGTTTCATTTTAACCTTTCTATATTTGGAAATTCTCCAATTATGAAAAATCTGGCTTTCATTATCTATAGTGAACTTACTTATTTGTTCAGTTCTAGTACCCCCATAGTAATTTCAGAGTCATTAATTGACACCTCTCTGAGAAACACATTTACTAACAAGATTATAGCATTTATGTACTGTTCCATTGGTAGCCAGTAAATATATTGTTTACCAAAGCTATCTAGATTAGTTCCTATTTTGCCCGCCTTCTTCAGTGCTGTTAGTGAATCATTTGTGATATAGTTAAGGTTGATTTGTTGGTGTTTACATTTTATTTTGGTTATTTGAAGGGTGTGTAAAACATTACTATAGTTCTAAGAGTCAGAACTATGCAAATGATACACTCAAAGAAAAATCACTCTCTTCTTATCCTTAATACCTTGATTTCATTCACCCCAATTCTTACCTCCTTTCCACTCCACCCCCTTTGGTAATTGGTTTCTTTAGTTCCTATTAACCATCCTCTATTTCTTTTGGACAAATAAGCAGATACGGGTATATTTTCTTATAATCTCTTCTTTCTTACATGAAAGAATACTTAGCATGTTATAGACAAACTCCTGTTCTTTACTGCTTTTACTGCACAATATGTCCTGGAAGTCACTCCATATCACTTCATAGACATCATCATTCTTCTTTATGGCTGTATAGTAAGTATTCCATTACATGGATTTACCATAGTTTATTCAGCTGCTCTCCTACATATGGGCACTTACATCATTTCTGATGTTCCAGAATTATAAACAGTGCTTCAACGAATAATAATCAAATGCATGCGTATTTTCATTTTGTTGGAGGCATAACTATAGTGTAGATTCCTAAAAGTCAAATTGCTGGATTCCTGAATCAAAGAGTGGTAGTGCATGTACAGTTTTGTTAGACACTGCCAAGTTTCTCTCCAGAAGAATTATACCAGTGTGCATGCCCGCTGGCAAGGATAAGAGTTTATGTTTCCCCACAAACTCGACAACAGAATATTTTGTTATGCTTTAAAAAATTTTTTTTGCCAGTCAGATAAGTGAGAAATAGTATCTTAGTGTTATTTATTTTGAGTGAGCTTGGACAATGATTTCATATATCTGAGACTAATTTTTGTATCTTTTTTTGTGAACTGTTTATACATATCCTTTTTCCATTTTTCTATTGTATTTTGGTCCTTTGTTTCTCAATTTTTGAGTCATTTTTAACTTGTTAGAGATATTTGTTGGTCCTTTGCTATATAATGTTTTACAAATATATAACTTTGCACATATCTGTTCTGATCACCTCCTATTTACCCTACCTTCGGGAGGGAGTCTTTCAACCTAAATAGTGTGTGATAGCTGAACACACAAAAACAATACTAGACAAATGAAACAGAGAGAAGTTTATTAGTCACATATGCTCACAACCCAGGGGAGGAGGACACCATATGCCATGCAAGGCCACGCGAGGGTTACACTTGGGAACTGAGTAAACCAGCGGGAGCTGTGGGAGATGGACTGCAGTAACAAGAGAGCGAGGCGCCCCCTGGTTCCCACAGGAGGGTACGATTGGCCTGTTTCAATAACCACAAGGATCCTTCCCCATAGGGAAAGGAGGACAATTGCTAAGACTTTGGGGCCCTCAGAGGCTCAAAGATATCAATGCAGCATATGGAATATCAGGCCTTACAATGCTATATGTTTAATTCATCTCTGAGTAGGTTCTCTCAGTTATCGCCATTATCAATAGGGTTTTCTCTACCGTTATGTTCTTTAACTAAACAATATTGTTAAAAAGTTAATATAGGCAGCAGAGTGAGGCATCTGCTATTCAGGTGTAAAGACAAGAAAGCCTCAATTTTACAATGAAAAACCAGGGAAGACATTTGTGGAGCAATTTAGAATGAAACATTACCATCCCTGGTCAGTTACCCCTGTCAAGCTGTTTTGCTTTGAAAGTAGAATAACATTTGTAAATCTCCAAGAATAGAAAGGGCTACTGTTTAAAATCTTTCATTTCAAGCATCATTAAAAATGGACAATTTAATTTGCATTTCAAAGGTAAACTCAGAAAAAAGAAATTTGTTATTATGACTAATAGGAAAAGTGTAATGTGCAAATTATTACCTTTTGTCTTAATGGAAAATACAATATATGACAACAAAGTAAAAAAAGAAACTAAGGAGATTTTAAAACAACATTAATGATTTAACAAAAGGAGAAGACAATGAAACCAACTGTCCCTCAAAAGAAACTTTAAACCATTTTCAAAATCCATAAATAGCAAAATTGTCTCATTCAACAACCATGTACCAAGTGCCTACTATGAGCCAAGATCTATTCTCTCTGCCATTCAGAGGTCAAGTTTACAATCCTGGCCCTCAAGTTGTTCATAGGCTTCCAGAGAGAATGAACAAGCAAACAGGTTTATGCCAGGTGCCATGGGGTTCTGCTCAAGCTGTACAAGGAGGTAAGGAAGGGGCTTACCCTGAACTAGGAGAGGGCTTCTCATAGTAGGGAACACCTAACCCTAAATTTCAAGGATAAAAAGGAGTTACCTCAAAAAAAAAAAAAAAAAAAAAAAGAGGAAGGAAATTCTAGGCCAAGGGAAGAGAATCTGTATTCGGGGACATAGAAAGTGAGGCAGGTGTGGTTAAACCTTAGGGCAGAAGAGGGTGTGACTGGACAGTTAGTCAAGATTTGAATAAGAAGGTTCTTGTATCCCTGTGAAGAGTGTGTATCTAATCCTGAAGGCAGATGGATTTTTAAGCAGAAGAGTGATAGTGATGCAGTTTTTAAATTACTTTGGCATCATTGAGAGGGACAGGCTAGGCTGAGAGGTCAAGTAGGAAGATGACATAGTGATCCAGAAAGAAAAATATGAGGGCCTGGTGGCAGTGGGTGGGAGAAGAGAAAATGGGATAGATATGAGTTATATTAAGGAAAGAGAATCAACAGGACGTGATTGTTGACTAGACTAGAAAGGTGAGTTAGGGGTGCAAGCAAGGCTGTCCCCAAGGCTTTTCACTTAGATGATTGGAGTTTTAAGAAGCATAAAATATGGTAAATTCAATTTGTCATGTGCTGAATTTATTAAAATCAGAAGTGCTAAAAAGTTTATTATACTAGTGGTTCTCAAACTTTTAAGATAGAATCACCCAGAGATCTTAATTCAAGTGCAGATTCTGTTTCTGTAAGTCTGGGAAGGGGCCCCAGAGTCTGACAGCCTCCCAGGTAATGTGATACTCTGGACTATGAACCACACTTTGAGGAGCAAAGCTGTAGACTAGAAGGTTAATTAAGTAATTACTTCTTGATCTCACATGAAAGAAATAAGGAAATACCTATTTTGATATCTGAAATTTAACATAAATATGATGGCATTCAGAAGAATAGCTCAAAGAAGAATAACTTAGGGAGAAATGCTTCAATAAGTGTTTAGGGTAGGCAGTGAGACCAAAAGTCCTCAGGAGAGGGACATCAAGACAGCAGGACACAGGCTTCAGAGAGGATAGAAATGCTCTGTCTGTGAAAAGGGAGGGAGATGGTAGTGTGTAGAGGGAAAGGCCATGTGGTCCGTCCTGCTCTTCCCAGTCATCAGGACAATGCATGTGGCTCACTAGTGGTCTTGGTGTGTGTGTGCATATGTGCACATGTGTGGAGGGGTGCGTAGTCGAGGCATACCTGAGTTCTGCATCCAGGCAGTGCACAAACAAATGCCGGGCCAGCAACAAGGACAAAGTGAACAAAGGGCCAGCTGACATCCGGATTACATAAGGAACATGTCAACAAAACACACAGGATGATGAAATACAGTGCCACGTGACAGTAACAGTGTAGACCAAATCCTCTAAAAAGAAGAATTACCCAGTGATTTTAAATACCAAATCTAAGGATATGATGGATTTTGGATTATGTCCAAAGACACATTTGGACAAGGCAAACTAAAATTAATGCCTGTGCAAATGTAAGAAAGGTAGGAATTTTAATCAAGATCTCTGACAAAATAAACAAAAGCTGGAGGAAATATCGATGTTGGTAGATGAGAATAAAAAAGGCACAGTCAAAATGAAAAAGCAGCAATATTCATTAGGTGTACCTTGCTTCAAAATATGGCAGCTCAGATAAAAAGATGGTGAAAAAATCAGCAGCCTGAACAGGACTTCTAATAAAGTAGAATTAAAGAGTTTCTGGGAATTAGATGAAAAATTAGAGAATCTACCCTCTAAAATATGAGTTTCACACTCCAAATAATCATGTATTACGTTAAGAAGTTTCAAGTAAATAAAAGACTATACAGATAGGCCATATGTTGATAAAATTAGAAATCTGATAGCAAACTCTTAGATGGTATTTATTATGTAACAGGAACTGTTCTCTGTGTATGTGTGCGTGATTGTGTGTGTTTACAGATATTAACTCCTTTAATTTTCACTATAACCTTATGAAGTAGATATCATTCTTATCCTCATTTAACAGATGAGAAAACTGAAGCAGAGAGAACTGACTGTCCAAAGACTATGTCTATGCTGTATCTTCCCATTGGACCCAGAAGTGAACACCTGACCCAAGACGGGCCAATGAGATTTTCTCTCCCAGGAATTTAAACCTGATGCAGAGAGATGGGGAGACCTGACTTGATTTCCCAGTTGAGCCCTTTAGGTAAGGAGGTGCTAGATGATGCAGCCCTGCCCTGGGCTTCCAGGCATCTGTATCCAAGAGGTGGCGGTTCACCTTTACTATAAAGAGCTGGCCCAGGATCCTTGTAATACTTTTAGCTTGTGCATAAGTTATTCCACAACCAGAAGAGCCTTAACTAATACCCCCACAGAATTTAAAAACACTCTCCATGATAGCAGTGGAGCCACAGAGAAAATCCACAAAAATTTATAACATCCACAAACTTCACCCACCAAAATGCATGAGTGCAAATTGTTTAGAAGAAAATATATTTCTCTAAATGTATATATATATACATATATATAAATTAAAAGGCAAATCAAGGTATAAAATAGCATCTAAAGCTTTTAGAAAAGGAACAAATTGCATTGTTTAATTGAAAAGCATCGAGCAAATTAGAAACTTAAAAAAATAGAAAACTTAAACCAATTACTTCTTCAAATGGTTAATCAAAATAATAAACCATTGAATCAACTTGGAAAAAATAAAGTTGGAAAGTTAATAATTCCACAAGAGGAGGGGATTGTCAGTAAAAATAAGGCCACAGTTGTATAATATAAATTCATGGAATTAGTTGTGCTTATAGGCATACATTATATATTTGTTAAATCTGTGCATTGTTAAGCCACGTTGTATCTTTTTTTCTGACCTGCTAATTTCTTTCTTTTTTTTTTTAAGTGCCAGGTAAAATTCAGAAGTTACAAATCAAAATACTGGAACCTCAAGGAATATAAACAGCTCCACAAGGGGTCAGATCCGGGTACCTGGAGCATCTGCAGGACACAGGCAGCTGTGCTCAGCTGCCTCAAAGGTGAGCAGTCACTTGGATTAGTGGCCCTTTCCACAGCCCATGCCACCGCCATAGCGCTGTCCATGGGGACCCTCACTGCTGTTCCCATGCGGGTGTGTCCTATACTCATTTAATCTTTGAGATGAAGATTGGAGTCTGGGGAATTTAAGACACTTGTCCAGGGTCACACAGCTATTGCATGCATGTTAAGGCTGGTACTTGAGCACAGGTATTACAGCTCTAGTTATTTCTTTTTTTCTACTGTATTAAAGCAGTACAAGCTTATTGGTTTAAGGAAATTAAAACAAGATGTCCCCATAATAAAAAGCTTCTTCTCTGCCTGTTCCTATGGTTTGTCATAGGACATTCAATGTCGCCCCCCCAACCCCACACCCACCCCCACCCCCAACACTTGAGGGAGAATTCCCAGTGATTTCCACAATGCGGCATCTCCCTGTGGGCAGTTTGCCCTGGCACCCCAGTAGGCAGATCCTCACTGATTTCTGCCAGTGCGCAACCTCAGCTGACCTCCGTCACCCAGTGTTTCGGCCATACTTTCTTCACCTAGGTCTGTATCTCACCATTGGCTAGGGAGGGGTCCCTCTTTTGAGGTTGCTTCCTTTTTCAGTGCTCTGCCTTAGCCCTAGAAGTAGTGGCTCCTCCCTACAACTCTTTTCCTGTATTCTTTACAGTTCTCTTTACCTCTTGGTAGGTAATCCCCCATTATACTTAATAATTTTTTATATTAAACTCTCTCTCTTCAGATTACTGTGTGGTTTCTTTCTCTTGAATGGCCCTTGACTGGCATAGTGAGCTATTCCCCCAGTAATTTATAACAAAGGCTACGCCTTGTTGCACATTTTTTTTTTTAATGTGGGAGACACTGTATTAAACATGTTGTGAACATCTGCTTTAATCTTGTCAATGGCACTATAATGTAGATACCATTATCTCCATTTTCAAATGAGGAAATTAATGAACTAATGTTGTCTGGGTAGGAAATAACAGGTCCAGTCTAACGAACCATCATGCTACGAGGAAGTACAATTAAGAAAACATACAATCCGAACTCAGGCATAGGTGCCAAGGCACCAGTACTGGTCTCTATTGCACAGAGAAGAACATACCACATTCTTCCACAGCTGAAATCACAAGTTTCTTGGAAAACCCATAAATAACTAAAATTGCCTTCTCTTATAAGTATGTCCATCTGTTCCAGGGCAAACTGCCTTCCTTGATAGTTTTCAGCTAATCAGCTTGCCCAAAGACAAAAATAAAATAAAATAAAATAAATAAGGGCAATCTCTGGTCTACAGATGCTCTGCAATTTTTACTTTTATAAACCTTTCCCTGAATTTGTTCAGTGACATTTGATTTATAGGTGATAGAACTCACTTGTGTACAAGTTAAGTTTCAGCTGGTCTTTTAACTAAGCAAATTTCTCTGAATTATCCTTTGACAGCTATTTCTGGAGGTCCTGCTGAGGTCTGCTCTTTGGATGTGTTCATAGGAGCTTACAGAAGCATGCAATTTGTGTGTAAATGTCATCTGGACCCCGCAAGTCCTGGCTAGCCTTCTCTTGGACCTCAGGTAAGTGTCGTAATATGCCAATTAGGTTATACTAGTATGTATGCCAATATAATCAGTGCCCAGTTTAGCTCTTGAGTACTGATTATACTTTCTATCTAAGTTTGGTCCTGCTATGTCCATGGCCATTGTATGGGGCTGGAGAGGAGCTGCCAAACCAGCCTCATAGTAACAGTTTTTTGGGAGTGTAGTTTTCTGGGGAGCTCCAGAACCATTCTTTTCCCTCCATTGGCTGATGGGCTGCTCATTTCCACAATGACTGTGATTCCAAGACTGTTGAGTTTTCAAGGCTATTGTAGGGTTGCAGAGTGGGGTTTGGAATAAGGGTAAATTAAAATGCCACAGAAATCATTTCTCTTATTAAGATTCAGCAAGTTTTTGTGAATAAGCACCCTTTGGATTGTTGCAAGCCTTTGGTTAATTTCCAGAGTTCTAAAAAAGTTGATTTTGACCATTTTTGCTGGTGTTCTTGTTGCTTTTATGGAAGAGTGAATTTTCAGAGGTCCTTACTCTATCATCCTAGAAGTGCTTCTTTGATAATAAGATTTAAAGGGCTCATGAATTTGAGCCCTTAATTTGACTGACATTCTTTCTGAACAAGTACAACAGAACACAGCACAAAACAAAATAGCAGGAATCAGCTACAAATGCCTCAGAGTTGTCTTATGTTGCCTGAGGAGACTTTTCTATTGGATGAGTATGAAAAGATTTCTAAATAGCTAGATTTTCATATCTTTGACAACCTTTGGAGGTGGTTAATAATTGGCCCGAAAAGTCGCTTAAATTAAAACAGCTCCTATTCTGATTGATTTATAGAGATGTATAAACACTTATAATAAAAAAAATTTATCTGAGCTACTGTTTACCAAATACTTAAGTTTTCTCAAAGGACCAGCATCCTTAAAGCATATGGAGTTAAAATTTATTTTGCTTTAAATATTCTTGAATTGTTATCTTGATTTATATAAGCATTTATTAACCTCTAAATTAAATTATTGCTTGTTAAATTATAAGAGAAATAGCAAGAAAAATAGAAGTTGTTATCAGACTAAACATAGAGAAAATACTAAAAAAAATACAACTTTGTAACAAAATGTAAAATATTTTAGGATATTTGTATATAAGTATAGAAAAAAATATATAAGGGCAAGTGCAGGTAATATTACTAAACTTGATTAATTCTTGGACAAATTATACCACTTTTATAGTTTTGGTTTAAAACTATGTGTCTTCTCTCGGATTTTATAACACTATGAAAAAATGGTTGCATAATATTCTAGCTGATACAAGGTCCGAGTTTATTTTCACACAGAAAGCCTAATTAATCTGAACTTCTTAAGTTTCCTATTCTATTTTTGATGGTCAATATTTTCACTAAATATTTAACAAACTAAATGATGTATAATAATCAATGTCTTCCAAAATAATTTACTCTTATAAAGTTCACATAGTGCTACAAATTATACAAATTCTATTTTTTCATTTGCACTGAGTATATGACTGTAGATGCCATACTTCTTATGTATTTTTTCTTTTAAAAAACTTCATTGTCTGTACCATATTCCATCATGTGGTTTTTTTCATATTTAGAGATTACCCAATAAGTAGACATTCTTTCCATTTTTTCTATTTTTCATTTGAACAAAGCTAAAAACATTCTTAAACATGTATCTTTGACCACATCTCTGGCTATTTGCTAAACATGGAGTTTTAGAAGTTGATTACTAGAAAAATATAATGAACTCTTAAGCATTCAAGGTGTATAATCCAATAAATTTTCAGAAGTATTGTACCAATTAACAGTTCCGCTAACAACATTTAAATGGGTCTATTTTACCACACTGATGGTTTCAAACAGCTTTATTGAAATATGATTAATATATATATAAGGTTCACCCTTTGAAAGTACAAAACTCAGTGGTTGTGAGTATAGTCACAAAATTTGTAACCATCACTATCATTAAAGTTTAGAAGATTTTCATCATTCCCAAAAGGAATCCTATACTTATTAGTCCTCACTGCTCACTCTTCCCTTCTCCAGCCCTAGGCAATCTACATTGTATCTTAATGGATTTGTCTATTCTGGACAGTCCATATAAATGGAATTATACAATATGTGGCCTTTTGTATCTGACTTATTTTAGCGCAATGTTTTCAAAATTCTCCCATGAAGTAGCATGTACCAGTACTTCTTTCCTCTTTATAACAGAATAATATTCTATTATATGGACATACCAAATTTTATTCTTTCCTCATTCATACATGTTGATATTTTCAATGAGTTTGTATATAATTATTTAAAAGACAGATTTATTGCAGAAGCATTTATATACAGCAAATCATTTAGTTCTGTGGGTTTTGACAAATGTATATAGTTCTGGAATTATAACCACCCCAAAAAGTTCCCCAGGGCTCCTTCATAGTCAATATCCTCCTTATCCCCAGTCCCTGGCAACCACTGTTCTCTGTTTCTGTAGTGAGCTTTTTCCAGAATGTCATATAAATGAATTCGTACAGTCTTCAGCCTCCTGAGACTGGCCTAATGTTTTGGAAAAACTTGCTCAGTTGTTCTCTATCATAAATATTTTCTGATCCCTCCCCTTTTAATGATGTTAGAAAAACCCCATCCCCACCTCCTTGTCTCACTACTTGAGAATTTCCAGGCTTGATCCCCTCTCCAATGTTAGCACATGATAGCTCATGACCCATAAAGCCCACTGCAGTTTGCACATTGACAGGTGCGCAAATGCTGATAAGTAAAATGTTGACAAACTGAAATACAAGTGACTTATGAGAAATAAAACCTTAAATATGAGAGTGACTTGTCCATTCTGCTTGTCTGTCTATTCATGAATTCTTTTTTCTATTTTTAATAGTTTTATTTTTATTTAGTTTTAATTTTAATTAAAGTGATGCATCAACAGAACTTTCACAGTTGAAGAGAACTATAAAGCTCGTTATGAAAAACAGTAGTTCCCCAACCTCACCACCAACTTCTCACTCTCCAGGGGCCATTATTTTAGCTCTTTTGACTGATTATTTTTTATTTTTCTTCACATCTTTACATAACACTTACATTGATATTTTTTTTCTTTTTAACTTAAAGCAGTATTTATTGACTTCCTGCTAAGGAAAATGAAGATTTAGTTTTTTCTTATTCACACCCCTGTGAATTGCAGTTTTAGTTAGAACAATATTATCATTTTACTTAGAACACTATGCAGTGTTACATTACTAGGACTATGTAGATGCCATTGACAGATTAGCTATGTAATATACTCTGATTATTTTCCTTTCCTGCATAATTTTTTGTTTTCTCTGGAGTTAATAGTTTTTAGTTGTTAATATCCTGAGTGTCATATATTCTTACCACTGAGTTATCCCCAAACCCTCCCCAGTTTGTGTAAATTTTCTCTCAATGGTTTTATATGCATTAGATTTCTTTCTTTTTTCTTTTTCTGTATCTCCCTCTTTTTCTCTTCCTTCTCCTTCCCTTCCCTTCCCTTCCCTTCCCTTCCCTTCCCTTCCCTTCCCTTCCCTTCCCTTCCCTTCCTTCCTCTTTCTTTTCCTATCTCACTTTTTAAAAGAAATCTCACCAGGGGTCCTCTAACATGCTCCCAACAAGACTAGGTTAATGACCAAATGCCCCTATAGCTATGGACCAGTAGATTAGGGATTTTCCTAAAATTATATTTTTACACAGATTCAGTTCTTACAATTCAGAGTTGTGTTTATTTTAGTTACAGCAACAAGAAAATACTCAAAAGACCTGATACTCAAAAATCTACCACACACATCTAGAGAGGGACTGTCTGATTAAAGCCTCACCAAACAAAGATGATAAGTTAGATGGGTGACTGGTATAAGAGTTTATCAAGCAATTTTTCTCTACAGGGGCTTAAATTTTTATAGAAAAAAAAATGTTAAAGGGCAGGAAATAAGCTGGCTAGAATTATTCAGATAATTTACCCCCAATCCCTCCTCACATTGCCCAAAAATATTAAGTCAGTCCAAGGTAAGTTTTCTGTGTGGCAGGACTCTCTTTCCTGCTACTTCTTACTTGCACACACACCCTGCCACACACACACACACACACACACACACATACACACACACACACACCTCCCAGCTGCAATACTCCACCTAGGGTTTCCTTTTAGACACAGTGGGAGCACTGTAGCACGTCAGAAAAATTACCAGAACAGCAGTAAGGAAATACGCATTCTAAGACTTTGGGCAAATCACGCATCCCCTGGCCCTCAGTTTCTGCATCTGAGAAATGAAGGAGACAGTTTCCATGATCACTAAGCTCTCTCTTAGGAGCAACCATCCATGATCCTATCAATGGCTAAATGGCTGGCTGGTGATGCAACCGTAGTGTTATCAGCATCTTGCTCTTCACGATTGGCCCCAGACTGAAATACATTGTTTGACGTGAGCCTGATCAAGTGGGTAAGAGAATGTGCTAGATGTGGTGAGTGGGCAGGAGAGGGCTTGGTCAGGGGATGCCTCCCCTAGCAAGCTTGTGGTTGCCTGTGAGGCCATGGTGATCTTCTGAAAACATCATTACCGGGAACCAAAAAAGCTTCTTAAATACTGTGAAGCCCCTCTCTCGCCAGAGGTCGACTTATACCAGCTACACACCATCTTTTCACTGATTTCTTTTCTGTAGGAAGAAGGTTATGATCACAGGTCTCACAGTCATTTCCCTCCACTCCAGGGAGCACAAAAGTGCATTTTGTACTTACTCACTTATCACCTAGTCTGTAGTCCCAACTGAGGTTGGTTTGAGTGGTGGGTCCCATATCCAGTAATTTTTCTTGGAGAATTTACTCTCTAGATATACTAGCCCATGTGGCAAAACCCACATGCAGGAAGATTTGGTGCAAGAACGTTTGTAAAAGCCCAATCTCGGTTCTGGAGTAGATGTCTGTCGTAGGGGAATAGGAAATACCATGGGGCACATTCATGCTATGGGCCTTGTGCCACTGTGAAGATGGGGGTGGGTCTGTACGCACTGACAGGGAGGGAGCTGAAGTGTGCTGCTTTTGATGTAAGCGCAGGTACTCATGTGCAATAATGAAAATTTCTAGTGTTTACAAGTACTTGTGACATGCCAGGCTCCATTCCAAGCACTATAAATGCATTAGCTCGTTCAATCCTCCAGTTACTATATGAGGTAGATTCTATTATCTACTTTTTTACATTTGAGAAAATGAACTTTGTCAATGTTGCAGTCAGTGGCTGAGCCGGAGTCCAAACCAAGCAGCCCAATGCCAGAGCCCTACACTTCACCAGGGAGGGGCGTGTGTGTGCACACACTCACACACACTCATGTATGCATAGAACATTTCTGAAGGAGATAAGTATCAGTGGGATGTTATCTATCAGTGGTGGCTTCTGCGGAGGGAAGTTTTTAATGGCTAGGTGTCTCAGGTGAAAACAAAATATTTATTATTGAACACTTTTTGTGCTATTAGTATGTATTATATATTCTTTTTCTCAAATAACCAAAATGTTGTTAGTACATTTTAAAAAGTCACATGGTATGAAGAATGATAAAACAGAAGCAGTAAGATATCACATCTATGATTTTATAATTTGGAATATTTTTCTTTTCTTGTCTCTCACTTTTTACCCCAAATTCCTAGTCAGCCTGCCATTGACCCTAGCGAAACTCAAGAATTCTTGTGAAAATGGCTCCTCACATTTAGGGGCATTTAATGACACGCTTTTTGAAACTACAGCATTAGAATATCTTTTGTAACATTTGTATGATAAAGTAATTTTTCTCTAATAGCAATTACACTTCTATAAACGAGTTACTAAACCCAGCTTATTGCAAAGAAAAATTTTTATTATTTACTTGTACATGGCACGCCACAAAAAGCAGTGCATATAGTAGGTGCACACATTGCTTTTTCATATGTGATGTGACTGGAAAACCTGAAATGTGGTGGACCAGCCTTCCAGTTCACAGGCCTGTGGTTTTGGCAAATCATAGACAAGTCAGTCCTGCCTCCAGTGTTTGGAGGAGAAATTCATTATGTGACTTATATACTCCCTAGAGAATGTTCAGTTCCTCACGAAGTGAGCTGCCTGAAATATGTGACAGTTCAGGCAGCTAAAATGGTTTCAACTTGGCTGCTAAGCAAAACGTTTCTTGGGGATTCATGGAATCAGGTTGCAGTGAGGTCAGTCAACCCCAAATCTAAATGGTCACCAGAAGTATCTGGGGGGCTTTTCTTATTGTTATCATTAATACAAATTGCTGGGCCCTCCCTAAAAATTCAGTAGCTCTGGGGTAGGACCCGAGAATTTGCCATCCATCACAGTTGACTTCTGATGCTCGGTCAAGTTTGAGAACCGGTCACTGTTTCGGTTTATCCCACTACAACTGCTAGCATAGTTTTGACTCGTCTAATTATACTTTATGACATAGCTAGTTAGCTAATGAATAGTGAAATGTTCAAATATGTTTAAAGATCAATTCTGCTACATTTGTATGAACTATGTGGATTATACTACATAGAACAATATGTATTATAGAACATGCGTTCAGCACTTCATAGTTAGAAAAGCATTTGCAAACACTGTGATGGAGACAATATAGTGTAGTGTCAAAAACAATGGTTGTGGACTTGGGCTTCTTAGCTTCTGAAGGATATCAAAATATGCCCCCCTAAAATATGCCACTTTGGCATAAAGATTATTTTGAGCTAATTGAGAGTCAACAGATGTAGAAAGAGTTCTCTGTCTTCCCTTATCTGCCTAAAAGCAAGGCATAAATTTCCTTTGTGAAGATGTTTCCTCACTGTACAAGAAAAAGAAGAGCAACTGTCACAAGAGACAGGGAGTTGACACTGAGACACGTTTGTATAAACAGACCTTACTAAAAATAACTCTTATCTTCCGTTAGTTCTCTCATATTATTTCCTAGTCACTTCCCCATGATTTATTGTCCATCAAAGCCAAAACCCCTTTTTCTTTGTTAAAATGGTATATTAGGCCCTTAAGGCAAACTGATTCTTTGAATTTCACTTCTTTATTGTGAACTCTCATGCATATAAATGTCATTAAAATTATAAGCCTTTTCTTTTGCAAATCTTTAATCTTTAATTCTCAAGTCCCCAGTGTATGAACATAAGAGAATAGAGCAACAGTTTTTTCTCCCCAATATTTCAAATCTCAGTTCTCCAGCTTCCTATCTATGTGACCTTGGATTTGTTTTCTTTTTAAAATTTTCTCTGTGACTTATTTTCTTCATCTACAAAATTATGGTAATAATAGTACTGTCATGGGGTTGGAAAGTTCAAATGAGTTAATTCTTTTAAGCCCTTAGATCAAAGACTAGTATTTAGTAATTACTTGACAGATATTAACCGCTATTTTATTTGATCTTCACAAGATATTATTACCGCAATTTTACAACTGTGAAAATTGAAGTTTGGAGAGTTTAAATTACTTGCCCCAGGTCAGATGAAAAATAGTGGAAACCCAGAACCAGATCTCTGACTCCAGATTCTATGCTGTCTAGTTTTCAAGTACTTACTTAACATTACAGAGTTGTCTATAACTTTGATTCTTGCCAAGGATATTCGAAACAAATACTTAATTTTGATGACCAGAGGACTCTAGAAATTTGAGGGGGGAGAAAAGGAAAGATATAAAACAACAAAGAGAACTCACTTTAAAAACAGTGATTGATACCAAATAGGATAAGTTTTAATAATAAGTGACATATGTAAGGATAAATATGGATATGAAACTGAATTAGGTAAGTGAGGTTACAAGAAAAATAAAAATATCAGGTGTGCTTTTGCCAAATCTGCTATAAATGAGAGTATTATCAAAGAGCTGACGAGAGGAAGTTTTATTTCACAGTTATGCTTCCTATGTATCATTCACTTGGCTTGGAAACTATGCATAGACTATTACCATATTATTCTAAAGATACAGTCCCTTCAAATCAATGTGGGGAATTTCAGCTCAACACTGGGATAAAACTAAAAAGAGATCCAACTAGTACTATTTATCATGTGGAAAAATTATAAGCCCCATCTATATATTTGCATTCAGACTTGGCAAGAGATTATAACTAAAGCCAGAAACTATAGGCCCTAGTTGCAGTTTTATTTATTTTATTAATGAAAAAATTGGAGGCAATTGATAAAATTTCTTTGAGATGACAAGCTTTCAGCTAGCCATTAATCTCTTTAAATAGACAGGGAAAAGGTTAGCAAATATTTACAAGCCTGTTACATAAAACTTAAGTCTGTATTTATTCTGTATCTTGTGTTTCTAACTTCTTGGTTAAGAATGATGAAGAGCTTTCTTATGAATTAAGAGGTCATTTGTAGTAGGTCTAGGGAATATTCATTTGTAATTCAGAATAAGTAATTTTGTGTTTGCTATGTACAACATAGTTCGTTAGAATTTTTGGTGGATAAAACTGTTCATTCTCTTCAAGTTTAAAGTTTATATTGAGTCTATAACTGTGGAGTAGGGCTTGATTGTACCTACCACATTTGTAGTAACTTACTAAGTCCTCACTAATCTAATTAACTAAACATCTGTGTAAATTCTCTTAAACTTACAAAGAAAGCTAAAGCATTCACTACTTGTAAATTCTGGGTTGTTTTGTTTTACTGACTGGTTCAAAATGGCTTTAAAATTATGTGCTTTTACAAATGGAAATCCAGTACTTCTAACTGAATAAAAATCTTGACAAGAGCATCCGTGGCTAGTCAGATATGACTTGAAAGTCTTTGCCAAAGTATAAAATGCCTTTATTTGGGTACTGAAATCAATGACAGAAAAAGGGAGGAGGGAGACATAGATCAGTGGGATATTGCTGACTGTGAACTAATTCTAAACCAACAGAGTGACAAGGCTGCTAGAAAACACAGTTCAGTCTCAAGCTACATTGCCGGAATTGTAGAGAACAAGTGAAGGAGATGATGGCTGGCTCTACTTTTCATCACAGCTAAATTTATGTTAAGACCCAAGGACCCTATTTTGAGAGGAGCTATGAGAGCACAGAGTGTGGCCATATGTGTCAACCAGGGGGGTGTACAGCTGGGGTCTCCCTTTAAAAAGAACTTCTGGTCCAGCAGTGGAGGATGCAGGGACCTTCAGGCTGCAGTACCTTCAGGCTCTACCTCAGCTTCTGGACTGAAGCCACCTTCTGCCCAGGCAGCCCCAGCCATGACAGAACTCAGAGAGAATATGAGGGTCTGGCCCTTTCTGCACAGTGCAGGATGCCTCTCATGGGCCATCTTTGAGCTCCTATTTGGCTTAGGTGAGACCCTGGGATTTGCAACCCAGGCGGAGGCTCTCTGTGCAGTCCTGCTTCCTTCCATCTCTCCTTCCCCAATTATCATTTTAGCATCATGACCCAAAGTATTTTCCTGCCTAATTCTCACTTCTCCCCCTTTACCTCTCACAGGCATTACCCACACCCCAACTGCCAATAAATTGCTTGCACTCCTAACTCCATCTCAGTTTCTGCTTCCTGAAAAACCCAACATGAAGGACTAGATCAATAGTCCTTTAATCAATACTTAATCAGTCAATCAATACTTTATTCTTCAAATCCCTTGATAAAAGAGTCAGGTTATAGCAGAACAGAAACCAAAATTTTATTTTTTCTCTGGGAAGGATGTTTAAACGTTGGTGGCCTCCTTTTTATACTTTGATAGTTGATATAAAAACCATAGATCTCACCTTCCTGCCTCTGTGTACCAGCAGTGGGGTGTAAATGTCTGGTGAGGATTCCTACATGATCTCTTTAGATATTTTCTGGCTTTAAAGTTCTTTGGTTCTGTGAGTAATTGAGCATTATCACCTAAAATGGGGAGCCAGTTTCTTCTGGATTGCTCTAATAGTAGAAATAAAAGTAGTTATTCCATATAGAGAAAAACCAGAAGAGTCAAAAAATGAAAGGGACTGCCACTAGAAGCGGTAGGCTCCTAAATTAGTTTGTAAGAGCTGCCATAACAAAGTATGAAACACTGAGTGGCTTAAACAACAGAAACACTTTTTTCTCATAGTTCTGGAGGCTAGAAGTCCAAAACCAAGGTGTCAGCAGGTTTGGTTTCTTCTGAGGCCTCTCCTTGGCTTGCAGATGGCCACCTTCTCGCTGTGTCCTCATGTGGTCTTTCCTCCATGCCCATGCATGTCTGTGTCCAAATTTCTTCTTATAAGGACACCGGTCATGTCATATTGTTTTAGGGCCCACCTACCCACATGAACTCATTTTAATTTAATTACCTCTTTAAAGATCTTATCTCCAAATACAGTTACCTTCTAAGGTACTAGGAGTTAGGGCTTCAACATATAAACTTGGGGATGGAGACACAATTCAGCCCAATCAGCCCCCTCAGTTAAAATTTTCAATCAAGTCCCAATATTAGAGTGGGTTTCCTCCATCAGTGTGTCTCTGCCCTCTGGTGTGCCACTAGACCCTCCAGGTGTATGGCTCAATTTTGATTATAATACAACTGGGGCTCAAGGCTGCTGGAAATGATACAGAGATTCGCCTCAGTTATCCCATCCAAGGGGTGAGAGGGCTGAAGCATTTGTCTATAGGCTCTATCAGTGAGGCTGTTTGCTAGAGATTTTTCACTCTCTGACACTTCCATCCTGCCCCGAGCATGCAGGGCAAGCTGTCCAAGCCAGAAAGAGCCTCCCAGTAAAGAGTTGCAGGTACTGACAGTGGGAAATCCGGACAGCATTCTGAAAAATGATTCCTGCCGAGGACATGCGGGCACGACACTGATGCTTCTTCCACGGGCTAAAACATACTTTAGACACAACTGGGGTGATTTTTAGCAGATAGAATGAATATGCAGTAGAGCAGGTCATGGTTTGGTCTATAATGGACATGACCTGCCATGTGTAAGAGGTGAAAAGGAGAGAACAGTATAAAAAAATAATTCATTTCTTGGAACATGTAAGAACCCTCCTTCGTGAGTGTGAAGGCGAGTTCTATCAAGGCCGTTTCACTCAAACTATCATAAAAACCCATTACCATATGAAAGAGAGAAAAAAAGAGTGAAGTCACCAAGAATCTTATCTAATCCCTCAGAACAGTCTTCAACCTTTTTGGCACTAGGGACTGGTGCTCCCATGAGAATCTAATGTCTGATAATCTGAAATGGAGCCGAGGAGCTGATGCCGCACTGGGGAGCATCTGCAAATACAGACAAAGCTTGGCTCGCTCTCCTACCACTCACCTCCTGCTGTGTGGCCAGGTTCCTAACAGGCCATGGACAGGTACTGGTCCATGGCCCAGGGGGTGGGGTCCCCTGCCTTAGAGTACATGGGAAAATTTTTAGTCTTCAGAATTGTGCTTTTATGTTAAATAGAATGATGTAGGACAATATTCTTGATATACGATGTAGTGTTCCATTAAAAAAAAGCAAGGTGCAGAATAATGGGAATAGTGTGGCACTATCGTGTAAAGAAAAGGCATGTGTGTGATCACGTTGACTTATGCGTGGATTATCTTCAGAAAGATCCCTGAGTCATTGGCAGTGGTGTTTGCCTTTGGGAAGGTGTGCTGAATAGCATTGAGGCTCGCTCCATCTCTACCCCTCCCTCATTTTAGGGTGCTGTCCTGAACTATAGAGGTTGAGAAGACAAACACCACTTTCCCAGACTCCTTTGCAACTAGGATTCTGGAAGTGTAGTTCCCTTGGTTAGATACACCATACACGATTTGGAAAACATCAGAGAGACACAAGGCATCTTCCTGCTGTTTTTTTCAGCCAGTAAGCAAGGCCATGGGACACGAGCAGCCAAACTCCATGTTCCAGTGTCCTCAGAAGCAGTTGTCATGGCAGTCACAGTGGCACTCTGGATCACTACCACGGTGGCTGCCCTTGAACTCCTTAACTCCAGGGGTAGCCCTTTGATGTCCCTCTTCTAGCCCTTTCAGAGATTTCGCATATTAAATCCCTTTGTGGTTGAAGTGTCTTCAATGAACTCTTGCTCAGGTAGCACTAGAACTGGATGAAAATGAAATAAGAGGAAAACTTCTTTTCACTTTGTGCTTTTTATTTTAATAAACCATTTTTTAAAACTGGTGAGATATACATTTTAAAAAGTTAACATTTTAACTATTTCCATGTACAGTTCAGTGGCATTAAGTACATTCACATTGTTGTGTAACCATCACCATCGTCCATCTTCAGAACTGTTTTCATCTTTCCAAATGAAACTCCATACACATTGAATACTACCTCCCCATTTCCTCATCCACCATCCCCTGGCAACACCATTCTCCTTTCTGTCTCTATAAATTTGAGTAAATGGACTCATAGAGTATTTGTCCTTTTTATTCTAGTTTATTTCACTTAGCAGAATGGCCTGAAGGTTCATCCATGTTGTAGTGAGTGTCAGAATTCCCTTCCTTTTTAAAGTTGAATAGTATTCCATTGCATGGATATATCACGCTTCATTTATCCATTCATCCATCGATGAATACTTGAGCTGCTTCCACATTTTGGCTATTGTGAGTAACGCTGCTATGAACATGGGTGTAAAAATATCTCTTCAAGACCCTGTTTTCAATTCTGTGGATATAGCCCCATAAGTGGCATTGCTGGATCATATGGTAATTCTTTAGTCATTATATTTTCCATCACTCCATATCCTTTTGAACTGTCTGAATTGCTATATGGAAGTCCTATTTTTAAGGGCTATTAAAAAATATTAAGTATGCTTAAACACAAGAAGGAAAAAGAGCGTAGAAATATGAATCCTTTCTGATCATGACAGCCAACCTTGATAAAAGATGAAAAGGAATTTCAAAACCACAAAATACTTTTTCTGGAGGACATTGGCAATCTGATCAGGAGACAACAGCTCTGGGTCTCATCGTAATGTGAATGAAGTTGCCCTCAAAAATATCCTCTGCTTTTTGCTCTAACTCTGCTTACCAGGCAACCTTCTGTTTATCCATTTAGCTTTCCAAGAACCTCAATGCCTGGAGATGAGTACCCAGGCTGGATGACCAAGTTTTCTTAGGCATGAGAAAAGCTATGCAGATAAATCAATTCATTTGTCCTCAGAAATTAATAAATTGGCATTCTGGTTTATATATTATTAGTCTCTTCTGAAATTGGTTAGTACTAGTCTAATTGTGGGACATGACAAGATTATGCTTTAAAATAGATAAAATGGAGTATCAGATTTGAAATTCTGGATTCTGATACATTACAAAGATTATATGCAATGTACAGTCAAATTTCTGGTGACAACCCCCTGTCTTTCCCTGAGCTTATTTCAAAATATAGCAATTATTTCTCCTGTCTCTCAATTAAAAAACACCCCAATGTCTTCTTACAAAAGGACTGTTCCTGTAAATCGTAAAAATGGATGGGGAAATTGTTACTTGGACCTTCATCTTTCAATATTGTATCACGAGGTCTTAAGTGGCCTTGCTTAACCTTTACAAGAAATTACTTCTTTTCTAAAAATAAGGGCAGTTTATAATTATTGGATTGCATTTCTCTTTCTTCTTTCTAGTTTATAAAGCTGTCGCTCTCCAGGACACATGCTAAAAAGTAAAACAAAAGGAAAAAGGTAAACAGTGCTAATTAAGTTATCCACTCTAAATGACATTAAGTATTTTTTAAAGGACAGCTGTTTACCATTAAGTTACTATTAAGTTACATGGGCAGCCCTAAAGCAGTGGCAGCGTTCAGCCAGGCTATGACTCATGCAAACCTGCAAGCCAAAAATTAAGTTCATTAATATTAATATATGTAACATACATAAGAATTAGCAAGCTCATCATAGTCAAAGTTAATATTAAATCAACATCTGTGACATCTTCCAAATTTCTAATGTTAAACCTTTGCGGGGGGAGGGGGGAGTTTATTCTTTCATTATTCTGCATTTCAGAATCATTATGTAAGATTTTATGTAACATTTAGAAGGTGAGAGTGATGTGTTAGTTCAAAGTAGAAGGATATACTGGCTTGCTTCTCTGCCTTCCACTTCATTACGTAAGTATATGTTGAACAGAAAATGATTCTAATGTGAATATTGGTTAAATTCTTTCCCAAACACTGAATGTCTTAAAACACTTCCTACCTACTGAATAGTCTACTCACATTTTCATGTAAATTTTATGTAAATGAGCTAGATTACAGAAATAGGTAGTAATAAACATTTGAATTCTAATAAAACTTACAAAATAAAAATGTTATTGAAGAAAGCTAGTTTTAATGTATCAGCATAATCTAATTACTGTTTCTAAAGTGGGAATCTGACCCAAAGGAATAGTTAAACCATTGAAAATAAGGCCTCTGGTCCCTTGTTGATTGAAAACTTGAGATTTTTCTGTGCCTTACTTCAGGGAAAATTGTGCAGTGTTTATTTTTATAGAGGGAAAAGCAGCAAAATAATGCCACACTTGGTCTCTGGTTGTTGTTGTTGCTTGTTATCCATTGTAATTTTTAGATTCTCCAGAGAGAAATAATTCACTCTTAACAAGCTCCCGGAGTATTCCAGATCCAAAAACTCTTGATTAGAACCTGGCCTTCAGATTCTCATGAAGGAATTATTTGTCAGGGTAGGAGGGTAGAACATATTTAATTTAGCACATTTTTTAGGTTGGCTCTCACTCTGAAGGATTTAGTCCTATGGGACTGTGGGCTTTTCTGCCTCCACCTTCACATGGCATTCTCCCTGTGTGTGTATCTATATTAGTTAGCTAGGGCAGACATAATGACTACCACAGACTGGGGGACTTAAACAACAGAAATTTATTTTCAGAAGCTAGAAGTCCAAGCTCAAGGTGCCATTGTCATTGGTTTCTGGGAAGGCCTCTCTTCTTGGCTTGTAGGTGACGCCTTCTGACTATGCCCTCACATGGCCTTTTCTCTATTTGCACCTAAAGAGAGGTGATCTCTGGTGTCTCTAACTCTTCTTTTAAAGATAACAGCCCTGTTAGAATAGTGTCCACCCTCCAGCCTCATTTAACCTATTATCTCCTAAAAGACCCCATCTCCGAATGCAGTCACAGTGGGTGTTAGGGCTTCAATACATGAATTTGCAGGGAACACAGTTCAGTCCGTAAAAAATTTTGTGTCTCTCTCTTCCTCTTATAAGGACAGCAGTCATATTGGAGTAGCACCTAGTATATTCCAGTAAGACCTCAATTTGATCACATCTGCAAAGACCCTATTTCCAAATAAGGCCACATTCACGAGTGCCTGGGGTTACAGTTTCCACACATCTTTTTGAGGGGCCTCAATTCAATCGAATTGATTTTAGTAAACGTTAATGTTGTGTTGAATGGCTCCGCCGTCCTTAGACCATCAGCACATGTGCTAAATTGTAATTAGGTGAGGTCTTTAAGGGCTTTGGTGTTCCTGTTCAGTGAGAGTTCTGCACCAGGGCAGTACACACTGTATAGATGTTTGCTGAGAAATTGCTTCTCTGGCTCCACCTTCTATCTTATGTCATGGAAAGAGAATGAACTCAGCCTGACCCTGGAGCTTGAGTCCTGGTTCTGTTTATAACTAAATGTGTGTGTGGTCTTAGGCGACATATATAACAGGGGTTCTCAAGCTGCAGAATCTCCTAAATGACTTGATGAAACAGACTTCTGGACCCTATCCTCAGATTCACTGAAATTTGCATTTTAAACAAGTTCTCTGGTGATGCCAATAATGCTAGTCTGGAGATTACATTTTGAGAACTATCATGATACACATTGCTTACAAAGGAAAATCTAGTCAACCAACAAACTTTGAAAAACATTTTACTATTGAAAATTTCAAAACTATACCAAGGTAGAGATAACAGTATAATGGATCCCTGAATATGCACACCCCAGCAGGGCCAGCTCCATGGGCTTTTGAGCTTTGTGCACAGGGCTCCAGGCTAGAAGGACCGCACACTTTGTTTAAGGCTCTGATATCACCATATTGAAATTCTTAATACTTTCTTAACAAGGCAGTCTGCATTTTTATTTTGTGCTGGGCCCTGCAAACTAAATAGCTAACCCAATCCCCCAGATTTAACAGTTATTAAGATTTTACTAATCTTAATCAGCAAAAGTTGGGGGGACATATGCACCAATATATGTTCATTTGTTTATATGTTGTGTACATGCACTAGTATCATTAGCTAATATGTTAAGGCAAGAGTCATTTTAATCTCGAGAGAAGATTAAAAAGATATGCATATTGGTTAAGGGCCTGGGGTCTGGAGCCAGACACAACTGGGTTCAGATCCGCCCTCCCTAGCCATGTGGTTTAGGCAGGCTGCTTCTCTGCTTTGCGCCTCTATAAACTGCTGATCATACTGGCGGCTGCCTCTGAGGGCTGCTGCATGGTTTATACGCTAATGCATTAGCACAGTGTCTGGCACGTGTTGATCGCTCAGTAAGTGCCATATTGTCTCAAGATCCAGTAGGAAAGTTGATAATAAATGATAATAGATATGATCAGTTACAACATTTTTTACTCCGATTAATTGGGATCATTCAAAGTATGATAACTTAGATATCTCTATCTCTCTTAGTTGTATTTTTTGGGCACATTATTATTATTTTAATTGTAGTCAAGTGCACATGACATAAAATGTACTATCTTATTCATTTGAAGTGTACAGTTCAATACACTTAAAGTATATTCACATTGTTGTACAACCAACCTCCAGAACTTTTTATCATACCAAAGTGAAACTCTGTACCCATTAGATAGTAACTCCCATTCTCCTCTCTCACCAGCCCCTGGCAACCACCCTCTTTCTGTCTCTATGAGTTTGACTATGTGACATACATGACATAATTAGAATCATACAATATTGTCTGTTATTGGCTGGCTTACTTCACTTAGTGTAATGTCCTCAAGCAAGTGACAGGATTTCCTCCCTTTCTGAGGTTGAATAATACTCTGTTGTATGTAGATATCCCATGTTGTGTATTCATTCACTTGTCAATGGGCACTTCGGTTACTTCCCTCTCTTGGTTAGTGTGACTAATGGTGCTATGAACATGGGTATATGCCCATTATTGTTAATCAATTTATTTTATAATATCAACAAACTTAGCCACAGTTATTTGATTATTTGCAAAGCTCAGGCTTGTATAACCAGGAACTATATAAGGGAAAACATCTAAACCCCAGAGCACGGCCATCTGCTATATGGGTCATCTGAAATCTGGTCCCCTATGTACAATAAATATTTTGTTGAACAAATAGGTCTGAAAAAGGACTACTTTATACATACCCTAAGGAGTTGTTTTTGGGCTCAAATGAGATAATGCACTTTGAAAATGGTAAAGGTCTATATAAAAAAATATAGATGTTGCTATTATTTATTAGTATTATTTATTAGTATTAGTATTCCTTCAGTATATCTCTTTTCACTGTCTCTACCTCTTCAGTGAAGGGAATAACACCTCTGTGGTCCACACCTCCTTCTGTCTCAGACTTCATTTATTTTGGTATTTTGCGAGTCTTCTCTTTGGAAGCCTACTTCCCTCATTCTTCTCCCTTTGGCACCGCTTCCTCTTGGGGTCAAAATAGCCAGTCCCAGTGGGTCTTCAATGATTTTTTCAGCTTTCCTGTGGCCAACCTCAAGGCTACTGCCTGGCTCTCCCTATTAACTGCTTGGCTGGGGGCTCCCCCAAGAAGTTAAAGACACAGGAAGCCTGTCTCCCAGGAGGTAAAGTGGGGAGACTGGCTGCCTATGAATTATTAATGCATTTATTTGCTAATGAGGTGTCAGGAATAATTAATTCTCCTTTTACTAAGGGTCTGCTCATCTCTCTGCAGCAGCCTTAGGGGTGTTTTTTTTTTTTAAGGTCTCTGAGCCGCAGGGTATTGAGAGCTGCGTATGGAGTGGCAAGGCCAGTGATTTCCACTGCTGGAGTCAGTCTCCCCTCTCCCTATTGTCTGGGAAGGCTGGGGTGGGGGGATGGATAGTGAAGCTGAGCATCTCTGAGTACCTGTTAAACAGAGAATGCTAATGAGTTACTTCAGATGAGTTATATAAGCTGTTAAATTACAAGGTGATAGAAGAATTGGCAAAGAATCTTCACCATTGTGTTATTATTCATGCTTATTAGATGTTGGGTGGCAAGATAGGAATACAACTCATTTTCTACTCAGGCACCTGCACCCTGATTTTAATAGAGAAACGTGGGTGCAGTGGGGCTTAGTCCTCTTTTTCCTTGTAGCCACTTGAATGAAGAGAAGGAAATGGCTATTGATGTGAGAAGACTCAGGACAGGCCCAAACAGATGGAGCCTGGATTAACTGGGGTCAAGGTTCACATTTTCTCATGCTCAGAGTCAGGCTTCCGGAAGCCACCCCACAGAAGGTCCTTGGGAAATTGAACGTTAGATTTTCTTATTTTGAATTTCCTTGCTTGCTTTTCCCTCATGCATTACCACATTATGCCATGGATGAAACTTTTCCTCTCTCTTCACCTGCCACCCTGCTATTTTTCATTGTTGCTTCATTGAAAAATGATTACAATAAGAAAGTTACTGTTATAGCTGTATAAATCTGGGTACAGTGTCCTAAAATTTTTGGACACATCAAACGTGTTAAAGTTCCACATCAAACATGTTAAAATTCACGATTGCATATTGCAACTATTTAACAATACAACTCAGTCATCCTAGAATTCCTATAGAACCAATTTCTTGTTTTGAAAATTAGTAAATAAGAGAAAAGAATGAGTCATCTGGTTTGCCCTTCTAATAGGAACTGTATTCCTCTAGATGTTTCTGTTTCTAGACTTGTTTCAGTCACAGCTTCTATAAATGAAGAAGTAATAGTAGAATATCTGTAAATGGTTCAGTATTTTTCTGTAAATGATAAAAACTCTTTTTTAACATATAACTATGATTTAATTACCATTTTGTAGACTATTCAATCAGTGTCCAATTGTTTTTCCAATGAAATAAAGATTTTAGGCAAAGATCATCGATGAACATAAACTGCTTAAAAAAAGACAACCAGATATTATCTGCCTCCTTTTGAAAGTTTACAACATTTGCTTGTAAAGTATTCTTGCCAAAAAAGAAAAAAGAAAAAAGAACTGAATCCGATCAGGTCTTTAAATCTAACTACCAGTTACAGGAAGTACTGGGGTCAGAGGGACACAAAACCACAAGGATGTCATCAGCAAGTTCAGAATGTGGGAAACTGTATAAGGCAAATGACCTGATTTCTTCAACGACAAAAAATTGAAGGGGGAAAAAAAAAAATAGGAAGAAGAACCTATACATTAAAAAGATTTATGAGACAACTGGGAAAATTTGAATATGAATATTTTAGTGAAAATAATGTACTGTGATTATATCTGAAAACAAAGTCATACACACACATGCACACACACACATACTCTGAAATATTTACAGATGAACTTATGTATCTAGCTAGAATGCACTAAAAATAACAACTGTGTATATCTGGGGAGGAGGCTGTGTGGGGTCACACATGAAATAAGACTGGCCAAGAATTGATAAATATTGAAGTCAGCCATTAAAATTCATTAGATTATTTTCTCTATTTTTGTGAATATCCAAAATTTTTCATAATAAGTGGAAAAATGAATGATGAATGGATGAAAAAACTAATGGACGAGCAAACAAACAAATAAATAAGTAAATACTCTGCTGTTCTTTCTCAAGAAGTGACAGCTTCTAATGATGGTTCCATGTGACCTCCCTGTTCAGAGCCCTCCCAGCCCTGATGCTTTGTTTGCTTCATTGCTAGTTAACCTTCCCGATATCACGAAGAGCTTGAAGCAGCCAAGGCCTTGACATTCATTTTTCAATTCTCCTAAGTCTCTTGGAACAAAAACGTATATTGATTCAAATCACGCCAACCTTTAAAAGCAATTAAATATACATTTCATGAAGCAGAATCAATCCACATGTAAATATCATCCGGTCCTTAAATATTTAATGTTTTCTCCCTGGGTCTTAAAAAACATTCCCTGTTTTCATCTTGGCTTACTCGAATATAGATATTGTTTTCCCTGGGTGTTATACAACATTTTTACTATCAACCTGCCTTGAAATTAGGTCAGCATTTATATTTTAGGGGTTGATTTTTTCCTTTCTTGTGTTCCTCATGCTGTTGGCCTAGTTAGCCTTTGTCTGTGCTCTTCCTCCTTTAGCCAAGCTGCAGGGCTCCTAATTGAATTATTTGTCCCTAAAACCACACCTCTGAGTTCTCTGGCTTCCTTCTCAGGACTTGGAGCCCACTCCCAAAGTCTGCTGGTCCCACATTTTGGAATAAAAGGAGAAAAGCACATGTTTTGAATCAAGAAAAGAGTTTAAAACTTTTTTCCTGAGGGCTAAATCTTAAAATGCTGTTAATTTTCCAGAGCAGCCAAACATGAAAAAAAATTTTTTTAATGAAAAGAATACAAAAGTTCTTTGAGATACTTTTTTGTTTTGCTGAGGAAAATAAATTAGCCCCCACATATAATAAAACTGCATAAAAGCATGGAATAGGCAGAGTATAATAATTACTTTTTAAATGAAGTAAAGTAGCTAGTTTCTATCCTTTAAAATAAAAAGAAAAGTTAGTTTTTAAGTCCTTCTAGAGATCGATTTGATTTTAAAAGCAGCATTCATTGCTTTAATAAAAACCTGTGTTGGTTTAACACTTTCCATATTCTAATTTGAAAAACATTCATGGGCAACGTTAAAACATTCCACTGTGTTTGAAGTGCGAGTAGAGGCTGAAAAAAGTACAGATAACCTTTGAAAAACAGTTTTGATTCTAATTTTATATTTCTCAGTTTTATTTTTTCTTTCAGATTCTTTAAACTATAGGTAATATTCATGGTTTTGATAGTAAGGAGTGCCCAGAATCCACTAATTTTAACATGTTGGGAATATGATGTCATGACTCACCAGTAATTACATCTTTGCTCTGAATGTCATTACCATGCTACACTCCAAAATTCCTGTATATGTTATCATTAGAATGAGATTTTATGGAGCAACACAGTGATACATCTTGGTTACAGCCAAGGGAATCCCAGTTTTTTTCAAAAAGAAGAGAAGGTGAAATCCAGAGCAGGTAGACTGATATGTTTAGCAAGAATTTCTCACAAACATTTAAAAAATTACATGATAATTGGAAGACCATGTGGATCAACAGAGCACGTCATACAAAATTCATCACATTTACTTCTTTTGAAGTGACTCAAGGTTGACAGAGTAGGGTGATGCTATGGGCCAGTGTTCTTAATTTCACCAGGAAATTAACATTATTTTTCATGTTATAAGATGAAAAATGGGAGATAAGAAGACTTTAGAGAAGTTAAAATAAGTTGACCCTACACCTGGGTTATATAATGTTAGGGCATTAACTTAGAGGGTTTCTAAGTTTCCTTCTAGCAATGTGATGTTAGTTGAACAAAACCATGGACATTCAGGCGACAGTTAGCAACTCTGCAGATGACATAAAGGTGGAAGGGATATGTACTGTGATTGAAGACAACCCAAGTTTCAAATGACGGTGGCAGCTTGGAACACTGGGCCAAAGCTAACAGAATGAAACGTGATGAAGATAAATGTAAGCTGTTTAAAATGTACTCAGGACTTGTTTTAATTACGTACAGTGAGACACACAGAAATGGAAATGACTGTCATAAAGGCAAAAGGTTCCATTATACGAGAAGTCACCTAGAAACAGGAGGAAGGTACACCGTACAGGGCCACACAGGGAAGCACTAGGGTCAGGCAGAAGGCAGAAAGAGCCAGGGAACAATGTGGACAAGACCCTTCATCATGGTCTTCTGGGGAAAGGCAAGGCAGGTTGGGTGGGCTGGTTTGAATACTTCCAGCAGGCTCTGGGGTGCAGAAATGCCTCCTAGTTGTCTGGTACCTGGCCCTGGGGTGATTGGGGCAGGGGACCACTGTTCTCGGGTGTGAGAGCCCAGCAGAGGAGGCGGTTGGGAGTGTGAGCACTGGATGGGTTGGCGTGCAGGTCAGTTTATTATCTCTAGAAATTGGCTAGTCCCAAGTGGGGCTGTCCCTCCAAAATCAGCAAGGCCTCAAGATGCCAAAATATCAGATAAAGAAACTAGAAAATGTGGTTATTATATAAATATAACACGTAAATCTCTTGCTGAGGAAAGGATAGGAAGATCAAGCTTAATTATTCATGTTAAAAAAATAGGATTTTGTTTGTTTGATGATTGGTTAATGAATCAACAGTGTCCTACTTTGCTTTTCATATAGTAACTTGTCATCACTCCGGTTTCTGCTCATAAGTCACCTCCTCAGAGAGGTCCTCCCTGACCACCCTAATACTGCTTTCCATTCTCAGCCACTATCTATGACATTCGACTATTTTATGTCTTCCTGGAACTCGGAAATGATCTGAAGTACTTCTGTTTGCTTGTATAACTTGTTTCCCCCCCCCACTAAAATGTAAGCTCTTATTCACCTCTGAATCTCTAGCATCTAGAACAGTCCCTGGCACATAGTAGGTGCTCAACATATATTTGCTGAGTAAACAAATGCAGAGGTAAAATAAAACCCAACTGTATCTTTAATGGAATAGGCATCTAGTCGTTGATATCGGAAATAATAGTTCTTCTGATTTTGTTAGTAAACACAGCACACATGATATTAGATTTTGGATGCTACACATTTTAAGAAAAATATTGACAAACTAGAGAGACCAGAGCATAGATAAGTATACCCAGGACGGTCTAAATATTATCTCATATGACATTAAGGGGGAGAGAATGGGCATTTAATTAGCAGCTCCTGTGTGCCAAGAACAGTGTTAAGTTGTGAAAGAAAAAATTCTGGTTGCCACAGGTGGCCGGCTTCCTTCTGTATGAAACTGGCTTGGGGTTGAGATGTGAGAAATAGGCCCCCTAAGTTGTAAAAATAAAGCCCTGATCTTTTGTATGCAGGCTGGGGTTTTGCTCCAGCTGAGGTTGTTCCCTGAGAGGGCTTTGCCTTCCACAGAAGCCAGATGGGGAGGCCTCTCTTCTTGGCTTATAGACAGCCATCTTCTTGCTATGTCCTCGCATGGAGGGTGAGGGGGTTGGAGAGAAAGCTCTCTGATGTCTCTTCTTACAGAGCATTAATCTTGTCATGAAGTCCTCACCCCATGACCTCATCTAAATCTGAATATCTCACAAAGGCCCCATCTCCAAATACCATCGCATTTGGAGTTAAGATTTCAACGCATGAATCTGGGGAGGGGACGCAACTTAGGCCGTAGCAGGGGGTTTATCTGACCTTGTGGTTGCAGGATGAGAAAGGACCCCAGAATTACACCCTATCTTCTGGATGTGTGTTGTTCTCTGCTGTGAAGTATCTAGTATTTTCTAGCCCCTAGACCAGTAGCCACTGAAATGTGACTGGACCATCCGGCCTTCTGGGATGACATGCTGGCACCTGGCACTAGACCCTGGCATGTGGCTACCTCCTTTGGTTCTGCCCTGGACCTCCACTGGCCCTTGGGAATCTCTCAGAAGCTCCCCATCAAGCAGGCTCCTGAGGACTCAGGAACCTCCTAGGGCACGCCTGGCCGTGGGGAGGTAGGAACATCTTGCTTCCCAATGCGACATGCTCATCCACATGCTTTGCTGAAGCAGATTCCATCCTAGGGGTGTGGAAGGTCCCAGCCCATGTCTGGGAAGCACGACACTGGCATCGATATTCTCATGGGCCTCTATCCCCTCCTAATGTTTCTATGATCCCTGGAGGGAGAAGAAATGAGGATTCTGGCATCCTCCCTTTTTGTCTTCTTCCCGCATTCCAGGAATCACTGACTGCAAGGGCCTTATGTAGAGAGCAGTTAGCACAGCAGGCCTGACTGCTCCCCTGAGAGAGGCCCGTTTGCAAGGTTAGCCCCTGGGAACTTCAATTTGGGGAAGGTTCTCACCATTAACTGGTAAGACTGGCTCACTATGCCTAAATTGTTTGTACAAACTGCATGGCTTATGTTAAATACCTGCTTTTCTTCTGGAGTCTGGAATTTGGGTACACAGCAGGCAGAGAGGACTGTGTGGTCAGCCAATAAAAGCCCTGGGCACTGAGCCTGTTACAAGCTTCCCTGGTAGACAGCAGTTCACACGTGTTGTCACAACACATTGCTCAGGGAATTAAGGGTGTCCTTTATGACTCCGCTGGGAGAGAACTCTGGAAGCGCCTGGTTTCTCTGACTTTGCCGTGGGTGTCTTTTGTCTTTACTGATTTTTCCCTGGATCCTTTCTCTATAATAAACCATATCCATGAGTACAACTGTATCCTGAGTCTGTGAGTCCTCCGAGAAATCACTAAACCTGGGAGTGGTGTAGAAGACCCTCTGACACAGGCCTACATCATCTGGTCCGAGCACCTCTCTGACCTCATCACCTATCTCATGCCATCTGTACTGCTGTCTGCAAAGCCAGGGACACACACTGTTCCCGCTGCAGTGCTCTCCCCCACACACCAAGGTGTCTGCTTCCTCGCCTCGTTCAGGTCTCTGCTCTAATATCAACCCATCAGGAAAATACTTTTTGAGCACCCCCATGTGAAACTGCACCCCGCCCACCATTCTTTATTTTCTCACCCTGCTTTATTTTTTTTGTTAGCACTTACCAACACCTGGAATGTTTATATTTATTAGTTTCTTGACTTATTGTCCACCTCCAACTGTCTGCACCAGAATGAAACTTTCCATAAAGTAGCATTTTCTCATTTTATTCCTAATTTGAGCACATCTACCCAAAGTTTGGCTGCACGAAATGACATGATGTCTAGGGGTTTGCTTTAAAGATTTTCTTGAATTAAAAAATTTGCTGCCAAAATAACCCCAGACAGAACAAGTTGAAAATCAGATGATATAACTTATATGTGGGATATAAACCTCAAAGCAACAATGAACAGGACAAACAGACTCATGGACATGGCTGTAGACTAGAGTGTAGGAGGAAGGGTAGAGTGCAGAAGTAGACAGGGTTAAGAGGGTCAAAAAATCCAATGGTCTATGGCCATGCCACCCTGAACAAGCCTGATCCTGGCTGATCTTGGAAGCTAAGCAGGGTCGGGCCTCATTAGTACTCAGATGGGAGACCAGCCCGGAAGACCAGGTGCTGTAGGCATAAGAAAGGGGGCGGGGTGAGAAAGGATTGTAAGCTGACAAGGTCCTTGCAATCTAAAGAATAGCAGCATAAATTCTGACAAAGCAAAACCTAAATTAGGTTATCATCAAGATTTTGTCACATTCTCTTCCTCTTTTTCTCCTTTACTGTAATGTTTTAAAGCATATTTCAGATTTCATGTCATTTTACTCTTACATTTTTCATGACGTGTCTCTAAAAATTATGGACGTTTTCTTGCATAACCACAAGACCATTTATCACACTTAACAAAATTAACAATAAATCTTGGTATCATAATACTTAGCCCATAATAAAAATTCCCTGGTTGTCTCCAAAAGTCTTTCTACATTTGTTTTGCTGGAATCAGAATCTATACAAATTCACCACATGTTCCTTTGTTCTGTCTCTGAAGTCTTTTTTAATGGAAAACAGTCCCCGTTTATTTTTTTTCATGCCATTTGTTATATAATTTTTTTTTAACTAAAATGTTTATTTCAGAAACAGAGACTAGAACAAAAATGAAATTTGCATGTACAATGGAAATACAGTGTGGTTAAAAACACTTAGAAACACGGAATTAGAGAGTGAGAGCCTCACCGGTTTCTGGTGTCCATGTTGCTGTGTGTGACTTGATTGGAATACAGTCTACTTTCTGCTTCTGTAAAGAGAATAATGGTTCGAAATTTATGTGTTTTGTCAGATACTGGTGTTGGTCTCTTGTCTCTGGAACATTTAGTTTAGTGTCTGGTACATAGGCAGCTCTCCTATGTAGACAGTTGGAAAATCAGACAATTTTACCAATAGATATTTTCAAACAATGCATTAGTATTTTGTCTTAACATTGAATATAATTGTCAGAATTTAATCATAAGGTGTGGTGAAGGGAACGTGCTTCCAGTCTCAGGTTTGCTGGTTGTGGTTGTCGGTCCTTGGGCAAGTCAATAACCTCCCAAGGTCATAGGTTCCTCATTCATAATGTTTAATAAAAATAAAATTTAAAGTATAACTGCCTTTGGTGAGAATTTTTTCAGGAAACACCATTTTGTATATGGTTTGGAAAATGCTGTCTTTAGATGTCAGATAGTTATCAGGTCAGAAACCTGCATTTTTGTTAGTTGCATTATTTTCGTATTTGTCTCCTCTCTATCCCTTTGGCATTTAGTGAAAAAAAAATTTACAGCTGCAGATGTAAAAAGGGAAACAATAACAGGGGGTTAGACCATGACTAGGGCATTAGTTAGGGCTCTCTTGACAAGAAGAAGCAAAAACCATCTCTGACTAGACTAACCTGGCACTTTATTACTGGGGTACTATATTGCAAGGAATGCAAAGACTAGGTACAGCAGGGCCTTCGAGATGGAACCAGGGCCTGTGCGCAGTAGAGAATCCAAGGACTTCTTCCTCTTTAGGTTGAATTGTGTCCCCCAAAAAGATATATTGTAGCCCGAACTCCTGGTGTCTTGAACGTAACCTTATTTGATTACTGTCTATGTCCATGAGTCTGTTTGTTTCTCATATTAGTTGCTTTCAGTTTTTAAAAACCACACGTGAGTGAAATCATATGGTTCTCCACTTTCTCAGTCTAACATTTCATTTAGCATGATAATCTCAAGATCCATCCATGTTGTTGCAAATGTACCACATCTTCTTTACCTAGTAATCTATTGAAAGGTACTTCAGTTGTTTCTAGGTCTTGGCCACTATGAATAATGCTGCTATGAACATCGGGTGTCACTCTTCTTTCTGCTAAACTAAATGTTTCTGTTTCCTGGTTCATATGGTAGAAAACAGTTGTCAACAATTTCCAAGTTTTATGATACAGCGATAGAGATACAGAGAGAGACAAAATAGTTTTCTTCATTCCTGTTCCAAATTCTCAGGGAAAGGACACACAGTCCATCTTAGATTAGCCACCCATTTTGGGCCACATCAGATGCTTCTTTGGTGGGATGATTTAGGGTTACATTATAGAGGGGGGAGGGTCTGATATTCAAATAATCTATAAGATGTCCACTCGTTATGTTCAACAGAGAAGGAGGGGCAAGAGGCCTTGTGCCACTAGAGTGCCTTTCAGGGCCAGAGTAAAGCAGATCACAGTCAGCAAAGTGAGAAAACCCTAAGAAAAAGGGAAAGTTAGGGAGACAGAGATGACTGACCAGGTCAGCCATCACTTTCCAACAGGATATTCTTCTACATGCTTGGGGTTTGCCTTTCCCTATTTTATTTTATTTTTTTAAGAAGGATATTTTATTTGCATAAGTGCTTTAGCTGTAGAGTTTTTTCTTCATCCTCCCAAAATGAGGAATGAGGAAGCAATTTTCATTTCAATTGTTTGAGGGAACTTCCACAGCTTTTTAAAGTGCCTATACCAATTTACACCCCCACCAACAGTGCACAAGGGTTCCCTCTTCTCTACATCCTCACCAACACTAGTTAACTCTTGTCTTTTTAATAACAGCTGTTCTACCGGGTGTGAGATGGTAGCTCATTGTGGTTTTGATTTGCTTTTCCCTGATAATTAAGTGACTTGAGCATATTTTCATATACCCATTGGCCATTTGTATATCTTCTTTAGAAAAATCTCTATTCAGGTGCTCTGTCCATTTTTATTATTTTTTTTTATTCAGTTGTATGAGTTCTTATGTATTTTGGATATTATAAGATATATGGTTTGCAAATATTTTCTCCTATTCTATAAGTTGCCTTCTTACTTTGTTGTTTTCTTTGATTTGCAGAAACTTTTTAGTTTGATGTAGTCCTATTTATTAATTTTTGCTTTTATTACCTGTACTTTTGGTGTCACATACAAAAAAACTGTTGCCAAGATCAGGGTTAAGGAACTTTTCCTCTGTGTTTTCTCTTTGAATTTCTATGGCTTCAAGTCTTACATTTAAGTCTTTAATTAATTTTGAGTTAATTTTTTCATGTGGTATGAAGGTTCAATTTATTTATTTTTCATGTAAATAACCAGTTTTTCCAATATTTGTTGAAGAGGTAGTTTCCTTTCCTTTTTGTATATTCTTGGTGTCCTGTCAAAGATTAGTCAACCATATATAGGTGGGTTTATTTCTGAGCTCTTAATTCTGTTCCATTGGTCTATGTGTGCCTTTTTTAATAGCAGTACCATACTGTTTTGAATACTATAGCATTGTAGTATATTTTGAAATCAGGGAACATGATATCTCTATCTTTGATTTTAGGACTTCCAACCTCCAGAGCTGTAAGATAACACATTGTTTTGAGCCACTTAGCTTTTAGTAATTTGTTACAGCAGCAATAGGAAGCTGATAAAATAGACTTTACCATTTCTTAAGCCAGGCCCTGATCAGCTGGTGGACATTCTCCTCACTGTCTAGAGACCACCTGACCCGCCTTTCTTTAAAAGGAACTCATTAAATTCTTAGAAAAGTTTAAGTCATTTTCTTATTGCACAGTTCAGGTGATTGATTGATCCAAAGCTATACTGTAGATGGGGATTCAGACAGGAATGCAGGTAGATTGAGCACCAGGCATCTGGTCTGGTGACCTCCATTCTACAAGCAGCTGAGTTTCCTTATCTAAGCCACCTAACACTGTCCCGCATGTCCCTCTTCTGAGCCTCCTTGTAGATCACTTTTGTTCCTAAAGTTTCCGCTTTTCCTCCCTCCCATCAGCCCTCTCCTTTGAGCCCTTCCATCTCTCATACACCTCTCTCTACCCGGGTCCTGCCAACCCACTCAGTGAAAATAATGAAATTCCAGGCCCCTTTAAGTAATCCTGTGTCTTGCACATTTTGAAGTCTCAGACATCAATCAATGGCTTTCCCTTTGGCCCAATTACAGAGACCACAAAGTTAAAAGAGTGGGTTTGGGACTAGTATCTTTTGGCCTTCCTAGTAAGGGGAAAGGTGAGCTTGTTTCTGAAGATTAGAGATTGGGGAAAAGGTTAAGAAATTGGGGTGCTTTCATGCCAGGCTATGGCTAGTTTCCTCCTAGTCATCCACAACCAACCCATCTAAATCAACCCATAGTGTGATTTGGAATCATGTAATGTAGTCTCTTTTGAAAAAGGGATCATTTTCCTTGTGAATTATCCTCTCCTCCTCCACCAAATGGTCTACTAGAGTGATTCACAGTCCTTGTATTAACTTTGATTCCAGTTCCTCTGGAAACACTCTGACTTTATTTTTGCTAAGAGAGTTTGTGTCACTCCTCCACACAACATACTCTCCTGGGTTACATTTTAGAACTTTGTGGGCTAATTGACAATAAATTGCGTCATTCCCAAATCAACCCTTGGAATTCCTTGCGATTTAGGACAGCAGAAGACTCAGTGTACCTATCACAAAAACATCATTAAATAGAGTTCACATAAAATGAGCAAAATAAGTAACCAAATGAGCACTATCATTCTAATGTCCATCAGTCAATGTAGTTTAGATCTAATATATCTATATTTTTAGGTGAGGCAACCCTTGGTTGACCTTATAGACTGCAAGGACCTTGTCAGCTTACAATCCTTATTTTTTATTTTTTTACACCTCCAGCATAGATTTAATATTTTTAAGGTTTAGATAATAGAAGAGTAAGGCAAATAATCAAAAGGAAAAATGAAATTCCTCATTTAAGGTAGGTTATCTTTCAGTCTTAGAAGAGATGGCTCTAAGAACAAACTTTAATTGCTAAGCCATCAAATGCAGTTAAAAGGTAATTTAAAGAACATTAAGTAGGGAATAATTAATATAAAACTGTTGTTTCATATTAGAAAACACCCGAAAAGCCTCACTGGGACAGAAAAGAGGGGTCTCCTGAAACTCAAATGTTCTCAGAGACACTTGGCAGTGAGGCTTGAGATACTACAAGGTGTAATTAATTCCACAAATATCTGAGCAAAGAGTATTGAGAAGAGCAATTTTGGAGTAAATCCTGCTGGGATCATCTTTTCCACTGCCTGCTGAGTCCGCTACGTGTTTCCTACCCTTTCAGGTCTCAGCTTAGTGTACCTTGAAGGCTTCCAGTGCCCCATGCATCTGGGTGTACTTGCCTCCTGGGTCCCCCATCCCAACTTCGTGGCACTTTCCTCACATTCTTGTGCTTGCTGCCAGCCAGTGCGTCTCCCTGGCTGTGCTGGAAGCTCCTCCTGGGTGGGCAGGGGCCACCGAGCACACATCCTGACATGGGTTGTGCTCTCAGGTGTTTGAAGTATAAATGGATGGTAGAAATATTTTTGAAGATATTCAAATTTTCAAAAGCCGAAACCCTAATTATGTTCAATGGTCTGTGGCAGCAGCGGGGAGAGGGGCAGTGCCTCTGCAGGAAACATGACAAGAGAAAGGGATTTCCTCCGAACTAAAAAGGAAATAGGAGTCTGTGGTCCTGCAGGCAGCCAAGATCCCACCTCACCCGTGGTCCCCTGTGGTCATGGCTTTGCCAGCAGTGCCCCTCCCCAAGCCAGGCATGGTTGTAGCAGAGCTGCTGTGCTGACCTGACACGAAGCCCAAGACAGTGATGTGGTTCTCAGAGGGTCTCCCCAACACCTTGATGCTACCTGAGCTGCTGGGACTCTACTGTCTTGCAAGAGATGCAGGGGAGGGAGTGAGGCAAGCCTCCCAATGAACTTGAGATTTTGCTGCCTGGTGGGATGAAATTTGGAATAGGAATAGATTTAAATAATATTTTTACATGTCTAAATTTGTAAACAAATAAAGAGTTGTTTCTGCCATGGGGGGAAAAAAAAATCAAAGTCTGTTAATTCCATGGGAAAAAATTAAAGTCACAAGTTAATCACAGTAAATTTTTTGGTGACTAATTTGTGAGAAGTGAAAAAAAATTAGGAGCTGTCAGCATCGAATTATGTTAAGATGGGCAATGAGATCATTTTGAGGCAATGAGGGGTGAAAAGTTCTTTAGATGACTGGATTATAAAAACTGGAATGAGAGAATTACTGAGAAAATAAAGAAGTTCCCTCAGAAATGCTTTAAAATAGGAAAGATGATTGATAGCCTCTAGTCTGTGGGACTGACTAGATGCCATTAGAAATTTCCTATGAGGTATTCTGACTTATACCAAAAGAAACCAAACTAAATAAGAGAATAAACACATATAAAGTTCTCAAGTCAGAAAAAGCTTTGGGAAAATAGTAAAGTGTAAATCAGAAATCATATACTTTTAGGTTGTAGAAAATGTTAAAAATATAAATATTGCACACATACAAGCATAATGTCAAATTTTGCACAAATAACTCAGTTTGGAGTAGCTTAATGCAAGGAAGATGTGAAAAGTGTGAAATGATGGTTAATGATTATATAATTGCACATCAATACCCATAAAAAAACATAGGAATATGGGTAGAAAGACTTCTACAATTCTAATACAATTTTGAGATGTACATCCTAATTTGTTTTTCCATCTTCTTCCATAAGATATGCTTATATACAGTAGTAAGCATTCAATTAATATTATAGGAACGAATGAATGACAGAGTATAAAGAACCTTGGGGTATGTAAACAGAGTTAGCACCTTTTGTCAAGGATGAAGGACTTCCATCTTTCCGTTTGTTTATCTGTCCACCCACCTCCTTATTCTTCCCAAAGGAATTACTAAATTATTGGCTTGTGTGGACATTAGGTGAAACCATTACCCTAAGGAGATCTTCTCTTCTTTGCCACTACTGAGCCACAAAGGCTATGAGTGAACAATGATAGGAGAGGAACTAAGAAAGGATCTTAAACATAGGAGAAGACAAAAAAGTTCACAAGTAAGGAGAAAGAAAAGCAAACCAAAATATACTGAGATGTTTTTTAAAATCTATCAGACTGGCCAAAAACAAACAAACAAACAAACAAACAAACAAAAAACCCCAAAACCCCCAAACCAAAAAACTAAAAGTGTGACAATCCACCCTGTGACGAGGCAATGGGGAAGCAGGAATTACATCTGTTGCTGGGTTAAGTGTGAATTGCAACAACCCCATGAAGGGTGATATCAAAATCTCCATCAAAATTATAACTACACAACATTTTGAACTAGAAATTCTGCTCCTAGGAATTCATTCTACAGTTATATTCTTGAATAGTGAAAATAGCATAGACAGGGGTATTCAGGAGAACATTGGGTATAAAGGCAAATAGGAAACAATTGAAATAGCCACCATAATTAGCTTTTAAAATAAATTCTGGTGCATCCATATAGTGGACTATTATGCAGACATAGAAAAATGAGGAAGCTCTTTATTGATATGAAATTATTTCCAAGACTGTCCCAGAAAAAACGTTCTTTTTTTTAAAAAAAAAAAAAAAAGAAGGGGAAAAAAGAACAAATATCTGGATTAGCGTGAATTTCCTAGAAAGATAAAGAAGAAACTATTGGCAGTGGTGACCTCTTTGGGGTTGGAGGTGGGATGAGAATTAATCAATGGGGGACAGGATAAGAAGAAAACTTTTCATGAAATACCTTTCTTAATGGAATTTGGTTTAGAATCATGTAACATTCCTTTTTAATTTAAAATAGATGATGTTGTGCTCTGTCATATTGTTCTATCTGCACACACATTTGCTGGGGGTTCTTGTATCTTGGGGCCCCCTAATGCGAGGTGAGATCCTGCCATTTGGATTTAGGTTGAGCTAAGCCTCTGTTCCAACCCACCCCTTCCACAGCTTGGAATATCATCCTAGGTCAGTGATTCTCAACCTGCCACATGTTAGAATCTCTTAAGAAACTTTAAAAAATCCTGATGCCCATGTTGCACCCCAGATCAATTTTACCTGGATCTCCAGGAAGGGGAGGAAGACGGACAACCCAGGAATCAGTGTTTTTTTTTTTTGTTTGTTTTGTTTTTAAAGCCCCTTAGGTGACTGCAATATGCATCCAAATTTGAGAATCAGTGGCCTAAACAAATAACTCCCTCGTTTCACATGCACTCTCATTCCCTGTGTTTTTTTGTCTCTCTGGGACTTTACAGGTAGCTGGGGTGACCAGCAGGAAGTGTTTGGGCCTTTCTAACTCCCTTGTCTGAGATATTTGTAGCTAGGAATTGTTAAAACACAAACACACACATACACACACACACACACACACACACCCTCAAAAGACTATCCTCTAAAACAACAAAACATCTGCTAGAATATTAAAGTCCTCCAGTTAGAATCAGTTTGATGCATCAAAGATTTATACCAAGTTCATATGTTTTGTGAATTTAGAAATTCCTTATTAAGAAATCTATATTAAAATATGACAAGGGTGTTTTCATTCGGAGCAAGAAATCTATAGTTCATAGGGCAATTAATCGTGGGATAATAAGGCTGACCCTAATAATTTTTTCAGTATTTCATTTTTTAAGAGCTTTATTGATTATAACTCATATACCATACAATTTATTTGTTTAAAGCATATAATTCAATGGTTTTTAATATATTTTCACAGTCATCACCACAATCAATTTCAGAACATTTTCAGCACCCAGAAAAGAAACCCATGCCCATTAGCAGTCAGTCCCCATTTCCCTCCAACTCCTGCAGTCCAAGGCAACCTCTAATCCACTGTCTCTGTAGATTTGCTTCTTCTTAAGCTTTTATATAAATGTAATCAATAATATGTAGTCTTTTTTGACTGGCTGTTTTCACTTAGCATAATGTGTTCAAGGTTCATTGATATTGTAGCCTGTAACAGTACATTTCTTTTTATTGCTAAATAATATTCCATTATACACATATACCACATTGTGTTTATCCATTCATCATCTAATAGACATTTGGATTGTTTCCACTTTTTGGCTATCATGAATAATGCTGGTATTAACATTTACATATAACTGTTTATGTGGACAGATATTTTCATTTGAGTATATACTGAGGAATAGAATTCATCATCATAAAAACTGCAAACTTTCAGAGTTTTTCTCCATGTATTTGGTTTGCCTGTCATAAAACATCATGAAACTAGAAAAGCAAAAAACGTGCTTTCCTGTGTGTAAAGTGTCTTTCACTCAGCAGGATGCTTTTGAGATTCATTTGTATCAATAGGTCATTCCTTTTCACTGTTGAAGTAAGTCTGTTGTGTATGAATATACCACAGCTTACTACATTTCCATTCTGTTGATAGGTGTCTGGAGTTTTATAAATAAGGCTGCTAAGAATGTTTTTGTACAAGTCTTTTTGTGGACATGTGTTTTTGTTTTTCTTGGTTAAACACAGAAGAGTGGAATTTCTTGGTTTTACAGTGAGTATATGTTTAACTTTATAAGAAACTGCCAGATTTTCCCCGAAGTGGTTGTACCATTTTGTACTTTCGTCAGTATGAGTTACAGTTGCTCCATATCCTCATCAAACTTTGATGGTGGTGGTCTTTTTAATTTTCACAATTCTTGTGGGTGTATAGTGTGTCTCATTGTGCCTTTAATAAGTGTTTCTCAGACTGGTAATAAGCTCTTTAATCATTGGCTATTCATATGTCTTTTTCTGTGTGTGAAGTATCTGTTCAAATCTTTTGGCCATTTTTTCAAGTTTTACTATCCTGATTTATGGGGCAGTCCTGAAGAACCACTGATAATATTCAGATCTACTCTATTTTTTAAGCATTTCTAGGAAAGGAAAATTTTATCTTTTTTTTTTTTCAGTATTGCATCACTTCTAACTACAAAAACCTAATGGACTTCAGATTACTGTAATTGAAGTCCTTTTCTCATGGTTATTTATCTTATTTCTCATTTAGAGTTAAAACAGAAATATTTAGTTTCTGATTAGGCATTGCACACTTTAGGTAATGTTTGAATGCACAATAGGGATTTTAGTGCGTTAAAGGATAGAAATTATTTCAGAAATGATATGTCTTTATTTCTTCCTTTCCACTGGTATGCTCAAAGAAAAAGTTAAAAAGAAATAATTAAACCAAGTACTTGTTTATTACTATGTTTGTCCACTTTCAACCCCTTTACTAATGAGCTAAAGAACAGGGCTCTTCTTGTGACAACATCCACTGCTTAGGAAAAAGGGGGGGTTGTATTTAGGATTCATTTCCTTTTCAAGGATTAAGAGCTGCATTTAAGAGGCCTTGATCTCATGCAGGAGGAAAAGAAGCTCCTAAAGCCCAGTTCATTAAAAAACAAAACAAAACAAAACAAAACAAAACAAAATTTCCCCACAGAATTGGTGAGCACTTGGGGGTTAAGCATACTGATTGCCCTTAGCTATGTCGAGGGAATAGTAAAGCTTGGAGATGCAGGCATCCATGTTGACCAGCTGTCTGTCTCTCATCTTACCCAGGAAGGAACAAGTGCTGATTTTTTCTTTAACTTATCCTTTGATGATCCTTCAGCATGTATTAGGTTTATAAATCTTCAGCAGCATTGTTGGGGGCGGGAGTGGTGTGAAAAGAACCTTTTTCTTTATTTTTGCCTTAAAATGTTTAGGTTCAATTTAAAGAAGGGAATAATTATGGAAAAAAAGAAACCATGAAACTCCTACTACAGATTTCTAAGCATTGGAATGATTTTACATGGGCCACAATACATGACCCAAAGGGCTTTGTTATCTCGCTTACGGAGACAGACAGACAGACAGACAGACATGCACACACACACACATACACCCATTTCTAATTCAACTCTCGGTGAATTTTTGAACAATGAAAATGCTTCAAGTAACTATCAACCGTGATATACTTTCCCCTTATGTATCATTTCATTCTCTGAGAATCAAAAAGCAAGATCACAGGCCAGATTCAAAATGATTGCAATCTATGACCTTCTTCTGGTTTCCTCGTAAATTTCTCCTTTTGAAAGTGAAAACAAACAAACAAACGGAACAAAAGTTCTTACTTTTTATCCTATTTTCTATCCTAAAAGAAATGTTTTTGATAATTTTCTTCAGCTGTCCTAGATTTACGAATCCAGAGCCACAACACAGCATAATAGCCAAAAGCATAGCCTCTGAAGCCTTACTACCTAAGTTTGAAGCTCTTCTCTACCATTCATTAGCTTTATGACCTTAGTGAGTTACTTAGCCTCTCTGGGCCTCAGTTTCTTCATCTGTAAAATGGAGTAAATAGGGGACCCAGGTAATTATAAATTTTTTTCATCTGAAAGTCAGGCATAAGTGAGACCTCAGTTATTCAGGGTTTGATGTCCAGGTTGTAGATTTTCTATGTAGGGTATCCCGTCTTCAGGTAGAGGAATTAAAAAGTGCTTTCAATTAGATTAAGTACAATGCACAAAATGAATGTTCGTGAGAGCTGAAAGAAAGTGGAGGGCTTCTCTGGCCTCTCTCAGATGGAGTTCCCAAGCCTCCCTCTTTTGTCTTTTATTAACCTTAACTCCTGCCCTCAGCCTGTAAACCCTCTTGGACTGAATGCCTCTTTAAAAGTCAACTTCCCTCAAAAATGCTGGTAATTAATATTAAGAAAACAGCATCAGCTGTTATGTACAGTAAGTCTTAGAATCACGACGGTTCATTCAACGTCATTTTGATGTAACATTGAGGTGCCAAAGGAACTAACTCTTGTTTACACCAATTAGCCTCTGGTAAAACTGGTTTCCTTATGTGTTGTTTCACTTAAAGTTGTAGAACCTATAGATGATGTTAAAATGTGGACTTACTGATATGATCATAGGTATGCTAAGAGCAAAACAACACAGACCGTATTAAAGATTAGAAAGAAGAAAGAAACTACCGAAAATATTTGTCTTCCAAGGAGGGTGACAGGGTAAATGAAACTTTTCTATTTTCTGTGAGTTCTATTTTTTGTTTTCAGCTGTGAGGTATGGCATGGTACCTTGCTTGCTACTCCAGTGAAGAACCTGGACTACCAAAACACACAGTACCTGGGAGCTTGTTAGAATATAGTCTCAATCTTACTAAACCAGAATCTACATTTTAACGACATCCCAGGTAACTCCTATATATATTAAAGTTTAAAAAGTGCTGTCTACAATTTTTCTCAAACCTGGCTATGCATTGGACTCACCTGTAGAACTTTAAAATTACTGACACTTGGGTCCCAAACCAAGAAATCCTGACATATTTGGTGGGGTGAAGTCTGGGCGCTGAGGTTTTTAAAAATCTTAGGTGATTCTGTGAATTTGAGACCCATTACCTGAATATAGTAAGTAGTTCTCAAAGTGTGGGCCCAGTACTATCTGACAACCTGTTAGAAATGCTAATTATCAAGCCCCACTTCAGACCTGACATGACAGTTGTAACTGGCCCTCCAGAGCTGATTCTGATGCACAACGGTTAAAAAACCTGATAAGGTAGGTCTGGTTTCTTAGAGTTTCCAGGTATTGCTGCTGCAGGTCTGAGAACCACACTTACAGATTCATTGGCCTAAAACCTTTGATCTGTGGTTATTGTAGAGCCACACAACTAGTTAGAACAGAGACAAGTCTGGAATCCACGATTTCTCTTTAACCACAAACTACCCACCTGCTGTTTCTTCCTATGCTTGAGGCCTACATGGCTCTTCTTACTTTCACCTTCAACAAATAACTGGCGTTAAGAAAAACAAAGAGTTCAGCACCTCAAAATCAAAATGTCTCTGCTCGTCTCCAGAAACCACTCACACTAGCTATCCACAAATGACCCCACACTTCTAAGACCCCCTATTCTTGCTTCAGCCCACCCTTCCTCAGGAGGCCCCTGCCCTACCCCTGTTCGCCTGAGGGTTCAGTTGTGGCCCTCCCGCAAAAACTGCCCTCCCGGCTTGAGGTCAGTGCAATCCTCTAAGTCGCAAAATGACCAAGGCTCTGGAGCCTGCAGCCTTCTTCACAGTCAGGGTGCCCACTAGCCTTGGGATCTAGTCGTTTCTAACCCGCAGCCGCCCAACCTTTTCCTCCAGAGTAGAGGGTCTAAAGTGACTGGAAGAGCCGGCGAGAAGCGGGGCTCAGGAAGCGGGGATGGAGCGGGATGGAGAAGCGGCCGCTCCCGGCTGGAGGTTGGGATAGAGATTCTCCCCTTTGGGTTCTGCCTCCTCGGTCCTAAGTCTTGCAGCCTCCTTTATCGAGTTCCGGAAACCCCGAAGGCGAACAGAGATCTGCAGACCATCTCCTAAGCCACCATCCCACGCTTCCCCCCGCCCCCAGCGGGGCGAGCGTGTGCGAGCGGGTCTCGTCCTGGGATCCGCCGGGTGGAGGACGCTGGGCCCGGCCCCTCCGCGATTGGGTCCCTCGCCCCCCGGGGTGGTGCGGGAAGCTCGCTCTGGCAGTGGTCTGCGGGCGGAGGGAGAGGTGCCCCCGCAGGTCCCCGCGAAGCGCTGCTCCTCGAGCGACGCTATCATCATCAAGTCCCAGACGGGCACATCTAGGGGGGCCGAGCGCCCCGTCGCCTGACCGCCGGACAGCCCTGCAGAGTCCGCGCCCCGGTCGCCCTCTGGATGCTCCGGGTCCGCCCGCGCGATCGCCTCCGGCTCTGCCTTCGCTTTCGGCCTCGCAGCATCCCCGGCGGCGCAGCGCCGTCCGCGGCGCCTCCCGCGCGGGGCTCGGGGCGCAGCGCGCTGCCCTGGCCTCGGGCCGTGGACCCCAGGGCGACGCGAACCTCAGGTGGGCTCGCGGGGTCCCGGGAGGCGCTCGGGCCAGCGGGCCCCGCGCACCTGCCGCCCCGGGCCGTGCGGGCGGGGCGGGGCGGGGCGGGGCGCGCGGCCGCGCAGGGCGCGAGCGCGGACGCTGGGGGGGGCTGTGGCGCCGCCGCCGGCCCCGCTGCCCCCCCGGGGGGCCGGCCCAGGCGCGGGGAGGGGCGCGGCCGCCGGCGCGTCCAGCCCGCGGGCCTCGGAGGCGGCGGGTCCCGCACGCAGCCCCCGCTAGCCCCGCGCCGCTCCCGCCCGGCCCGGCGCCGGCCATGGCGACCCCGCGCGCGCTCCCCGCCCGCCGCGCCCGCCCCGCCCCCCCGGCCGCCCCGCGCCGCCCCTGACGGCCCGGACCTCGGCCGCCGCCGCCGCCGCCCGCGGGGACTCGGAGCCGCCGCGCCCTGTGCAGCCCGCGGCGCGGAGCCGCCGCCGCCGGAGCCGGAGCCGGAGCCGGAGCCGCCGCGGAGGTAGGAGCGCGCGGGGGGCGAGGGCGCGGGGGGCGAGCGCGCGGGGGGCGAGCGCGCGGGGGGCGAGGACCTGAGGACGCGGGCGGCGGCCCGTGCGAGTCCGGGCGCCCGGCGGACCCCGCGGGCGCGGACGGGGACAGGGGCCTGCGCGGGTGGCCCGGCTCCGGGGCCGCGGGCTCGGGGATCCGTCCGGCTGCCGCTGCCGCTGCCGCTGCCGAGGCGGGAGAGCCGGGCGCGGGGCGGCCCCGGCAACAATAGCGGGAGCTCGGGTGGAGGGGGGCCCGCGCCGCCGCCCTCCGCGCCCTCTGCGCCCTCGGACCGCCCGGCCCTGCGCGCCCCCCGCTCGCCGCCCCCGCCCCGCGGCGCCCTCCTTCCCGGCCCCCCTCCTTGTCCTCCCGCCTCCCCTCCCGTCCCGCCCGCCCCGGGACGGCCCCGGACGCCGCGTCCGGACCTCGGGCCGCGCGCTCGGCCCCGGACGCCGGTCGCGGGCCGGGGAGGTGGCCGCGGGCCGGGGCCGCCGCGCGGCGCGGGGACCCCGGAGGGGGACAAAGAAGAGCACACCCTGCGCCCGAGCTGGATTTCGTCTGTCTCTACCGCCTGTCTTTGTGGAAAGTTTTTTCCTTCTTTCCTTTTTTCTTTCTCTCTCTTTTTTTTAAATTTCAAGCAGGGGACCCCGATTTTTGCGGTGAGCATTTCTAAACGACCTCCGATGGTGGTTTTACGATGCGAGTCCCAGAAACTTAGAGAGGGAGGAGGGAGAGAGAGAGAGGAGAAAGAACGTGTGTTAGTTTTGTTTAGGGGGAAAACGAGTTCCCCGTGATAGCCTGCGTTTGGGGTCTGTGCGGAGCCCCCAGGAGGGCGGGGCGGCTCACAGAGAAACGAGGACCCAGGAATGCCGTCAGCCCCTCGGGATGGGGAGCGAGGGCCTCCGGTCTGGAACAGTGCAGTGGTCCCAGCCGGTCCCCGAGCTTGTCCTAGAGTGCCACGGTGGCCTCTGGCTGTCTCGTTTTTTCATCGTGGTTCACGTCTTGCTGGTCTCCCGGGTCTGACTTGCCCCGCCCGGCCCTCCCCTGTTTCCTTGTTCCCCCGGAGCTGTGGCTTTCGTGCACCTCCATCTCTCCCACCCGCGGAAAGTGCCTTCGAAGAGCCGGACTCTGGTCCAGCTTTGGGTTACGTTCAACGTGCGTGGCACGTGGGGACTTGCCTCGCCCGTTTCAGAGCATCTTCCACCCGGCATTGTCTTGTTTTCCTTATTAAGTCTGAACAAGAGAGGAGGATGAAACGCCTTCTTGGTCCTGAGAGCTTTGGGAGGGTCGCCTTAAAATTTGCCCTCATTGTTTGATCAGGTGGGGCCTTCTGCAGTCTCCTGACTTTGGCTTTCTCCCTCATTCCATAGCCTTCTTGCTGAGGCTTTCCACTCCGCCTTTCTGAAGGGTCAGTCTTCTGGGGATGACAGTTTGGGATGATGCACTTCATATGTGGGTTCAGCATCCACATGGCTCACTTTATATTCCTGCAGCATCTTTCTGCAGCAAGGCACCAGATATTGGAGTTACTCCAAGCACAATGGAACATTTGTGTTTTTAGAATGTCTGGCTAATAGATCTGCTTCTGGGTAAAATAAATAGACACATTATTGGCCAGTGGCTGGCTTGGTGGGCACAGTGTTGGGGAAGATAGTGATGCCTTTCCAGCCCAGCACTTCCTAGAATTTCTTGTTTCTTTTATGCTGCGGAAATTTGAAGTACTTGGTGATGATGTAGGCGTGCACCCCTAGGGTCACAAAATCTATAGTGCCTTGTCATCCCCTGTGAGTTGGGGTGTGGTTTTTCATTCAGGAGTTCTGTCCCTCTGGGAATCCTGGAGTGAGATTTATAAATGTGCTATTTCACGTTGATGGTCTCTTCCTGGAATTTATACACTTTAATTCTTTGGGTCATAATAGAATACTAATGCTTCTCCATAGCCAAATTTACTAAAAGGAGACTTAAAAATCCATCTTAGAATATTTTATTCCAGTTTATGGCAGTTATTTCATAATTATCTTGAGGCAACAAGGAACCCAAGTGAATGTTTTTGTTTTGTTTTCCCATGAAAGAAACTGTCCAAGAAAATGGCTTTTTAAAAGGTAAGAATTAAATAGAATATTGAAAGGGTTCATTTTTCCAAAAGGTGGAATTCATTCTCTAATGTTCTTCAGCATAGAAAAGTTTAATTTACTTGGAAAATGATATATATATTTTTGAGAAGGGTACTTGTGATAAAATAACAATACTGGAGAAAGGATAAGAACCTAGTGTTTGCATGCTGAACACTCTTTGGGAAAAATAGGAAAAATGTCATTGTGACGTTAACAGGATGAGGGAAGTTTTATGGATTTGTAGGTACATGGTTGGCTAAGTGCTTTGATAGCATGGTGAATGGGACATTTTAAACAAACCCTTTGTAATTGGCTTTCTCATTACAGAGAACTGCCTGATGTTTTGAGGAATGCACTTTCCCCTCAAACTGATGATACTACAGATAAGAGAGAGGCACGCATAATCCTAAAATACAGTCTCTTGAGCCCTTTCTACTTCGGGTGTGCAGGTATTCCAGGTGTTGGTTACTATTGCTTAGGAGGGAAGGAGGTGGGCTTTTAGGTTCCTGTGGCTGCATCTCTCCTATTTTTGGTGCTCTTACTTGAGAGGAGGGCTCCTCAAGCCTAGCTATTGAATGGAAAGTGGTGGGTCGATTTTTTTCATGCTTTTTAGTGGTTAGAATTTCTGCTGTGGGCCTCACTTCATCATAGTCCCTGCCCCTCTGTTTCTACCAGGTTATTGCATTAACCACTCCCACATGTCCAGGAAGATCAAAGCCCAGCAATTTCTGTTCATATAACCCGAAACACTGATTTCATCAGGCCTTTTAAGCCAAATGCAATCGTTGTTTTTAATCAAAAAGCCTTCCAGAAAGTATTTATTTTAAAGTGGAGGGACAAGGTTGCCCTTGTCCTGGTTTAAGTCAGTTAAAAATATTTCGCCAAGTGGGTACTTTGAGCAAAAATGAGCAATTGGTACATCTTAAGTGCAGTCCCCAAGGTTTTTGATACTTGTAAAATAAAGCCAGGGACTACCAAATACAGTGTGACTTAAACTAAGTACATGCTCAGTGCAGCCTGTAAACTTAGCTCATAACCACAAGCTTTATTATTTTGGTGTGGATGGAAATCTTTCAGACAGACTGCAAGATTGGCAATTAAATTAATGTGAGAATTCATCAGTTGCACTGAATTAATTTCATGTGTAAAATTGTCCTATTCGTGCGTATATTTTCAAACAAAAGAACCACAGGCCAAACTGGATTTCCTTAATATCTATTACAGTAACATTTTTTGTCACAGGAGTAACTTCACTTTACATGTAGACTTTGGCTTTCATAAAAGTACTTAGAGGACTTATAAATCCAGTATTATGATGACTTTCATTTTTTTGTTCTTATCCTATTAAGTTAGGATCCAGTATATTCCTGGCACGTAGCAAATCCTTGGTAAATACATGTTGAGTGCATGAATAAAGCTAGTTTTTGATGTCTTTTCAAATCTTTAAGGTTTTTAAGGGAAGTTTGATATTCACATTGTTAGTTTGCTGTTCTGGGAATTTGAAAATGCGATTTTTAATTTTGTTTAATTCTAATTAAAAAATTTAAACTATCTTTTAAAGTTAGGTAATACTGTAAAAAGATATAGGTTTGTTTTTAAAAATCAGAGAATAAAAGCATAGAAGAAATTAAAACTTAGCTGAAATCCTACCACCGGGTCTCACCATTAATATTTTGGTGCCTGTTTTCTACATCCTCGTTTTCTACATCCTCATTTTCTAGCCTCTTTCAAATTTGACAGCTATTGTTGTTTCAGGTAGTTCTTGTCTGTATAGATTTCATGTGCTCACCATGCCTTCTTATACACTGAAACTTGCCTCTGTGGTAATTTTCCTTCTTCCTGAGAGATATATTTTAAATTTCATAAATGAGCATCTCTTGGTGGTAACCTCAGTTTTTGTGTGCCTTTAAATATCTCTGTTATTGAATGATAGTTACCTGGGTGTGCAATTCTGGATTATTGTTCCTGTGTCAGTCAACTGTCTTTTGGCTCCATTGTTGTTGCTGCCATGTGCGGTGTCAGGCTAATTGTTTTTTGTAAATAGTCTGTCTTTTCTCTATAGCTGCTTTTTAAGATCCTTTGGAGTTCAGCAGTTTCAATATGTCTGAGTATAATTTCTTTTCTCCTTTGCTTTTATTCTTCTCTCCTCCTTTTACCTCTACCCCTCCCCACTCTCTACACGCACTTCCTGCTGTCCTATCCTGCCATCTCCTCTCCAGAGTGTGCCGTTTTACATTCTCACCAGTAATGTGTGAGCGTTCCAGGCACTGTAATCCTCACTCACACTTGCAGTTGTGTCTTTTTCATTATAGCCATTCTGCTGGGTGTGTAGTTGTGTCTCATTGTGGTTTAATTTTTTATTTCCTTCATGATGGCTTTTCATGTGCTTATTGACCATTCATAAGTTGTCTTTGGTTAAGTGCCTATTAAATCTTTTGTCTTAATTATTTTTTGTCTGATTGTTTTCTATAACTTTTGAGTAAAATCTACATGCAATAAACTGCACATATTTAATGTTATCTCACGTTAGAGTTGCTGGAGTTATATATTCCGGATACAAGTTCTTTGTTAGGTCTGTGAATTGTGAATATTCTCACCTAGTCTTTTTTTTTTTAACCTTTTCATTTTTTAATGGTGTCTTCTTCTGAAGGGCAAAAGTTGTTATTAAAACCATGTGCATGATCTAATTTTTGAACTTATTAAAGGTCAGGGAATTTATTCAACTTTGGAAAAAATAACGCACTATTGTATTTAAGGCATAGACTAACATTGCTCTGTACAAGAGGTCAGACTCCATTTACTTGAGGATGAGGGAGCAGTTTTGTTTTTTCCTAATTATGTTATATGTCCTCAGTCCTAAGACTGAGTTTAGAGACAGAAAAATGGAAGAAAAAAAAACCTTGCTTACTTTGAAAGTTTTGGGAAATAGGTTTTGCAGATTATGATCAAATAACTAGATTTCTAATATTTTAAATTTAGTTTTGTTTGTTCTTTAGCACACAGGACTATGGGAAAGAAAGATTTTTAAAATAAAGTCTAAAAAGAGGTCAAGGTGGCACAGTAGGTGGTTGTAAAAAGCTTTAGAGTTTATTTATTTTGGCAGGAGTTAAATCTTATTATCTTTGTATTCAAATTTTCTGAACCAAATAACAAGCATTGTCAGGTCAAAAAGTATGTTTTCCTGATTTTTTTCTCCTATCCACAGAAGGTAAATAAATATTGGCTAATTTGGATTAAAATTTGTGTAATGAAAACCCTGCACATTTTAGAATATGGAAGTTAGAGGATGGTATAAAAGGTAACAAGAGTTGGGAGCACAAGTATTGAAACCAGACAGATCTGCCCTTCTGCATTGTTCATCTTTGGGACGTTGGGCAAATCATTGGTGCTCTTTTCCTAAAACCTCAAGGGACCCTTTAAGAGTGCATTTATCTTCTAGTGCTATTAGAATGTCTTACTAACAGCAGTTTAAGCCATCAAGCGTTTAGTTGCTTCAGGTAATAAGAAGGGGCTCCCAGTTGGGTGTCTCAGCTCACAGTAGCATCACAGACCCAGGTTCTTTCAAGGACCTGGCTTCTTTCTGTCTTTTTACCCTGGCTTTCCCAGCATATTGCTTTTTGTACTTGGACTTTTTGCCTACTGGTTTGTAAGACTCTTCCAGCCTAATAAACTAATGGCTACTCTAGCTCCAATATTTTCACACATTTAGTGTTGTCTAGTGCACAGGCTTCTTCAGGTCCCTTTTGTTATTAAGGAAAATCTTTCCCAGAATCCTCCAGCATCTGCGAGGTCTTTGAAAGAGGTTCTAGGGAATGCTTCTGTGCTCTTAAAAAGAGACCCAGAGTCTTGTTGTGAGTTCTGGAGCCACTGCAGCCATTCTGTGGGACTGGCTTTGGGACCAAGACAAAGAGGATGATGGAGCTGAAAGATGGAACCAGAGTCTTTGTGGACATCATTGATTCTGACCTTCCTGCACCCGGAGCTTAGTATATCAAATAATAGTAAATTTAGTATACTCGATAGTACAACTCTGGATTTAGTATACTAAACAGTAAATTTACTTACTTTCTAATTCTTTTATTGCCATTCTAAGCATCCTGACTGGAAGATACGTTTATTGGAAGACTTTGTTTTTCATTTGCCATTCAACATTAAAAAAATGAGTTTCTACCTGTTAATTATGTAGCAAGTGACTTAGTGATCATATCAAATCACTGTGGGAGATGAACTATTTTTAAGGTAATGTGTGTAAACCTTGCAGCTAAGTCAACATGAATTTTGCCTCTTTTTAGAGTAGCTGTGGAGGACATCTGCTTGGAATTGATCATTTGGTGGTTTGGATTACGGGACATACTTGAGAGTGGTATTTCATTTCTTTTAAGAAAAAATGATGGCAGCATTTGCCATTTCTGTCAGCCTAGAATGGCATTTATTTACACATTTAATATTGCTTAGGAGATGTGGGAAGATATTATTAATCAAAGATTAATGTCTTCCTTCATAATCCTACCTGAGCTTTTGGTTCTCTGGTATCAGATCTTTCTGAGGGCCAATGTTGCTAGTGAAGTGAGCTGCTTGGAAATGTCAGGATTTGGGTAAACCAGAAGTGTACCAAATGAAAAATTAGATATATGTGACTCTGTAAAGTTAAATGTTTTAATAATAAGCTGAATATTAATTCAAACAAATATATGGAACATAAAATATCCAGGTGAACAAATTGCAGAATATAGAGCAACAATATTTCTATTTTTATTTAATTGATATAACTTAAAAAAAAGCAATCTGAGTGTTCCATTCCTGCTACTGTCACGATAGCCAGCCCTCCAGGGTAATTTGCATTTTCACCGCTGTTTTATTTTTAGTTCAGTTTATGTAAGGGCCTATCAGGTCGACAGGTATTTATCGAACATCTATTTTGAATATACCAGTTACTGTTGGTGCCACAAAAATAGGGCTCAATCCCTGTGCTTAGAGTATGGCATCCAGGCCGAATGGGAAAAGTGTATAGATAATTATAATAAAAGGTGGAATATAATGAGCTTGGCAAAAGGTACTAGTAATTGGTGGAAGTGTTCAGGATAGTAAGACACTGGATTGAAGAAAAAAATATGTTTTTGTTTGTTTTAGTGTTTACTTTGTAGTGTGTTTATTGTGGTAGTATTAGAAAAGTGTGCACATTTAAAACAGGAAGTCGAAATCCCTTGGAATCCTGTAATTCAGAGATTATAGAAATTAAAATTTGGTTTATTTCTATTTGACTTTGACATATTTGTTATATTCCCAGTATTTTTTCCTATATATACAAATAGACATTTTTTAAGAATTGGGAGAATGATACATGCTCATTGAGAAACCACTTTTTCCCCTTAACACAAAATTTTTCCATACTGTTTTCTTTGAAATGAAAATGTTTAATGGCTATGTGATATTCCATTATATGGTTCTATGTTATGTATTTAACATTGCCCTTTTTTGGTCATTTTTGTGCTTGCAGTATTTTGCTGCAGTGATCATCTGTACATAAATCTGTGGAGCTTCGGAAGGCCTCTAGGTCTCTTCTTCCAAGAGATGGAAGCCCAGCTGGAGCCATGGGAAGCAGAATAGAGGAATTTCTTAGTTCTCAATACCAATTGCAGAATGGCAGAACAAGATCTGGGCCCAGGCATAGAGACCTGGATCCAAAAAGTCACGCCCTTGTGTGGTTTCCCTCCCAGTGTCCAGTATCTGCCAGCCAAAGTTGCACATCGGCTTTATTCTTCTGGTTATCTTCTCCACTGGCATTTTGGATGGAACAGTTTGATAGAGGTGATAGGGTGGTGGGGAATGGGGAGAGCTCTCCTGTACATCCATGGCTTTTGCCTTCAAATTCAGCCTGTTCCATTCATCACACATTCATGCATTTTCAGATCCCCTGGAAGAAGCATTCATGCAGCACCTGCTATGAATGAAAATCACCTGGTGGAGTTTGAATCCCCTATCTTGACCCACCAGGAAAGGACTCTTGTTTGGGCCAGATGAGGGACCACTCTTGCATTGGGGTTTGTGCGTGTTGGTGGGTGTACAGGGTTGGGGGGAGGACAAGATTGTGTCCAGACAAGAGTAGCCTTTCCAGATGGATAGGATTGATAGGCATAAATATAGGGAAAAATATTTTCCTGGAGAAGGATCATTAGGGAAGGCAAAGACAGAAATTCAAAGGAAAGGCCTCTGTCCCACCACCTCCCTGGGTTGTGCTGGAACTCAACAAGTTCATGATCAAATCAGCGTTGATGTCTGTGTGTCGAAAGCAGTGGTTCTAACCTAACGATCCCTTGTGAGAAGTGTCATAAGTAATTTGTCACCCATTAGATATTATCCCATGCTACATGCTCTCACTTGTACTCATATATATATACTTTCCAGAATGGGAGAAACAGGTAGAGTAAGAGCTTGCCCAGTGTGAGTTCATAGCATAGCTGGCCTATATCTGAAGGTTGAGAAACGTCCGAAGTAGGGCAGGAATCCAACAGATAGGCTGGAATGGGTGATGTACATGCTGCTCTGTTTTCTTCTATGAAGCATTTTTACCTTCCCTTTTTTTCTCTGTTGTTGGTCAGAAGCACTTAGCAAGCAAAGGTGTTAGTTCCTTGTAGCCCTAATCAATCCTCAGCAAATGAGGTCTTTTCCTGACAATTACATGTGTTGAGAGGGAAGATACCCTATTTATGGCATGGTCAAGTCTTGCCCATTTTTCAAAGACCCAATTAAAGCAGTGTCTATTTTTAAATTTCATCGGCACACCTTTGAGGTAATATATACCTAAGCACTTGGGAGCTCATAGACAGTGCTGAGGAAATATGACAGTGAGGCCAGCGGGCATGACTGACTGATTTCAGACTTACAGTATCCTGCATGGTCAGTTACTCCCTGATGTATGCTTTTTGCCTTTTCCACCAGAATTAGTTTCTAGAGGTCGGGGCCATGTCTCAAACTTCTATTACTGTGTCTTCCAGGTAATTTAAAAGAGCCCTTTTTGATGGATTAATGAAAGTGTTATCATAGGATCGAAGGCAGCTGGGAAATCATAACTCAGTAAATTCTCAGTGTTTTCACAAAGAAAGTATACAACCGATCTTACTGTTAACAAAAATCTGTAGAGCACTTTTCTTATGGTGGGCAATATACTTGATATTCACATCAGTGAACTAAACAGATCAAAAAATCCTTGTCATATATTTGGTCCAAATAGAGACATTTTTGATACTGAAAGGAGATGCTAACTGCATGGGGTGCCAGAATAAGAGGTGTCTAAATGGATGGTCACTGTGATGCTCGTAGGGTGCCCCACAGTTGGGGTGCAGTGCTAATTTTTCCCTGAGGCCATCAGACTCCTTTGTGAGGGTCTGGGCACAGATATAGCTAATCTGTGTCTTCAGAGATCAACCCCACCATTCATTCTCCTAGCAAATGTTTATTGAGAACCTGTGGAGCTATATCTATGTTTCTCCTAAAACACTTTTTGCTCCCAGGCAGGACTGTCTGCAGCTGTAGAGGAAAATAACAAATGGCAATGGTCTGAAAGAAGGTGGACTCCTGGGATACAAATCACAGGTTCTAAATAACTTGGCTTGTAAAAGGCCTTGTGATAAGCAATTTTTAAAGATTTGGAAATCAAGAAGGCTGTAGGCCCTGAAGGTAGCTTAACAAAGGGATATATTTCTTCTTAAAGAAAAAAGGAATTGTAATTGCTTCATAAAGTATATGTATGTTTATTTTTGAAAAACTAGTGTAGAGTAAAAGTGACTGTGTATGTGTGTGTGTGTACAGTTTTGTGAGTTTTTCAACATGCACAGATTCGTGTGACCGACGTAGCCATCAGGATACGGAACATTTCAACCAGCTCAAAAAATTCTTGTATGTTGTCCTTTTGTGTTGCCCTTGCCTCTCCCCTCTCCCCGCTCCTCTTCCTTCCCCCAACCCTTTAACCTCTGATCTTTGCTCTGTCACTATTGTTTGAGCTTTTCCAGACGTCAGATAAATTGAGTCACAGAGTATGTAACTTTTTGAGACTGGCTTCTTTTACTCAGCCTAATGTCTGAGTTTCTTCTAAGTTGTTGCAAGTATCAATAGTTCTTTTACTTCTGTTGCTGAGTAATATCCATTGTGTGGGCATAACCACAATTTGCTTAACCATTCATGTCCTTTTTGAAGAATATTTGTGTTGTTTCCAGTTTGGGGCAATTATGAATAGAGTGGCTATAAATGTACAGTTGCTATAACCTTTCATGTAAAGGTTTTGATGTGGTCAGGTAACCACAGAACCAGCTCACACTGGTCCTAAGCTATTTCTAACAAGGTCTGGAACCCAAGTTTATGAGTTAACACTTGTGGACCTTTAACTGCTCCCCCCACAGAACCATAGAACCAGAATATGACCAGAACCTGAGCGCCAGAACCCTTTCCAGAAGTGAAAGGTCCACTGTCCGGGAAGATCTGGTGCTGAAACCCCTTAAACTTGCCTTGAACCCTGGATTGGGGAGACAGATTTGAGCCTTGCCTCCTGTCTCTTTGTCAGTCAACTCTCAAATAAAAGCTTTTTTTTTTTAAAGTAGATGTCATAGTAGTATTGACTTCTCTGAGTGTCGGGCAGCAAGCTCTTGCTCCATAACGGACGTAATTAGGATTTCTCAGGGGCAAGTAGCCAGAAATGGAGTCTTCATCAGCATTTGATTGTCCGTGATTTTGTTTTAGCCTTTGTAATAGGTATGTAGTGGTTTCTTGTCATAGTTATGTTTATTTATTTATTTTTTTAAAAACAAAACATTCAGTGAAAACACCTCTACAAGAAGCTTAACCAAAGACATGACTAAATAGTATCCTGGACTATCTAGCAGAGGTGGACGGAGCTCTGTTAGCTCCCTGTTTTTTGAAAGTGTAGATCAAAAAGAACAATTGTGTATATAAAATCTAAGGCCTAGAGTGTAACAATCAGCAAGAAATAGATGTAAATAAGATGTCAGTCATAAGGTGTCTATTGTAACTGTTTTGTTAATTCTCTATATGACTATGCAGTGATAACAATTAAAAGGTAAAATTATAGAAGTGACGAAAGGCAGTGTAATTATGGAGAAAAGGACACAGGCTTCCGGGCCGGGCATGTATTACTCATCTATTTATTGCGGCATGACAGATTACTCCCAGATTTAGTGACTTTAACACCTTAGTATTTATTGTCTTTCCCATTTCTCAGTTAGGACTTTGCAAGTAGCCTAGATGGGCAGTTCTGGCTCAAATGTTTCCAATAAAAATGTCATTAGGGGCTATGTAATCTGCTTCCAAGGAATCCTACAGACTCTTTGGACAGGATCTTGAGTGTTCTCACAACATGGCAGCTAGCTTCATCCAGAGTGAGTGATTTATGAGGAGGGCAAGATAGAAACTGCCATGATTTTTGTGACGTAGGCTTGGCAGTCAGACACTGTCACTTCTACAGTATTCTTGGTCACACAGGTCAGCCACGATTCAGGGAGAAAGGACCACACCAAGGTGTGGATGCCAGCAGGCAAGGGTCTCTGGAGGTCGTCTTGGCAGCTGGCTCCCACAGGCCCTAAGGGACCTGCATTCATATCCTGGCTTTGCCATTCAAAAGTTGCAAGGGCTAGAGCAAGGCATTCATTTCTGAGTCCCAGTTTCCTCTCATATTTGAAAAACGGAGATATTAATACCTATTGAGTAGTGTTTATTGAGATACAAATAAAATCACAGATTCTAAATAACTTGCCTGTAAAGTCTTGGTTATCAGTATTAAGATTTGGAATTTGGGGAATTTAAATTTTCTTTTGGGAATTGAAGATAATATATAAAAAGGGACTGTCTGGCAATTTATAAAAAGCTCATGATATGGTATGGTAGGAGTTATTTGTATTGTTAAACCATAAAGCTATGAATCTTAACTGTGCAGAGCATATCAACAAAGACAAACATTAAGTAATAGTGACATTCTTTTTTATCAAAGGTGTTTGTCACAGCTTCTTTCAATTTTAGATTCTGTGTGTGTGTATTTTTTTGTTTGTTTGTTTGTTTTCCTGGAAGTGGAGATCCAATCATTGTAAATTAACAAGGAAAAAATTCCTCAGTCTTCTTCTCAGGTCTTTATTTTAATAACCCTGAAAATAGGAAACAGTGTTATTTCAGGTCTGCTGTGTTGTGCCAGAGAGACTCTGAGAGACATTGTTGATGAGTTTAGGGATGTCTGGAGAGCTGGAATAAAGGATCTGTCTACTGTATTATCTACCGCCTCTTTATAGCATTTTTAGAAAATGCTTACTTGAAAAAGTAATTATAAAATACACAAATCAGTACCCTTTGACTTTATCGGAACAGTCTAGAAGGCTTTTCTTTTTGAAGTGATTGTGATGTGGGATAAATGTAACTCTACCCATTGAGCTGTAACTGAAAAGAAGGCTGGCTGAAAGGAATCAGGCGTCTTCACCCCATTTTCTTTCTGCGCCTCCCTTATTTCACCCTTCTCCAGCCTGCCCCCACCGCCATGCTGACCTCTGTGTGTCCCTAAAACGAGCCGCAGGAGCCCTCCTTACCTCCTCCATCTCTACACCTGCTGCTTCCTCTGCTTAGAATGGAAGGGATTTCCACCCAGTTCTCAGCTCTAACATCACCAGGCCCTGCCCACCTCCTTCCAGGGGCCTTTCTTAGGGTAAGGTCTACTCCTGTGTGTTAAGCTGGACCTTTGTGTTTCTACCAGTGTGTTTTCCTTTCCTTGCTCATTTTAATTATTTGGGTACTGACTTTTATTGAGCACTTGTAAGTCCTAGGCTCAGTCTAAGTGTTTAATGTGTACAGATTTATTTAATTCATCCCGACTGCCCTGATTTTTAATCCCCATTTTATATCAGAGGAAACTGAGGTCAAATTGCTTGTAATTGGCAGAATCAGGAAAGAAGCTCAGGAAGTCTTTCCACCGAGAGCAAGTTCTTAAGTGATTTACACCTCTGCATTCCCAGGCCTGGCAAAGTGCCCTGAAAATAGTAGGTGCTCAATAAATATTTGTTAGAGCTAAACTCTCTTAAGAGGTAAACTTTGTTACAAGTCATTTCTTTGTAAAATGTATTCTCACTTTGGCCTTCTGCAGCATGATGAGGGTATGACTTTAATGCTATTCATTGACTAAGTTGTGTCTGGGGGTTGCCTACCTCTTTTGTGATTATACTCTTGTTTTGCTACTTAAGAGATGAGCACATATATTTAAAATCAAAATATATCTATGTAAGATATATATTTATGTGCATTTTACCCATGGTTTTCTTTAAAGAAGACTAATGTGAGTGCTTTTTCTTTCTGAACGTGTTTTTTCTAAATTTCCCATAATGAATTTTTATTGCTTTTATAATTAGCCAGCCGTGTTATTTAAAATGACAAAGTAAACTATTTCTCAGAGATACAGGAAAAGAAAAACCTTTTAAGAATTTTTCCCCTAGAGATTATTAAGCCTGCTATGTGTAAACAGTCATGTGAGACATAATTTGAGCATTGCAATTTATTTCCGGCCATATTATTGAAACTATCTACTATAAGACCATTTTCTTTTTCCTGGTGTTTCCAAGGCACATAAAAAAGAACTGTAGATGCTCCTGACACTTGGGTGAGAGGCAGATGATTATCTTCTAAGGGAGATGTTTATCAAAAGGTTTTTCTTTATTCTGGTTTGGAAGTTCAAGGTTGCCTGAGGTCTGTAGTCCAGATCAGTGGGGTGCTTTTGTTTCAGAGATAGAATGATTCATACGCATGAATTCGTAAGCATTACTCCCATTTGAAAATAGTAATTTCAAGGTCATGTAAATAAATCCTAGTCAGCATGATCAGGTCCAAAGTTGGTAGTAAGGCTCAATGGCTGCTGCAGGGAAGAAGCCATGGGAGAAGGGTCGCCTCTCCCAGGCTTGTGTGTAAATTAGCAAAAACTGCAGGGGATAAAACTGTCCAGGTGGTTTGATTCCTTTTATTTAAAAAATTGCCATGCTTTGCTGAGATTCAGAGATTTGGCCTTCTATGCTTGGTCATCACCTGCCTGTTCACCTTGAGGAGCTAACCAGGGCGGCCATCATTTTTGTTTTCCATTCCCCCTCGGTTTCACTCCCCCAGCATTATTTGGTCCTAGGAATGGCCATCATTTCTGAAGACTGAAGAGATGATAAGAAAAATCTGTCTTTAGGGTGATAGTGTGGAAAACCTAATAACTTATCAAAAGCACCTGAAAATTGCTTGACAGTCAACTGAGTGAGGTAGGCAGGCAAATAGCACATAGAATACATGGTCTTGCTTCTCCTTGGAATCGGGCTACCTGGCGTGAACTTCCACCTGGCTTTGTGCTAGGTACCATGCTAGAGAGTGCTTGGCACCTTGCATATTTTTTTAATTTGATTATTCAGCGAGGAAGGTAGTATCTCCATTTTCCAGAAGAGGAAACTGAGACTTAGATTATTAGGAAATATGTCCAAGGTCACACAGCTAATAAGTGAAATCAGGTTTTTCTAAAGTTTACTCTTTATTTTCTTTTAGCCGAGGCAACCCTTGGTTGACCTCACAGATTGCAAAGACCTTGTCAGCTTACAATCTCATTTTTTACACCTACAGCACTTGGTCTTCCTAGGTGATCTCCCGTTCAAGTGCCAACCAGGCCTGACCCTGCTTAGCTTCCGAGATAGATGGGGTCGGGCTTGTGCAGGGTGGCATGGCTGTGCACTCTTCTTTGTGGCTCGGTTTGGGGTCTTACTGGAGCATGCTGGAATGAGGACGTGGTGAGATTGATCCTGCAAGTTCAGGGTAACAGCCCATCTTTATTTAAAAATTGTGTTAATTTGTCTATCGTGAATTTTTTTACTTGATTAAAAACATATCCATTAAACATTAATTACAGAGCATTTGCTGCCTCCTTAAATTTTGTCCCCAAGGTAAGTGCCTTACCTGCCTCACTTTAGTCCTAAGTAGCAAGCAGCTCTGCTGTCAGGATGCTGGCAGCTTCATCAGCCTGTAGAGGAGTCCATCATTGTTTTCAGCATCGGAATACTGTCTTTACCCACTTTGTGGCATTTTGGGAGATGAATCAGTCTTAAAGACACACCCTACCTTGGCTTTACCTCTGAAGACACTGCCCTGCCTCTGATAGACACAGCTGTCGGTACCATAGGTTACTCAGAGCAGTTTGATTTTGAGAAACTGAAGCCCAAGTCAGATGAAGACCTGTCAGTCACAGTAGCCAGGAAGCTGGGCTTTTTTTTTTTTTTTTTAATCTTGGTATTGATACTTTGGGGTGGGCAGTAGTGGGAGGGAGTTTTCTTTTGTAATTGAAGCCACATAATAAAAGAGCTGTGAAATTAAGCTTTGTCCAAATGCTGATGCCGGCCCTCTGGTAGGGAGGTGCTGTTGGTCATCGGCCTGATGATGGGCCAGCAGAGCACAGGGCAGCAGCGTGGGCCAGCCTGGTGCAGGGCGATGGCTGGCTGTCCCTCCCTTGCGCTGCTTGCAGAATGGCTTGGGTAGCCTGCATGTCCTAAAGAGATCACAAGTCTAACCGAATGTATTTTATATTGGAATTGGCTGTGTTCAACCAAGTCTTTTAAAAAAAAATTAGGCATTTAAAAATAACCTTATATATTTTTTTTGTATCTGTCTTTTTAATTGCAAAAATGATAGGGTCATCATAGAAACTTTGAAAGGTGAAGACAGGTCAACACACACGCAGATTGCTTTCTTCTTCATATTTGTCTGTATAGCTTTTCTTTTCCTTAATTAAAACAAATCAACTTTATTTTTTATAGCCGTTTTAGAGTCACAGCAAAATGGAGCAGAAAGTACAGAGGGCTCCTATATGTCCCCTGCCCGCCCTCATCATCAACATCCAGCATGTTAAATTTTTAGATTTTTTTTTACAATGTTTAATTTTTTCCAAGTTTATAGTGTATTGTACATATGTTTTGTGAATTTCCCACCTCCTTAATCTTGCTTTAGTAATCCTTAAATTAATGTGATTAAGGCCATAGGCCTCCCGAGGTCATTTCCTGTTGACCTTTCCTCAGAGGAATGCCGCTGAGCTCACAGTAGGGAGGGGTGGTCCCCAGATGACTGGCTTTTTGAATATTTATCATGTGGAGATTTCCCAGAATGTGCTTAGAAGTATTTAGGAGCTAGGAAAACTCCTCCCCTCCTGTCTCTCTCTTTTATCACTGAATTTTTTCCTCAATGACATTTGGGGGAGGGGGTTTGGGATCCATTTTCTATTAGCAGCTTTAGTCTGCCTCACGAGTTAGAAAATGGAATTGTGGTAGGAGTGTTTCCAGAACAGTCTTGAGTGTTAAAGGAAACACCTAATTCTGATGGATGCTCCTGGCAGTTAAAACTCCTGTGGGGCGTGCCTGCTTGCCAGCTTCAGGGCTATGAAGTGGCGCAAATTTCCCAGGAAGGGGGTGAAGGAGAATTAGGAATATGTCTGCTTTCTCAGTGCTGTGTCACTGGAAGAAATCACCTTGCCCTTGTGTACCTGTAGATGCTGGTTTATTTTGTTCACTCTGTAACTGCTGCTACATTGTCGGTGGTCATTAAATCTTTGTTGAATGAAGGAAAGTGAGACCCCTCCTTTGGGAGGTCATCTTGGTAAAATTACCTTGAACCTTCCCAACCTCAGTTGACCTTCTCACGAGCTGTTTCACCCCCATAGTCTGTAAAAGCCTTGAATTTATTGTCACAAATTGATGGCAAATTCAAATTTATGCATCACCCTCTCCTTCAGACACTATTCCTCTACTTTAGAGTACCCGTCCTTTAGCTTCCGGAGTTCATTTCAGCCTCTCTCAGTATAGGTATAGGTCTGGTTAGCCTCTCTTAACATTGGAGATTTTTTTGCCAGTGTTCTGTGAATGGCTGGGGCGCCTTGCAAATCAGGAGCTTCAAAATTGGGAAAACAAAACACCCAATTAGAGGAGAAAAAGTCTTTTTTGGAGGCCACGATATCCCATATTGTTGGCCTATCACTTAAACCTAACATGACCTTTTCTAATACTTCTCATTATTCCTCTTTAACTGAACTCTGAGTAAATGACTGGATTCCTTGAGTCTGAGTAATGTTGTTGGCACCAACTCCAGTAAATAGTCTTATTTTACTGGACAGTATGCCTAGTATCATAAATGGGGCAAGGAGGGAAAGAAAGGACCAGGAAATTGACATATGGGTATTCTGCCTCCGTTAACATTTGTTGGGTTGATGGCCACCTTGTGAGGGCGTGCCATTTGTTTAAACCATCCAGAGGTTGGCTGGACATCTGGATTCTGTTTACCTGACAACCACTGAGCAGTTTCAGTGACTCTTGTTTTGAGAATGGGGGAAAGAGCACATTAATTTGAGACCAAAAGAGCCAGAAAGTCTGGGGTGTTCTTGGTGGGTTTATGTTGAAGTCAAAATCTCTTGAGTCTTCCTGGTTGAATTTCTGGACTCTTGATTTGTATTTGGTTACACAGTAGAGGGACACATCTGTGGTCTTTACTTTATATGCATTTTTACCAACTGCAGTGAATCCAGTGGAGGCATTAGGAATCTGTGAGAGAGCTTAGATTTTTTTAAAAATATGAAACAAGCTCATATTCTTAATTGTTTTAAGAATAATATATTCTTCATTGCTGTTGTAGCTTCCTCCTCCGTTGTCTGTTGTGTATTTTTGTGCGAAAGGGAAGTCTTCCTCTGTCTCTGAAATATAGGCAGTCTGTTGGGCCAAAATGTTCAGCAGTTACAGTTGTCCAAAGTGGGTAATATTATTCTTCTTTTAATCTTATCATTTATGTCCAAAATACTATGATGTTTAGATTTGATTTAAATTTCTACTTCTGAGTTTTTTTTTCCTTTTGAATTTGTGTTATCTTCTTTAAAATTTAAATTGTACAGCAACTTGACACATTATGGTAATATTAAAGGAGATGAAATATTTTTTGAGAAACATCAGTGCTTTAAGATGAATTGTAACTTTTGAAGTCTTAATAGATATTGTGAACATGCCACTCCACAGTTGGACCAATATACGTTGGTTTTAAACACCGCTAATTCAGAGTTCAAGGCTGCTTAAACTTTGTTAGACTGAAGTTTGTTTTAATACAATACTTTGGGAACAAGTTTTGTTAAGGAAATAGTGAAAATAAAGTCATATGAAAAAAATTACTCTCCTTAAGAGATTTTTTCAATACTTTGGAAAGAATGATTCATGATTCTTACCCATTAAAACAAACCTATTAGGATCTTTATATAGTCTCCCATCAAAAAAAAAATTCCAGAAATATTTTCTACCTAGACAACATAAATAGTAGCATATATTATATACTGTGTTGTATTGTTCTCTTCACTGCATTAGTACGTAAAGATCTCCCTCATCTTTTTTATTGGCATATAATATTCCATTTATAGGGGTATCTTTACTTATTTATAAAGTTATCCCTGTTGATAGACATTTAGGTTGTTTTGAATATTATGCTGTTATAAATAATGCTGCAGTGAAGATTCTTGTTGTCTCTTTATGAGTATATCTGAAATATAAATTCTAGATCTGTGGTCAAAGGCTATGTTTGCTTTTAATGTTGATAGATATCGCCATATTGTCCTCTAAAAGTTTATACTTTTTTTTTTTTAACCAACTCTTAATGTAGTGCTTACTTTGTACTGGGAACTATTTCAGATGATTTACAAAGATTAACTAATTTAATCCTCAGAGCAGCCCTTAGAGGTACTATCATTATCACAGCTTTACATATGAGGAAATTGAGGCACTAGGCCTAATGTAAGCTGTCCAAGGGCCACATCCGGTAAGTGGCAATTGGATCCAGAGCCCCCTCTTAATCACATACTAAACTGCCCGTTAGTTTTCATCTTTCCAAATCTGAAAGTCAATTTTTCTTAATTCTTATTGTGCATTTTTCTTCTTACTGGTTGAGGTTGGACATACTTTCAGTGTTGGCAAGCCATGTGGATTTTTTTGGCTACATGTCTACCTGTTCCTGTCTTTTGCTCATTTTTCTATTAGGTTGTAATTAAGTAAATATTAAGTAAATATTTTTCTTGCTGATTTATCAGAGTTCCTTTGCATATGGAGAAAATTAGCTCTTCCTCAGACCTATTACAGATGCTTTGTCCTACTCTGTACTTTGCTTTTTGGCTTTGTACTTTATCAGTGTTTTCCTTAATCGCATCTGGGATCTGGGTCATGTGTAGAGAGATCTTCCTTAGTCTGAGGGCATTTTTTAAAATTCTCATATTTTTTTAAACTTTATGGTTTATTTTTTTTTAAATTTATGTTGCTTCAAAGAGTAATGTGGGATATAGCTTTATTTTTTTTTCTAATAATAATCCGTGGGAACGATGTGCGACTATACAAGAATGAAAAGAAACCTCCCAATAGCTTAGTGCTTGGAGTTGAGCTCTTGTAATAGACTCTGCTTTGACTATTGACCACGGAGCCATGTGTCTCATGTTTATACCATGTTTATTTTTCATTTTGCCCAAGTTTGCTTTCCTTGGAGTTAATAATTCTCTAGCTTTTCCTTCGCTTCATTTTGCATATCTTATCTAATTCATTCCAAGACTCTCACCTCTTGCCTAAATACTTTTCAGTATATTCAAATTCATCAGGTGCTTAGATATTCCGTGTTTTATTCTTGAGACTTGTCTGGAAGTCCAGTCTAGGCTAGGTTTCCCTCTGGCCTGCTCAGCGTCCTGCGATCTGCCTCACGGTTGCCCTGGCCATTCCTTTGCTTCTATCTATATCCTGATGTAGGAAATCTGGCCTGATTAGCATCAGGGATCTCTCCATCGTTACTCTGGAATCCCCCTTGTTTCTCTTTCTGAAATCTGTTTCCTGGAGCCTATGTTTTCCTATTTCCGCATTTTCTCCCTCATTTTGTGTAGGGAGTCCTCGTGGGCTAGACGAAAGATCTGAAAACAAGATAAGTTGAAAGGCCATTTAAGAAGAAGTTAAAACTTTCAGGTCCCCTGTACTTCTTACTGTGGATAGTGACTTAGCTCTCTGAACCTTACCTCACTCCTGTTCTCCTTCCCTCCCCCTCCCAATGTGGTCACAGTGCAGTGTTTGGTTAACTCAGTAGTTGGTGTGTACGCTGTTGTTACTGTGTGAAGTGTTTACTGCTGAGCCAGACTCTGTCCTATGATTCTTTTCTTCGAAAACTGTTTTTCCTGGAGATAATTCATTTCTTAAAAGTTTTCTTGATTTTATGTGTACACATTGCTGATTTCTTCCCAATAACTTCAACAGACCTGTCAATTTTCTTTCACTTAATTTTTACCACCTTTAAAACACGTCACATAACATTCAGTTTACCCTCTAATGTACCACCACTGTCTGTAACACCCCCATCCTCCAACTCCTGTCTGAAATGAGTTGTATTCCAGGCCTAGGGCACAACCATCATTTAGACACTTTCCTTCACTGGTCTCCTTTCCTCTGCTCACTGTTTTCTGGATTCCATATCATCCAATTTTATGGTTTACTCCATTTTTTTTTTTTGATAGAAGACATACTCCAGTAGCTTTCTCAGAAAGGTGCAAGGGAGCTAAAGTTCTTTGAATCTTTGCTTGTAAAAACCTCTAATGTATCCTTAGATTTGTTTGATAATTTTACTGTATGTGGAATTGAACACATTAGCCTTGAAATTTTGAAGACATTGCTCTCTTGTCTTCTGGCATCCTTTGTATGTGCTTTATTCTCTTTCTCTTTCATATTGAAACATTTAAAAATATTCACTTAATTATTTTTTGGCATATATTCTAGTGGGTCTTTTAAATTGCTTATGCTGGACATTTACTTTTCTTTTTAGTCTGGAGACCCTGGTCTATCACTCTGGGGCATTTCTTGAATTAAATAAATATACATACGTATATATTTTTTAATTCTATCTTTCTCTAATCCCTGTTATTCAAGTATAAGGCCTTTTAGATAATTCCTTATTATCTTCTTAAATTTCCATGTATTTATTTTTTGCTCTACTTGCTATGAAATTTCCTCCGATTAACTGTTCAACTAACTATAGAAACAAAAATGTCAGTTATCTGTATTATTAATTTCTAAGAGTTGGCCTCTTTTCATAGCATGTCTCCCTATACTTTGAGACACGATATTCTCTCTAGAAATATTAATTCTAGATTAAACAATCTTTCCCCCCTCTTCTCCCTATAACATCTGCTTGCTTTCAGAAGACCCCTTTTCTCCTCTGTGTTTTGGTCCCGACTTTCATTTTATAGGCTTTCCTTAAATGTTTACTGATCCTTGGCTATTTATTAAGAGCAGGTGTTAAGAGTCAGTTAAAAAATCAGATCTGAATCTCTGCATGTGGACAGAGTTTGTCAATTATTAATTTTTCTTTAAAGTGTGAAGTGGTGACTGGTCTTCTTGTTTGAGGAAACCCACAAATGTCACTATTTCTGTTTGTCGAGATTCCCCAGAGAATAACTTTACCAGTCTTACCTGGAATAAGCCTGGGGTAAGCTACAAGTTTTTGGAAGCAGGATGGAGGAAGGTGAGTCCCATGGGGTAGTAGGTAGACTTTTCCTGAATTCCCACCACTTCTTACTGTGTTTTCAGTCATGAATCATATCACTCTTTCTCATTGTGCCTGGTGTTACATGAGTTTCTGATCTCCCTGGTTTAATTTCTTTGGATAATAAAACTCTTTGTTGGCAGTTGGGGCAGATGTGGGAGAGGACCTGGGGTCCCAAGGTTCATCTTCTTTGTATCTAACTTGCATCCTCTGTTCCACTCCACCACTCACCCTTCCCTTCAGCAGGAGCATCCCTGGGACTGTTGGACCCCTCTGTATATCACTTAGGGTACAAATCATCAGTTACTTCTCTCTGCTTCTCGTCATCCAAGAGTCAGTTGCTTGTCTGCTCTTGTCTCTGCTGTGACATTTTTTTGTCCTTTTAGAAAGGTAGGTTTACTATCATTTTGGTAGGATTTTCGGCGGGAGAGGTGATTAAGGCATGTGGTTTATCTGCCGTGTTCTACTGAAAGTTCATTTTATTTTGCCAGGGTGCGATATAAGATAATCAAAATAATTAATGTAGAAGCAGTAATAATACCAGAATTCAATTGTTAAACATTTGTGCAAAATTTTTATTTTTGAAGGATGCAGATTCATTCTGATATTTGTAAATTAGTTGAAGAGAATTTATATGATTTGTTATGTGATAGGTTTGCTGTTAAGCATAGCTGTGCCTCTGCATGTTTCTGCACGCTCACTCATTCACGTTTTTCTGTCCCTTTTTTCTGACTCTCACACAGAAAATTAAATACAGTCTGTCTGAAAGGTTTTTATTCTGTTTTGTTTTGTTTTGTTTTGTTTTGTTGTTTCTTTTTAAATCTCTTGACCACAGATGCTTGCCAACCTCACATCAGTCTAGCAATTCTCTGCTGGATGGAACAAAGAGAAGATGTCACTGACAACTCAGGGACGTGGTAATCCTGCTGTGTTTTCTCTGCTTGGTGCTCTTCTTTTGGGTGGGGTGGGGAGAAGTATGAGAATTCTAGTTCTGATTAGCCATAAATAAGACATTGCTGAGAAGGAATCCAGCAGATGCCAGGCTACTGATTTAATTTTGGCTGCTTTGGGAGTTCTTGGTGGCCATGGGAAGTGATGAGAAAGAGGGAGAACTGACAGAATAAGCAAGGTTCTGAAAATAGGGTGTTATGGGGTTTGGTGGGGTGGGGGTGGAACTGGTTTCAGCCTACTTTACAATGCCATTGAGCACTTATGTGACCCCCTCGGAATTTCCCCATGGCCTCACCTCCCCAGGGATTGTAGCCTAAAGAATGGGAATTACAAGGCTGCCTCTAGCAAAGTACCCTTCAAATCCTCACAAAGCAGCTGCAGCATAAAGAAACAAAAAAAAGTACCTGTGAGCCCATAACCTGCCCACTTCCTGGGTTTTTTTTTTTTTTTAACTTGGGGTACTGCGTTATTTTCCATGTTTACTTTTTTTGGAGGTGGAGAAGCTGGAGAGAGAAGGAAGTGAGCTAATAAACAGCCTTTCAGTACAGTGCTGGCTTTTGCATTTCTTTGTACAGTATTTCTCCAGGCCCTTGACATTCATTTAAAGAAAAAAAATTCTTTCTCCTTGAACATCTGTGCAAAATCAGATAGGGTGGAGGATTTAGAGCCCGGTGAGAGTATGGGATAATTTAGCACGTTTCTGAAAGCTGGAGAGACAACAGATCCACTCTATTGTATTGCACTGGCAACCACCCAATAGCGAAGGCAGGCTGACAAATTGTGCCAAGAAGGTGCATTCATAGTGCTGCATAATCACATTCTGAAAAATGTACATTAGATAAGTGGGAAAATCTGCATTGTGGCTGCTTCATAAATAAAAGTCGTTAAGGAGGTCAGTCGTTCATTCTTATATTTAGTTCTGATGTTGGGTATGCATTTCAAAAAAAGCAAAAACCCAATTCACTCAATCAGTTTGGCATAGAGCTCCTCTTAAATTCAGCTTCATTTCATTGCATTTTAGTCTTCTGCATAGCTGTAAATCAGGAAAGCTCATGTTTAATTAGCTTGTTCTTGAGAGTTTTGTCGTTGCAAAGCAGAAGAGGAATTTTATGGGCAGTTGGCATTAGTAAAAAGCCAATGGCAAATGGTTCCATGGTTTGCTTACATTTCAGGAGGGACTTATGAAAATTTCTTAGGAGGCGTTTGTGTATATTTCAGGATATCAGTCAACCAGGGGAAAATTTCTCCAGGTTTTAATTTTCTTTTACTCTATTTTTGTCTCTCAGTCTGGAATCTTTGGAGTCCTACGGGGTTTGCAACCCTGGAATGCAGGCCTGTGAGGTATTTTCGAGATTTGAGAAAGCCCATAACCAGATTCCCACAGGCGTGGGGGCCAGAAGTGGGCTTGGGGTGGAGGTCGCCTCAGTGAGTTCCCACAAATCAAGGAAAGTATCCAAGTGTTGTTTGGCTTGGCCAGATCTTTGTCACCTGGGTGTGGTAACAGGCACTCTCATGTTGACCAGAAAGACTTTTTGACCAGCCACTACGCATGAGCCTTAAATGAATGAAAAGAAGTCGAGGTAGTTGTTGCTTTTTAACTGTAGCCTGGCCAGATGTGTTCTTTGACTCAGAGATTCAGGTTGGGGTGTGATGTGGTGAAAGACTAGTAAAAGGGACCATAATCCAGAGAGAGAACAGGATCAGTGACCACAGTCCCCACAATGTCTTGTTCACTTCCCCCCAGTTTGCTGTGACAAAAATGGCACTGACAGGAAAGTGTTCTTATTCCCAGCTATCAGTTATCTAAGCGAAAGCCAGGGACCCACCACAGTTGTGATCTTGGAATGTGGTGATGGGAAGGACTCAACTGCTAGTGGATGTCTGGATTCCACTGAAATTCTGGTTTTCTTCCTCCCTGCTCCACAATGTATTTTCATATATTAAAAATACACAGAGTAAAGACTGGAAGGAAATTGACCAAAATGTTAACAACTTTCGTTTGCCAGCAGTACAACTACTAAATTTAGCAGCACTGTGCAGTGATTGCCTTTCTGCTTTAATTTTGCGAATGATCAGTGATGAGACTTATTCTGTTATTTAAAGTTGGACAAAATGTATATTTGTTTTAGTGTGTTTTTGGAGCGTTTTCAAAGGTTGATGCCTTGAAACAGAAGTGTAGCGGAGTCTAGCACGCCTCAGGAGTTCTAAAACACACCTCCAGTGTTGTGACAGAAACCCAAGTAAGAGTTGCAAAGAAAACCCTGGAGCAGAAGCTTATCACTGCCTGAAAGTTTCATATTTCTTCTTTTGTGCAAATTCCAAATGTTTTTGGAAGGCTTGAAAAGTGAGTAAAATAACCCTTTGACAGCACTGACAGAAGCTGAGGGATGGGGAGTAGACAGTGAGTCATTGTTCAGGAGCATTGTGCTGTTAGCTTTGGCAAAGACAGTTCTTAGAGAAAGCTCTACGGAGTGACTGACTTCTTGGGCCATTTGCACTCTCTGCCTTGTCTCCTAACCCAGTGCCATTTTCCCTCCTTGAATAATAACTAACACTTTTAGAGCACATACTGTATTTATCAGTCATGGTTCTAAGCGTTTTATGTATTTATTGCTTTTTCAAAACAACAGAGGTAGGTACTATTACATATGAGGAAACTGAGGCACAGAGAGGTCAAGCAAATTCTTAAAGTCACACAGCTGATAACCCATAGAGCCATGATTTAAACCTAGGGCTGCTACTGGGTCTTTCCCCTTAAACATTACCCTGTCTCTGACTGAAACCTAGGCTGATGGGGATGGGCGGGTGTGGTTCAAGGTTAAGGTTAGGTTGGGTCACTGTAGGGCAGCTAAGTTAACTTTTTGCTAAGCACCCAGTCTTTTTGGAGGCACCTATTCTGTTGGCCATTCAGAAACAAGAAGGGTAAGACATGGTTTCTGTCTTCAAGGAATTTACAGCCAAAATTGAGAGGTGAGATGTGTTTCTATGAAAATTTGCATAATATATGACATAGTATCTTATAGAGAGCTCAACGTGATTATGTAGGTTTGTGTTTGTCTTGAGAGGAATAAGTTGCTATCTTGTGAGGTGGAAATATACCCAGAAGTGGGATTTTTGAGCTCCAATAGCTCTTCAGTCTTCTCCAGTTGTTCTTCTCCTAGCCCATAAACAGACTTTTAAGTCTTTCTCATCTTAAAAAACAAAAATGAACTGAAAACTTTCTTCCCTAAACCATTTCCTTATATCGACTGGTTTCCTTACTCTCAGGTTTCTTGGAAGAATCTTCTTCATTTGCTGCTCAACTCCCTCAACTAACATTTATTTTCTATGACATTCTGATAAGGCTTTCATTAGGGTCATTCCACTGCACCAGTGGTTGTCCTAAAACACATACACTTTTAAAAGGTTTAAACTAATCTGTGCTCAGTGCAGAAAATAAAAAGCATGCACGTGCACACACACACAAATATAAAGAAAAAGCAAGACATCTATAATTCTTCTCCCGAAAGTTCACCAATATTGTTTCATGTATATTCTTTCTAGTATTCTTAACATCTAGTTGTTTATTGGCTGTCATATTACACAGCATATATAATTTTTCAGCCACTTAAAATTTTTCTTATAAAGGAAGCACATGCACACACTTAAATGAAGGCTTATTTTATAATGGATGTCAGCTGTCCTACACCCTGCCCATCTACACACTAATTCTTAATACCTACGGGTAATTCACTTATTTTAATTCTTGTTTTTCTTGTGTTTATCTTCACAATTAAGTTTTGAAACAAGTTGTTTATGTAATTTTGATTGGTTACAGTTCTTAATCATTCAGCAAATGTATACTGTAAAGTGGTATGTGTAATTTCTTGATTTTTTTTTCACATTTATGCTTTATCTCTCTATTTCCTAGTATGGAAGATGAAGCTTAACTCTTGCAGAGTTCTCCCAAACACTGCTGCTGTGGGATGAGGGAAAAGCTGTATGGGTTTCTATTCCTGGACCCCAAAGTATCCCCAATGGGAGCAAGTGAGAATAATACAGTGTGAAGAACCATTGATCATTTGTCCGTTCTCTCTTAGGATAGTAATTCTAGACTTTCCTTTCCTTCAGCTCTTTGATTGGTTCCCATATTTAGTGTTAGAATCTTCCTAAAATATCTGATTATCTTGAACTGTTTGTGTGTGAGAATGAGGCACTTGAAATCTCATCGGCCTCGATGTGTGTTGATGGGGCTTGTATACACACTGGTGAGCATCTCCTTGTGTGATTGAGTTGCAACTCATCTTTTTTTCTTGGGGACCTCCAGCTTCATTCTCCGCTGGAGGGAAATGTCCTGCATCCTCCAGGCCACAATGGTAGAAGATTTTTCAGATCTCATCGCGTCTTCCATGTTCACTGCCCTCTGTTTCCAGTGCTATCTGATGCCTGTCGTTCCTGAGCTTGCCAGAGTTTTATCTTGGTATTGTTGAGTTGCTTCTTGCCGTTCCCTTTTGCAGGTTTAGGTTTCATGTTCTTCTAAGTTGGTTAACATCCTTCAGTTCACGTTCTTTCTTCTATAATGTCACTGACATTCTTTTTTTCTGTCTTTCTTCTAACTTCCTTTGTGAGGACCCTGCCTTTTTAATTTAATTACTGTCCTTGAGATGGGATTTGGGGAGGGAGTAGGCATGAGTGCCTGAGTGCAGTCGCCTGTGTTTAACTAGTAATGCAGGTGGGCTCTCTTCACTTGGTGAGGATTTCCTGTGCCACTTAGGATTTCTTCACAATGTGCATTTAAATGCCTGCAGAGTGATTACGTGTATGAGTCTGTTGTGCTTTATTGTATCAGTTCTGTTGTCAACACTGTGCTGCTGATTTTTTTAAAGTATAAATCCTCCATTTAATACCTTTACTTATAAACTTTTCTCTGTTTTTGTGATTGTATTTTTAGGTTAGATTCCTAAAAATAGAATTACTGCGTTAAAATATATAAGCATTTTTAAGGTCCTGAATACATCTTTCCAGATTGCTTTCTAAAAGGGTTGTACCAATTTCCACATCCACCAGACATCAGTAAGTGTACCCATTTCATTTCAGGTCACCCTTCTTCCTGCCCCTAGAGCCACAGACAAGCCTACTGAGTGGGAAAAAATTGAAGTGAACCAAATTAACTCCATTAATTCTGTCGGCTCACATGGTGTGAAACCCTCCTGGCTGCCTAAGGTCACATCCTGGCTTGGTGACCACGAGCAAATTACTTAGCTACTCTGGGTTTTAGTTTTTATACCCTATAAAGTAGAGATATAGGAATAGTAAGACATGAATAAACTTTAGATTTTTGCCTGCCTGGCAGGAATGGAGAAAAGCAAACCCAATAAAATTTGTTTTTTAGATGTAATGATAAGTCTTTCTTTGTTATTAAAAAGTGACTTGTTTGGAGGAAATGATACATTCCTATTACAAAAAAAAAAAAGTCAAACAACACAAAAGTACAAAGAATAAATAAATAAATAAAAAACTTCACCCAAATCTGACCATTTAGAAAAACAGTTGACTCTTGAACTACTTGACCCCTGTGCAGTCGAAAATGTGCATATAAATTTTGATTCTTCAAAAAACCTACTGTTGTTAATGTTTTGTGAGTTTCATCTAGAACTTAACACAGGTAAAGCCAGAGGATGGATGAAATCTTACCACACATGTTATTGTATTTAATGATATAAAATAAAATTGACTTTAATTAAAGCAAAGAAAAAGAAGTTGAAGAGAGCCTGAGAATTGTTGACTTCTTTGCCACGAGAGATTTAGAGGGATCTTAGAAACTAAATTTATGAGAAAAGATAAAAAATGCTGAAATTGGAATAATTTATAAACTACTTGTTTCAAATGGAGACATACCAACTCCTCCTTTGAAAGGTAAAAAAAAAAAAAAATAGCACTGATCTTATGCCACCTCTTTTTCTGCCAGTTCCAAATATTTATAAATTATGAATTTTTATGAGGATCTTAGGATTTATATTCTACCTAATATCAATTCTCATACTCCTTTTCCTAGTCTTTTCTTGGATGGTTCAGTACTTATCAGTAGTCTTCATACTGTGGTTTTGGCATTCTTTAGTTTTTAAAATTTTGATTCATTCTAGATTGGCCAAATTTCATTGCCAGATTGAAGTCCTTGTGGGTACTGTGTTCCCTGAGTTCGTAACTGCTTGAAAATGGCTGCTTCTTGCCTTTAAATTTAAAGGACAGTTTGGCAGAGTAGCAAGTTCTTGGTTCACACTTTCTTGCCCTCAGAATTTCAGACATTGCTCTCCATTCTTTTTTAGCATTGGATATTTCTGGACGAGAAGCTGAAGCAAGATTAATGTTATTCTTTCTTGCACATGACCAGCTTTTTCCATTGGACATGCCCTTAGAATTCTTTCATTCCTTTGGACTTTAAATCTTTACCAGCCTCTCTGGGCATTGGTGGTTTTATGTCATTTTCCTGGGACTTCTGTACCATGATATCTGTAGGTCCAAGTCTTTGCATCATAAAGTTTTCCTCTATTAGCTCTTTTAATATTTTTGCCCATACTTTGAATAATATTCATTTTCAAGAATTATAGTTGCTGTATTCTGTCTCCTTTGTCTTCCAAATCTAGTGTCTATTTTTGCAGTTTTTTGTTTATGTATCTTTGCTTCTTTTCATTTGATTTTTAATTGTTTCCTCAAGATTGTTCCCTGTATCTCTTTGTGTGTTTAGGTGCGTATTTTATTGTTTCAGTTGTATAGGTTCAATTTTGTAATTTTTTTTCTAATCTATTTCTTTAGTTAAAATCTCTTGTGTTAATGATAGTCATTTCTTGGAAACTTAGTGTCTAGTCTCTGAGCCCCCCTTTTTTTAGAGAGAGAATTTTATCTAATAATCATGTTTGAGACAATGGAGAACTATTTTTTCTGAACCGTTTAGTCTCTTACCTTCGTTGATTTTCATGGCCAGTTTCATGGGTGCGTGACCTGTGCATCACTTAAATTAATGTTCTTCTCTCACTGTCCTGAAATTCTTAGTAATTTTTGAATAAGAGAGCTACATTTTCATTATGTAGCCACTGCTCTTGATTATATTTACAATGCATATTATTGTATGATTTTTGCTTATGTTCCTACTCCATGACTATTCATCTTTGAATGAGGCTAAGCTATTTGCTAAAGAAAAACAACTAATGTGTAAGATATGTTGAGGGTCAGAAGCAGGGCTGGGGAGTATTGTGAGACATCTGTTCATATTGATTGCCTCCACCATCCTTTTACTAATTCTGTTCATTCTTTCACCTTGTGAATTATCTTCTTTCAATTTTAGCAAGTTATTTTAGTGTGTCATTTTAAAAGTACATGCTGTCATAGGGTGTGAGAGATTATTTGGTAATTGGAAAATTGTTGACACTATATTAAAATTTAAAAGCAGTTTATAAAATGATGTAGTGCGAACCTGCTTTTGCCTTTTAAAAAAGTATGACTATGCATTAAAAATATCAAAAGGAAAAAAATATCAAAATGTTATTGCTCATATTTCTAAAATCCATTCTACTCTTGCCTGTAGTGACTGTGTATGGCAGTAGCAGCCTCCACATCCTTCAGAGCATCTCAGGAATAATCTCTCAGAATTTGTGAGAAATTCCTCTTTCCAAAAGATTGCTTCAGTTACCTTACAGATGCGGCTTTTGTGGATTAAAAAAAAAATTCATTCTCATGTTTTGGGCTAATACTAATAATTGGTCACCTTTAAGCATATGACTATTTTTGTAAAGTACATGATTTTATTGATGAAGTACTTTGGGAAAGAACCAGTTTAATGACCAGCTCTCATGAACAAGAAAAACCAAACAGCACTCTGGTCCATCATGTTCGTTGATTTCCATGGTGTAAGTTTTCCCACCATTGGCCAGATTTCAGGCTACCAATGTGAAATGATTGAACAAAGAAAGGTGTGTGCAGGAGCACACTGTTCTGTAATATTGTCACTGTACAGATACAACAGGCAAAAATAATCCTAAAAGCATAGATCATTGTAAAAATGTAGGAGAATAATTAGGAAGTGATGATGTTTGAGTATTCATTACCTTTGTTTTTAGTATAAGTGCAACTTTATATAATATAGTTTTAAATAATGTTTTATTTAACAACTGATTGCTAAAAATTCCTGAAAATTTAACAGTGGCTCTCACAAGCTGATAGAAACTGGCTCTAACATCCCTCTGGAAAGAACTCCTGACAGGACAACTGAAAAAAGTGAAGCATTCAGGTATCGGGGTGAATCGGCTTGGTACAGGTGCTGTTTTGTTCTAGAACTTTATTCTTGGACAGCTTGTTTTTCTTTTTAAAGTTAATACCAATAGAAGACTCGAGGAAATAATCACGTCCTCTGTTCCTTATTACGTAATTTGGCACTTGGGCTAGGATGGTGTCTTGCTTGGTGGACACCATTCCTGGAAAATGGCATGCATTTTCTTCAAGATCCTTTCAGTATGTCCCAGGGGATTTTGATTCTCTGACATTTATTCACTCATCTTTTGTTGTGGTAGTAACATATACGTACATAAAATTTACCGTTTTAAATTTTTTTCCCCCTTGCCTAAGATTTTCTATATGTGTGTATGTGTGTATATGTATATGTATGGTGTGTGTGTATTAATTATTTATTTAAATTAGTTTCAAGTATACAGTACATTGGTTAGATATTCATATAGTTTATCAAATGATCCCTCTAATTGCTCTTTCTCTCCTCTGGTTTTCCACCTAGTCAATATATTAATGCTAACTGCATTCCCTATGCTGTGCTTCTGCTCCCTGTGACCATCTGCCAATTACTAATTTGTACTTCTTTAACCCTTCACCCTATTCTCCTAGTCGCCCCACTCCCCTACCCTCTGTCCATCACCACATTGTCCACTATATTTGTGAATCTCCATTTTAACCATTTGTGAGTTTCTGTTTCAGTGGCAGAAAGTGCTGCCACACTGAATAGAGCTATAACCACCTTCCATTTCCTGAACTTCATTTTCCCCGACTGAAACTCTGTGTCCATTAAACACTAGCTCTCTATTACCCCTACCCCAGCCTATGGCAACCACCATTCTGCTTTCTGTCTCTGAATTTTACAATATTTATCTATTTCTGTCTGGCCTAGTTCAAGGTTCATCTCTCTTGTATCATGTGTCAGAATTTCCTGCTTTTTTTTAAGGCTGAATAGTATTTCATCGTATGTATATACCACATTTTGTTTATCTGCTCATCTCTTGATGGACACATTTGGGTTGTTTCCAAATGTTGGCTGTTGGGAATAATGCTGCTGTGGACAAGGGTGCATAATTATCTTTTCAGATCCCTGCTTTCACTTCTTTTGGATATATACCCAGAAGTGGAATTGCTGGATCATATGGTAATTCTGTTTAGTTTTCTGAGGTAGTGCCTTATAAGTTTACGTAGCTCATTCATCATTCTTGTTGACTATGTCCCTTCCCTTACAGACAGTATCTACGAGCTTTGTCTTTTGTGATTGTTGTCCTTTCAACACGTTTGGATATGTGAATGTCTAAACGGTGATGTGATCACCTAATTAAATGTAAAAATACTATCATGACATAAGTTCCAGAAGAGAAATACAGTATGCTCTGAGCACTTCAATGGAGAGGAACAGGAAAAATTTCATGAAGGGTGTGGCATTTGAGATAATCTTCGATAAAAGAGCAAAATGTTGCCAGGTAAAGATTTGGAGAAGGCTGATCCAGGCAGAGGTAGGAAAAGGGGGCTTTGTATCCCAAGGAGAAATAGGGAAAAGTCTGAAAAGGTAAAGAAAAGACCTGGAATATCAGTCTCAATAATTTATTCAGTTTTGTCAGTGTTGGAGAGCTATGGAAGGCTTTTCCGTAAGAGAGCAACACAATTGTAGTTGAGTTAAAAACACTTTAATTTGGGTGGTTTGATGGATTAACATGTGGAGCTGGAGGCTGTATTTGCACAAGCCACTTGGCTGTTCAAATAATCTAGTGGGGAGGTCTGATGGAGAAACGGAAAGTTAGTTCTCTTACTCCCTTTTTCCCCTTGTCAAGGTAATGCCTATAACCGAAATTTTGTTTAATTTTTGTCTGCCACCTTTACCTTTATTTACGTCATTCTATTTAATATGGCATGTCATATGTATGTCAAACATTCTTTAGGGAGTCGACGGAATCATGAAGACAATTAATTGTGGCTTACAGAAACATAAAATACAGATCGTGAGGGGGAAAGTATTCAAATGGGGTATTTCAAGCTGTGAGAGCAAATATTCTCCACGCTCTCAAGTCCCTCCAGTGGGTGCAGTGTTTGTTCTGAACATGAGCTGGCGGTGTTACCAGTTTGTCCACGGCTGTTGGTTATCCTTCTGGGTGTGTTGCCTCTTCTGGTGTGGCAGTGAGGGCAGAACTCCATTTTGTTCACAGCTCTATCCTGAACGACTAGAGCAGTTCCTACAGGAAAGAAGCCCCAATAAATATTTATTGAATGAATAAAGTTTCAAGATAAAAAAGTGAGGTTAAGCTATCCTAAAGGTTTGTGGTAATACCCTCATACCTTGACTACTTCCTGAACTGCCCAACTTTACCTAAGGGCCTGTCTGTGCCTATGAGGACAGAGAAGGCTGAGCTGGCCACAGGTAATGCCCTTCAGAGGACCTTCACTCCCCTCCCCCCATTCCTACAGTGAGTCCCTGACTAAGTTCGTAGGACTGTTAAACAGGGGTGGTCTGGATATCCAAAATAACACAAGTAGGCCGGGACTATTTCTTTAGTTGGCCTTGACCTTAGTGTGGTGGGGAAAAGCGCTGACATTCCAGGTTGGCTGCAAACTGATATGGTACATGGGGGTTCGCCAGCACTGTGGGTGTCAGACTGATGTTGTCTTCTCAGCATCCCTGTGCAAAGGCGGTAGATGGAGTCTCCTTTCTTCTACCTGTTGTGTGATGCAGGGCCACTTACCATCACGTTCCCAGTGAGTGACAAGGGCTGGGTAGTCTGCTGGGTACTGGCTGTGGAGATGTGCTCGTTAACTAGGAGTAAGATTTAGGTGAGCCAGGAGTGTGGACGGAGCAGCTGAGGCGGGCTTCTGAAGGTTGTGATGATCAGGAACAAGTTTTGTTTTTTTTTAAATTATCAAACACTACAGGAAAAACATTTAAATTATATTTAAGGCCTTTAATTTTTCATTCTTAAGTAAACAGTGTTTACCTCGATCACCATTAGCTACTTTAGATCAAGTTTATGATACCTGTTCATTTATTGCCACACTTAGGTCATTGTGACAGGTAGACAGTAACTGCTTTTGGTCATGTGAGAATAATTAAAGATTCTGCTATGACACCTGGTGTTATAATAAGCCATTCAGACAAAGATTTGAATAACTGATAAGTTAGCCAGATTATGTAAATTGTAGGAATAGCAATTCCCTAACCAAACGTATTAAAATTATATATTCAATACACAGAATATTTACACCTTATTGGTATGAATATTACAAAGACTTCTTAAGTAGAGCATAGTTGAATTTTTAATGTAAAAACTAGTTTGAGGCCTTTATAATAAATGTATTTTGAATTTTTATTTTTAGTTTCCCAGAAAATATTTTAAATATAGCTAGTGTATTATCAGGAATTTAGGAACAAAAGCTGAGATTTGTAATTTCTATTAATAGAAGCCTTTTGGGTGATTCTTATTGACATCCTAGCTATCTTTTTCTTTCTCAGCTAAGTTCTTCATCTTTGTATTATACAGTATTTCTTTTACTAGAAATGTCTGAATTTAATGGCTGAGGTTTGCCCTCTGTCTTCTGTCTTTTGCCCGTTACCATTGTGTTATTCCCTCTTGTTCCTGTCCCTTTGCTTTTCTTGACCCTGTCTATCATAGCCTTTATATTAGCTTTTCTCTTTTTGAGCTGAACTGCTGAAGAATTGTTGCTTAGCAATGCCTAGATATCTGCAATGGAAGTGAGATTAAAGCAATCTTCACTCCTTTGTTATTTTTTAAAAAATATTTTACAATAGTCTCCTTTCAGCAAGGTTATTTTGCATTTGACATATGAACAAAATCGATTATCTTTCTGTGGCGAACCTCTATATCATCTTAATGAATGGGAAAACTGAAAATTTTCCTCTCTCATAGGCTATTCTCTCTAGAGATACTTTTATTATAAAGCAATGCTCAGAAAAGATCTTACTTCAAAGTCTTTAGCTCTGTATGTGTTTATTTTGTATTAGAGGCAAAATCAAGCTTGACTGGTGGATTTGCACAGTCCATTTCTTTCTCAGCCAGGTAATTGGTAGATATCATAATACGATATTTAAAGTAGATTCATAAACTGTAGTGTCCTGTCAGCTCAGGCTGCCATAACAATACTGGATGACTGGAACAACAGAAATGGATTTCTCACAGTTTTAGAATTTGGGAATGGTAAGATCAAGGTACCAGCTAATTTGTTTCCTAGCGAAAGCTCTCCTCCTGGCATGCAGACGGCCACCTTCTCACTGCTCTCACATGGGTGCGTGTGGGGAGGGGAGTTCTCCCTTTCTTTTATTATAAGGTCACTAGTCCTATCTGAGTAGGCACTTCCCCTGATGAGCTCATTCAAGCTTAATTAATTCTAATGGCCCTATTTTCAAAATACAGCCACATTTGGAGTTAGGGCTTTACTTTAGCATATGAATTTGGGTAGAGGAATACAATTCAGTCCATAGGGTATAGTTTCTTTTCTTTTTCTTTGATCACTAAAAATTGTTACATAGGCAGTCCTTAACTTTAGAATACCTATCACAGATGCTCTATACAGACACTGGCCTTCTGCCGCCTCCCCTATTTGGGCTCCTGGCTCTGTCACCCACCTGGGCTCTAGCCCTCCCTAAGAGTAGAAACTTGACACATACAGCATGGCCAAGACCTTTGCTCTTAGCCACCCCGAACTGTTGGAGGCATTATGGGAACTTCTAGTTCTTCCCCAGCTGTCATGGTACCCTCTGATTCTACTGTACTGCTGGGTTCCTCACAGTGGTCCCAGTTCTTTCTACTTCCAGGAGCTTAGACCTGCAGAACCCCTGACCCTACTAACCATTGAGAATCTGCCAGGATTCTCAACATCCAAGATACTTCTTTGACTGCTCCACTCCATTACTCTACCCCTAGTGGAGCAGACTTAGGAGTCTCTGAAACAGGGGAAGTGAGTCTTGGGGACACTGACTTGTGCTACAGAATATGCTTATTTCAATAGAAATGAAACTATAGAAAGTAGTTAGATCTTGCTCATACTGCTGGTAAACTTTACTGTGCTGAAATGAGTTTCCCAAGGCTTGCTCGAGAACCTTTCCACCATGTTCTAGTGGAAAATACTTTTTAGGTTCCAAATATTCATTAATATGGGAGTAAATATTTAGAATACAACCTTTTCATAATCTATAGACTATGAAGATGAATTTCATTCCCTTTCCATCAACACCAGCAAAGTAACATTGAGTTTTAAGTTTTTTCTGCTTACAAAAAGAAACATCTCTTAAAAATATCTTTTTCCATTTTAAGAAAAACTTGAATATAGATAGATATTTTAAACTGATGAAAAAAAAAGCAATGAAGCCAGAAAAGTGTGCCTGTAAGTAATAAGAAAGGACTCTGTCCCTCTAATTTTCAATGGATATTTTTTCAAACAAAATAGATTTTGTAAAATGGCTGTGTGTCTCCATTTTTTTTTTAACCTAAGCAACAAGTTGCAGATGGACGGATGGATGGATTGGTGGGTGGGTAGGTGGATGGATGGATGATCTTTCACAGTAAGATACCATGCTGCTAACTCTTCTGGTAATTATGGTTGCTGAGTCACCAGAAAACCAGGTTCTTTTTACATTTGTTCATTTCTCCTCCGAAGAAATGTGCTCAAGTAGAAACAGCCAGCTGACTTCTTTATTTAGAGCAATCTGTCAAAGTGGTGGTATACACTGCAAAGAAATGTAATGCGGGGTGCTTGGTGCATTCTTATTAAATTTCTTCCTGGCATTTCTCTGTTAATGCTTTGTCATCCATTAATACGATTCGTATGCCATTAAAACTTTCATTGAAGTAATTAATGAAAGATAACAAATAAGTTACAAGGATGGGGCCTTTTGGGGGGACTTAGTGTTTAAGGAGATGTTTTTTAATTATTTAAAACTTTGGGCATATTGTTCAACCCACCCACCTGTTGCACAACCATCTCATGAATGTTTCTTCCAAACACCTAGCTGAAATCCAGGTATGTTACCGCTCTAAGAATCTCCTGACCTCCCAGGGTAGAAATATGTCAGACAAAGAAGTGACTGTGGCCTGATTTGTTGTTAATGAACCCATCCTAACTTATTGTGATCATTGCTTCCTTTCCCAAGTCCTCTTATTTATTACAATCCATTTTGACATTTATCCCTTAGTAGTGCATTTTAAATTCTGGAGCTACCTAAAATTAATATATTTTTTAATTTCATTTCCTGCTTATATTCTAGATGGATTTTCTACTGCTTTGTCATGCTCTATAAATATTCTCCATGGATTTTTATATTGCAGAAAATTTACATATTCATTTAAAGAAGACTGTCATGACTTCCATATTGATTCATCGGAACACTAACAGGGTTTTCTCTCCATTTACCTCTGTGTTTTTAAACCTGCTAATTAACCATGATTGATTATCAGGATTGATGAAGATGATTATTAATCACAATTTTAAAAGTTTAATAGAAATAAAACAGTTAATGTTAGAATAGTAATAATTGTTTATACTGGTCATAATAAGGATTTTTAACTTTGAAACTCTTTTCTTATAAAGCACAGTTGAGTTCTGTCTGTGCCACATGTAAATAAGACCCTGTTGATGATCAGAAGTTGAGCTCAGTCGCCCCTTGTAGATGGTCACTCAGAGACGACAGCCCGATTACACATGACATGCATGATATTCATGATACACATAGCTTTTCTGTGTGCTTTATTCAGTTAAAGCAAAAGCGGGCATTGGAGACTAATGTCTGAGAGTCAGGGGTGTGAGAGGCAGGATCACTGCTCTCTGATCCTTGTTGAAGTACACTGACAAGTTATAAATGTCTGAAGACCAGATATGGAACCATAGGAATGATATGCATTCAGGTTTACTTTTCTGTGTTCTAAATCGTGACAACTCTAAGACCTTAAATTGGTGTTAGATTCCTTAGCACAGTGGAGTTGGAGCTTATATTTGTGGTTTCTTTTACCTAAGCACTGGGTCCAGTGTTCATGGCAGTCCCTGAAGATGGGCAGCTATGTGTCCCCTGACTTGACCTGGGTTGAACCTACCCCTGAAGGCCCACCTCTCTTGCCTGGTGGTGAGGGGGGCCTTTCCAGAACTCTTGTCATCTACTCTGGAGAATGACTGGGCAGCTCTTTTGGATATTTCTCACAGGCATGCAGGTCTGCTTTTCCCTTTGAGCAAGAAAGGTTCTCTGCCATTCGTCCTACAGAGGGCCAGACTCTCCTTACTGGCTTTAGGTGGGTTTCCATTTCACATTGACCTTTAAACCTTCTCCAAAGAAGAAAATTAAAATTATTTATAATCTCAGTGCTCATGTAAATAAAGAGTATTAATAAAAAGGAATTCAAAAATTCAATTTTTGAATGCCTTTTTTGATATCTAGTAGTTATATGATTTATACTATCATTTCTGGTTATCATGGATTAAGTGGATACTTTACCATGAGTTATTCTAGCTCAGAATTCCCAGTTTAACTTTAACTTAGTCAAAGTAGGTATTTTTTTTTTTTTGTTACTTTTGGTAGGACTTTATTAAGCATTTTTGAGTATAACTTTCTTTTAAAATATTATTTTGCTTGGGCTCAAGTAGAGTGAGTTTGAGAATATAACTTTCTTTTTAAAGAAAAGGTTGTTTATCTTTTGAAAGTTTGGAAAATTTTCTCAGGCTTATTTATTTATATAAACTTGGGGGATAGGAAAATTTCATAATTATTTTCTTAGTTTTCCTTTTTTTGGTCTTTTTATGTTTTCTGTAACGTGATAATACTTTTTTGTTGTTTAATTTTTACTTATTCTTAGTGTGTTTTTGTATCCTCTTGTCAGTTTCAAAATTCTTTAGATAACAACTTTGTTCATTCTTTTTGCTTAGTGTAGAGGATAATACATTTTTTCCCGTGGGACTTCAGAAGGTCACCATATACTTATATTTACATGTTCAATGTTAAAAATATTCTTAGTGACTTTAAACAATGTTTTTCTTCCACCAGTACCATAACACAGAGTATTTGAGCTTGCAAATGATTGGTCAAGTTTTGCTTTGATCTTTATTTCAAATTTTATGCACCTGAGAATGTATACCATATACATAGAACTTCTGTTATAAGTGAATTTTTTGTGTTCCAGCAAAATTTTTATTATTTGAAAAGTATACTACAAGAAAATGTATGTTTCTTATTTGCCATTTCTTACTGCCCGGAATTTGTTGTTTTTGCCCTTATCTATTGTAGTGGGTAGGTTGGTATTTCCTTAATTAATGGCTTGTTTGGGTGGATAATAGAATTGTGACGTCTTCTAGATTTTGGCTGCTACCTCTGTGAGCCTCAGACACTCCATCTGGGAAACAGAGCTGGTAGTACCACTTTTCGGTTGTGATGTGGATGAGGGAGGAAGACCCCGTTAGAGAAGGATCAGAATAGGACCTGGCCTTCAGCTGTGAGCTCTCTTGAGGTTCCCTTTCCTCTTGTTGGCACTCTAGTTTTTCACAGATTCTCCTAGTCAGACTTTGTTCTCTAGCTGCCGATCCCATGTGGTGGTTGTGTAGAATTGTGAGTAGTAAATGAAATAATGTAAATAAGTGCTTAATCAGTGGTACCTGTTATTAAGTGAATGGTTTTTGAGAAGTTGAAATGATTTGAATCACAAAAATTTGTATTTCTAAACAGTCACAGAAATGGAAGTCTTGTACTTTGGCATCTCATTTCACACATGACTTGTCCTTTGAGCCAGAGAATGATCTGGAAGTTATTCCTCAACCACACTTCACTGTTGGCTTTTCTCTTTTGTGGCTTATGGCTGTGGATGAGTTCTGTATCTGGTTTGTCTGTTTTGATCAAGCAATTTATTCCATGGGAACCTGAGTGTTCGCTTTGGGAGAAGAAGGGTTACTTTTATTTTACCCGGAGGCTTTATTTGACTTTGCCCGGTTGTGTCTACTGTGTGTCTCAGTCTCCCATGAAGCTCTGCAGTTTTAACTGCTTTTAAGAGTGGTGCCTTTGTACACTGGGTATCTGTAGTTCTAAGGACCCAGACCTGTTTCATTAAGGGCTTCTGGAGCCTTGACATAGGGCCTTACTGATTGCATAAGGCAAGAAGGCATGGGAAATGGACATCAGAAGGCCTTTTTTTTCTGGTGTTCGTGAATGCTCTGATCCACTGCATGAATGAATAGACATTTGTGAAAAATCCTTTCTCACAGAAGAAAGGTTTTAAGACAGTTAAGAAATTCATAATTTAGGACCATGAAAAGACAGTATACCATTCTCTTTATATGTCTGGTAATAATAAACATTTTGTTTATTTGATGGATTTCTCCCACTGGTTTCCCCCGTAGCTTAAATGGATGATTATTACAGCACCTTGATTGGCTAGAAAAGGTGAGAGGTTTGGTGGAGACTGTGATTTTATCTAAAATGGATGAGTGATAAGATCACTGAACACTAGAGAGGGTGACAATTTTAGAGATTATCTAAAGAGCCAGGAGGGCCTCTGGCATGGTGGTAAAGACCATCCCGTATACAATCTGATCATGCATCTTCCACTTTACCAGCTGGCTGACCGTGGGAAAGTTGACTGAATCTCTTTGCCCCAGTTTCCTCATCTGTAAAAGTGGTCAATAAAAGCATCTACCTAATGGTGGTTGTTAAGTTTAAGTAAGTCATTGTTTATAAAGCTTATTGAATAGGGCCTGCTCTGCTGTGGAAAGTGCTGTATAAGTTGGTTAAATTAAAATAATGTTATATTTTTCTACATTCTATGAGTGAGAAGACTAAAATCCAGGAAAGGTTAAATTAATTTTACAGCACACTCAGAAATATAAAAAAAAATTAGGGTTAGAACCTGGTGGACAATTGATAGCATCTAAGTCTTTTTTCTTCCTTTTCAGCAATCCACGGCAAACTATAATTGTTAATTTTTTTAATGGACAACATTGTTTAATTAAATACTTTATTTATTAACCAGGTTGACATTTAAAGTTCTTCACAAGGAGTTTGACTTTTTTGTTATGTACTTTTTTTCCCTCGACTTTTCACTGTTTTAGTTAATAATTACTTCTAGGGGAAATATTTCAGGATGTGATACCCTTTACTCTTCTGGTGTATTTTATTGTATCATTTGGTCTGTGATAATAGTTTATTTCTTGAATAATATTGAAGCTGTGGGAAACTTTAATAGTCTGTTCTTTAATGGTTTAATAGAAATCGCCTTTCTTTTCCCTCCCTAAAGTGAAGCCCTATCATTTATGATTCATTGGATTTGGTAAGCTTTAGCAAATGCTTTCTTTTTTCGTAAAGTTGTATCAAATAGTGCCATTACTCACTCCAGGATATATGTCAGTAGGATGTTATACAGGATGCAGGACACGTTTAAAGCATTTATTTCTTAAGCATCATTTCCAGGGCCTTTGAAACTTGAGCAAAGAATGATAGAATGTGGGATAACTTTTTACTGAAAACTTCCTTATTTAATAATGAGGCTGTTGGGAACATCCTGACATATTTTGCAAATGAATTTAACAATGCTTTGTAGTTTATTAAAGAAAATGCCCAATACCTTTTAGATTCCAGAAACATTTTTAGTTATTTAAGTCCTGTCATTTTTCTCATGTAGTAAGGAGGGGAGTTATCTTATAGGCTATGAGATATGCTAAATCAAATTGCCTGCCAAGATATGGGCTTGACTGAGCTGGAAATTGGTCGCACAATTTCTGTTCAATAAGCCTGTGGACTTGCCTCTCATTTCTAGCCTCAGGCTGAGAGCCACTACCTTTGGAGGGAACATCTACACTCTCCACTCTCCCATTTCTGTAACTGAGAAACATTTCAGAGTAGCCCCAAACTGGAAGCAACCATGATGTGCTTCTCTAGGTGAATGGAGAAAACTTGGTATATCCAGACAATGGAATATTATTCAGCAATAAAAAAATGAGCTGTCAAACCATGAAAAAACATGGAGGAATCTTAAGTGCATATTGCTTAGTGAAAGGAGTCTGTTTGAAAAGACTAAATATTGTATAATTTCAGCCATATGACCTTTGGAAAAGGCAGAACTATAGAGACAGAATAAAGATCAGTGGTTATCAAGGGACAGAATGGGGTAGGGGAGCAGGGATGAATAGATGGAAAGCAGGAGATTTTTAGGTCAGTGAAATTATTCTGTATATTGTAATGGCAGATGCCCAACATTTTGCATTTGTCAAACCCCACAGAACTGTACAACACAAAGAGTGATGTTTAATGTAAATTGTGGACTTGAGTTAATGATAATGTGTCACTATTGGTCTGTCAGTTGAAACAAATGTACGACACTAATGCCAGATGTTAATAATAGGAAAACCTGTATGGGAGGTGAGAGAGGGTATTTAGGAACTTCCTGTATTTTCTTGGAAACATAAAATTGCTCTAAAAAAACAAGTCTGTTAAAAAAATATTAGTGCAGATGATTTGCTGTCCGCATTACTAATAATCAGCCTAGCTTCTGCTTCCATTTCTTAGCTGACACTCTCTTCATACCAGTGACTACCTGATCATACCAGATTTAGGGAATGAGCTTTTCTAATTCTCATTCTCTTTGTTGCCCCAACAGCATTACATCATTGTGGTTCAGCCTCTGGTTGTTGATAATCCTGCTTCTTAGACTTTCTGTTATGATTTGAGAATGGATTTTTCAGGCTCAATCTTTTATAAATATGGCATTCACCCATCAGGGAGAAGGTTGTCATAGACATTCTCCGAAGTCCCTGCAACTCTGAGACTCTGTGATTCCTTCACTGATTTTTCTTCCTCTTCCTGCTCATCAGTGTTGGCATGCATTCCAGGCTACTATTTTGGTTCTTTTTGTACTCTTTCCAGCTTCTTCAAGATGTCACCCACTGTTCACAGTGTCATTCCACTCTCGTGGATGATTTATGAAGTCCCTTTCCTGAACCTCCGGCCGCTGTGCTCAGCTTACCAGTGTCAGACTTTGGAGGAGGCATTTGATAGGTGGTAGCAAGGCGCTGAGGAAGGCTGAGTGTTGAGGAAATGGAGGCAGTGACTTTTACGGTGTTGCTGGATAGTCTCTGTGCCCCTCAATGGTCTTCACTCGGCTACAGCTTGGACCTCAGAGCACTTCCTTGTTCTGTCTTAAATCTAAATTTTGGATTTGTTTTCTGCCCCCACTTACTAATATATCATTATTTTGTAGAGATTCTTAATGCCACACTATTCCCAAATTACACCTCCTTTCCCCCCATCCTTATTGTCACCGCTGTTCTTTCTAGCAT